>CM038038.1:44543280-45743280 GCA_021397845.1 Areca catechu
GAAGGAGATAAGCCCAATTCTAATAAGGAGATCTTATTTTATTTCTACTCAAATTATGTACTCATAATTCTAAACAACCTTGTAATCCTTCTCCCTATCAAGTTTTGTATTCCTATCCTAACTAGGAGAGGGCATGAAAACATCTATAAATACCCCACCCTCCCTCTCTTGTAATCAACTCTTATTCATAAATCAAAACTCTGTTGAAATTTTGCTAAGCTTGTGTTCTTGTGTGTTCTCTTGTTGAGGTGTGTGTGTTACTTGTGTGCCCTAATTTCTCCAAGCCCTCATCGCCTAAAGCCTTCTTCATCCAAGCCCTAACACGCCCCAAGGAAGGAAGCCCTAAGCCATCTCCAGCAAGAAGCCTTCTTCCTCCTCTAGCCGTCAGTATCAGCAAACCCTAACTCCATCCTTTTTCAAATCTTAGTTCCTTTACTTTTGCTTTCTAGCTAACCCCTGGCATTTGTAGGATCTTTTCAATGCCATGCCCCTTGGATGATGTCTTCCTTGCCTCTGAACGCAGCTGATAAAAAGCTGGCAAATTCACGGGACAATGATCGGATCATCCAGGCATCGATCTAAGTTGAGAGATCTCTTTTACAACATCCAGGCAATCATTCTAGGTATGTAGATCCCATCCCACCTCACTTTTTTTATTTTTTTGAAGATTGAACATGCACTTAGTAGGCCTTCTTAGACCTAGGATCCTGATTTTTCTTTATCTTTGATAGTTCTAGCATGTGGGTAGGAATTCTAACTATTACATGAAACCCTAACCTAGTCTTAGCTATTTTCGGGAACAAAACCTAAATAACATCAGAAACCATTACTTCCTTAATCTGATTTTTCTTTATGTTCCTCTCTTTCATGTCATCATGCGTGAGATTAGAATCTCGTCCCTCATCAGTTTGGTATCAGAGCATGTTTTAGGGCTAGTTTTTGCATCCCATAATTTCCATACATAGTTTGTTGTTTTTACTGTTTCTGCATGTAGATAGATTAGAAAACCCTAATTCTTCTTTTGCTTGATTCTTCATAATTGATATCAGAATTTTCTCATGATTTATTATGGCCTATAGAATTTTCTCACGCCTGTTTTCTTTTGCTCTAGAAACTTCTGCATCCTGTCTCTGCATTAGGGGTCTGATTTTCGATCTATTTCATCATCTTAGTGATGGGGGATGACATGCACAAAAATTATCCTAAAAACCCATACGAGTATCGATACTTATAATAAACACAGATTCTGAAGAACATTCAAATAGGGTAGATTTTAGGTCATGCATTCCCTTATGCTAGGCACAATAAAATGAGAAAGAACCAGGACTCAGAGATTGAGAAATCCCTAATCAAGGACATGCACGTATTTCAAAGATTCGGATCTAAAGAAAGGAGGGAAAAATTAAACCCTACGACAGTAATACTACTCCCTGTGTGATAAATTCGCTTATCCTCGGAAGATGCGACCTAGGTGATCAACAATCAGCCATCCAACGAATAGCTTCAGGAGAATTGGTTGATGGCTAGGATCCCTTCAAAGGCTCGGTACCAGAAAGGGCCCTACAAGGTTAATCATGGATTAGCTTAAGTGAAACAGCCCAAAACCAAACATAACCTGAAATAAAAAGAAACAGAGCTTCGTGGAACAGGGGCAGTGAGCTTGAAGCTGGGCGAAAACTCCATGGGCGGTGGTCCGAAGAAGAAGCCGGCATCGTGGCGATCTCCGAGAGGAGAGGGAGCTTCGATCTTCAATAGGGGAGTCAGACTTTGATGGAAGAATAGTAGACAGGCATCCAATTAAGAGCTTCGAGGAACAGGGGAGGTGAGCCTGATCTGGGCGAAACTCCATGGAATCGATGATATGGAGCGGATGCAGGCATCGGGGTGAGCTCTGAGGGAGGATGGAGCTTGTCCTTCGATGGAGATTCGAACTTCAGAGGGATTTTGGGTCTTTGGTCTTAGATTGATGAAGCTTCACAGAGATTGGGAGTTTTGGATAGAGACCTAGGGGCTGTCTACTTTGAGGACAGAGCGGTAGGTTGGAAAAAAGCATTGGGGAAGACGGAGGGGGATGGAGTGGTTGGTGGAGGATGGGATGAATGGAGACACAGTGGGACGATGGGGCCTCGCACCCCTCGATGTTGCTGCTATAATGAAGACGATGGTGGAGCCTCGTGCTCCTCAACGTTGTGGTTGCAACGAAGGCTTCGGATCAGGGCCTCACACCCCTCGATGTTACGACTATAACGAAGGCAATCGGAGAAGAAGAACATGGTTTTTTTTCATTTCATTTTTTTCCATTCATCCTTCATACAGAGATCGAGCCTTATTTAAAGGCTTTGGACAGATGTTTCCAGAGTAACCTTAAACGGGTTTACCCGCTAACTAATCCAAGGATTAGTTACAAAACATAACTAATCCTAAGAACGTGGCAGGGAGTTTGTTACAATGGGATTCAACAGGATTCTATACCCTTTTTTAATTGCCAAAAAAATTGAAACAAAAGAGAAAATTCTGGAAGCTTCTGGAAATCTCCGGAACCTAGGGTTCTGTTCTTCCGTGACTTGAGTCTACTCGAATGCAGAGCACCCAGGCCGAGTTGGCTTGAAGAACAGCCTTCCTTCTTGCTCAACAGGATACTCGAGTCGATTCGGATGGTGCTCGAGTTGATTCGATGGGCAAAATTTTCTTTCTTCCTATTCTTCTTGTTCTATGATCTAGATGGGTTCTTGAGGCTTGGTCTTGGTCTTGGTGTCCCTGCCATTTCTCCTTGGGTGGGAAGAACTTAACCTCATTGAGTAAGGGTCTGCTCGGCTTTGATACTCTTCCAAGAGATCTGGATCAATGCATTGCAGGTCCTCCTGGTAATCCATGAGTCTTCTGATTCGGGACGACCTTGCCATCTTACCAATTAGCACTGATAGCTATTCCTTCGGGTACTGACAACTTGATCATCCAGGATTTGCTTGATCTTCTCTCTTTTCTCAGGCCATTTTTGTGGACACTCCAGGGTAGGTTCTCTCTCAAGTAAAGGGTCAAGCCCGAATGCCTCACTAGGAATTACTGTCGATTCCCTGTACTCAGTTAGATCAAAAACATTGAAAGTCGAGCTAATGCCTAAATCAGGGGGTAACTCGAGCACATAGGCATTGGGTCCAATTTTCTTAATAATTTTATAGGGTCCAGCACTTCGAGAATGCAGTTTCTTGATGGTCCCACGTGGAAACCGTTCAGGTCTGAGTCTTATCATGACAAAATCCCCTACAAAAAATTCTTTAAAATGTTTTCTAGAATCAGCTTGTCTTTTATAAGCATCGTTACTCATTTTGATCTTTTGGGTGATTTCCTTATGCAAATTTCTAACATGCTATGCAAAAGATTCGGCTGATTCGAACACTCTAGCATGCAATGGCAGGGGAATTAGATCAAGTGGTTTATTGGGTTGGTACCCATGGATAATCTTGAAAGGGCTCTTACTAGTGGTTCTATTAACAAAATTATTGTAAGCGAACTCAGCTTTAGGTAACAGCAGATCCCAATTCTTAACGTTCTTGCCTACAAGACACCTAAGTAGGTTTCCAAAGCTTCGGTTCACTACTTCAGTCTGGCCATTAGTTTGGGGGTGATAGGTAGTAGAAAATCTCAACTTAGTCCCTAACATGTGCTAGAGGGTCTTCCAAAAGTGACTGGTAAACCTTACATCTCTATCAAACACAATCGTTTTAGGTAGGCCATGTAACCAAACTATCTCATCCAGGAAAAGCTTGGCTACCTTAGAAGCATCATAAGTCTGACTACATGGTAGGAAATTGGCCATTTTAGAAAACATATCAACCACAACAAAAATGGAGTCATGTTTCCTCCGGGTTCTAGGTAATCTTAACACAAATTCCATACTTAAATCTTGCTAGGGGCAATCAGGAATGGGCAAAGGGGTATACAAGCCAGTGTTCTATTTTTGCTGTTTGGCAACAGCGCAGGTTCTACACCTAGCTATGATCTAGGCTACATCCCTTTTCATACTCGGCCAAAAGAAATGCTCTTCAATAGCTAAGACGGTTTTATTCCTACCAAAATGTCCTGCTAATCCTCCCGCATGGGTCTCCCAGACTAAAAACTCTCTCAAAGAAGTTCTTGGGATCCACAACTTACTCTCCTTGAACAGATAACCATCTAACAAGGCATAATGGCTGTATTCTCTAGATGGTCCTATACTCAAAGCTTGGTGAATCTTCTTAAAATCGGGACAGGTATCGTATTGCTCTTTGATTTGGTCAAACCCTACAACCTCAGTCTTGATGGTACTTAGAAGCAAGGATCGTCTGCTAAGGGCATCGGCTACCTTGTTTTCAGTTTCGGCTCGGTGTTTTAGTATAAAGGTATAGGCCTGAATATACTCTATCCACTTAGCATGTCTAGGGTTTAACTTATTCTGGGAATTCAGGTATCTTAATGCCTCATGGTCAGAGTATAGCACAAACTTGTGTGGCAACAGGTAGTGTCTCCAATACTTCAGTGCTCGTAATAAGGCACAGAACTCCTTATCATAGGTCGAATACCTAAGCTTAGCCTTATTTAATTTTTCATTGAAAATGGCTACCGGGTGGTTCTCTAGGCTTAGGACTCCTATTCCTACACCTGAGGCATCACAAGCTACCTCGAACACTTTGAAACTGTCAGGCAATCTCAGAACGGGTGCTTGGGTCATCTTTTTCTTAAGTTCTAGGAAGGCTCTGTCAGTAGCTTTGGTCCACTCAAAGGATCCCTTCCTAATATAGTCAGTGATGGATGAGACAATGGTGCTAAAATTGTAAATAAATCACCTATAGAAAGTGGCTAGACCATGGAAACTACAGACATCAGAAACAGTAGTGGGTATTGGCAACTCAACTATCGAAATAATCTTTTCTGGATCAACTGATACTCCTTCGGGGGTCACAACAAATCCTAGGAAGTGAAAGGATTATGCCCTAAAGGCCAATCGAAATGTTGTATTTCGATGGGATTTTTTTTTGTATCCCAAACCAGTGTATTGACATTATCAATTAATAAAGGAATTTTATTTTCATCATACGCTCTCTTATTAATTTTATTAAGATATGATGAACCCCATAGATTAGGGCTATGGTTCTAGGGTTATGATGAGATCATACCAGTGAGACCTAAAGCCTTAAAACCCTAATCTAGAATATTCCTGGTCGATGGGATATTGAGTAGGGGATCAATGTTTTCGGTAAGACCAGCACATCCTATGTATGCTTAGTGAAGAGGGTGACTGATCTCACAGTCACTTGTGTTTGACACTAATACCAGGATGTGGGTGATCATTAGAGAATGAGTTCACTAAATGGATCCAGCTTGAGAACATCTAATGGAACCTTATCTGTTTGTCAATAAATAGTTCTCATAGTGGGAGTAGTGTATGTGGTCCTTTGACCTGAGACTGTCATAGTACCTTGTATGCATGAATCCATACTTTGGTTCACACTCAATCATGACACTAAGTCATGCATGGGGTGATACTGGGTATGGTGGATTGCATATGGAGGTTGTGAGTAGGTCAAAAAGGAATCGATCAACCCTAGTAAGAGGGAAGTGCATCCAGATGATTTCAATCAAATGAAGATTCGAGAAATCTTTGATCAAAGTATGAACATTAGAAATAGTTTCTAATGGTTCATTAATGAATCATTATTATCAGATTGAGCAAGGAATGAATATGAAATTGGATTTGACAAGTATCCATATCCATAGTTATATTCAGGGTGCAAGTAGATCGAAGGACTGAATTGCCCGGTAACTCACCACTAAAGGGTATTTTGGTAAATCCACCAAAATTCCTCATCTTTCGGGTAGGCATGACATGTTGCTAGATGTCAATCTTGTCTTGTAGGTCTTCATAAACTAATTGATTTGGTTTCATGAGTTAATTCAATGTGTGATTCGAATTGGACAATTAGGTGAGACAATTTGACCTAATTAGGTCAATCGGGTTCGATCGAATCGAATCGGCTCAAACCTAAACCTACTGCTGGCTAGATGTGGAACCCAATGGGTCACACACAATAGAGACTTGGCCAAGGAAGTCATTCATGATTTAATTAGGGTCATAGGATCCTAATTGGTTGCCGGATTACATACTAGCATATGTAGGCTAACCAAATTCCTAACCCAATTGGATTGGGTCCGGTTGCTTGCTAATTGGGCTAACCTAATTATGGAAAACCTAAATTAGGTTGAGTCCTAAGTGGGTCTAGCCTAATCAGAGCTAAACCTGATTTTAATTTGGATTTAACAGCATTTTAGGTGCCATACATGAAGAGTCCAAATGGCATGGGACTCTTGGTACCTAA
Organism: Areca catechu; assembly: GCA_021397845.1. Lineage (NCBI taxonomy): Eukaryota > Viridiplantae > Streptophyta > Magnoliopsida > Arecales > Arecaceae > Areca > Areca catechu. The sequence goes on from CM038038.1 coordinate 44,549,634, forward strand.
ATGATACCTTAACTTCAAAAGGGCACAGAATGAGCTATAGATCTCTGATTTGAATATAATTTATATGGTCAAAAAGGAAATTTTATGCTCTTTCCAATGACACCAATATTGCCTATATTTTGACTGGTCAACATTCTTTGAAATTTGCATGGAAGAAGGATGGCCCGCACGGTGCATGAAGAGTTGCAACTCTTCATGTGGCACGCGGTTCTGATGAAGTGTCCTTCTACTATCAGAACTCTTCATAATCTTTGATGTTTGGAGATTGAAGAGGCGCCTCTTAGCTTCCTAGGGATTGATAATTGACATGTGGAAAGTGAGAATTCATCCAGATAAAAGAAGGGATGTGAACAAGGCCTTCGGTGCATGAATGGGCTTATTATATATGATTTTTCAAGCTAGATAACTTCTCTTTGATCTTGAAAAATCATATCTGATAAATTGATGGGAGGACATATCACACGCCCCTCTTGTATCTATAAATAGGGGGCGGTAAAATGAGTCTGATAATGAAGAATTCCACCGAAGTACTATTCTGAGTGTCTCTCTCTCCCTCCTTTCTTTAAGACAAGACTTGTCTTGTTAAGACAAGACTTGTCTTGTTAAGACAAGACTTGTCTTGTTAAGACAAGACTTGTCTTGTTAAGACAAGACTTGTCTTGTTAAGACAAGACTTGTCTTGTTAAGACAAGACTTGTCTTGTTAAGACAAGACTTGTCTTGTTAAGACAAGACTTGTCTTGTTAAGACAAGACTTGTCTTGTTAAGACAAGACTTGTCTTGTTAAGACAAGACTTGTCTTGTTAAGACAAGGTCTTTTCTACTAGGACAAGGCTTTGTTTTAGGACATAAACCTAAAGGGTCTTAGAGGAGGGTTGTCCTAAAACCAAGAGTGGTTTAGGAGAGTGTCTTCAGTGCCCTACAGTAGGACAGGGGGTCCTACAATGGTCAATAGACCAAAGGCTGTTGAAAGAGTTCCACTTCTCCAAGCAACTTGAAGAAGGAGTTCTTCCTTGGTCTAAGTTTCGTGTGGATCAATGTTGGTGGGTGAACGTTTGGGCGCCTGGTGGAGAAGAAGGCTGAATCAGGATTTTCTTCATCGAATTGGATACTAGCAGTTCAGGTTGGTGCCTAAACTCTAGTTTATATTATATATGCATGTTTGTATGTTTTAATTCCTAGTAAGGAGGTCTTGGGTTAACGGTTTGGTAGTGGTTTCATAATAAGTTTTTGAAATCCACGCTTCCGTCCTGGTCACCAAAATCCAAACAGTGGTATCAGAGCCACCTTATTAGGGTTAAATCATACAAAATTTGAAGTTGCCCAATTTTGTAGGACTCTTGAGGTTGCCCATTTTAGCAGGACTCTACAAAATTTGAAGTTGCCCAATTTTGTAGGACTCTTGAGGTTGCCCATTTTGGTAGGACTCTACAAAATTTGAAGTTGCCCAATTTTGTAGGACTCTTGAGGTTGCCCATTTTTGTAGGACTCTACAAAATTTGAAGTTGCCCAATTTTGTAGGACTCTACAAAAGTTTAAAGTTACATATGATTGATATGTTTATGCATATATATATGTCACTGGTTAGGGTTTTCACTTAAACCTTAACCGATATAGAGATATGTTTATCTTTCTAGTCATCATACTGAAATAAGGTTGCCCTGGCATAATGGTGGATCCATTATGTGGTAGATAGTTGTCCTAGTATGATGACACACTTGGCACATTATAAAATGATATATGATGCATGGTTGATGAATGGTAATATTAGAATGTGCTTCTATTTGAATTGCCCTCTATTAAAATTATATTAAGTTGTAGTGTCATATACCAAAAGCAAAATAATGATGATGATTAGTTGATCATTCGGTGTCTAGGAAAAGTGGCTCATGATCGGTAAAGAGGACGTGATTTTTAATTGGTTCCGTTGACTGACCTGGCCAATTTTTATTGGTGTCTAGGAAAGCAACGGGGGGACTCCCACTACTCTCCCACTTACCTGGCCGATAAGATTAACTTAATTCTTGATTGATATGCTTAGTGTAATATTCACTACATTAGGCCTTCCTTCATGCTAGGTCATTATTATGTTATGATCCGTATTAGGTTTGTTGTGTACACACAAGGCCTATTATGGTAACTAACACAATTTTGGCCTAGTGCATTTGATGCTTATGGCATGATTTAATATAATACTTTGTTGTGAACACACAAGGGTATTATTATTACAATCATGACTATAAAAGAATGAAGGGTCATACTTAACTAAAAATATTATAGTTTGTTTGATGCAGAACGAAAGCTCTGATACCAAAAATGATGCAGAACAAAGAACAAAGAAGCGTATGCGGAAGTAAATTTAAGATTAATTCTTTTTTTTTTCTTTTTTTTTTTAATATTTCAGAAATTGGCCTCGACTCAAAGTAAAGTAAACTAAGTTGATGGAAACTAGGTAAGGATTGAAAGCACAATTTAGAAGAAGCTAAGTTATCAGAGTAGTTCAGAAGTAACGGATCGCTGGGGGTTGAGAAACTCCCAGACCTAGGGTTTCACTCTGAACTTTCAACAGGACAGAAATAAAGAGAAGAGAGGTTTACCAACCAGACAATGATCTTCTCAGAATTTGGGTGGAAGAACTCTCTCGAGCAGATTGTTGGATCCTCGGATTCGGCTATCTTCGCAATGGATCCTCCAATACTGATCTTGTGGTTTGGTCGGCTTCTCCTGGACTCAAGATCTGGGAAGAAGAAAAACAAGTGAGGGATTCAGAGACTCAGGGAAGGATTTACCAGTTCGAAGAACTTGAAGGCTGATGTCGCTGAGATCCGGATTCTCTTGAAGGCTGATTCGATTCCCTCTGGAAAGAGCTTTGGATCTGAAGTATTCGGACTGTAGCTGGATGCTGGTGGTCGGCCTGGACTTGGAGAGAGAGGCTGTGAGAAGTGGGATAGGCTAGGGATTGGTGGAAAGAAAAGAATGATGGGCGACTAGGGTTTGGGAGTGGAGTGGCTAACCTAGGGTTTGGGTTTTGGAGATCTCACACCTCCTCAAGGTTCCTGGGGAACCCGGATTTACTCTCTCATGGAGCTCAACACCTGGATGCAAGTGCGGAAGAGAGAAAACACAAAGTTTGCTCACAAAAAAAATTGGTTTCATTCATCTGATTGTTGTAAACTTACAAGAGGGGTTTAATTTATAAGGCATTACAAGGGAGGAGGGTTTCACATCTTCCCATGTGGGACTAAAGGAGGGGATCTCCAAATTAGGGCAAATCCCTTACATATGGTCAGCCAAAATACCAAAAAAATAGGATTTGGGTTATAAATGGCAGGTAGATGGCGCCACCTTGCTTGGATTTTCAAGAAAAATTTTCTTCCTTTCTTTGTTTTGGAATTCTTGGGAAAGTCTTGGCCGCCCCCTTGATTGGTGGTCTCTTGGTGGACTTCTCCTTATCTGGCGCATGAGAGAAGGAGGTTGCCATCTGTGGAGTGGGGACCAAAAGCTGCTGGATGTGGATATGGCGCCCCCTGGACTGGGAGTGTGGCTGGGAGTGTGGTGTCCACTTGCCTGGTCTTGGAAGAAAGTGTAACATCCCATTTTGAAACCCTAGTCCACTACTGAGTCAACATGACTCAACAAAATAAAATGCAGGTAATGTAGACTCAAGCTAAATTGAGTTGATCTAGTCAACTCTTATTACAAACCAAAAATCCTAATTTTTCGGGCAAGGTTAATCAGAGATCTAGATGGAGCTCTGAAGTCTTCTTCTGAGTCTGGTGCCCGCACCAATTCTCCCAGGGTGGGAGGAACTCGACCCTGTCGAGTATGGATCAAGTTGGCTCTGGTATCTCTCCAAGAGATCTGGGTCCAGCTCTTGTAACTCTTCTCGGGAGATCCAAGAGTCATCAGAATCTGGCCTTCCTAGCCAGCGGACCAGGTATCTTTGGTATCCTCGATTACGAGTAGAGATAACCTGATCATCCAGGATCTTTTCAATCTGCTATTTCCTCACAGGCCAATTTGTTGGTGGACACACAGGGTCAGGTTCACTCTCAAGAGCAGGATTAGGTTCAAAAGCCTCACTGGGAATCACAGCTGGCTCCCTATACTCTACTAGGTCTGTAATGTTGAAAGTGGAGCTAATGCCTAGTTCTGGAGGCAACTCGAGCACATAGGCATTGGATCCTACTCTCTTTACCACTCTAAATGGTCCAGCTCCCCTAGCATGTAACTTTCTAACGATTTCAGGAGGAAACCGTTCAGGCCTTAACCTAATCATTACATAGTCTCCTTCGTCAAAAGTTTTGACTCGCCTTTGAGAATCAACCAATTTCTTATAAGTTTCATTACTTAAATTTATTTTGGCTTGAATTTCTTTATGCAAGTCTTTTATATGCTGTGCAAAAACTTCGACAGACTCGGAGACCCGTGTGTGGACTGGTAAAGGAGCTAGGTCAAGAAGTGTGTGGGGTTTGTAACCATGCACAATTTCAAATGGACTTTTACCCGTAGACCTATTGACCGAGTCATTATATGCAAATTTAGCCCTGGGTAAATACAAATCCCAATTGCTGGTATTCTCACTCAATCAAAATCTAAGACAATGTCCTAAACTCGCCTGACGATGCATTCCTAAAGAATGGACTTTTATTCAAAGGAACCCTAGGTCTAAACTTAACAAACTACGGCTCTCTGGGTTTGACCTTGGGTCAGAGGATGGCATGCAGAGCATGAAAACTTATCATGGGTGCCTAGTAGGTGCCATAAGGTCTTCCAGAAGTAGGTGGCAAACCTAATAGGTTCTGACACGTGGTTCACTCTAAAGACTTCGACAAAGTATACTTGGATGGTGTAAGAAGCATTAGAAGTCCTAGAGAAATGGAGGAGATATGAGGTGGGGTCTCGAATTACCTGTTGACTAAAGGTGGTGACCTGAAGGTTTGAATGGTGATCTATGAGTGTCAACTGGTCATCCTTATGAAAGGAAAAGTTTGCTACTCCCAGGAATGGATCAAGAGATGGTTCGGGAAGTAGCCTAGGACATGTGATTGCAACAGTTAAGGTTTGTTCTCTAAGCTACTATCTTTTTCTTGTTCTTGGACCTTCTCAATGGGCAATTCTTGTGAACCCCTTCCTTCTTCACACTTCTCTACCAGATTTGACTCAGGGGTATCTTCTTTGGATTCCTCAATGAGTTCACGGGTATTCTCACTTAAACTCTCATTGCTTGCAATTTCCTCTTCCTGAACTTCCTCAAAAGGGTCTTCTCTTAGGGTTATCTCCTGAATTCCTTGAGTGGCAGGGGTCCCCTCAATAACCCCATCAGGTAGGAGTTGGTTAATTGAATTATCGGGAGAGATATCCTCAAATTCTTCTTCTTCATATTCATCTATCAAACTTATGTCAGGCTCATATATTTCTTCCTCAATCTCACTGAAAGGTTCTAATCTATTCTCCTTTGATTCCTCTTTAAGTACGACTCTGGTCAGGTCAACTAATTTTGGGATGGCCATGCCCAACTCCATCTCAGTGTTATCCTTCTGGTCAAGAGGTGACACAAGTGGGAATTGACAAACAAAAGTCTGGTTCACTACGGGTGTCGGATCAATCGGAACTTGACTCAAGTTGGTAGAGGTTGGCTTTAAGTCCAAAGTACTTGATTGGTTATATCTTAAAGACCACTCATAGTCTTGGGCTTCTTGGTAGGCTCGGTCTAACTTATTGGTCTTTTCAAGGCATAGCTTCCTATAAATGTCTGGGTGTAACCCAACCCTAAACCTCGATGTGATCTGAGCTTCGGTCTCAATGGTATTGCATTTCATGTCATACCACTGGAAGTCCTCGATATATTTAGACACAGGCCTATTACCTTGTCGCAATTGGTACCATTGGTCTAAAAGTCTTTTCTCATAGGATCTACCTAGGTACCTATCTCTCAACTTACTTTTCATATCTCTCCAAGTATATATTTTCTCTTTTCTTTGATAACACTCATGCTCAATAGCATACCAATGCGACCTAGCATGTTTGGTGAACTTGGTTTTGGCCAACCTAACTTGTCCTAATTCTGATATGTTAGTGCACTCAAAATATCGATCCATTTGTTCTTCCCATTTAATATATGTCTCTTGTCTTCCATCAAAAGTGGGTGCATAAGGTTCGATGTTCCTAACAGGTCCCTTTTCTGAGTCAACCAAGTATGGATATAGGCTCCTAGGGTTATGCTCGGGATCATGGTATAAGGTCCTCCTAGGCTCCTGGCATGGGTGAGGTTGGGGCCTATTAAATTTTGGATCAGGAGTCCAATTTTGATATCTACGTTTCTCAAGTCCCTGGGCTCCGTCTCTAAACTGGGCAAAACCCTCATTCATATCCTGACTCAATTTGGTCATACTTTTGGTAAGAGTTCTAATCATGGCCTCTAAATCAGGTTGGGTTTGACCAGGTTGGTAGGGTACTTCGTTCCGGGTGGACATGATGATGCAAGCAAGCACACCAAATGAGACTCGACTGAAATGACTACGGGCTAACTAGACCTAGAGCCCAAACTAGATGCCCAATCAGAGTGGCAAGCTAGCCTGTAGTAACTCGGGACTCAGCCAGGCAGGTGTAAGGGGAGTGTTAGGTCCCTAATTGCCAATCCTAGACACCAATCAGAGATTGGCCAGGTAGGCGGACCAGCACACAAGCCCTTCGGGATAGAATCCCTGAACCACTATTTTAGACACTGAGTACAAAGCACACACAGAGTAACTAGACAAACTGACCCAATATTAGCCTAGACCCGACTTGTTGGTGTCCCTAGCCCACTAGGGCAAATTAAGTCTAATAAATTTTAAAATTAGGCTTAGGATCGAATGAATGGGTGATGGTTTTGGGCTAAGAAGAGGTTATCAACTCCTTCCCTTATCTTAGATGCTCAATTGCCCTTAAGATGAATTAGGAGATGATCACTCAAAAAAATTGAATTGCAGAAATACAGAAACAGAATTACTGTAATTTAACTCTCATAAATTTCACAGAAACCAATAAATTACAGTAAAATTATGTAAAATATTTTCAATTACACTGGTTCCAGCAAAACAAAAATCATATAATTTGGAGTTACCTACAATGAGAAAAAAATTCCTACAACAGGATAGTTACAGACTGAAAACAGAATGCTTCCCCCGTTTACAATTCCTGCTACGAAGTTGTAACCCAGCAGATCCCCTACATGCCCTAGGAACACCCCATCGAATGGGAAGAGGAGGCTTGCACCTCGCTTAGTTCCTAGGACCGGACGTCCTGGGGAGTCTACTTCGAGCAGACAAAGTAAAAAAGAGAGACACTCAAAACATGCAAGCAAGTCAGAAACCCTAGACAGGGCTCTGATACCAAAATTGATGCAGAACGAAAGCTTTGATACCAAAAATGATGCAGAACAAAGAACAAAGAAGCGTATGCAGAAGTAAATTTAAGATTAATTCCTTTTTTTTTCTTTTTTTTTTAATATTTCAAAAATTGGCCTCGACTCAAAGTAAAGTAAACTAAGTTGATGGAAACTAGGTAAGGATTGAAAGCACAATTTAGAAGAAGCTAAGTTATCAGAGTAGTTCAGAAGTAACGGATCGCTGGGGGTTGAGAAACTCCCAGACCTAGGGTTTCGCTCTGAACTTTCAACAGGACAGAAATAAAGAGAAGAGATGGTTTACCAACCAGACAGTGATCTTCTCATAATTTGGGTGGAAGAACTCTCTCGAGCAGATTGTTGGATCCTCGGATTCGGCTATCTTCGCAATGGATCCTCCAATACTGATCTTGTGGTTTGGTCGGCTTCTCCTGGACTCAAGATCTGGGAAGAAGAAAAACAAGTGAGGGATTCAGAGACTCAGGGAAGGATTTACCAGTTCGAAGAACTTGAAGGCTGATGTCGCTGAGATCCGGATTCTCTTGAAGGCTGATTCGATTCCCTCTGGAAAGAGCTTTGGATCTGAAGTATCCGGACTGTAGCTGGATGCTGGTGGTCGGCCTGGACTTGGAGAGAGAGGCCGTGAGAAGTGGGATAGGCTAGGGATTGGTGGAAAGAAAAGAATGATGGGCGGCTAGGGTTTGGGAGTGGAGTGGCTAACCTAGGGTTTGGGTTTTGGAGATCTCACACCTCCTCAAGGTTCCTGGGGAACCCGGATTTACTCCCTCACGGAGCTCAACACCTGGATGCAAGTGCGGAAGAGAGAAAACACAAAGTTTGCTCACAAAAAAAATTGGTTTCATTCATCTGATTATTGTAAACTTACAAGAGGGGTTTAATTTATAAGGCATTACAAGGGAGGAGGGTTTCACATCTTCCCATGTGGGACTAAAGGAGGGGATCTCCAAATTAGGGCAAATCCCTTACATATGGTCGGCCAAAATACCAAAAAAATAGGATTTGGGTTATAAATGGCAGGTAGATGGCGCCACCTTGCTTGGATTTTCAAGAAAAATTTTCTTCCTTTCTTTGTTTTGGAATTCTTGGGAAAGTCTTGGCCGCCCCCTTGATTGGTGGTCTCTTGGTGGACTTCTCCTTATCTGGCGCATGAGAGAAGGAGGTTGCCATCTGTGGAGTGGGGACCAAAAGCTGCTGGATGTGGATATGGTGCCCCCTGGACTGGGAGTGTGGCTGGGAGTGTGGTGTCCACTTGCCTGGTCTTGGAAGAAAGTGTAACATCCCATTTTGAAACCCTAGTCCACTACTGAGTCAACATGACTCAACAAAATAAAATGCAGGTAATGTAGACTCAAGCTAAATTGAGTTGATCTAGTCAACTCTTATTACAAACCAAAAATCCTAATTTTTCGGGCAAGGTTAATCAGAGATCCAGATGGAGCTCTGAAGTCTTCTTCTGAGTCTGGTGCCCGCACCATTGTTGTGCAAACACAAGGCTATTAATATTTTAGAGGCCAGGTTTTGTTGAGAATTGTATGAGATACAATTAGAAAAAGTTTTCCTATCTTTGAACTTATAAAAGATTTGTTGTGTACACACAAGGTCTTTTATAAGGAATTAGGATCTCAACCCCACTAAGAAAACCAATTAGGGTTTCTCTATCATCATATAAAGGGTTATGATGCTTGATAAAATAGTGAGAGACATAATTAAGTTAAAGTCCTAATTTAATTATGTTTTGTCAATATTGGTTGTTTGCTTATGTTATGTTCTTTGTTAATGTAAATTAAATGGCCTCTTCACTCTCACTCCATAGTATACTTGATGCCAATAAATTGACTGGACCGAACTATGTTGACTGGTTGAGAAACCTAAAGATAGTACTCAGCCAGGAAAAACTTTCTTACATTCTTGATACCCCTACCTTGGAACCTTTAGGGGAAGATGCCTCGCAAGAGGAAAAGACCACATACAAGATGTGGCAAAATGACTCACTCACTATCAAATGTATCATGCCTGCCTCTATGATCAATGAGTTGCAGAGGCAACATGATAGCATGGACACTAACTCCATACTGCTCAATCTAAAAGAGCTATATGGAGAATATAGTCGAACTGCTAGATATGAGATATCTAAGCAGTTGTTCCGTGAGAGAATGACAGAAGGTATATCCGTACAAGATCACGTACTGACGGTTATTGACCTGATCACTCGATTAGGTCAATTGGGTTTTGTTATGGATGGGGAGTTGAATCTGGATTTGATCCTGCAGTCACTCCCGAAGTCATTTTCATAGTTTGTTCTTAATTATCATATGAACAAACTTAACACTTCCTTGCCTGAGCTGTTAAACATGTTAAAAATAGCAGAAAGCCATTTAAAAAAAAATAAGGCTCCACTTCTTCTTATGGATGGGATCAACAAGAAGAAGTCAGGCAGAAAGGGTTCCAAGAGGAGATTGAACCCAAAAAGGGGCATCAAGAAGAAGAAAGGAAAGAAGGCCTCCGGACAGATGACCTGCTATCACTGTGGCAAGCCGGGTCATTGGAAGAAGAACTACAAGGCTTACCTTGCAGGTGTAAAGCCTAGTGCATCGGATGCACCAAAAGGTATGAAAGAAGTTCATACTATCTTGTCATTGGATTCTTCCATTTCAAATACTTGGGTATTGGATACCGCTTGTGGTCATAATATCTGCAAATCATTGCAGGGGCTGCAGAGGCTTAGAGTATTGAAGGAAGGAGACTTCGAGCTCTACGGTGCTGGAGGAGAGTCCATCCAAGTAGAGGCCATATGGACTTATATCTTGAAGTTACCTTCGAGGAAGATTTTAGAGCTGAGAGATTGTTATTATATGCCTAAGGTCATTAGAAATATCATATCTGTACCCTTGTTACTTAGACAAGGTTATACTATGAATGTTATGAGCAATGGTTGCTCAATCAACTTTTCTAATGAAATTATATGTTGTGGCGTATTTTGCAATGGTCTTTTAACTCTATCCACTGATGACAATATACTTCATGTAAGTAACAAATGAAAGAGAGATGATGTAAACAATACTTTACTCTGGTATTGTTGGCTTGGACATATTAGTGAGACTAGGATTAGCAAGTTATACAAGGAAAATTTCCTTAATCCTTATGATTATGAATCATTAGGAACTTGTGAATCATGTCTCATGGGTAAAATGGCCAAGACTCCATTTAGTTGACATAGAGAAAGGATAACTGAGTTATTAGGACTCATACATATAAATGTATGTGGGCCTATGACAACTCAGGCCAAGGGTGGATACTCTTGTTTTATCATGTTTACTGATGATTTTTCAAGGTACGGATTTATGTATCTTATTGTTACGGCCGTTGCGATGATGTAGTATATCTCAGATTTCGCTGGGCGTGATTCGTGCCACGTGGAGTCCTTTTCTTCAGCAAAGTCAGGTGTGGATCCACCTCGGCCGAGGTCGAGGTCGGTCCAGGCCTTCCAGCCGCTCCGCCAGGTGTCCACCCAGGAGGGGTCCACCTCGGTCGAAGCCGGCAACCCCCCTGCTCCCTCGCCAGATGGCACCCTGAGACGGTCCCACCTCGACCAAGGTCGAGCCGGGCTCCTTCGCTCCTTCGCCAGGTGGCGCCCGGAGATGGGACCACCTCGACCGAAGTCGAGCGACCTTCTGCCGCTCCACCAGGTGTCCACCTAGGAGGGTCCACCTCAGCCGAAGCCGGCAGCCCCCTGCTCCCTCGCCAGGTGGCACCATGAGACTGTCCCACCTCGGCCAAGGTCGAGCCAGGCTCCTTCGCTCCTTCGCCAGGTGGCGCTCGGAGACGGGACCACCTCGGTCGAAGTCGAGCGACCTTCTGCCACTTCGCCAAGTGTCCATCCAGGAGGGGTCCACCTCGGCCGAAGCCGGCGGCCCCCCTGCTCCCTCGTCAGGTGGCACCCTGAGAGGTCCCACCTCGGCAAAGGTCGAGCCGGGCTCCTTCGCTCCTTCGCTAGGTGGCACCCAGAGACGGGACCACCTCGGCCGAAGTCGAGTGACCTTCTACCGCTCCGTCAGGTATCCACCCAGGAGGGGTCCACCTCGACCAAAGCCGGCGGCCCCCCCTGCTCCCTCGCCAGGTGGCGCCCTGAGACGGTCCCACCTCAGCCAAGGTCGAGCCAGGCTCCTTTGCCAGGTGGCGCCCGGAGATGGGACCACCTCGGCCGAAGTCGAGTGACCTTCTGCCGCTCAGCCAGGTGTCCACCCAGGAGGGGTCCACCTCGGCCGAAGCCGGCGGCCCCCCTGCTCCCTCGCTAGGTGGCACCCTGAGACGGTCCCACCTCAGCCAAAGTCGGGTCGGGCTCCTTTGCTCCTCCGCCAGGTGGCGCCTAGAGACGGGACCGCCTCGGCTGAAGTCGAGCGACCTTCTGCCGCTCCGCTAGGTGTCCACCCAGGCGGGGTCCACCTCGGCTGAGGCGGGCCAGCCTGTGCAGAGAAGTTTCTGAAGAGCGGGAGTGCGAGCTCTGTGGTTCCCCCTCGAGCCGTGCGCGTCGCGCCCAGAGAAAAGCACCCCGTACGGTCGGCAGCAATACGCGAAACATCGCTTACATCGGCCCGACAGGTTCCGTAGTCGAGAGGTGGGGCCCTGACAAAACAGGACTCGATAACGGACAACGTCGGTGCCTGGGAAGGAGAGCGCACACGCTCGGCCCGAGGTCTGGTCGGCAGTCTGACCGGCGCCCCCCTCCCCTACTCTTTCCTCGCTAGGCTCGGCAAGCAAGGCCGGGAAGCCGCCTGGCTCTTTGATATGGAAGGGAAAAGGGAAAGAGACAGAGAGGAGGAGGTGAAAGGGATGAGGGAGCCTCCCAGGGGCAGAAAACGAGAAGGCAATACGAGGAGTTAAAAGGAAGGAGAGAATAGACGACAAGGTAAGCACGGAACAAAGGATGGGAAAGGAGACTCCGCCCCAAGAGCAGGATCCAAGGTCCCGAGAGAGGGCCCTTTGGCGGGATCTCGGCAGAGGAACCCGGCCGGATTTTCTATTATTTCTGTGACCTTTCTTGCTAGCACGATCTCTAAGTCTGGGACTCCTTCGGGGGCCAGTCTCAGAGACTCTGTTCCCTCTCATCGTCTACTAACTAGACCGTCAGAGCTCCCTCGCTGGGATCCTCGGCCAGGGTTTCTGACCTTGCCTTATAGGTTCAAACGAGCCAGGAGGCCCCAGGTGCCAGACGGTCTAGTCGGATCAGCGGCTCCGAAATCACAGGTGCAGCGGTGAGATCGGCAACAGATTGGCACGCCAGGAAGGGGCAGGACAACACCCCCAGGGGGAGCTAGCTTTCTGTGAATGAAGCGCGCTCCGACCATGGTGGTCACTCGTGGACGCGAAGCATCCACCAGCCGAGTAAGGGAGATCCCCTCCCCTCAGGGGCCCCCCAGCCCGGAGAGGGAGCTTCCTGCTCCCCCTTCTCTTCCACCACAGCCGACCTCGACGGACGGACCTCTCGCGGCCATCATCCAGCAGCTGCAGACCTTGACTACGGCAGTTCGGCAGCTACAATATTAGCAGCGCTCCCTGGCCACGTAGCCTCAGCCTGGGACCCCTGAAGCTCGGGCCGTGAGGCCGCGCGGGAGCCTGCGCTCCATCCAAGGCAAGCCATCCCAACCGCGGGCAGCCTCCAACCCCTGCGGGAGCCATCAAACTCCCGCAAAAAGAAATTACTCCGGTTTGGCGGATCACGAGAGTTGATCCCCGGTCGATGAAGCCGAGACAGTGCGTCGCAGCAAGCGACACTGAGGCAAGACCCTGCACCGAGACCGATCGGTGCCCCCTTCACCAGCGGCCTCGATGGAAGATTCCACCGACGAGGCCATCAGGCACCAGGAAGAGAGGTGCCTGGAGGAGCACAAGCGCAAATTGGCGGAGTTCGCCTGCCAATTTGCCGACCTGTAGAACTCCTCGGCGGACCAGGCGGGCTACGACTCCTGTCCCCACTTTTCTGAAGAAATCCAGGCGGAGTCAATTCCGAGCCGGTTCCGCATGCCGCAGGTGGACCCCTACGACGGGACAGTCGACCCACTGGACCATCTGGAGAGCTACAAGGCTCTCATGATGGTCCAGGGGGCCACGGACGCTCTTTTGTGCATTGCCTTCCCCGCTACCCTCCAGAAGGCCGCTCGAGTCTGGTTCACCCGCCTCGAGCCCGGATCTATTTGCTCCTTCCATCAGTTGGAAGGAAAGTTTGTGGCATACTTCAACGCTTATCGGAAGGTGCCGAGAGAGGTGTACAGCCTCTTCTCCATCCGCCAGCAAGACCAGGAGCTGCTTCGGGACTACATCACCCGGTTCAAGACCGCTGCCCTGGAGATCTTCAGCCTGGACGAGCCCGTTGCCATGCTGGCTTTGAAGTGCGGGCTCAAGACGTCCCGCCTGACCTATTCCCTGGATAAAAAACCCTCCAGGACGTACTCCGAGCTCCTCCTCCATGCCCACAAGTACATCCGAGCGGAGGAGGCCGACCGCACCCGCCGAGAGCTAGACGGGAAGACTTTGAAGAAGCCAGCCCCGAGGGATATTCCAGGAGCCCGGAGGGCTGGGCCATCTGCCGACCCTCACCCAGATCCGAAGCTAAAGGGCGAGGCCACCATGGAGCAACGGTTCACCCCTCTCCTCGCTCCCCGAACGAAGATCCACATGGAAATTGAGGGCGAGCACTACCTCCACCGACCTCCTCCTCAGAACCCAAGAGGCACCCGAGACAAGTCGAAGTACTGCCAGTTCCACTGCGAACATGGCCATGACACAGAGGAGTGTCGTAATCTAAAGCAGAAAATCGAGGAGCTGATCAAAAGAGGCTATCTCAGGAAGTTCGTGAGGAACGAGGTCTTGGCGAAAGGACAGCCGCTCGTGGCCTTACCCCTGGTTCCCGCAATCGACAACCGCCCGACGGAGAAGCCAGTGGGCATGATCTCTTGTGGGATCGGGCGGGCGACAAAGAGAGCCCGGGAGGTCGGGAACCCAGAGGATGTCCCCCTTTCAAAGAAGGGGAGTGAAAACAAAAATGTAAATAACGATGCTGTGGTGGTCGAGATGACCATCGTGAAGCATCCTGTACATCGAATTATGGTAGATAGTGGAAGCTCCGCTGATGTGCTTTTTTATGATTCTTTCTCCCGAATGAATCTGTCCCATGATCAGCTAAGGCTGGTGTACACCCCCCTAGTAGGCTTTATCGAAGACTCGGTGGGGGTCGAAGGGGAGACCACTCTCCCAGTCACCACAGGATCCCCACCTCGGCAGACCACAGTCATGTTGACGTTCACCGTCGTCAAGCTCCCTTCGCCTTACAACACGATCCTCGGGTGTCCGGGGCTCAACCAGCTGGACGCCATGATTTCCACGAAGTGGTTGCTAGTGCAATTCCCCACAGCCTCTGGGCTTGGGGTGATGAGGGGTTCGACCCAGCCAATTCAGCATTGCCTGCAGACGATCCCAGGTGCTCGGGGCACCGAGCTCGCCCCAGACGTCGACGACCTCAACCTAAGGGAGAAGGAACCCAGGGGAGGACCCGTAGAGTGCCTGTTGACTTATCCCCTCGATTCAGACCCTCTGAAGATGGTGCAGGTGGGGGTCCAACTCCCGGATGAGAAACGGACCCGCCTGCTGGAATTCCTCCACATGAACGCGGACGTGTTTTCCTTGTCCGCGGCCGACATGCCGGGCATTCCCCCCGAGGTCATTACGCACAGGTTGAACATGGACCCGAGGTGCCGCCCGGTCCGCTAGAAGAAGAGGAGCTTCACTGCGGAGAGGCAGAGGGCCATCAACGAAGAGGTGGAGAAACTCCTCGCCGTCGGCTTCGTGCGGGAAGTTCAGTATCCCAGTTGGCTTGCGAATGTGGTCATGGTGAAGAAGAGCAGTGGTAAGTGGAGGATCTATGTGGACTACACCGACCTCAACCGAGCCTGCCCAAAGGACAGCTTCCCTCTTCCAAAGATTGACCAGTTGGTCGACACCACCTCGGGGCATCGCCTCCTATCTTTCATGGATGCTTTCTCCGGGTACAACCAGATCCGAATGAACCCGGAGGACGAAGAGCACACCGCCTTCGTCACCGACCGCAGAACTTTCTGTTACAGGATGATGCCATTTGGCCTTAAGAACGCCGGGGCCACGTACCAGCGACTGGTCAGCAAAGTCTTTAAGGACCAGATCGATCGCAACATCCAGGTGTACATGGACGACATGCTGGTAATGAGCAAGCCCCTCTCGGATCACGTTGTCGACCTGGTGGAGACCTTCAGCAACCTCCGACTTCATCAGATGAAGCTGAACCCGGCGAAGTGCGCTTTCAGCATCTCCGCCAGGAAGTTCCTAGGGTTCATGGTAACCCAGAGAGGGATTGAAGCCAACCCGGAGAAGGTCCAGGCCATCCCGGACATGGAGCAGCCCGCCTCCAAGAAGCAAGTGCAGCGACTCACCGGCCGGATAACCGCCCTGAGCCGGTTCATCTCCAGGTCGGCCGACCGCTGCCAACCCTTTTTCAAAGTGCTGAGGAAGATGAACGACTTCACTTGGACTGAGGAGTGCCAGGGGGCCTTTGAAGAGCTGAAGAAGATGCTTGCATCGCCCCCACTACTTTCCAGGCCCGAAGAGGGAGAGGAACTCATCCTCTACCTGGCAGTCACCCGGAGGCCGTCAGCTCGGTCCTAGTTTGGACCGACGACCAGGGAGTCTAGCGGCTGGTGTACTACACCAGCAAACTTCTCCGCGATGTGGAGCTCAGGTATTCCCGGCCCAAAAAGCTCGTTTTTGCATTAATAGTGTTTGCTCGGCGTCTCAGGCCCTATTTCCAAGCGCATCCCATTGCCGTCCTGACGGATCAGCCGCTGAAAGCGATACTCAGTCGACCCGACACATCGGGGCGATTGGCGAAGTGGGCACTCAAGCTCAGCGAATTCGATATCGCTTACAGGCCGAGGTCGGCCATGAAAGCGCAAGTAATGGCCGACTTCTTGGTCGAGTGCATGGGCCTAGGCAAGGAGCCAGAGGGGGACTCCCCGCACCAGTAGTTGAAACCAGGACCCGAGGAACCCAAGGAGGATGCCTGGATCCTTCACGTGGATGGAGCCTCGAAGGCAGGAGCGGAGCCAGACTCATTCTCGCCAACGGCGGTGGGGTCATCGTCGAATGCGCACTCCATTTTCAGTTCGCCACAACCAACAACCAGGCGGAATATGAGGCACTCCTCGTTGGGCTGAGAGTATCCTGCGAGCTGGGCGTGGCCAACCTCAAAGCCTTCACTGACTCCCAGCTGGTGGCCGGATAGATCTCCGGAGAATATGCTGCGCACGACCCTCAAATGGTGAAGTATTTGGAGCTTGTCAAAACGAGCGCAGCCGGATTCCGGCGCTTCAGCATCTTCCATATCCCCCACCGGGAAAATGCCCGTGCGGATGCTCTCTCCCGGCTGGCGACCCTACCGGACTCGATGCTGGGTCGCGCTCATGTAGAGTGCCTCAAGGCCCCGAGCTACGAGATCCCAGTGGAGGTCCAACAGGTCAGCCGTGAGCCCAGCTGGATGGACAAGTACGTCGAGTACATAACCGACGGTACCTTGCTGGAGGACCGTGCAGCGGCCCGCCTTATCAAAAAGAAGGCCGCGCGGTTCGTCCTGATAGATGGGCAACTGTATCAGAGGTCTTACTCCTATCCCCTCCTCAAGTGCCTGAGACCCGCGGAGGCCGCACTCATGCTCCAGGAAATTCATGAGGGCATCTGCGGGAACCACGTGGGGGGCAGAATGCTAGCCTACAAGGCTCTGCGTCAAGGCTATTTCTGGGAGACGATGAAGGAGGACGCCGCCGATTTCGTGAAGAGGTGTGATCGGTGCCAACGGCATGTCGTGGTGCAGCGGCAGCCCTCCACTCCAATCTCCCAGCTCTCAGCTCCGTGGCCGTTCGCCCAATGGGGAATGGACCTCCTAGGACCATTTCCACCGGCATCCGGACAGCAGAAGTTCCTGATCGTGGCCATCGACAACTTCACGAAGTGGGTTGAGGCCGAGCCCTTGGCACGGATCACCAGGGCAAATGTCGCCAAGTTCTTCTGGAAGTCAATCATCTGTCGTTTCGGCCTCCCCCACACCGTGATCACCAATAATGAGCGTCAGTTCGACTACCGGGAGTTTGAAGAATTCTGCAGCAACCTCGGCATCCACCATCGCTTCACCTCGGTGGCTCACCCACAGACGAATGGAGAAGCCGAGGTCACAAATAAGACCATTCTGCAAGGCCTCCAAACGAGGCTGGATCAGGCCAAAGGCAGGTGGGCAGAGGAGCTCCCGAGCATCCTGTGGGTGTACCACACCACCCCGAGAACGGCCACCGATGATACCCCCTTCAATCTTGTCTTTGGAGCCGAAGCAGTTATCCCGATTGAGCTTAGTCTACCCACCCTGCGTGTGGAGCAGTACGACGAAGCGGAAAATCCCGACAGGATGATGCTCAACCTGGACCTTCTTGAGGAGACGAGGGACAAGGCCCGAGTCTGGATGGTGGTGTACAGGCAGCGATTGGCCAGGTACTACAACTCCCGGGTACGGCCAAAGTCTTTTCGCCCCGGAGATCTAGTGCTTCGCCGTGCTGAAGCTTCCCAGCCTCGAGAGTGCGGGAAGCTCTCCCCGAACTGGGAAGGCCCGTACAGGGTAGCGAAAGTCCTCCCTCACGGGGCCTATTACCTGGAGGAATTGAGAGGATCCATATTCCCTCGGACGTGGAACGCCTCGAACCTAAGGATGTATTATCAATAATGTAAGGTTCCTCTATCTCCTGCAATAAAATTCTTTTGCTTCAAACGCTTTTTCTCGCCTCGTAGGAAAACGGGAGCATGGCTCTGAGTTCGGCAAACACGGCTGTGGCCGGAGACCCGAGAAAGCGAGAAGTCCCAGACTTCGATCTGGAAGGTGGGGCAGAGCCCAGCTCGCCCACGCGATCACGGAGAACAGCTCGACAAGCCGTGCAAGGCTTGAACAAAGCCTGTGGCCCCGGGGTTCAGTCCGGAAGTCCTGGACTTCGATCTGGAAGGCAGGGCAGAGCCCAGCTCGCCCACGCGATCACGGAGAATAGCTCGGCAAGTCGTGCAAGTCTTGAACAAAGCCTGCGGCCCTAGGGTTCAGTCCGAAAGTCCCGGACTTTGGTCTGGAAGGCGGGGCAGAGCCTAGCTCGCCCACGCGATCACGGAGAATAGCTCGGCAAGCCGCACAAGGCTTGAACAAAGCCTGCAGCCCCAGGGTTCAGTCCGGAAGTACCAGACTTCGGTCTGGAAGGCGGGACAGAGCCCACCTCGCCCATGCAATCATGAAGGATGGCCCGGCAAGCCCGAATGGCCCGCACAAGGCCTACTCTACTGCCTTCCAGTCCGGAAGCTCCGAACTTTGATCTGGATGCCGGAAGGGACCCAGTCCACCAGCAGACTCAGCCCGGAGCAAGCCGCAGGACCTCATCTCGGCAATCGACACAAACACCTCGACAAGACACACAAAAAAAAGAGAGAGAGAGAAAAGGAAGATGAGGCCAGGACTTGACAAAATCTAAGTTTTCATTGATTTGAAAAAGAAAGAGCTACAATGAAGGAGTCCCGACAGGCCGGGAGTCCTCAAAAAGAAAAAAGAAGAAGGAGAATACAGCTGGAGGCCTAGTTCGGCACGGTGGTGGGATCCTCAGGCTGGGGCGCACGCTCCCTGTCCTCGCCGTCGGTGGCTGCTGGCTCGGAGGGCCGCTTTGGAGCTGCAGCCATGTCTTCCGCTACAACTGGAGCCTCGCCGGTGGGTCCTTGCCTTCTACCCCCAAGCACCACCCCACTGAGGTTGAGCTAGGGATAGAAGGACCCCACCTTTTCCGGCACACCTGGAACCCCTTCAGAAAGGAGTCCACGGCGGCCTCCCGGACCTCCGAGACGTACTCGTCGGAGGCCTGGAATCTCAAGACAGCCTCCTGCGCCTCCCGCTTCGAGGCCTCCAGGAGCCCGTTGATGTAGGTGCTCTGTTCCTTGGCCGCGCTCGCCTCCCGCCGGGCCTCCTCCAGCTGGCGCTCCAGAGACTGGGAATGAGCTCGGAGGCGAGCCCTCTCCGTCGCGTCCTCCTCCGTGCACCGCTGGTTGGAGATCCTCTCCTCGGACAGAGAGGACTCCAGGTCCTTGATGCGCCCCTCGGCGCGTGCCAAGTCCGACTGAAGGGCCTAGTTGCTCCCCCGCAACTCGACCCCCTTTTTCATGAGGTCCTTCACGTCGGCCGTGAGCTTGCCGAGCTTCTCCTCCTTCTCGGCATCCTTCTTGGTGTACCCTGCGAGGAAGTTCCTCAACAGGAGCACGTCGGTCCCGATCTGCACGAAAATGAGAGTGGGTTAGTAAAGAGTCGACTGGAATCGAGAAGGAGAGGGATCCGAGCTCGGACTTATCATGAAGAGCTACGGGAGGATCCCGAGCAGAGCATCGGCATAGTCCCGGCCGCCCCGAAGTCGGCGGTCCCGGGAGGTGCAAGCAAACTCCATCACCTTCTCCGCGAGCCCCTGGTCGCGGATCACGGAGCACTGGTTGGTGATTGTCGACGATGGGGCGGTCAGATCGGCGGCAGGGGAGACCGACCCCCCAGGTGGGACTACCACCGGTGGGGCAGCTGGAGTCGTGGGCGACGCCGTCGGGGCTGCAGTAATGATGGGGCCTGCCCGGGGGGGAACCGCTGCCGATGGACCTCCCTCTTCGGCAGCCCCGTCAGGGCGGACACTGGAGCATCGGTGGCCCGGGCCCGAGGCGGCCTAGGCGGGGGAGCTGCAACTGCTAGACCAGGCGCGGGCGCCGGCGTGACCTCCTGGCTCGCCTCGGCGCAGGCCCTCTTCGCCGCGGGCTCGTCTCCCTCGGTGGTGTCCCTCTGAGCCGCGCCCTCCAGAAGGTTCTCCAGGGAAAACTTCATGCCTGTAATAGAAAGGAGATCGGTCAGCCTAGTCAGAAGAAGAAGAGAAGAAGGGGGGAAAGGCGGAGTAAGAGAAAAGCTGAGCCTCACCCGGCACCCGGATGGGACTGATCCCCGCCTCAAACAAGTTCTTCTCCGAGAGCAAAACATCGAGCGATGGGACCACGTCGCTCAAAAGCTGGGAGTAGGCCTCCTGGTCTGTCGGCTCGACTTGGGAGTTTCGGTTCGGGGACCGATCCGGCTCGCTCTAGGCCCAGTCGATGTACTCGATCGAGACGAAAAAGAACCGGTTCTTCCAACCCTTGATGGAAGAAGGGAGGTCGAACCGGAGATACCTAGGCCAGGGCGAGATGTACCACCAGTCGTCATCAGTGGAGTACCGCTTCAGGGTGAACAGAGCCCTGAAGAGGGAGAAACGGGCAACAAACCCGTGGAAGTGATAGAAAATGATGAAGGAGAAGATGACCTGGATGGCATTGGGAGCCAACTGGGCCGGGACCAGACGGAAATGGCTGAGGAAAGAAAGGAAGAAGGGGTGCAGAGAAAACCGAAGACCCCCAAGGAGGAAGTCCTCGTAGAAAGCTATGCGGTCGGGGCCACTCAGGGTGACACGATCCCCGGGCCATGGGAGAGAAAGTTGGATCGACCCCAGGATGCCGTAGACTTCCCGGAGCAAGGAAAGGTCACCTTCGGTCATCGTTGAAACGTGACTGGAGGGACCGACAGAAGGAAGGGCCGGAGGAGGAAGAGAAGAGAAAGGATGGGCAAGCAAGACGGGGGGAGACCTAACACCCCTAGGGATGCCTATGGTAATACCCCCAGGCTAGAGTCGCCTGCGGGTCTCCTCCGGGATCGCTTCCTCTTCCGAGGAGGAAGACGATGGAGTCCTCAGCCGGGACGGACTGGCCTCGTCCGGGTTAGACGAAACATGGCAGCGGCGCACCATGGAAAAGAAGATGGTAAGGAAAGGATGCTAAAGGAAGGGGACGAAGCAAAAGAGAGAGTGGAAACACTCACCGAAATGCGCTATGCAAAAGAGGCGACAACCCGGGGGAGTGGAAGATAGCCTGCTGCGAACCGCCGACGGAGCGTGAGAAAGGGAAAGGGCCTCATTCCGGAAGGGAAAGGGCCTCATTCGATCGGCAGCAGCCATACCCGTCATTCCATTCTGGTCCATCGGATGAATGTCGCGTGGACGCACGCCCGACACCGATGCCTTGGTTTCAGGAAAACGGCCTCTGTTTCGAAGCGATGCATTAATTGCGGCCGAATAAACGACACGTGGCAGCCTCTTATAAGGCTTTGGGCGCATCGAGGAATGGCGACGAGGATCATGGCAATCATGATGCGAGATCTTCGCCTCCCCCACGTCATCTCCGCATTAAATCCTCACGTTCTGTGCCATAACGCCTTAACAGAACAGGGGGATGGGGGGCAACTGCTACGGCCGTTGCGATGACGTGGGATATCTCAGATTTTGCTGGGCGTGATTCGTGCCATGTGGAGTCTTTTTCTTCGGCAAAGTCAGGTGTGGATCCGCCTCGGCTGAGGTCGAGGTCGGTCCAGGCCTTCCAGCCGCTCCGCCAGGTGTCCACCCAGGAGGGGTCCACCTCGGCCGAAGCCGGCGGCCCCCCTGCTCCCTCGCCAGGTGGCACCCTGAGACGGTCCCACCTCGGCCAAGGTCGAGTCGGGCTCCTTTGCTCCTTCGCCAGGTGGCGCCGGGAGACGGGACCACCTCGGTCGAAGTCGAGCGACCTTCTGCCGCTCCACCAGGTGTCCACCCAGGAGGGGTCCACCTCGGTCGAAGCCGGCGGCCCCCTGCTCCCATGCCAGGTGGCACCCTGAGACAGTCCCACCTCGGCCAAGGTCGAGCCAGGCTCCTTCACTCCTTCGCCAGGTGGTGCCCGGAGATGGGACCACCTCGACCGAAGTCGAGCGACCTTCTGCCACTCCGCCAGGTGTCCACCTAGGAGGGGTCCACCTCGACCGAAGCCGGCGGCCCCCGTTCTCCCTCACCAGGTGGCACCCTGAGACGGTCCCACCTCGGCCAAGGTCGAGCCGGGCTCCTTCGCTCCTTCGCCAGGTGGCTCCCGAAGATGGGACCACCTCGGCCGAAGTCGAGCGACCTTTGCCGCTACGCCAGGTGTCCACCCAGGAGGGGTCCACCTCGACCGAAGCCGGCGGCCCCCCAGCTCCCTCGCCAGGTGGCACCCTGAGACGGTCCCACCTCGGCCAAGGTCGAGCCGGGCTCCTTTGCTCCTTCGCCAGGTGGCGCCCGGAGACGGGACCACCTCGGTCGAAGTCGAGCGCCCTTCTGCCACTCCGCCAGGTGTCCACCCAGGAGGGGTCCACCTCGGTCGAAGCCGGCGGCCCCCTGCTCCCATGCCAGGTGGCACCCTGAGACGGTCCCACCTCGGCCAAGGTCGAGCCAGGCTCCTTAACTCCTTCGCCAGGTGGCGCCCGGAGACGGGACCACCTCGGCCGAAGTCGAGCGACCTTCTGCCACTCCGCCAGGTGTCCACCTTGGAGGGGTCCACCTCGACCGAAGCCGGCGGCCCCCCTGCTCCCTCGCCAGGTGGCACCCTGAGATGGTCCCACCTCGACCAAGGTCGAGCCGGGCTCCTTCGCTCCTTCGCCAGGTGGCTCCCGGAGATGGGACCACCTCGGTCGAAGTCGAGCGACCTTCTGCCGCTCCGCCAGGTGTCCACCCAGGAGGGGTCCACCTTGGGCGAAGCCGACGGCCCCCCTGCTCCCTCGCCAGGTGGCACCCTGAGACGGTCCCACCTTGGCCAAGGTCTAGCCGGGCTCCTTCGCTCCTTCGCCAAGTGGTGCCCGGAGACGGGACCACCTCGGCCGAAGTCGAGCAACCTTCTGCCGCTCCGCCAGGTGTCCACCCAGGAGGGGTCCACCTCGGTCGAAGCCAGCGGCCCCCCTGCTCCCTCGCCAAGTGGCACCCTAAGACGGTCCCACCTCGGCAAGGTCGAGCCGGGCTCCTTCACTCCTTCGCCAGGTGGCGCCCGGAGACGGGACAACCTCGGTCGAAGTCGAGCGACCTTTTGCCGCTCCGCCAGGTGTCCACCCAGGAGGGGTCCACCTCGGCCAAAGCCGGCGGCCCCCCCTGCTCCCTCACCAGGTGGTGCCCTGAGACGGTCC
The DNA here is from genome assembly GCA_021397845.1 of Areca catechu. Lineage (NCBI taxonomy): Eukaryota > Viridiplantae > Streptophyta > Magnoliopsida > Arecales > Arecaceae > Areca > Areca catechu. Next base: position 44,573,143 of record CM038038.1, read on the forward strand.
CACCTTGGCCAAGGTCAAGCCGGGCTCCTTCGCCAGGTGGCGCCCGGAGACGGGACCACCTCGGTCGAAGTCGAGCGACCTTCTGCCGCTCCGCTAGGTATCCACCCAGGAGGGGTCCAACTCGGCCGAAGCTGGCAGCCCCCCCTGCTCCCTCGCCAGGTGGCACCCTGAGACGGTCCCACCTCGACCAAGGTCGGGCCGGGTTCCTTTGCTCCTCCGCCAGGTGGCACCCGGAGACGGGACCGCTTCGACCGAAGTCGAGCGACCTTCTGCCGCTCCGCCAGGTGTCCACTCAGGAGGGGTCCACCTCAGCTGAGGCGAGTTAGCCTGTGCAGAGAAGTTTCCGAAGAGCGGGAGCGCGAGCTCCGAGGTTCCCCCTTAAGCCTTGCACGCCGCGCCTAGAGAAAAGCCCCCCGTACGGTCGGCGGCAACATGTGAAACATCGCTTACATTGGCCTGACAGGTTCTGCAGTCGAGAGGGGGGGCCCTGACAAAACAGGACCCGATAACGGACAACGTCGGTGCCTGGGAAGGAGAGTGCACATGCTCGGCCCGAGGTCTGGTCGGCGATCTGACCGGCACCCCCCTCCCCTACTCTTTCCTCGCTAGGCTCGGCAAGCAAGGCCGGGAAGCCGCCTGGCTCTTTGATCCGGAAGGGAAAAGGGAAAGAGACAGAGGGGAGGAGGTGAAAGCGACGAGGGAGCCTCCCAGGGGCGGAAAACGAGAAGGCAACACGAGGAGTTAAAAGGACGTAGAGAATAGACGACAAGGTAAGCAAGGAACAAAGGCTGGGAAAGGAGACTCCACCCCAAGAGCAGGATCCAAGGTCCCGAGAGGGGGCCCTTTGGCGGGAGCTCGGCGAAGGAACCCTGCCAGGTTTTCTATTCTTTCTGGGACCTTTCTTGCTAGCACGATCTCTAAGTCTGGGACTCCTTCGGGGGCCAGTCACAGAGACTCTGTTCCCTCTCATCGTCTACTAACTAGACCGTTGGAGCTCCCTCGCCGGGATCCCTGGCCAGGGTTTCTGACCTTGCCTTGTAGGTTCGAACGAGCCAGGAGGCTGGTGCAGGCACTAGACTTAGAAGAAGACTTCAGGACTCCATCTAGATCTCTGATTGACCTTGCCCGAAGAATTAGGGTTTTCTGGTTTTGTAATAAGGGTTGACTTGGTCAACTCAATTTTAGTTGAGTCTGTATTTCCCTGCAATTTAAATTTTGTTGAGTAATGTTGACTTAATTCAAGTCCTAGTAGTGGTCTAGGTCTTCTCCAGGGTGCCACATTTTCTCCCAAGCCCAAGCAAGTGGGCGCCACACTCCCAGCCCCATGCCATGGTCTAGGAGGCGCCACATCTCCATCCCAGTGTCTTGGTCCCCACACCCAAGGGAGCAAGAATTTTTCTTGAAGCCAAAATCAAGGAGGCGCCCCATATGTACCTTAAAAGGCCAAGCTAAAGGAGGAAAGAGGCATTTCTTGGGGAGCACTTCAAGGGGGCGCCCAATCCATGCCTAAAAAGCCCAAAGCAAAGTTGGGAAGAGCCATGACTTGGGGAGAAAGAAAAGGAGGTGTCCAAAAGAGTTGAGCCATGGAAGGAAGAAAATTTTTCTTGAAAAACAAGGCTAGGAGGCGCCACCTACTTACCATTTGGAGCTTTCAATCAACATTTATGGAACCTCTTGGCCGGCCATATGGGAAGGAATTGATTTTACAAACCTAATTTGAAGATCCATCCTATTAGTCCCACATGGGAAGATGTAAAACCCTGACCTCTTGTAAAGTCCTATAAAATAAACCCCTCTTGTAAGTTTTGAAAATAAATGATGAATGAAATCAATTTCTTTGTGAGCAACTTTGTGTTTCTCTCTTCCGCACTTGTATTCAAGTGTTGAGCTCCATGAGGGGGTAAATCCGGGTTCCCTAGGAACCTTGAGGAGGTGTGAGATCTCCAACCCCAAAACCCTATCTTGGTCCACCCATCTCTACTCCACCATGACCAAACCCTAATTTTCCATCTACATCCCACGGCCCCTCTCGTCCACATAGAGGCCGGCCACCAGCATCCAGGTTCAGATCAACTGTTTCAACTACAGAGCAAGTTCAAAGAAGAGTCAGATCAGTATCAAGATCTCCAGAACTTCTACATCCAACAATCTTCATTAAGTCCTCAGGTCAGTGTCTTTCTTTGAGTTTCTGGTTCTTTTTTTTTTTGTTCTTCTTCTTCCAGATCCTGAGTTTGAGAAGAAGGCCAACCTTGCCATAAGACTACAATCCAAGGATCCATTGCGAAGATACCCCGTCTCCAAGGATCCTACAATCTGCTCGAGAGTTTCCTTCAATTGAAGCAACGAGAGATATCACAGTCAGGTATAAAACCTTCTCTTCTCTCTTCATCTATTTCTTGAAAGAGGAGTAAACCCTAGGTCTGGGGGTTTCTCAATCCCTATCGATCCTACTTCTGAGTTACTCTGATAATCCACTCCTTTTAATTATGCTTTCTGTCATTTCTTAGTTTCTTTCAACATTAGTTTATCTTTCCTTTGAGTCAAAGCCGACTTCTGAAAATATATATAAAAAAAAAGAAAAATAATTAGTCTTAATTTACTTCCGCATCGCATCATCTCTTTTCGTTCTGCATCATTTTTGGTATCAGAGCCCTATCTAGGATTTCTGACTTGCTTGCATATTTTGAGTGTCTCTCTTTTTTACTTTGTCTGCTCGAAGTAGACTCCCCAGGACGTCCGGTCCTAGGAACGAAGTGAGGCGCAAGCCTTCTCTTCCCATTCCATGGGGTGTTCCTAGGGCGTGTAGGGGATCCACTGGGTTACAACTTCGTAGCAGGAATTGTAAACAGGGGAAGCATTTTATTTTCAGTCTATAACTATCCTGTTGCAGGAATTGTTTCTCATTGTAGGTAACTCTGAATTATGTGATTTTTGTTTTGATAGAGCCAGTATAACTGAAACTATTTTACATAATTTTACTGTAATTTATTAATTTTTGTGAAATCTTTGAGAGTTAAATTACAGCAACTCTGTTTCTGTGTTTCTGCAATTCATTTTTTTGAGTGATCATCTCCTAATTCATCTTAAGGGCAATTGAGCATCTAAGATAAGGAGAGGAGTTGATAACCTCTCCTTAGCCCAAAACCACCACCCATTCATTCGATCCTAAGCCTAATTTTAAAATTTATTAGACTTAATTCTCCCTAGTGGGCTAGGGACACCAACAAGTCGGGTCTAGGCTAGTGTTGAGTCAGTTTGTCTAGTTACTCTGTGTGTGCTTTGTACTCAGTGTCTAGAATGGTGGTTCAGGGATTCTATCCCGAAGGGCTTGTGTGCTGGTCCGCCAGCCTAGCCAATCTCTGATTGGTGTCTAGGATTGGCAGTTAGGGACCTAACACTCCCCTTACACCTGCTTGGCTGAGTCCTGAGTTACTACAAGCTAGCTTGCCACTCTGATTGGGCATCTAGTTTGGACTCTAGGTCTAGTGAGCCAGTAGTCGCTTTAGTCTAGTCACATTCTGTGTGCTTGCTTGCATCATCATGTCCACCCGGAATGGAGTACCCTCCCAACCTGGTCAAACCCAACCTGATTTAGAGGCCATGATTAGAACTCTTACCGAAAGTATGACCAAATTTAGTCAGGATATGAATGAGGGTTTTGCCCAGTTTAGAGATCGAGTCCAAGTACTTGAGAAACGTAGACATCAAAATTGGACCCTAATCCAAAATTTAATAGGCCCCAACCTCATCCATGCCAGGAGCCTAGGAGGACCTTATACCGTGATCCCGAGCATAACCTTAGGAAGCCTAACCATGATATCTATAGTGTGGATCGTGTCTATGAGAGGTCCTTACAATATTCTAGACCAGTCACTCAACAACCCAAGTCTTCTAGATCAAACCATTTAGATCCACACCCATTCCCAAGTAAGGTCTCTACTAGTTTGAAACCCAGTGTGACCCAGGTTCCTATATCGCAAGAATGTTGGTTTTGTGGAGAAAGAGGCCATAAATCTAGTCAGTGCCCATGCATAGGACTGGCTTGTGCACAGCTAAGTGGTAAGAATCCTAAGGATGATATTAATGAGGGAGAACCCAAGCCTACCAATGAGGAAGAAAGGTTAGGTATGACAAGCCCAGAATCAGTTGACCCGATTACCACTGACCTGAAACCCATTAAAGATGGCATCGAGGAAGTATATGATGCTGGCTTGAGTCTAGTTGATAAATATGAGGGGGAAGAACTTGAAGAATATGACATCGATACTATTGGTTCCTTACCTGAGGAGACCTTGGAGAGCAACCGAGTGGTAGGACCTAGTTCAGAAATTCAAGAGATTTGTGAGAATCAGGTTCCTTTAGTCAAATACCCCCAGGAAGAACTCATAGTGTTAGCCCGAGCTATCAGTTCGTACCCTCTAATGACAGTCATTCCCCAAGTACCAATTGAAGATCTTTGCACTGAACTGTTTAAGTTTGCCCACCCTATGGTAGATCCTCTCCTTAGGATGACTGAATCAAGCCTCTTACAATTGGACCTTGTCCCATGCCCAGCCACTAAGGTCTCTCCTGTAATCTCAGTTGAACATCCTTGTCTTGAGCGGATTGATTCACCCAGTCCTGTAGAAGTCCTCCTTATGACCCCAGACCCCTTCCTTCGTATGACTGACCTACCCTTTTATAGAGTATACCTTTCCGCACCTATATGTCAAGTTTCAAGTCTTGAGGTCATCATCCATAGGCCCTTCCATGACTCATTCTTCAATCCAGTTTTTGAGAAAATGGATCATTATTTGCTTAGAGAACAAACTTTAACTGTTGCAATCACATGTCCTAGGCTACTTCCCGAACCATCTCTTGATCCATTCCTGGGAGTAGCAAACTTTTCCTTTCATAAGGATGATCAGTTGACACTCATAAATCACCATTCAAACCTTCAGGTCACCACCTTTAGTCAACAGGTAATTCGAGACTCCACCTCATATTTCCTCCCTTTCTCTAGGACTTCCAATGCTTCTTACACCATCCAAGTATACTTTGTCGAAGTCTTTAGAGTGAACCACGTGTCAGAACCTATTAGGTTTGCCACCTACTTCTGGAAGACCTTATGGCACCTACTAGGCACCCATGATAAGTTTTCATGCTCTGCATGCCATCCTCCGACCCAAGGTCAAACCTAGAGAGCCATAGTTTGTTAGGTTTAGACATAGGGTTCCTTTGGAATAAAGTCCATTCTTTAGGAATGCGTCGTCAGTCTAGTTTAATTTTTTTCTTGACCCTTTACTAGGCTTTGACTCAGATTTTGGTTTGATTGAGAGCACCAGGAATTGGGATTTGTTTTTTGTCCAGGGCTAAAATTGCATTCAATGTTTCGATCAATAGGTCTATAGGCTAGAGTCCCTTTGAAATTGTTCATGGATACAAGCCTCACACACCACTTGATCTGATTTCACTATTAGCCCACACACACAAGTCTCTTGATGCACTTGCATAGCATGTAAAGGACTTGCATACAGAAATTCATGCCAAAATAACTTTAAGTAATGAAACTTATAAGAAGTTGGCTGATTCTCAAAGACGAGTCAAAACTTTTGTTGAGAGAGACTATGTAATGATTAGGTTAAGGCCTGAACGGTTTCCTTCTGGAATCGTTAGAAAGTTACATGCTAGAGGAGATGGACCATTTAGAGTGGTGAAGAGAGTAGGGTCCAATGCCTATGTGCTCGAGTTGCCTTCAGAACTAGGCGTTAGCTCCACTTTCAACATTACAGACCTAGTAGAGTATAGAGAGCCAGCTGTGATTCCCAGTGAGCCTTTTTTGAGCCTAATCCTGATCTTGAGAGTGAACCCAACCCTGTGTGTCCACCAACAAACTGGCCTGTGAGGAAAGAGCAGATTGAAAAGATCCTGGATGATCATGTTATCTCTACTCGTAATCGAGGATACCAAAGATACCTGGTCCGCTGGCAAGGAAGGCCAGATTCTGATAACTCTTGGATCTCCCGAGAAGAATTACAAGAATTGGACCCAGACCTCTTGGAGAGATACCAAAGCTAGCTTGATCCATACTCGACAGGGTCGAGTTCCTCCCACCCCGGGAGAATTGGTGCGGGCACCAGACTCAGAAGAAGACTTCAGGGCTCCATCTGGATCTCTGATTGACCTTGCCCGAAGAATTAGGATTTTCTGGTTTTGTAATAAGGGTTGACTTGGTCAACTCAATTTTAGTTGAGTCTGTATTTCCCTGCAATTTAAATTTTGTTGAGTCATGTTGACTCAGTTCAAGTCCTAGTAGTGGTCTAGGTCTTCTCCAGGGTGCCACATTTTCTCCCAAGCCCAAGCAAGTGGGCGCCACACTCCCAGCCCCACACCAGGGTCCAGGAGGTGCCACATCTCCATCCCAGTGTCTTGGTCCCCACACCCAAGGGAGCAATAATTTTTCTTGAAGCCAAAATCAAGGAGGCGCCCCATATGTACCTTAAAAGGCCAAGCTAAAGGAGGAAAGAGGCATTTCTTGGGGAGCACTTCAAGGGGGCACCCAATCCATTCCTAAAAAGCCCAAAGCAAAGTTGGGAAGAGCCATGACTTGGGGAGAAAGAAAAGGAGGTGTCCAAAAGAGTTGAGCCATGGAAGGAAGAAAATTTTTCTTGAAAAACAAAGCTAGGAGGCGCCACCTACTTACCATTTGGAGCTTTCAATCAACATTTATGGAACCTCTTGGCCGGCCATATGGGAAGGAATTGATTCTACAAACCTAATTTGAAGATCCATCCTATTAGTCCCACATGGGAAGATGTAAAACCCTGACCTCTTGTAAAGTCCTATAAAATAAATCCCTTGTAAGTTTTGAAAGCAAATGATGAATGAAATCAATTTCTTTGTGAGCAACTTTGTGTTTCTCTCTTCCGCACTTGTATTCAAGTGTTGAGCTCCGTGAGGGAGTAAATCCGGGTTCCCTAGGAACCTTGAGGAGGTGTGAGATCTCCAACCCCAAAACCCTAGCTTAGTCCACCCATCTCTACTCCACCACCACCAAACCCTAATTTTCCATCTACATCCCACGACCCCTCTCTTCCACATAGAGGCCGGCCACCAGCATCCAGGTTCAGATCAACTGTTTCAACTACAGAGCAAGTTCAAAGAAGAGTCAGATCAGTATCAAGATCTCCAGAACTTCTACATCTAACAATCTTCATTAAGTCCTCAGGTCAGTGTCTTTCTTTGAGTTTTTGGTTCTTTTTTTTTTGTTCTTCTTCTTCCAGATCCTGAGTTCGAGAAGAAGGCCAACCTTGCCATAGGACTACAATCCGAGGATCCATTGCGAAGATACCCCATCTCCAAGGATCCTACAATCTGCTCGAGAGTGTCCTTCAATTGAAGCAACGAGAGATATCACAGTCAGGTATAAAACCTTCTCTTCTCTCTTCGTCTGTTTCTTGAAAGAGGAGTAAACCCTAGGTCTGGGGGTTTCTCAATCCCCAATGATCCTACTTCTGAGTTACTCTAATAATACACTCCTTTTAATTGTACTTTCTGTCATTTCTTAGTTTCTTTCAACATTAGTTTATCTTTCCTTTGAGTCAAAGCTGACTTCTAAAAATATATATATAAAAAAAAGAAAAAGAATTAGTCTTAATTTACTTCCGCATCGCATCATCTCTTTGTTCTGCATTAGAGGCCCCAGGGGCCAGATGGTCTAGTCGGATCAGCGGCTCCGAAACCACAAGCGTGACGGTGAGATCGGCAATACTTATGAAATATAAGTCTGAAGCCTTTGATAAATTTTTAGAGTATCAAAGTATGGTAGAGAAACAAACAGGAAAAAGTATTAAAATCCTTCGATCAGATCGAGGAGGTGAATACTTATCCACCGAGTTTCTCGATCACCTTAAAGAAAAGGGGATTATCTTTGAATGGACCCCTCCTTACACACCACAATTAAATGGTGTTGCTAAAAGGAGGAACCGTACCTTATTAGATATGGTACGGTCCATGATGTGCTTCACAGAGTTACCTGTTTCCTTCTGGGGATATGCCTTGGAAATCGTGGCTAATATCTTAAATAGAGTACCATCTAAATTTGTCTCTAGCACTCCATATGAGATATGGAGGGGTAAGAAACCCAATCTTAAGTATCTTAAGATATGGAGATGTCCAGCCTATGTCAAAAGAAATTTTGGACATAAGCTGGATGCTAGAGCAGATAAGTGTCTATTTGTATGATATCCTAAAGATAGTATAGGATATATGTTCTACCACCCTACTGAACAAAAAGTTTTTGTCAGTAGGCATGCTACTTTTCTGGAGAAAGAGTTCATCCTACAAAAGTGCAGTGGGAGAAATATTGAACTTGAAGAAGTTCAACAAATAGATACATCTCAACCAAATGATAACATAGTTAGTATGGAACCAGAACACACCACTCCTATCCATAGGTCTGATAGGGTGCGTCATGCACCTGAGAGGTATGGGTTCATTATTGAAAATAATGAAGCCCAGATCATTGAAAATGATGAGCCTCTAACCTATACGGATGCTGTCATGAGTAGGGACTCAAACAGATGGCTGGAAGCCATAAGATCCGAAATGGACTCCATGTATATCAACCAAGTGTGGACTTTAGTTGATGCACCAAAGGGTGTTAAACCTATTGGTGTGGACTTTGGTTGATGCACCAAAGGGTGTTAAACCTATTGGATGCAAATGGGTTTATAAGAAAAAGATTGGTGCAGATGGCTAAGTCGAAACTTATAAAGCCAGATTAGTGGCTAAGGGTTTCAAACAAAAACAGGGTATAGATTATGATGAAATATTTTTTCCTGTTGCCATGCTCAAATCTATTCGGATCATGCTTGCTATAGCAGCATATCATGATTATGAAATCTGGCTGATGGATGTAAAAACTGCATTCCTTAATGATTTCCTTGAGGAAGAGGTCTATATGTCACAGCCAGAAGGTTTTATCTTGGAGACTAAACCTAATCAAGTATGTAGGCTGAAAAAATCTATTTATGGATTAAAGTAAGCATCCTGGAGTTGGAACATACGATTTGATAAGACGGTCAAAGAGTTTGACTTTATCTAAAATGAGGATGAACCTTATGTATACAAGAAGACTAGTGGGAGTGCCATAATTTTCTTGGTTCTGTATATGGATGACATACTCCTCATTGGGAATGATATCCCAATGTTACAATCAGTCAATGTATGGTTATCTAAATAGTTTTCCATGAAAGACTTGGGAGAAGCATCCTATATACTGGGTATCAAGATCTATAGAGATAGATCTAGGAGGATGCTAGGCTTATCCCAGTCTAGGTACATTGACCAAGTGCTAAAGAGATTTAGCATGGAGGGAAGTAAAGAGGTTACTTACCCATTGGTCATGGCATACATCTTTCTAAGAAGATGTCTCCTAAGACACCTGAAGAAAGAAATAGAATGAGTTCTATACCTTATGCTTCGGTTGTAGGGTCTATAATGTATGCTATGTTATGTACCAGGCCTGATGTGGCGTATGCCTTAGGTATAGCTAGCAAATTTCAGGCTGATCCAGGAGAGGATCACTGGAAGGCTATGAAAAATATTCTTAAGTACTTGAGAAGGACTAAGGATATTTTTCTGATATACAGAGGATCTAATCTTAAACTGGAAGCTTATTCAGATTCTAGTTTTCAATCGGATCCAAATAATAGCAAATCTATTTCAGGATATGTTTTTACCCTAAATGGAGGAGCTGTAAGCTGGAAGAGTTCTAAATAGCATACTGTAGCTGACTCAACAACTGAGGTAGAATACATTGCTGTTAGTGAAGCTGCCAAGGAAGCTGTCTGGATGAAGAAGTTCATCTCAGATTTGGGCGTTGTTCCGAAGATTGAAGGTCCAGTACCACTTTACTGTGATAATACTGGAGCCATCGCTTGAGCTAAGGAACGTAGAGCTCATTCGAAGATGCTTCCATCTCGTTCGAGAGATTGTTGAAAGACAAGAAGTCTGCATTAAAAGAGTAGAAACGAAGAACAACATAGCACACCCGTTCACTAAGGCTCTACCACAGCGGGAGTTTGATCGCCACCTCGATTGTATGGGGTTAAAATTTAAAGGCGATTGGCTTTAGTGCAAGTGGGAGATTGAAAGGATTATGCCTTAAAGGCCAATCAAAATGTTGTATTTCGATGGGATCTTCTTTTGTATCCCAAACCAGTGTATTGACATTATCAATTAATAAAGGCATTTTATTTTCATCATACACTGTGTCTTATTAATTTTATTAAGATATGATGAACCCCATAGATTAGGACTATGGTTCTAGGGTTATGATGAGATCATACCAGTGAGACCTAAAGCCTTAAAATCCTAATCTAGAATATTCTTAGTCGATGGGATATTGAGTAGGGGATCAATATTTCTGGTAAGACCAGCACATCCTATGTATGCTTGGTGAAGAGGGTGACTGATCTCACAGTCACTTGTGTTTGACACTAATACTAGGATGTGGGTGCTCATTAGAAAATGAGTTCCCTGAATTGATCCAGCTTTAGAACATCTAATGGAACCTTATCTATTTGTCAATAGATAGTTCTCATAATGGGAGTAGTGCATGTGGTCCTTTGACCTGAGACTACCATGGTACCTTGTATGCATGAATCCATACTTTGGTTCACACTCAATCATGACACTAAGTCATGCATGGGGTGATACTGGGTATGGTGGATTGCATATGGAGGTTGTGAGTAGGTCAAAAAGGAATCGATCAATCCTAATAAGAGGGAAGTGCATCCAGATGTTTTCAATCAAATGAAGATTCGGGAAATCTTTGATCAAAGTATGAACATTAGAAATAGTTTCTAATGGTTCATTAATGAATCATCATTATCAGATTGAGCAAGGAATGAATATGAAATTGGATTTGACAAGTATCCATATCCATAGTCATATTCATGGTGCAAGTAGATCGAAGGACTGAATTGCCCGGTAACTCACCACTGAAGGGTATTTTGGTAAATTCACCAAAATTTCTCATCTTCCGGGTAGGCATGACACATTGCTAGACATCAATCTTGTCTTGTAGGTCTTCATGAACTAATTGATTTGGTTTCATGAGTCAATTCGATGTGTGATTCGAATTGGACAATTAGGTGAGCCAATTTGACCTAATTAGGTCAATCATGTTCGATCAGGTCGAATCGGCTCAAACCTAAACCTACTGCTGGCTAGATGTGGAATCCAATGGGTCACATACAATAGAGACTTGGCCAAGTAAGTCATTCATAATTTAATTAGGGTCATAGGATCCTAATTGGTTAGCCAGATTACATACTAGCATATGTAGGCTAACCAAATTCCTAACCCAATTGGATTGGATCCGGTTGCTTGCTAATTGGGCAACCTAATTATAAAAAACCAAAATTAGATTGAGTCCTAAGTGGGGCTAACCTAATCAGAGCTAAATCTGATTTTAATTTGGATTTAAGGGCATTTTAGGCGCCATACATGAAGAGTCCAAATGGCATGGGACTCTTGGTACCTAAATGATACCTTAACTTCAAAAGGGCACAGAATGAGCTATAGATCGCTGATTTAAATATAATTTATATGGTCAGAAAGGAGATTTTATGCTCTTTCCAATGACACCCATATTGCCTATGTTTTGACTAGTCAATATTCTTTGAAATTTGCATGGAAGAAGGATGGTGCGTGCGGTGCATGAAGAGTCGCAACTCTTCATGTGGCGCGCGATTTTGATGGAGAGTCCTTCTGCTATCAGGACTCTTCATAATCTCCGATGTTTGGAGATTGAAGAGGTGCCTCTTGGCTTCCTAAGACCGGTAATTGACATGTGGCAAGTGAGAATTCGTCCAGATAAAAGAAAGGATGTGAATAAGGCCTTCGGTGCATGAAGGGCTTATTAGATATGATTTTTCAAGCCAGATAACTTCTCTTCGATCTTGAAAAATCATATTTGATAAGTTGATGAGAGGACATATCACACGCCCCTCTTGTGTCTATAAATAAGGGGCGGTGAAATGAGTCTGATAATGAAGAATTCCACCGAAGTACTATTCTGAGTGTCTCTCTCTCCCTCCTTCTTTCTTTAAGACAAGACTTGTCTTGTTAAGACAAGGTCTTTTCTACTAAGACAAGGCTTTGTTTTAGGACATAAGCCTAAGAGGTCCTAGAGGAGGGTTGTCCTAAAACCAAAAGTGATTTAGGAGAGTGTCTTTAATGCCCTACAGTAGGACAGGGTGTCCTACAGTGGTTAATAGACCAAAGGCTGCCGAAAGAGTTCCACTTCTCCAAGCAACTTGAAGAAGGAGTTCTTCCTTGGTCCGAGTTTCGTATGGGTCACCGTTGGAGGGCGAACATTTGGGTGCCTGGTGGAGAAGAAGGCTGAATTAGGGTTTTCTTCTTCGGATTGGATACTAGCGGTTCAAGTTGGTGCCTAAACTCTAGTTTATATTATATATGCATGTTTGTATGTTTTAATTCCTAGTAAGGAGGTCTTGGGTTAAGGGTTTGGTAGTGGTTTTATAATAAATTTTTGAAATCCATGCTTCCGCCCTGGTCACCAAAACCCTAACAGGAAGATGACTCTATAGGTCAAGAACTCACATTTTCCTAGATTGGCATAAAGACTATCTTTCCTAAGGGCCATACAAACTTATCTAAGGTGGTCTAAGTGGTCCTCCTTAGTTCTACTGTAAATTAGGATGTCGTCAAAATAGACTACTATAAACTTACCTATAAACATCCTAAGGACCTGGGTCATAATCCTTATGAAAGTACTGGGTGCATTAGACAAGCCAAAAGGCATTACTACCCACTCGTACAAACCATCCTTAGTCTTAAAGGCTATTTTCCACTCATCCCTGAGTCTGATTCTAATCTAATGGTAGCCACTCTTAAGGTTAATTTTGGAAAAGATGGTGGCTCTTGCCATCATGTCTAATAGGTCATCTAGGCGGGGTATGGGAAATCTATACTTGATGGTGATCTTATTTATGGCACAGCTATCCACACACATCCTCCACTGCCATCTTTCTTAGGTGTCAAAAGGGCTAGGACGGTGCAAGGACTTAAGCTTTCCCTAATGAAACCTTTCCTTAACAGCTCACTAACTTGCTTTTGTAACTCTTGGTGCTCAGTTGGGTTCATCTGGTAATGGGGCAAGTTGGGCAGGGTGGATCCTGGGACAAGGTATATGGCATGCTGGATGTCCCTAAGTAGTGGAAGTTGGTCAGGCAGATCATCCTGAAAAAGATCTTGGAATTCCTCCAAAACTTCCACAACTTCCTGGGGGTGTTCTCCTAGGGCTGGTTTCCTAATTTCCCTGGTGGTCAAAATCCAAATAGGTGATCCCTTAGCAATTTCTTTCTTAAGCTCTTTGGCACTAATCAAATGTAATCTAGGTTTCTTTTCCTTCAAAGAGCTGGCTCCCTTCTTAACTTCATCCTTAAGGGAAACAGGGTTGATCACTATCTTCTTCCCTAAATGGTTAAATGCATAGGAATTGGTTTTACCAAATAGGGTGGCATCATAATCATACAGCCAAGTTCTCCCTAATATAACGCTGCTAACCCCCATGGATAGCACATCACACCAAACTTTCTCCTTATAAGATTGCAACTGAATCAGGACTTGGCATCTAAGTTTGATGGGTATTGAAATGGAGTCAATCCAGGATACCTTATATGGGCTAGGATGGGGAACAGGGGTTAGCCCTAAAGTCTTGACAGAACTAGCAGAAATAGCGTTTACACAACTCCCACTATCTATGATGACTTTGCAAACCTTCTCCCCTATCCTGATAAAGGTGTGTAGGATGTTGGTCCTACGCCAGTCCTCTTGCTCCTTAGATTGGGTAAGGATGCATCTAACAACTCCCATAAGGTCAGTGGGGTCACAACTCTCTTCATCTCCTTCATATTCTTCTGCTAGGTTTAAACCTTCTTCATATACTTCCTTCTCACATTCTTAGGTGTCATTTGGGTTTCCTTCCTCTTCTAAGTCACCTATATGAAGGGATATACTGGGGCAATTACTAGAGTAATGGCCGGGCTGGTGACATCTAAAGCAGGTGCCAAACTTCCTGGGTACCTCTACAGATTTTTCTTTGTCATCTATAGGTCGACTCAAGTTGGGTTGGGCTGGACTAGGTCGGTTGGGCTCGGGCCGACTCGGGCTTTGGTCGGGTCGACTCAGATTGGGACAGCTTTGGTCAGGTTGACTCGAACTTGGATGGGCAGGGTAGGGTAGGCTCGGGTAGGTTTGAGTTGTTCTAGGGTATTGGCTCCTAGGAGTCCTATGAAACTGCTCAAAGTCCCTAGCTACTTGGTGAGCCTGTTCTAAATCCCGTAACTCTCTCAGATACAATTCTTTCTTTACGTCATCTTGTAGTCCAGATCTAAACCTCGATAAGATCATAGACTCAGACTCGTTTATCCCACATCTCATGGCTATCTCGTCAAACTTAGCTATGTACTCGGTGACACTCTTGTTTCCTTGAACCAGTCTATGCCATTAGTCTAAAAGTCATTGATGGTATGACACAGGAAGGTGTTTTTCCCTAAGCTTGGCTTTCAAGTCTCCCCAGGTGGCTATGGGCTCCTGTCCTCTCTGTCTAACTAACCTTTCTACGTTATCCCAATACATCCTGGCTTGACGAATCAACCTAAGCTTGGTATCCCACTTCTCACGGCCACCCTCTCCAAGTCCAGGCCAACCACCAGCATCCAGCTCCAGTCCAGATACTTCAGGTCTACAGCAATTCTAAGAGGAAGTCAGATCAGCCTCCAGGAGAATCCTGATTTCAGCAACTTCAACTTTTAAGTTCTTCAATCTGGTAAATCTTTTCTTGAGTATCTGAATTCCATCACTTGTTCCTCTTCTTTTCCAGATCTTGAGTCCAGGAGAAGCCGACCAAACCACAAGACCAGTATTGGAGGATCCATTGCGAAGATAGCCGACTCCGAGGATCCCACAATCTGCTCGCGAGAGTTCTTCCACCCAAACTCTGAGAAGATCACTGTCTGGTTAGTAAACCATCTCTCCTCTCTATTTCTGTTCTGTTGAAAGTTCAGAGCGAAACCCTAGGTCTGGGAGTTTCTCAACCCCCAGCGATCCGTTACTTCTGAACTACTCTGATAATTTAGTTTCATCTAAATTGTGCTTTCAATCCTTACCTAGTTTCCTTCAACTTAGTTTAGCTTTACTTTGAGTCAAAGCAAATTTCTGAAATATAAAAAAAAAAAAAAAAAAGAAATTAATCCTAAATTTACTTCTGCATATGCATCTTTGTTCTTTGTTCTGCATCATTTTTAGTATCAGAGCCCTGTCTAGGGTTTCTGTTTCGATTGCTTGTTCGAGTCTCTCTCTTTTTACTTTGTCTGCTCGAAGTAGACTCCCCAGGATGTCCGGTCCTAGGAACGAAGCGAGGTGCAAACCTCCTCTTCCCATTCCACGGGGTGTTCCTAGGGCATGTAGGGGATCTGTTGGGTTATAACTTCGTAGCAGGAATTGTAAACGGGGAAGTGCTCTGTTTTCAGCCCGTAATTGCCCTATTGCAAGAATTATTTCTCAGTGCAGGTAAATCCAAATTCGGTAATTTTTATTTTTTTGAAACCAGTATAATTGAAACTAATTTGCATAATTTTCCCATGATTTATTGGTTTCCTTACGAGCTCTGAGAATTAAATTACTGCAACTCTATTTTTGTGTTCTGCAATCCATTTATTTTTGAGTGTTCATCTCTTAATTCATCTTAAGGGCATTTGAGCATCTAAGATAAGGGGAGGAGTTGATAACCTCTCCTTAGCCCAAAACCACCACCCCTTCATTCGAACCTAAGCCTTTAATCTAAAAATTGATTAGACCTAATTTGCCCTAGTGGGCTAGGGACATCAACAAGTCGGGTCAAGGCTAGTGTTGAGTCAGTTTGTCTGGTTACTCTGTATGTGCTTTGTACTCAGTGTCTAGAACGGTGGTTCAGGGATTCCATCCCGAAGGGCTTGTGTACTGGTCCGCCTACCTGGCCAATCTCTGATTGGTGTCTAGGATTGGCATTCAGGGACCTAACACTCCCCTTACACCTGCCTGGCTGAGTCCTGAGTTACTACAGGCTAGCTTGCCACTCTAATTGGGCATCTAGTTTGGGCTCTAGGTCTAGTTAGCCCATAGTCGTTCAGTTAAGTCTCATTTTGTGTGCATCATGTCTACCCGGAATGGAGTGCCCTACCAACCTGGTCAAACCCAACCTAATTTAGAGGCCATGGTTTGAGCTCTTACTGAGAGTATGAACAAATTAATTCAGGATATGAATGAGAATTTTGCCTAGCTTAGGGATCGAGTCCAAGTACTTGAGGAACCTAGGCATCGAAATTGGACTCCTGACCCAGATTTTAATGTGCCTCAACCTCACCCACACCAAGAGCCTAGAAGACCTTTATACCGAGATCCTGAACCTAATCATAGGAGGCCTGACCCAGAACCTGAGGATAGAGATGATAGGTTCATTCGGAACATCAAGTTAGATGCACCCACTTTTGATGGTAGATTAAATCCTAAGGTGTATTCTGATTGGAAGGGTGAGATGGACCAGTACTTTGAGTGGTATGCTATGTCTGAGGAGAGGAAATTCAAGTTTGCCAAAATGAAATTAATACGTCAAGCTAGGTTATACTGGGGGAACATTGAGCTGACCACTAGAAGACGAAATGCAGAGCCCATAACCACTTGGCAGGGTATGAAAGAGAAACTTAGAGACAAGTACCTACCCATTTCATACCAGCAAAATCTGTTAGACCAATGGCAGACTTTGAAACAAGGGAATCGATCTGTTTCAGACAACATAACCACCTTTGATGAATACCTAATGAGATGTGATGTGAGTGAAGCCCATGAAGTCACTTTGTCTAGATTTAGGGCTGGGCTTAGGGAAGATATTAAGAGAGAGTTGTTTCTGAGAGAGGTTACTGACCTAGACCAAGCCTATCAGATTGCACTGAACACTGAGAAGTTTCAGAGAGGACCCATGCCATCTAGGGTTAGTACCCCAATCCCAAGAAATGGACCTAGCCAGGTTACCCCTAGCAAGCCTAATCAGGGTATCCCCACCCCTAGGCCCATGGACAAAGGTAAGGCACCTGACACCCAGAGAACCCCTAGTATCATCTGTTTTAAGTGCCAGAAGCCCGGTCATATCTCCACTCAGTGCACAGCCATAGCTTGTTTTAAGTGTCATAAGGTAGGTCATGTTTCGAGCCAGTGCCCTCGCAGATCCCTATATATAGAAGAGGGAGGAGAAGAGAATTCCGAGCCTAATGAGGAGTTTGAAGAAGAAGTTTATGAGGCTGGAATGAATTTGGTTGATGAGTATGAATGGTGTGGACACCAGAAGCCGAAAGAAACTTCACTCCAACAAGGTTAGCCTTATCCCAATTTGGATCGAAGATAATTAGGTTACCTTGTATCCTTTAGTTCAAAATATTTTATTTTCAAGAGTCATTTCCTTTTCAAGAGTCCTGTAATTAATTTTGAGTTTCAAATCAAGAGTGTTTATTGAGTCCTGTAATTACTTTTAAAATTTTATTTCTTGTAAGTCTATTTCAAGTTTTAAAGTCTAGGTCAGTCAAGTCAGTTTAGTTGAGTTAAGTCTAATTCAGTTGAGTTAAGTCTAATCAAGTCTTAAAGCCATGAAAGCCAGCAACAAGACTCAAATTCTAGACCCCAGAATTTGACCACATGAAGAAGAGAAGACACATCAACCAAGCAAGAGAAAAGGACCATCAACTAGGACCACTGGGCGCCACATGTCATTCTTATCCAAGTAGAAGACCACCTCACCATGCCACGTCATCAGGTGCCACTTCACCAGCCATCTCATCACCCTTTGGGCGCCAACAAGGGAGATTCAAATTCAAGGAGGTTGGCCACATCCCTCCAAGTCCTCCACCAAATCCTCCAATCCCCTCCCCACATCCCTCCAAACTCTCCACCAAATCCTCCAACCCCCCTTGTAATCCTCCTCGATTTGGGGAGTTTTTAAATTTCAAAAGCTAGCTTTGTGAGGCTATTAAAAGCCTTGGACGCCCATTGTAAAAGAGATTGATTTTGGAAATGAATGAAGTTTGAAGTGAAGTTGTCTTGAGTTTTATGTGTGAAATTTTTTCTATCTTCTTCTTCCACGCCCAAAGCCACTCTCTTCCCTAGCAATTCATCATCCAAGCTCAAGGCAAAGGCATTGGAGTCGGCCAGATCTTCTCAATTATCTTTTCTTTGTTCACAAGTTCTCCCATCCCTTCTTTATGTTTGCATCCTTCAACCTTAACTTTGATCTTCATTGCAGGGTCCTTCGAAGTCCTTGAATTGTGAACAGGGTTCCCCTTGACAATGAACCAACAAGCTGAAGCCCAAGTCCAGGGTTCTGATCACTGTTATCCAAGTTCTCCAATCCAGAACATCAGTAGTTTCAAGTTTTGAATCATAGGAAGGTTGGAAAACTCATCAAGATAAGTCCTCAATCATTAGCCCCTATTGTCTAGATCTTCTTCCTTCTTAGTTTTAGAGTTGTGTCTAATCATGTAATAGTCCCTTTTCATATAATCCTTAAATCTTATTAAGATGAGTACAATGCTAAGTATAATTAGGTTTCATTGCTCTACAAACCCCATATTCAAAACATTAATCATATGCGTGCCGCATCAATGAAGGAGAGGAAGAATCCACTGAATTTGGCCACTTAGGGGTTGTGAGATGCATCCTGTCCCAGACTAAAGTTCAGGAAGACTGGCGTAGGACTAACATCCTACAGACTTTCCTTAAACTAGGGGATAAGGTTTGTAAAATCATCATAGATAGTGGGAGCTGTGTAAATGCCATTTCTACTAGCACTGTCAAAATGTTAGGCTTAACCCCAGTCCCCCACCCCAACCCCTATAAGGTTTCTTGGATAGACTCTACCTCTATACCCATCCAGTCTAGATGTCAGGTCCAAATCCAAATGCAATCCTATCTAGAGAAGATTTGGTGTGATGTCTTGCCCATGGGGGTGAGCAGTATAATCCTTGGAAGACCTTGGTTGTATGATCATGATGCCACCCTCTTAGGAAAATCCAACACCTGTGTCTTTAGTTTCAATGGGAAGAAAATCACAATCCATTCAGTCCCACCTAAGGACAAGGTAGCTAAAGGAACAAGTAAGGTTAGAGAAATGAAGACTGGAGTGAACCTAATTAGTGCCAAGGATCTAGAACAAGAAATTCATAGTGGTTCACCCATTTGGATGTTGACTGCTAAGGAACTTAGGACTCCTACACCCTTAGAGCCTCCTCAGGAAGTTAAGCCTTTGTTAGAAGAATTTGAGGATGTTTTTCCCGAGGATCTGCCAGACCACCTTCCACCTCTTAGGGATATTCAGCATTCCATAGATTTAGTCCCAGGAGCTACTTTACCCAACTTGCCCCATTATAGGATGAATCCATCTGAGCATAAAGAACTGCAAAAGCAGGTTGGCGAATTGTTGAGGAAGGGGTTCATTAGAGAGAGTCTTAGCCCTTGTGCAGTCCCTGCACTTCTAACCCCGAAGAAGGATGGCACGTGGAGGATGTGTGTTGATAGTCGTGCCATCAATAAAATCACAATCAAGTATAGGTTCCCCATCCCTAGACTAGATGACATGCTTGATATGATGGCCGGTGCCATGGTTTTTTCTAAAATTGATCTCAAGAGCAGCTATCATCAGGTTAGGATTAGACCAGGGGATGAGTGGAAAACAGCCTTCAAAACTAAGGATGGTCTCTTTGAATGGGTTGTTATGCCTTTTGGGTTGTCCAATGCCCCTAGTACTTTCATGAGGATTATGACCCAAGTACTTAGAGCTTTCATAGGGAAGTTTGTAGTGGTCTATTTTGATGATATCCGGATCTATAGTAAGACCCCTGCAGATCACCTAGGCCACCTTAGACAAGTCTGTCAAGTTTTGAGGAATGATAGTCTCTACGGTAATCTCAAAAAGTGTGAATTTATGACCAGTAGGATTATTTTCCTTGGATTTGTTGTAACCCCTGACGGCGTGGCTGCCGATCCTGAAAAGATTAGGTCCATAGTAGAATGGCCAGAGCCAACCAGTGTGCATGAAGTTAGAAGTTTCCATGGCTTGGCTACCTTCTATAGGCGATTCATCAAGGGGTTTAGTACCGTAGTTGCTCCTATCACAGACTGCATTAGGAAGGGAGAATTTCAGTGGACCAAAGCAGCCCATAAAGCCTTCCTAGATCTTAAGGATAGGATGACCCAGGCACCCATTTTGAGACTACCGGACTTTTCAAAGGTATTTGAGGTTGCTTGTGATGCTTCAGGAGTAGGTATAGGTGGAGTCCTAAGCCAAGAGAACCATCCCGTAGCATTCTTTAGTGAAAAACTTAATGATGCTAAGCTTAGGTATTCTACCTATGATAAGGAATTTTACGCGGTAGTGCAAGTTTTGCGTTACGGAGACATTATTTACTACCGCAAGAATTTGTGCTGTTTTCGGACCATGAGGCTCTTAGATTCTTGAATTCTCAGAAGAAGCTTAACCCTAGGCATGCTAAGTGGGTAGAGTATATCCAGTCCTATACTTTTGTTTTGAAGCATAAGGCTGGGTCTGAAAATAAGGTAGCTGATGCCCTTAGACGTCGATCTTTGTTGTTGAATTCTGTTAGGGCTGAAGTCATAGGGTTTGAGCAAATCAAAGAAGAATATGAGTCATGTCCGGATTTCAAGACTGTATACCAGGATCTAACTCAAGGACCATCTAGTGAACATAAGGATTATTCCCTTTTAGATGACTTTCTGTTCTTTAAGAATAGGCTTTGCATCCCTAGAACCTCTCTTAGGGAATTCTTGATTTGGGAAACTCATGCTGGAGGTTTAGCTGGCCATTTCGGAAAAGATAAGACCACCCTGGCTATTGAAGACCATTTTTTCTGGCCTAGCTTAAAAAGAGATGTAGCACACATTGTGGCTAGGTGTCGGACCTGCGCTGTTGCCAAACAGCGAAAACAGAACACCGGCCTTTATACCCCACTCCCTGTCCCAGATCGTCCTTGGCAAGATGTGAGCATGGACTTTGTGTTAGGTTTGCCTAAGACCCAGAGGAGGCATGACTCTATCTGTGTTGTAGTAGACCGATTTTCCAAGATGGCCCATTTCTTGCCTTGTTCCCAAACATTTGATGCGTCTAAGGTAGCCACCCTGTTCTTTAATGAGATAGTTTGACTTCATGGCCTACCCAAGACCATTGTTTCAGATAGGGATGTTCGGTTCACCAGCTATTTCTGGAAAACCCTTTGGCATAAGTTAGGGACGAAACTTAAGTTTTCAACTGCCTATCATCCCCAGACTGACGGCCAAACCGAAGTAGTGAACCGTAGTTTAGGCAATCTGCTAAGGTGTCTTGTTGGTGAAAACATTAGGAACTGGGATTTGTACTTACCTAGAGATGAATTTGCATATAATGACTCGGTCAATAGGTCTACGGGTAAGAGTCCATTTGAAATTGTGCATGGTTACAAACCCCACACACCTCTTGACCTAGCTCCTTTACCAGTCCACACACGGGTTTCCGAGTCTGCTGAAGTTTTTGCACAGCATATAAAAGACTTGCATAAAGAAATTCAAGCCAAAATAAATTTAAGTAATGAAACTTATAAGAAATTGGCTGATTCTCAAAGGCAAGTCAAAACTTTTGACGAAGAAGACTATGTAATGATTAGGTTAAGGCCTGAACGGTTTCCTCCTGGAACCGTTAGAAAGTTACATGCTAGGGGAGCTGGACCATTTAGAGTGGTAAAGAGAGTAGGATCCAATGCCTATGTGCTCGAGTTGCCTCCAGAACTAGGCATTAGCTCCACTTTCAACATTATAGACCTAGTAGAGTATAGGGAGCTAGCTGTGATTCCCAGTGAGGCTTTTGAACCTAATCCTGCTCTTGAGAGTGAACCTGACCCTGTGTGTCCACCAAAAAATTGGCCTGTGAGGAAAGAGCAGATTGAAAAGATCCTGGATGATCAGGTTATCTCTACTCGTAATCGAGGATACCAAAGATACCTGGTCTGCTGGCTAGGAAGGCCAGATTTTGATGACTCTTGGATCTCCCGAGAAGAGTTATAAGAGCTGGACCCAGACCTCTTGGAGAGATACTAGAGCCAACTTGATCCATACTCGACAGGGTCGAGTTCCTCCCACCCAGGGAGAATTGGTGCAGGCACCAGACTCAGAAGAAGACTTCAGAGCTCCATCTGGATCTCTAATTAACCTTGCCCGAAGAATTAGGGTTTTTGGTTTATAATAAGAGTTGACTAGATCAACTCAATTTAGCTTGAGTCTACATTACCTGCATTTTATTTTGTTGAGTCATGTTGACTCAGTAGTGGACTAGGGTTTCAACCTAGGGTGTTACTTTTTCTCCCAAGGCCTAGCAAGTGGGCACCACACTCCCAGCCACACTCCCAGCCATACGCCTGAGTCCAGGGGGCGCCATATCTACATCCAGCAGCCTTTGGTCCCCACTCCACAGATAGCAGCTTCCTTCTCTCATGCGCCAGATGAGGAGAAATCCACCAGGAGTCCACAAATCAAGGGGGCGGCCAAGACTTTCCCAAAAGAACTAAAGTAAGAATGGAAAGAAATTCTCTTGGAGAGAACTTCAAGGAGGCGCCCACTACCTGCCAAAAAAATCCAAAACAAAGATGGGAAGGACCTTGACTTAGGGAGGAAGAAAAGGAGGAGTCCAAAAGAGTTGATCCATGGAAGGAAAAAAATTCTCTTGAAGATCCAAGCAAGGAGGCGCCATCTACCTGCCTTTTATAACCCTAATCAAAATTTTTTGGTACCTTGGCCGACCATATGTGTATGATTTATCCTGATTTGTAGATCCCCTCCTTTAGTCCCACATGGGAAGATGTAAAACCCTACTCCCTTGTAAAGCCTTATAAATTAAACCCCTCTTGTAAGTTTAAATCAATCAGATGAATGAAACCAAATTTTTTTAGTGAGCAAACTCTGTGTTTTCTCTCTTCCGCACTTGCATCCAGGTGTTGAGCTCCGTGAGGGAGTAAATCCGGGTTCCCCAGGAACCTTGAGGAGGTGTGAGATCTCCAAAACCCAAACCCTAGGTTAGCCACTCCACTCCCAAACCCTAGCCGCCATCACCCTTCTCTTTCCACCAAGCCCTAGCCTATCCCACTTCTCACGGCCACCCTCTCCAAGTCCAGGCCGACCACCAGCATCCAGCTCCAGTCCAGATTCTTCAGGTCTACAGCAATTCTAAGAGGAAGTCAGATCAGCCTCCAGGAGAATCCTGATTTCAGCAACTTCAACTTTCAAGTTCTTCAATCTGGTAAATCTTTTATTGAGTATCTGAATTCCATCACTTGTTCCTCTTCTTTCCCAGATCTTGAGTCCAGGAGAAGCCGACCAAACCACAAGACCAGTATTGGAGGATCCATTGCGAAGATAGCCGACTCCGAGGATCCCACAATCTGCTCGCGAGAGTTCTTCCACCCAAACTCTGAGAAGATCACTATCTGGTTAGTAAACCATCTCTCCTCTCTATTTCTGTTCTGTTGAAAGTTCAGAGCGAAACCCTAGGTCTGGGAGTTTCTCAACCCCTAGCGATCCGTTACTTCTGAACTACTCTGATAATTTAGTTTCATCTAAATTGTGCTTTCAATCCTTACCTAGTTTCCTTCAACTTAGTTTAGCTTTACTTTGAGTCAAAGCCAATTTCTGAAATATATAAAAAAAAAAAAAGAAATTAATCCTAAATTTACTTCCGCATACGCTTCTTTGTTCTTTGTTCTGCATCACCTCTCCATGGAATCAAGTCTTTCCTCAAATTGGTTTAACCTATTGTCTATATGAGTGGTCAATTGGGTAGACAATTGGGCAGATGTTTGGGTAAATTGTTTTGACATGGTCCTTAGCAGGGCTTCTTATGGGTTGTCCATGGGTGACTTAGGCTGATATGAGGTTCCTGCTCTAGTGGACATGATTCAAGCACACAAAATTGTCTACAATCTACTAGACCTAGAATCTCAACTAGTTGCGTAAGTCAAGGTGGCAAACCAGTCTATAGTAACCCTATTCTTGGCCAGGTAGGTGTAGGGGAGTGTAGGTCCCTGATTGCCAACCTTAGATACCAATCTGGGATTGGCCAGGTAGGCAGACAACCACTAGCCCTGAATCACCAATCCTAGACACCAAGAGCAGTAGCACACACAGAAAGGGCTGACGTCATGAGTAGACACTTAGTCTTGACTCAACCAGTTGGTGTCCCTAAGCTCTCTAGAGCAAAAGTACATTTCTACTTGATTTTAATTAAAAGCTTGGGTTTGACATGCAGGGTGGTTGTTTTGGGCTAAGGTAATGACGTCCTTCCCTTATATTATGATATTGCTGTCCTTAAGTAGCTTAATGCAAAACATGAAATGCACATTCCATGATCCTAATGCAAACTAAGGAAACAAAAATGAAATACATATATATATATATATATATATATATATATATATATATATATATATATATATATATATATATATATATATGCTTGTGATAAAATAACTGAAATAAAGAAATGAGGTAGAACTAAACCATACAAAAGAACTAATATGAACAGGATTTTAGCTAACAAAATGCCGTGGAAAAAAAGTGAGTGAGCTAAACAAAATGCATATCCTAACCTGCTCTGATACCAAAGAAGGGTGATGGGTGATGACATGCACAAAAATTATCCTAAAAAACCATACGAGTATCGATGCTTATAATAAACACAGATTCTGAAGAACATTCAAATAAGGTAGATTTTAGGTCATGCATTCCCTCATGCTAGGCTCAATAAAATGAGAAAGAACCAGGACTCAGAGATTGAGAAATCCTTGATCAAGGACATGCATGCATGTCAAAGATTTAGATCTAAAGCAAGGAAGGAGAAATAAAACCCTATGATAGTAATACTACTCCCTGTGTGATAAGTTCCCTTATCTTCGGAAGATGCGGCCTAGGTGATCAACAATCAGCCATCCAATGAACGGCTTCAGGAGAATTAGTTGATGGCTAGGATCTTTTCAAAGGCTCGATACCAGAAAGGGCCCTATAAGGTTAATCATGGATTAGCTTAAGTGAAACAGCCCAAAACCAAACATAACCCGAAATAAAAAGAAACAGAGCTTTGTGGAATAGGGGCAGTGAGCTTGAAGCCGGAAGGAAACTCCATGGGTGGTGGTCCGGAAAAGAAGCTGGCATCGTGGCGATCTCCGAGGGGAGAGGGAGCTTCAATCTTTGATGGGGGAGTCAGACTTCGATGGAAGAATAGCAAACAAGCATCCAGCTAAGAGCTTCGAGGAACAGGGGAGGTGAGCCTGATCTGGGTGAAACTCCATGGAATCGGTGATCTGGAGCAAATGCCAGCATCAGGGCGAGCTCCCAGGGAGGATGGAGCTTGTCCTTCGATGGAGATTCGAACTTCAAAGGGATTTCGGGTCTTTGAGCTTAGATTGATGAAGCTTCGCGGAGATTGGGAGTTCTGGACGGAGACCTGGGGGCTGTCTACTTTGAGGACAGAGTGGTAGGTTGGAAAGGAGCTTTGTGGAAGTTGGAGGGGGATGGAGTGGTTGGCAAAGGACGGGATGAATGGAGACACGGTGAGATGATGGGGCCTCTCACCCCTCGACGTTGCTGCTGCAACGAAGGCGATGATGGAGCCTCGCACTCCTCAACTTGCGGTTGCAACAAAGGCTTCGGATCAAAGCCTCGCACCCCTCGACGTTACAACCATAATGAAGGCAATCGGAGTAGAAGAACAGGGTTTTTTTTCATTCCATTTTTTTCCATTCATCCTTCGTACATAGATTGAGCCTTATTTAAAGGCTTCGGACAGATGTTCCCAGAGTAACCTAAAACGAGTTTACCCGCTAACTAATCCAAGGACTAGTTACAAAACATAACTAATCCTAAGAACGTGGTGGGGAGTTTGTTACAACTGGATTCAACGGGATTCTATACCCTTTTTTAATTGCCAAAAAACTGAAACAAAAGAGAAAATTCTGGAAGCTTCCAAAAATCTCCAGAAACTGGGGTTCTGTTCTTCCGTGACTTGAGTCGACTCGAATGCAGAGCACCCAGGCCAAGTTTGCTCAAAGAACAGCCTTCCTTCTTGCTCAGCAAGATACTCAAGTTGATTCGGATGGTGCTCAAGTCGGCTCGACGGGCAAAATTTTCTTTCTTCCTATTCTTCTTGTTCTGTGATCTAGATGGGTTCTTGAGGCTTGGTCTTGGTCTTGGTGTCCCCACCACCTAGGAATTTTATTTTTTATTAAAAATTACATGATGCACTATCTATTTAGTCTTGATAATTATCATAATTTTTAATTAATTTTACAAAAACAAAAAAATATAAAAATTTCTACATCATAGAAACCCTAATAGAAATCCTGAACTTCTGCACACAGTCCGAAAACCCTAGGTTTTGCATCATCATCCGAATTTTTATTTGAATGAAATTTGGTAGGTATCATTCAAATTGTTCATCCTCTATCTTGGATTTTTTATGATTTTTTTCTACACCAAAACCTGAACCAAATTCTACTTCCAAATAAACCCTAATTTCTATTCTGAATACTTGATCAAACCAAATCTAATCAACTTCCAAACCCTACCTCACCCAAGCCCTAATTTTATTTGATAATTTAATCAACTTAAATTTAGTTTTCCACCTCATAAAAAGAAAAAAAATATTTTTGATTTTTGATTTTTATTAGTTGTATTAGGGCTCATAATAACACATCATCTCATTCAATCAATTTTAAGGGCAATTTCCTCTCTCAGATCAGGGCAGGATTTCATCACCTATCCTGGGCCCAAAACAACCACCCAGCATCAGAACCCAAGTATTAACTAAAATCAATTGCAACCTAATTGCTCTAGAGAGCTTAGGAATACCAACAGGTCAGGTCCGAATTGTGTGGGCCAACTAGTGCACCTAATTCCCCAGCTATTACTAAAAACTGGTGTCTATAAGGCTAGAGGTCCAGAGGCAAATACCCTAAGTGGACTAGTGGTTATTTAATTAGGACCCTATCATAGGCAGGGGGAGCCTCCCACCACCCCACCTCTTACCTGGCCTGTGGAAGGAATAGCTGCTGGGTTAAGTGTAAATTGAGTAGACCCATTCAATTTTGGCTCTAGGTCTAGCAAACTATAGTCCATTTTCATCCTATGTGACTGACTGCATCATACACCTTGTTTGATTGATTGCATGACCACCAGGTTAGGAACCCAATATAACCAGTCTAAACCACAACCCAGCTCAACCATGGAATCCAATCTTGAAGCTCTCATTAAGGCCATGAACGAGCAATTGATCACCCAATTGAACCACAAGCTTGACTAATCTAATACCCAATTGACTGCCCAAATGACCCAATTGAATCATAGATTTGGCTAAATGACCTAATTGAATAACCAAGCAACCCATAGGATTGACCAATTAACCAATAGGTTTGACCAGGTAAAGGATTGGTCAAGAACCCTAGAGAAGACCATAGGATCAGTGCTGAGCCCAATCCTAGGAGAACCCCACACCACGACCCACTCTTGGAGTCCAACCCTAAGAGAACCCAATGCTAAGAACCCTATCAGGAACCTAACCCTAGGAGAACCCAATGCCAGGAACCCTATCGAGAGCCTAACCCTAGGAGAGCCCCATACCCTAAAACCAATAGTCCCCAACCTATAGACCTGATTCTAAATCCTATGAACCTAGTTCCTATGCACCTAGATCCTCATAATCCAGACCCTATGTACCCATGTCCTATGAGTCCCAGGAACTCATAATCCATAGATCTGAGCCCACATCCTATGAACCTAATAGGATTAGTATCCTTAGGTATCAGCCTAGTGCTAGTCCAATTTCTCTTAGTCGACCTGAACCCCATTGGATTAATACCCCTAGATTTAAGCCTAGTATTAGTCAGGAACCCTTAGCCAACCCACCCCTACCACCCCAGTCATCAGTTAATTTTTTCTTAGTCAACCCCCTCTTACCACCTCATTGGTTCACTAGGATGACCTAGAAGAGGAGATATATGAAGCTGATGTGAGCTTAGTGGAGGAGTATGAGGAAGAAGAAGAAGAGATACCTATAGATGACCTAGAATTAGTTGACCCTAAACATACCCAAGTAAAAACCAACCCCGAATTAGTTGACCAGGTAGATATCCAAATAGAAGCTAACCCAAAGTTAGTTGACCCTGGCCACACCTAGACTAAACCGTAGTGGAAGAGCAATTAGAGGATGAGGAACCCAACCCTACTATTAGATTTTTACCTGAGGAGCTACTAGAAGAAAGTCCAATTATAGAGCCCAGTCCTAAAATCCAGGAACCAGAAGAATTTATTAAGGCCTGATCTCTTTAAATAAGTACCCTCAAGATGAAGTCACTTGATGGGGAACTAACTAAATGCAAGATGAAAAATGATGCAAGTGATTTTTTGGATTCCCGAGAACAAGCAAGAATAGATCTAGGGATTTAATAAAGATAAGACTATAAGCACGTAGATTAGCCCCTAAACAAGGACTAAAAGAAGACCCCAGGATTGAGAAACCCCATAGGACTTAGCTCTCAGAACAATATCAACTTAGGAGTTTAGGAAGGCAAACCTCAAAGATATGAAGTGCCCGATGCCGAGATCACTCACTTTGGTAGAGACGGCCTGGATGATCGAGCCTTCCACCCCGCGGATGCGTTGGCTTGCTGTCTGAAGGTCTCGATGGTAAGGGTAACCGACTCCATACTCGTGTCACCTGGAGGACCTGCGAGTATTCAAGGAGAGTTAAGATTTGATCAAAGAGAAAGCAAATAGAAGAAGGGGTGAAAGTTGAAGTGGTGATGGTGGAGTTCTTCTTGCTAGGTGCCCGGTTGGATTATCCCAATGGACTTTGACTCGAAGTTGGATGATGGAGTTGTGGAAGAGATACTAACACGAGGACTCACACCTCTCGACGCCCGAAGGCGAAGGCACTCCCTCATGGAGATCAACGTTCTTAATGAACGAAGGCAACTAAAGAGAAAACTGGATCTCATGAAACTTGTGGTTTTTCATTCAATAGTAATTTTCCATACAAAGGAGGGGTAAGGTCCTTTTTATAGGCACCTTAGGACCCCATTTGAAATTCAAATGAAAACTACAAGTCCTCTTTGGAGAGGTGCCAAAAAATTTCAAAAAAAATCAGATTTCTCTCCTTTGGCTGACCTTCACTTGGATTTGATTGTGCATAACTTGATAATGGGCTTGGAAGAAGGAATTTGTCTCCCTTGGACTTGGAAAGTTGACCTTCAATTTTGGAAAGAAGGCATGATGCAAGGCTTATGTCTCCCTCTTTCCTTGTTTGCTCACCCTTCTTTGGAGAGAAGCTTGAAATGAGGCTTGAATCAAGGCCTTTGTCTTCAACCTTTCCTTGGTTGCCCAAGACTCCTTTAGTAAGTGGCTTGATGGAGGGAGGGAAAGGAGGAAAAAATATTTGATGTGTCTCCATTTGGCAAGATGAGGTAGCGCCACATGGGATGGTGAAGTGGTGCCCTAGGGTTGAAATGTTGACCTTTAAGGCTTGGCCCAATAGTAGTTGAGCTGAACTCAAAGACCACTCCAGCTTGGACCCAGACTCAGACTGGACTCAATATAGGACTAGACTCAATACAGGACATAACTTGACCAAATTGGTCAATGTACAGGACTAAACAAAAATAATTGAAACTAAATTCATGACTAAAAAATATAATGCTTAGGCTTGAAGCTTTATTACAGGACCTAAAAAATTGGAACCCTAATTGGACATCCACAGAGGGTTGAGGAGCCTCTGTCGAATTCTAGTGCCCACACCAGTTCTCCCGAGGTGGGAGGAACTCGACCCTGTCGAGTAAGAGTTGAGATGGCTTAGGTACTCTTCCAGAAGGTCGGGATCGAGGCGCTGCAAGTCCTCCCGGGTAATCCATGAGTCATCAGACTCAGGTTGGCTTTGCCATCGGACTAAGAAACGTTGATAACCTTTGCCTCGGGTAGTAATAGCTTGGTCATCCAGGACACGCTCGATCCGCTCTCCTCTCTCAAGTATAATTAGAGGCGGACACTCAGGTTCGGTTCACTCTCAAATGAAAGGTTAGGCCCAAATGGCTCACTAGGTATGTTTGTTGGTTCCCTATACTCAACTAAGTCCAGGATATTGAAAGTCGATCTAATGCCATAATTCGAGGGAGTTCAAGCACATAGGCATTAAGGCCAACTCTCTTTATCACTCTAAAGGGGCCAACTCCACGAGCATGAAGTTTCTTAACGGTTCCTGGTAGAAACTGTTCAGGCCTAAGCCTAACCATTATAGAATCCCTTTGATCAAAATCTTTGGTTCACTTTCGGGAATCAGTCAAATTATTTTAAAATTTATACTTAATGCATGATGCAAAATGCAGACTTAACGATGCATTCCTATAGAGTAGAATTTTATTGGACTCTCTAGGGCCTAAATCTTACAGATTATTGATTCTCTAGGTTTGACCCTGGTCTGGTATGTACAAGAAAAATTATCAAGGATCCCTAGCAAATGCCATAAGGTATACCAAAATTAGGTAGCAAATGGGATGCGCTCTAGGGATTCATGCAACCTAGAAATCTCAGCAAAATGTAACCCCATGGCTTTAGAAACTTGAGAAGGCTCAGGAAGGGTAGGAAATAAGAATCAAAGTCTTGGGGCAATCTATGGGAAGCATGAGACAGACCTTGGTTAGTCAGGATGATTTTAAGATTTGGACATTGTTCTATAGGTGCAAGTTCCAAGGCTAGTGGGTGTTCCTAGATAGTGGAAGGTCATTAGGAAGGTCTTTGGGAATGTTATCTTGAAAGTCCTCAAAACTAATGTCTACCTCCTAGGATGGTTCCATAGGGACTTGTTCCTGGACCTCCTCTAAGGGCAATACTTGTGAACCTTCACCTTCCTCTACAATGTTCGATCCTGGCTCAATTACTCCTTCATAGTCTCTAGTGGGTTCAGGATCTTTTTCTTTTGGTTCCTCGATGATTTCTACCTGGGGCCCATCTTCACCATATTCCTCTACTAAACTTGATTCACAGATATTTTCTTTGGATTGTTTAATGGGCTTAGGAGTTTATTTCTCTAGAATTTCAATGGATTCAACCTTGTTTTCCTGAAATTTGTCAGAAGGTTCTTCTCTCTGGGTTGGTTCATGAGCCTCTTTTGTGGCAGGGGTTTCCTTAGTCATCTCTTTTTCTAACCCTTTGGCCTTGATCAGGTTAACTTCTGGCTTCTCTTCCTTAAGGCTACTCGGTCCTCTTTTAACCTAGTCCTTAGGTTGCACTGGATTGTTTGTAAATTTCTTCTCATGGTGACTAAAGGTGCAGCTATTGGTCCAGCCATAAAGGATGTAAGATAGATGTCTGTACTTATCTCTAAGTCTGGCTTTCATGTCCCTCCATGTTGCTATAGGTTCTTGTTCTCTTAGCCCTATCAGCCTTTCAACATTATTCCAAAATAACCTAGCCTGGCAAACCAACCTAGTATTGGCAAACTTAAACTTCATCCTTTCTGTCATTGTGTCCCAGTCGAAATATTGTTCCATGTCCTCCTCCCAATCTATGTACACCTTGGGATCTATACTACCATAGAAGGTAGGGGCTTCTAGCTTGATGTTTCTAATGGCCCTTTCTTCATGATCTATGATCTCTGGATTGGGTCTCCTAGGGTAAAACTCTCAGGCTAGTTTTGAAAGTTAAAAAGGTTCATTTGCAGGTGCCTACTCTAAGCATGCAACAGCAGGGAGCAGGTAAGTATTTTAAAACAATTTTAAAATGCACAGCGGAAAAACTTGCTCCACGCAGGATCTAACACGATCTGGAAGCATGTGCAGACAAAAACATGTTATAATATGGGCATGTAATGTTTATAAAATATTTTAAATGCTTAGATGTACGCATGCATGAATTTTAAAATCAAAACCCATACCTTATTCCTGCTTGGAATAAATCTGGTATGGTTCTGGAATAACTGGGATAACAGGAATAATTTTATTCCTGTTGTCTTCCTCTTCAAACGTTGGAATGCTCTATTTTCTTATGCTTCAACAGCAACGATGGCCAATCCGAATGACCAATGTTTGGTCTCCTCTCTATCACCAACAGCAAGGACTTCTCTTGCTTGAAATGGAGAAGGGATAGGGGTGGAACTTCAATGTTGAAACACACTTGTTCTTCTCCAAAAACAACAGAAGTTAAAACCTGCAACTCAAAAAAAAAACAGGACACTTAAACAGCAAAAAGAGCGTTGATCTGGCTCTTAAGTGCTCAAATGAGCACTCTCCAGAGGGGGAACACGCGTGGAACTCCACAGATCCGGTTCTCAAGCGATGCTAGTCGCCGGAAAACACCTTCAAACTGTGGGAGGAAGCTATGCTATTTTGCTACAATGTTTCTCTAAACAGAGCACGAACTTCTTCTTCCAATGAGCACAAGAAACAGGGACAAATGGAATTGATTTTTCCTTCCAATCAATTTCCTAAACCCACCCCAAAAATCTGTGGTGAAAGGATGATTAAATCTCTCAAAAAAGAAACCAGAGAGATATTGTAAGCCTCACGGTTTTCTGCACTTCTCAAAGAACAGCGCCCAGCAGAAATAAATATATGGAGCGATGAACCCATGCAACTGGTGATTTTGGGAGGTGAGAGGTCTTGCGGGAAAACCAAAAGGCAGCATCGAATAAAAATGAATTCAATTCGTTTCAATGAAGTAATCAAAGGAGTTTAAAATCCAGCCAAAACGAAATAAAAGGGGAGAAGAAGGGATGCCCAAAACCTTTGTTCACCCAAAATAGCAAATCACCGTGGAGACTGGTTCAAAGGGTCAAAAACCAATGAAAACGGTTTAAATAAATAAAACAATGGTTCAAAATAGGTTCATCCATATAATTAGATCAAAATCTAAATATCAAAAGGCTTGGTCTAGTCCTGGTTAACCAGAAAAAATTCCTGATAAATCAGAACAAAATTTGATAGACCCAAACCCAGGTCCTTCCAATGTGCTCAATCAAACCGTCACCAATAAGATTCCTAATCAAATACTGGTACCTAGATCAGGGAGAAATCCTCTATGGCATGTGACCTCATAGGTTCGAACCTAGGCGGTAGCACTGGAACAATTCCAGTACCAGTACAAGATACCATCTAGCAATGGGTCCCGACATCCGGATAGGTCGAAGATGCGGGAGCAAACTATCGAACCTCAGGCATATGGTTACCGTATAGTTCATCCCTTTGACCTCTAATGCTCAGGATGACTGAGATTGGGTTGCCAACCCAGACTGAGTCAGTCGACAACGTGTCTCAACCTTGCAAGCCCAGTGACTCTTCACTAGGACTACCCCGGCCAAGGATTTGCTAAATTGAGATACTGCAAGACATTCAATCCAAACTGTTTGGACAAGTCAATTCCATCTTGGTCCGTCACTGCTCCACAAGTACTTGCCTGTACCCAGAAACCTTCCATCACCGGATTAAAAATCCGGGTAGTCCGACACCAAAGCACAGGGAGTTGCTTGCAAGCTAGCGTGATGACCTTAGGTCGGAGGGATACATATACCCATATCCAATCGTGAATTTCTCTTTGGCAGAAAGGGGTGCACGGAGTCACATTCAATGAGATACCACATATCCCACTTGTAGATCACATCAGTGTCACCATACTCATTTGGTCAAGAGGACAACCAAACGATGTGAACTGCAACAACCTATACTTGATATATTGTCGTCCAGTACAATATATCCTTTGGTTGTGAACAGGGTTTAAGGACCAGTCGATACATCCTCTCTGTATCGAAGTCAATGTAGTCCTAAGGACTTCATCACAGGGAAAGAGTTCATTTCAGGGAAATACAATATGTGATGAGCTACCAAAAATAATATTTTATTAATTCACAAAAAGGAATACAATACTCAGCACAACCGCCTACAACCCAGGTGATTGGCTTTGGGATACAATTCCCAACAACTCCCACTTGAACTAAAGCCAATCAGAAGAGTATCTAATGCCCATTTCCTATTTACAATAGCCGAACTCTTTTATTCCGAGGGCTTTAGTGAAGGGGTCGGCCAGATTTTCTTTTCCATCGATCTTCAGAAGATTGATGTCGTCTCGCTCCATGATTTCTCGTATGAGGTGGTAGCGCCGCAATATGTGCTTGGTGCGGTGATGAGCTTTAGGCTCCTTAGCTTGAGCAATGGCTCCAGTGCTGTCATAGTACACCGGAACAGGACCATCTAGGAAAGGTGCCACCCCTAGCTCTCCAAGGAACTTCTGCAACCATACAGCTTCCTTTGCTACATCTGATGCTGCAATATATTCTGCTTCTCATACCGAGTCTGCAACTATTGCCTGCTTGGAACTTTTCCAGCAGATCGCTCCTCCATTCATGGTAAATACAAACCCTAACACACTCTTGCTATCATCTCTATCCGACTGGAAACTGGAGTCAGTGAACCCCACAAGTTTCAAGTCAGGTTCTCCATAAATCAGCCATTGATCTTTAGTATTTCTTAAATACTTAAGGATGGTCTTAACCACCTTCCAATGCACCTCACCTGGGTCAGACTGGTATCTGCTCACTACTCCTAGTGAGTATGCCACGTCTGGTATAGTACAAGTCATAGCATACATGATAGAGCCTACTGCAGAAGCATAAGGTACTCTACTCATGCGCTCTCTTTCTTCAGGAGTTGTCGCATAATCCTTCTTGGAAAAAGTAATTCCAGAACCTATCGGAAGATAGCCTTTCTTGGAATTTTCCATGCTGAACCGTTTCAGCACGGTGTCAATGTACGTAGACTGGGACAGTCCCAAAAGCTTCTTAGATCTATCTCTATAGATCTTCATACCTAGTATGTAAGAAGCTTCACCCAAGTCCTTCATGGAGAACTGAGATGATAACCAGACCTTTATTCCTTGTAATGCTGCGACATCATTCCCGACTAAGAGAATGTCGTCAACATACAGTACTAGTAATACAATCACAGAACCATTAACCCATTTATAGATGCATGGTTCTTCTCCGTTCTTAACGAAGCCGTACGATTTGATACACCTATCAAACCGTAAGTTCCAACTTCGAGATGCTTGCTTGAGTCCATAGATGGACTTCTGCAATTTGCATACTTTTGATTCATCTGTGGATGTGAACCCTTCAGGCTATATCATATACACCTCCTCTTCCAGCTCCCCATTTAGGAAAGCGGTTCGGACATCCATCTGCCAGATCTCGTCATCAAAATATGCTGCCAAAGCAAGCATGATCCGAATAGACTTGAGCATTGCCACAGGGGAGAATGTCTCGTCATAATCGATACCATATCGCTGACGATACCCCTTGGCAACCAGACGGGCTTTATAGGTTTCTACCTTCCCATCTGCGCCCCTTTTCCTCTTGAAGATCCATTTACACCCGATGGGTTTTATTCCTTCAGGCGGATCAACCAATGTCCAAACATTGTTGATTTCCATGGACTCCATTTCGGATCGCATGGCTCCAAGCCATGCCTCAGAGTCAGATCTCTGAAGAGCATCCATATAGGTGATCGGATCCTCATTGTTCTCATCGAGCTCAATGGGATCGCCGTCCCGGACCAAGAAACCGTAGTATCTGTCCGGCTGACGCCGTATTCTACCAGATCTCCTAATGGGTTCAGGGTGTGAGTCAATCATAGCCGGTTCCACGATGTCCTTAGAGTGTGCAGGTTCTTCTCCAAGGAACTCCTTTTCCAAAAAGATAGCTCTAAGAGCAACGAACACCTTTTGTTCATTCTCCAAGTAGAAGAAATACCCTTTGGTTTCCTTGGGATAACCAATGAATAAACACCTGTCAGACTTAGGACCAAGTTTGTCTGCGTCTAAACATTTTACGTAAGCCGGACAACCCCAGACCCGAAGGTGTGAGATTAAGGGTTTACGTCCATTCCACATCTCATACGGAGTGGAGACAACAGACTTACTTGGAACATTATTTAACAAGTAACAGGCTGTCTGAAGCGCATATCCCCAAAAGGATAGCGGCAGAGTTGCAAAGCCCGTCATTGATCGAACCATGTCCAACAAGGTTCGATTCCTCCTTTCGGACACACCATTCAACTGTGGTGTTCCTGGAGGAGTCCACTGAGAGAGAATTCCATTCTCCTCAAGATATATCAAAAATGCACTAGATAAGTATTCACCACCTCGATCAGATCGAAGGGTTTTAATACTTTTTCCAGTTTGCTTTTCTACTTCATTACGGTATCGTTTGAACATTTCAAACGACTCAGACTTATGTCTCATTAGAAAGACATAACCGAACCTCGAAAAGTCGTCTGTAAATGTAATGAAATATTTGTATCCTCCTTTGGCACTTATTGACATCGGTCCACATACATCAGTATGTATTAGACTTAGGAGTTCTGTAGCTCGTTCACCCTTTCCAGTAAAAGGTGACTTGGTCATTTTACCAAGTAAACAGGATTCACAAGTGGGCAGTGATTCAGAATCACTGACCTCGAGAAGTCCATCTCCTCGCATCTTGTTTATCCTATTTTGGTTAATATGACCTAGTCTACAGTGCCAAAGATACAAATTATTGACATTATCTAACCTTGGGCGTTTGCTAGAAGTGTACATTACACTAACAGGCCTTGATAGTACATATATGCCATCATGTAAGAGCTTTCATTATGATAATTATTCAAAATAACATTGCAAAAATCTTCTTTTATTGATAGTTCAAAACCACAACAGGCCAAAAGGCCTACAGAGATTATGCTCATAATGAAACTAGGACAATAGTGATAGTCGACTAGTTCGACAGTACAAGACTCAAAGACAAGACACAGGACTCCAACCGCCAGTACTGGAACACGATTTCCATTCCAGACACTCAGAAACTGTTCTCCATCTTCAAATCTTCTGCTAACTTGAAGTCCCTGTAACGAATTACAAACATGAATTGGACTACCAGTATCCAATACCCAGTTAGCAGTATCAACAATTGAGTAATTATAAGGTTTTATCATATAAATACCTTATTCAGCAGACTTTTGCTTTCTCGGCCTGTTCGGATCAAGGGACGCAATGTAAAGAGGATAGTTCCTCTTCCAGTGTCCCTTCTTCTTGCAGTAGAAGCACTCTGCAGAAGACTGATCAGCCTTATACTTCCTGGTCTGACTCGGGCCAGGAGCATTCTGCACCTTCTTTCCCTTATTATTTATTTTCTTCTTCCCTTTCTTAAAGGGACGATGAACTCTACATCCTCCCACTAAATTCACCACCCCCTTATTCAGTTGGTGGTCTTTCTCGAAAGTCTGCAGCAACCCCAAAAGACCATGGTAGTTGACTGCAGGCTTGTTCATTCTGAAATGATCAAGAAAGTCAAGATAGGAGAAGGGAAGAGAATTGAGGATCGCATCCTTGTTGAGCTGCTCGTGCAAGGGGCATCCGAGTTTGCCTAGTTTTTCAATCAGCTCGATCATGTACAATACATGATCAGTGACTGAACCACCATTCGGCATCTTGGAGTTGTAGATGGCACAAGACACTTTGTACCGTTCTACATCATCCGGGGTGCCGAAGGATTCCTTCAATTTTTGAAGGATTTTATCAGGTTGGGCCTCCTCGAATTTGTGACTGAACTCGTCGTTCATCACTGCAAGCATAATGCAACGGACAGTAGTCCGATCAGAAACCCACTTCAAGTAAGCGTCTCTGACCGCACTCCGTGTATTTGCAGGAGTGATTTCAGGCGCCGGATCCGTTATCACATAGAGGATCCGTTCATGCTCTAGAACAATTCTTAACCTTCGATACCAAGTATCGAAGTTATGACCCTTCAACTTCTCATTATCGAGAAGTGACCGGAGCGATAAGTTTGAAGACATCTGAAAAGAAAACAAGACCAAATTAGTTTATGAATTAATAACTTAACCAAAAGACTTGGACTTTAGTCTAAAGGTTTCTCCCACTAATTTTTCAGATTGGTAGCCTCTAACTTCAATCCATGAAAACAAAATCTTTTCAAGTGGGTACTGAAATCCAATAGGCCTTTAATGAGCCCGACTATGGCCAGCTCACCCATACAAGACTAAAGGTAGGTTCGTAAACCAATTGTTTCCCTAAACAATTTTCAGTATTTTATTTTGCCCTAGAGAATACCCCAATCGGCCTAGGGGCCTCCTATTGTGGGTCTCTGGTTAGGTCCAACCATTAAAATGACAAATCCAATGCTTCCAGCGAACTTAAAACCAAGCCCGACTAAGGCCGGCCCACCTGGTCCCGTTAAGCAAGTTGCACTGAACCATCATCGATCAGATAGAAATTCCAATCGCTGGATGTACACCCGTTCTATGGAACTGCCGATGCACACCAAGCTAGTGGATACATTTCTATCCAACTTAATGGGAGGCTAAGACATTGTCAACTCTTTGACTTAGTCTTTTAAGGACCTAATAATTTTAGAGGATTTTTAGTTGTGACAGAAGAAAAGACAAGGACATGGATCATCCTCCCACTGAATCAATCAGTTTCCCGGAGAGTTGAATCAATTTAACAATTGATCCATGGGCACCTATAGATCAGTCAGACCGATCAACCTGGGTGACATGGGTTAACTCGAGTCATTGAGCTTTTCCAATCAGTTCTGGTCGACTCAACTAGCCAGGTAGGTGAGATCATGGGTGAGTATCCGCCATTAACCATCTTTCCTAGATACCAACCAAGTTGGCCAGGAAAGATGTAGCCTCATACAACCATGATCACAGATGCCAAACCTACCTCGATACCAGTCGGTTTACCAGACCCGATCAGATTAGCCTAAAGACTCGGGTGTCCACAGAGCCACTAATTGGATCCATTTTAGATGAACGGATCAACTATTCTAACTATTAGATAGTTCTAAAGAAGGACCTTAATCAACTTTTGATTAATCTTCTTTTATCCGGTTTAACTAAACCTAGGTCTAACCCAGTTAAGGACCCAATTAGATAACTAACCCAATTAACCCATAATGGTTTATTCATGTCAAATTAGATTTCATAAACCTAATAATTTAATTTTAATAAGCCATACATTTAATCAAAACATTTTTAATTAAGTGTCAATGTAAAACATTTTTTACATTACAAAATCATGCATCATATCTAGATTTTATTTTATAAATATTTCATGGCCCAATAATTAACAGACATGTCAAAACTGTATCTGAACTAAAACAATTTTAATTCCAAGTTTTCCTTAAAGGATCCTTCTGAAGAGGCCAATACAGACGATCCGCTTCGTGTCAAAGACACACGGTCATGGTGAAGGTCTCAACTAGGTTCCTAAAAGTACTATCAGGATACAAAAAGTAGATTAAACTATTTTTAATCTAACATGCATCAAGATTATGTTACACCACGTAACCTGGCTCTGACACCAATGGAAGTTAAAAAGGTTCATTTGCAGGTGCCTACTCTAAGCATGCAACAGCAGGGAGCAGGTAAGTATTTTAAAATAATTTTAAAATGCACAGCGAAAAAACTTGCTCCACGCAGGATCTAACACGATCTGGAAGCATGTGCAGACAAAAACATGTTATAATATGGGCATGTAATGTTTATAAAATATTTTAAATGCTTAGATCTACGCATGCATGAATTTTAAAATCAAAACCCATACCTTATTCCTGCCTGGAATAAATCTGGTATAGTTCTGGAATAACTGGGATAACAGGAATAATTTTATTCCTGTTGTCTTCCTCTTCAAACGTTGGAATGCTCTGTTTTCTTTTGCTTCAACAGCAACGATGGCCAATCCGAATGACCAATGTTTGGTCTCCTCTCTATCACCAACAGCAAGGACTTCTCTTGCTTCAAATGGAGAAGGGATAGGGGTGGAACTTCAACGTTGAAACACACTTGTTCTTCTCCAAAAACAACAGAAGTTAAAACCTACAACTCAAAAAAAAACAGGACACTTAAACAGCAAAAAGAGCGTTGATCTGGCTCTTAAGTGCTCAAATGAGCACTCTCCAGAGGGGGAACACGCGTGGGACTCCACAGATCCGGTTCTCAGGCGATGCTAGTCACCGGAAAACACCTTCAAACGATGGGAGGAAGCTATGCTGTTTTGCTGCAATGTTTCTCCAAACAGAGCATGAACTTCTTCCAATGAGCACAAGAAATAGGGACAAATGAAATTGATTTTTCCTTCCAATCAATTTCCTAAACCCACCCCAAAAATCTGTGGTGAAAGGATGATTAAATCTCTCAAAAAAGAAACCAGAGAGATATTGTAAGCCTCATGGTTTTCTGCACTTCTCAAAGAACAGCGCCCAGCAGAAATAAATATATGGAGCGATGAACCCATGCAACCGGTGATTTTGGGAGGTGAGAGGTCTTGCGGGAAAACCAAAAGGCAGCATCGAATAAAAATGAATTCAATTCATTTCAATGAAGTAATCAAAGGAGTTTAAAATCCAGCCAAAACGAAATAAAAGGGGAGAAGAAGGGATGCCCAGAAGCTCTATTCGCCCAAAACAGCAAATCACCATGCAGACCGGTTCAAAGTGTCAAAAACCAATGAAAATGGTTTAAATAAATAAAACAATGGTTCAAAATAGGTTCATCCATATAATTAGATCAAAATCTAATTATCAGAAGGCTTGGTCTAGTCCTGGTTAATCAGAAAAAATTCTTGATAAATCAGAACAAAATCTGATAGACCCAAACCCAGGTCCTTCCAATGTGCTCAATCAAACCGTCACCAACAAGATTCCTAATCAAATACTAGTACCTGGAACAGGGAGAAATCCTCTATGGCGTGTGACCTCATAGGTTCGAACCTAGGCGGTAGCACTGGAACAATTCCAGTACCAGCACAAGATACCATCTAGCAATGGGTCCCAGTGTCCGGATAAGTCGAAGATGCGGGAGCAAACTGTCGAACCTCAGGCATATGGTTACCGTATAGTTCATCCCTTTGACCTCTAATGCTCAGGACGACTGAGATTGGGCTGCCAACCCAGACTGAGTCAATCAACAACATGTCTCAACCTTGCAAGCCCAGTGACTCTTCACTAGGACTACCCCGGCCGAGGATTTGCTAAATTGAGATACTGCGAGACATTCAATCCAAACTGTTTGGATAGGTCAATTCCATCTTGGTCCATCACTGCTCCACAAGTACTTGCCTGTACCCAGAAACCTTCCATCACCGGATTAAAAATCCGGGTAGTCCGGCACCAAAGCACAGGGAGTTGCTTTCAAGCTACCATGATGACCTCAGGTCGGAGGGACACACATACCCATATCCAATCGTGAGTTTCCCTTTCGTAGAAAGGGGTGCACGGAGTCACATTCAATGAGATACCACATATCCCACTTGTAGATCACATCAGTGTCACCATACTCATTTGGTCAAGAGGACAACCAAACGATGTGAACTGCAACAACCTATACTTGATA
Organism: Areca catechu; assembly: GCA_021397845.1. Classification (NCBI taxonomy): domain Eukaryota; kingdom Viridiplantae; phylum Streptophyta; class Magnoliopsida; order Arecales; family Arecaceae; genus Areca; species Areca catechu. The sequence goes on from CM038038.1 coordinate 44,614,698, forward strand.
TATTGCCGTCCAGTACAATATATCCTTTGGTTGTGAACAGGGTTTAAGGACCAGTCGATACATCCTCTCTGTATCGAAGTCAGTGTAGTCCTAAGGACTTCATCACAGGGAAAGAGTTCATTTCAGGAAAATACAATATGTGATGAGCTGCCAAAAATAATATTTTATTAATTCACAAAAAAGAATACAATACTCAGCACAACCGCCTACAACCCAGGTGATTAGCTTTGGGACACAATTCCCAACAAGTTTAGGGGGTGGGATCCTTCCAGACTCGGCCTTTAAGGAGCACTCATGTTGAGGGAATCCCCTAGGATGGGGAAGTGAATCAAACTCAGGTCTAGTATGGGACTTCCAGGTCCTCTCTTGCTCATGCTTATCTAACCTATTGTTTATCCTAATTAACTATTCCATGATGACCTTTAATGGATCTTCGCGGGTATTGTCCAGGGGTTCACTTGATTGGGAATGGTGGGGATGATAAGGGACTCTTGATCTAGTATACATGAGTCAAGCATGCAAAATCATCTATGATCTACTAAACCTAGAATCTCAACCAGTTGTCTAAGTCAGGGTGGCAAACCAGTTTGTAGTAACTCTATGCTTGGCCAGGTAGGTGTAGGGGAGTGGAGATCCCTGAACGCCAACCTTAGACACCAATCTGGGATTGGCTAGGTAGGCGGACCAAACTCACAAGCCCTAATTCACCAAGCCTAGACACCAAGAGCAGCATCACACACAGAATGGACTGACGCCAAGAATAGATACTTAGTCTTAACTCGACCAGTTGGTGTCCCTAAGCTCTCTAGAGAAAAATTAGTGTCTACTCGATTTTAATTAGAGCTTGGGTTCGTGATGCAGGTTAGTGATTTTTGGGCTAGGGACAAGTAATGAAATCCTGATCCTATGTAAAATTGCTGCCCTTAAGATGATTTATAAGAATGATGGCAAACAAATGATCTAATGAAATGTCACTAAGTTATATTTTTTGGATTTTGATGTTTGATAATAGAATTAAGATGATGGAAATGAAAAAAAATATGACCCTAAATGCAAAGTTAAACTATATGAAAAGATTGAAGATGAGATGAGTTGCTTACTAAATTTCAGAGCAGAGTGTGCTCTCAGTTAGTATTCCGGCTTGTAAAAATTCTACAAGATAAAATAAAATATGAGGAAATTATGGAAAATACTTCTAATTATCCAAAGTCTAGAAAAACAAAAATCATAAAAACCTAATGTTCCTACAGGTAGAAATAATTAAAATAGCAGACTATATTTGGACAGGAAAAAATGCAAAACTTGAAAGACAAAGAGATCTAATGATGCAATATTTTTTTTGTTAAATCTATTATTCTTGTATTCCCCTTCGAAGGTCAATCACAGTGGCACCCCTACACGCTTTAGGAGATCCCCGTGGAATGGGAGGAGAGGGTTTTGAAACCCTACTTTTCTCCTAAGACCGGATGGCCTGGTGAAGCACCTAATCTAGGTACTTAAGAAGAGCTAAAGTCCTAACCTGGCTCTGATACCAGAAATGATGGGGGACTAACTAAATACAAGATGAAAAATGATGCAAGTGATTTGTTTGTTTGTGATTTTTTAAGTTTTAATGATTTTTTTGGATTCCCGAGAACAAGCAAGAATAGATCTAGGAATTCAATAAATATAAGACTATAAGCACGTAAATTAGCCCCTAAACAAGGATAAAAAGAGGATCCCGGAATTGAGAAATCCCGTAGGACTTAGCTCTCAGAACAATATCGACTTAGGAGTTTAGGGAGGCAAACCTCAAAGATCTGAAGCGCCCGATGCCGAGATCACTCACTCTGGCGGAGGCGGCCTGGATGATCGAGCCTTCCACCCTACGGATGCGCCGGCTTGCTGTCTGAAGGTCTCGATGGCAAGGGCAATCGACTCCATGCTCGTGTCACCTGAAGGACCTGCGAGAATTCAAGGAGAGTTAAGATTTGATCAAAGAGAAAGCAAATAGAAGAAGGGGTGAAAGTTGAAGTGGTGATGGTGGAGTTCTTCTTGCTAGGCACCCGGTTGGATGATCCCAATGGACTCTGACTCGAAGTTGGATGATGGAGTTATGGAAGAGATAGTAACATGAGGCCTCACATCTCTCGACACCCGAAGGCGAAGGCGCTCCCTCACGGAGATCGACGTTCCTAATGAACGAAGGTAACTAAAGAGAAAACTGGATCTCAAGAAACTTGTGGTTTTTCATTCAATAGCAATTTTCCATACAAAGGAGGGGTAAGGTCCTTTTTATAGGCACCTTAGTACCCCATTTGAAATTCAAATAAAAACTACAAGTCCTCTTTGGAGAGGTGCCAAAAAATTTCAAAAAATATCAGATTTCTCTCCTTTCGTCGACCTTCACTTGGATTTGATTGTGCAAGGCTTGATAATGGGCTTGGAAGAAGGAATTTGTCTCCCTTGGACTTGGAAAGTTGACCTTCAATTTTGGGAAGAAGGCATGATGCAAGGCTTGTGTCTCCCTCTTTCCTTGGTTGCTCACCCTTCTTTGGAGAGAAGCTTTAAATGAGGCTTGGATCAAGGCCTTTGTCTTCAACATTTCCTTGGTTGCCCAAGACTCCTTTAATAAGTGGCTTGATGGAGGGAGGGAAAGGAGGAAAGAATATTTAATGTGTCTCCATTTAGCAAGATAAGGTGGCGCCATATGGGATGGTGAAGTGACGCTACATGGGATGGTGAAGTGGTGCCCTAGGGTTGAAATGTTGACCTTCAAGGCTTGGCCCAATAGTAGTTGAGCTGAACTCAAAGACCACTCCAGCTTGGACACAAACTCGGACTGGACTCAATACAGGACTGGACTCAATACAGGACATAACTTGACCAAATTGGTCAATGTACAGGACTAAACAAAAATAATTGAAACTAAATTCATGACTAAAAAATACAATGCTTAGGCTTGAAGCCTTATTACAGGACCTGAAAAATTGGAACCCTAATTAGACATCCACAGAGGGTTGAGGAGCCTTTGTTGGACTCTAGTGCCCACACCATCACTCCTTTGACTCCAATTGATCTCTTCCCTGAGATTAGTGACCCATCCTTCCATAAGATAGACTCTGTAAATAAACATTAATCCCATAAGGTCAACCTTATCAGTCTAGGATTAATCCCTGACACCCTTTCTTATATCCTATTCAATCCGATCGACCCCAACCCCTTTTATTACTTTCCATCCTACCAAACTAATCCTGAATCTACCTCTTATTTTTTGCCCTTTTCTAAAGCTTCTCATGTTTATCTAACCACTAGACTGCATTTTGTCGAAGTAAGCATGTTGCATACATTCATTGTGCATATTAGGTTTGCATCTATTTCTGGTATACTTTATGGCATTTAGTAGGAGTACATGCACCATTCTCATCTACATGTCACCCTCCTAACAAAGGGTTATACCCACTGTTGTAGTTTAGAGTTAGTTGAGTTTTCATATCATTAAGTGTTGGCATGAGTCATTCACCCGCATTAGATGTTTTATCTACATATCAATAAGAGTTGTTGTTTGTCATTTGCAATGCATGATTAGATAATTGCACGAGGAATTAATCATAAGATTAATGTAAGCAATGTTTTATAAAAAAATATGGTTAATTCCCGAAAAGAGTCTAAGAGTTTGCTAGGAAAATCTTGTAACAATTAGGCTACATACCTGTGAGTTGATCCATCAAAGTGATAAAGAAAGTTGGACCTAGTGCCTGAGTTACCTAATTAGGCATTAAGCTTAACCTTCAATATCTAAGACTTAGTTGAGTATAGGGAGCCAGAAATGATACCCAGTGAGATTGAGCCTAACCCTTTCTTTAAAAGCGAACCCAACCCTGAGTGTCCACCATCAAATTAGCTTGTGAGAGGATTGATTGAGCGTATCCTGGACGACCAAGCCACTAGTACCCGGATCAAAAGCTTCCATGTCACTTGGTTCGTTGGCAAGGTCGACCGAGATCTGAGGGTTCGTGGATTACTTGAGAGGATCCACAATGCCTTAACCCAGACCTATCAGAGCAGTACCTAGCCATTACGACCTTCTTACTCGACAGGGTCGAGTTCCTCCTACCCCGGGAGAATTGATAGGACATCAGATCAAGCATAGACTTCAAACTTCAATTTGTTCTCTAAAGTCATGTGTTGGTCAATTTTGAACCCTTAATGATGTGTCAAGTTTTGTAATCAAGTTTTGTAATAAAGTTAGTCCAGCTGAGAGTTTTGTAATGAAGTTAGCTTAGCTGAGTTGAGTGAGTCCTGTAATAAGTTGACACAAAAAGTCTAATTGAGTTGTCTCAACCCCAGTCTAGTCTAATTGAGTCCTGTAAGTTCATGTTCAGTTCAGTACAAGTTCAGTTTTATACAAGAGGAGGAGCACCAGTCAAAGCCTTCACCAGGCCCTCTTAGAACCAAGCAAGCCAAGCCCATGAAGCTCTATACATGAAGATTCCAGGGATATTCTTCTACACACGCAGCCCAGGGTTTCCAGCCCACCAGGAGGCCCATGCGCCATACCTTGGAGGCTACCCAAGTCATGCACCAGGCCCATGCGCCCAAGCCCATTGGAGGATGCCCCTTGCTACCCTAAAGTTCAAGCCCAAGTCCATTTAGACGTCCATGCCCAAGAGGGAGCTTTTGACCAAGTCAAAGAAGGAGAGAAGCCCAATTCTAACAAGGAGATATTTTTTTATTTCTACTCAAATTGTGTACTCCTAATTCTAATCAACCTTGTAATCCTTCTCCCTATCAGATTTTATATTCCTATCCTAACTAGGAGAGGGCATGGGAACATCTATAAATACCCCACCCCTCCCCCTCTTGTAATCAACTCTTATTCATAAGTCAAAACTCTATTGAAGTTTTGCTAAGCTTGTGTTCTTATGTGTTCTCTTGTTGAGGTGTGTGTTACTTGTGTGCCCTAATTTCTCCAAGCCCTAGCCACCCAAAGCCATCTTCATCCAAGCCCTAACATGCCCCAAGGAAGTAAGCCCTATGCCATCCCCAACAAGAAGCCTTCTTCCTCCTCCAGTCGCCAGCATCAGCAAACCCTAACTCCATCCTTTTTCAAACCCTAGTTCTTTTTCTTTTGCTTTCTTATTTGCTTTCTTGCTAACCCCTGACGTTTGTAGGATCTCTTCAGTGCCATTCCCCTTGGATGATGTCTTCTTTGCCTCTAAATGCAGCTGTTAAAAAGCTAGCAGATTCACGGGACAATGACCGGATCATCCAGGCACCGATCTGAGTTGAAAGATCTCTTCTACGATATCAAGGCAATCATTGCTAGGTATGCAGACCCCCATCCCACATCACTTTTTCTATTTTGTTGAAGACTGAACATGCACCTAGTAGGCCTTCTTAGACCCAGGATCCTGATTTTTTTTTTGTCTTTGATAGTTCTAGCATGTGGTTAGGAATTCTAACTGTTGCATGAAATCCTAACCTAGTCTTAGCTATTTTCGGGAATGAAACCTAAATAACATCAGAAACCATTTCTTCCTTAATCTGATTTTTCTTCATGTTCCTCTCTTTCATGTCATCATGTGTCAGATTACAATCCCGTCCCTCAACACATATTCAAATGCAGACCTTGTACAGAAAATTTTAAGATCGTTATTGGATAGATGGGATCTGAAGGTTACTGCAATTCAAGAGGCCAAGGACCTCAACACACTCCCATTAGATGAGCTACTGGGTTCTGTTGGAATATCCCGATCCAAGTACGAGCCGACCACCGATTTGGCTGACCGAAGACCTTTCCTCCGACCAACAACTTTGGGCCTAGAAAGTTCAGGCCAACTACGGGCAACTCAAGGCTCTCCATCGGCCTATGACATCTGAAGGCAAAGACCTTCGGATTATGTCTTCAGCACTTCCGAAGACCAGGCTTCTCGTCTCTTCCGAGACATACTCTTCATTTCCTGCCGAAGACATGATCTCTGGCCCTTGGTAAACACCAAGTCCTCGACTCATGCTGAAGACAAGATCTCCGACTGAGAATATTCGAAGATGAGGAGATTCCTGATTTAATTATGAGAATCTCCCTAAGCGAGGGAAATCTGAAGATGAATCCACGATTTTGTCCCAGATAGGCAACAATAACCACGTTACTATCGACTATTTCCATGCCACGATCATGGCGCTCAACTCTAGCTGCCACGCCTCCAGTCTGGCCGGAATTGCTCAATGACAACCCACGATTGCCAATCATGGGAAGAAATTACTCCCCATAATCACTGGAAGAAGAACGGATCCGCAGGCCGACGCCCCTTATAAATAGCGGTAAGAAGAAATGCTCAAGGTACACACACAAAAAAAATTCAAAAAGCCATTCCCTCTGCTTCTCCAGAATCTTCCCCATTCTGTGGCTCGGGCTCGCCTCTGACTTAGGCATCGGAGTGTCCCCCACCAGAGCAACTCCAGCAAGGGACTTGTTTTGCAGGTGATTCGGGGAGCGGTCCTGTGGTGCAGCAGCTCCGACCGGCCGGAACAGGGACTCCACGCCAATAGATTGGCGCGCCAGGAAGGGGAAGCGGCAAGTTGCCAACATTCTTTAAGCTCCCCTCCCTAACAAGGGAAAGTATCCTGATGGCGAGAGAAAGACTCAGATCGCCTCCACGAGTCGAAGTCATGTTCCATCCCAAGGGGGTGCACCCCTGGAAGAGAATGACGTTCCACCTCCCACAGTTGTCATGGGATTGTAGCAATTTGAAGCTCTTGTAAACCAGGTCACCAATCTTACGGCCATGGTTCAGGATTTTCAAAACAGAGCTTTTCTGGTGGGAAATCCACCAGCCGCATCCATACATAGCTCTCGGTCTCGGAGAAAGAGAACCCCTCAGGAGGAATCAACCAATCTCTCCCCCCATTTTCGGCCTTCTTCTGAAGGCCGAAGCTCGAGGCTACCTAGGCCTATTAACTCCCCACAAAAAAGGAAAAGGCCTAGGCAAACTCCCTCACCCTCCTCCGAAAACTCTACTGCCTAGAGAGGGCACCGAAGCGGGCTCCCCCTGATTATGATGGAAGATTCAAAGCCATCGAATCGGAATTGGCAAGGGCACGGGAGTAGAGGTTGCAGGACCAAAAGATCACAATGACTTGATAGTAGGTGATCTACTCCCCCCTTCACCGATCGTGTGATGGCCGAAGTCATCCCTTGGTACTTCAGGGTTTTCCAGGTGGAAACCTACGACGGTACCTCCGATCCCTTCGATCACTTGGACAGTTTCAAGGCCCATATGATGATCCAAGGAGCTTCGAACGTGATGTACTACCTCGCATTCCTGGCCATCTTGAAGAAAGTTGCTCGAATGTGGTACTCAAGCCTACGCCAAGGTACCATCGATTCTTTTTCCAAGTTAGAGAAATTGTTTGTCTTGCATTTCAGGACTTGCCGCAAGACCCCCCAAAATACGGACACACTGTTCCTCCTTCATCAAAATGAAGGAGAAAGCCTGTGAGACTGCATCTCCAGGTTTAATGCGGCCACACTTGAGATCCCCGACCTCAACGAACATGTGGCCATGTCTGCACTAAAGAAGGGACTTCGCACATCCAGGCTCACCTTTTTCCTGGATAAGAGTTTCCCAAAAGCTACGCTGAGCTCTTGTCAAGGGCTCAGAAATACGTCGATGTTGAAGAGCAGGTGGCCAACCGACTACTGATCAAAGGGAAGCCCCCTTCAAAAAAAAGAACAACAGGGGACAGGTTCCCCGATCTCTAATAACAATAACAACAATATACTGACCGTCGAAGAAGTCCTCCCAGGCCCAGAGCATCGAGAGGAAGATTCGACTCCTACACCCCCCTCAACCTCCCTCGAGAAAATCCTCATAGAGATAGAGAAAGAAAACTATCTCCAGTCCGACAGAAGAAAGAAGCTTTGCTCTTGAAAGATAGAAAGCCATGGACGAGGAAGTAAGCAACTCCTCAGAGCAGGGTTCATCCGAGAGGCCCACTACCCCGAATGGTTGGCCAATGTGGTAATGGTGAAAAAAGCTAATGGCAAGTGGAGGATCTGCATCGATTACACAGACCACAACAAGGCTTGCCCAAAAGATAGCTTCCCTCTCCCGAAGATTGATCAGCTGGTCGATGCCACTGCTGGCCACCAAGTACTGAGCTTCATGGATGCTTTCTCTGGCTATAATATGATCAGGATGGATCCCCGAGATGAGGAGAAGATGGCCTTTGTCATTGACAAAGGTCTCTACTGCTATGCTATAAGATGATGCCATTTGGTCCCAAGAACGCCGGGGCAATATTTCAAAGGCTAATCAAGAAAGTGTTCGAAAAACAACTGAGAAGGAACATGGAGGCCTACATCGATGACATGATCGTCAAGAGCCTCCTCTGAAAAGATCATATCCAAGACCTGGAAGAATCATTCAGTGCTCTGTGACGTTACCGCATGAAGCTGAACCCGACGAAGTGCGCCTTCGGAGTCACTTCGGGTAAGTTCTTGGGTTTTCTTGTCACCAAACGAGGGATTGAGGCAAATCCTAAGAAGATCCAAATCCTAAAGGATATGAGGCATCCCTCCTGCAAGAAAGAAGTCCAGCAGTTAACAGGGAGAATTGCCTCCCTAAGCAGGTTCATTTTTCGTTCAGCTTAGAAATGTCTCCCATTCTTCAAGGTACTTCGGCAGTACTTCGGCAATCAAAAGCTTCAAATGGTCCGAAGACTACCGTACTACCTTTGAAGAGTTAAAAAAGTACCTAGAAACCCCGCCTCTACTCTCCAAACCTCAAGAAGGCGAGGTGCTTTACCTGTACCTCTCTGCTTCAGATGAAATAATTAGTTCGGTCCTTGTCTGAAGAGATGAAGACGGATCCCACAAGCCAATTTACTACATCAGCAAGGTTCTGCATGATGCTGAAACACGGTATGAGAAGATGCAGAAGCTGATCTACTCTCTGGTGATTGCAACAAAGCAACTACGGCCGTACTTCCATGCCCACGCCATCGTGGTGCTGACCGATCAACCGCTCAAGGCCGTTCTCCAGTCTCTGGATACCTCAGGAAGGATAGCCAAGTGAGCTATGAAGTTAGGTGAATTCGATATCAGCTTTCAGCCCCAGTCGGCTATAAAGGCCCAGGTGCTCTCTGATTTCCTGGCTGAATGCACCTGGAGGCCCGAAGACGAAGTACCTTCGATAGAAGGGGAAGTTTTGAAGGAGACGAAGTCCGTTTGGGTGCTCCACGTGGATGGAGCTTCCAATGCTACTAGGTGTGGAGCCGGTCTTCTGCTGGCCGAATCCAACGGTCATACCATAGAGTACGCACTTCGATTCTCCTTCCATGCTTCTAACAACCAAGATGAATACGAAGCCTTGCTTGCCGGACTTCGGATCGCCAAAAGTTTAGGAGTTCAATAACTCCGGGCCTTTTCAGACTCCCAATTGGTTGTGAACCAAGTTAAAGGAGAATATGAAGCCAGGGACCCAACCATGATGCAATACCTAGAGAAGGTACGAGGCTTATCCTCTTAACTGGAGCATTTCGAGATTATCCATGTCCCTCGATCAGAGAATTCCCGGGCACATTATCTCGACTTGCTACTACAACACCAAAATTTCTCGGGCACACCTTTATTGAACATCTTGAAACTCCAAGTATAGCCGAAGAGGCTATGGAGGTGCACCAGATCGACACCGAGCCAAGCTGGATGGATCCCATCATCAAGTTCCTAAATGAGGGCGTGCTACCAGGAGACAAGACAGAGGCCAAGAAAATCCGCTGGATGGCATCCCAATATGTCATCTTAGATGAGACCCTCTATAAGAGTCTTTTTCTCAACTGCTACTAAAGTGCTTGGGATCGACGGATGCGGATTATGCCCTGAGAGAGGTCCACGAGAGCATATGCAATGATCACTTGGGAGGTAGGTCTTTGGCGTACAAGATCATTCGACAAGGATATTATTGGCCCTCCATCCAGAAGGACTCGGCTGACTTCGTACGAAGGTGTGACCAATGCCAAAGGTACTCCAACATTTAGAGACAACCTGCAACTCACTTGACTCAATTGACGGCCCCTTGGCCTTTTGCCCAATGGGGAATGGATATTCTTGGTCCATTCCCACCGGCCTTTGGATAAAGAAAGTTCCTCCTTGTGGCCATCGACTACTTCACAAAGTGGGTAGAAGCCGAACCACTGGCCCAGATCACAGAAGGCAAGGTAGAGAATTTTATAAAAAAATTCATCATATTCCGGTTTGGCATCCCACATGCCATAATCATGTACAGCAGGAGACCGTTTGATAATCCGAAGTTCAAGAACTTCTGCGCTCGATATCATGTTCAGCACCGGCTAACCTCCGTTGCCCACCCATAGTCCAACGGAGAAGCCGAAGCAACTAATCGGACCATTCTCCACGGTCTGAAGACTAAGTTGAACGCCGCCAAAGGACTTTAGGTCGAAGAGCTGACCTCCATTCTCTGGATGCACTGAACTACCCCAAGAACGGCCACCAGCGAGTCTCCGTTCAACCTAACATACGGTACTGAAGCCGTGCTACCTATCAAAGTCTCCCTACAATCCTTAAAAGTTGACAACTACGAAGAGCCTGGAAACTTTGATCATAGAAGGATCGACATGGATCTGTTGCCAAGCTCTAGGCTTCAGGCCCATATAAGAATGGCGACATACCAACAAAAGGTCACCAAATATTACAACTCCAGAGTGAAGGAGCAGATCTTCCGCACAGGGGACATGGTATTCGAAGGGCAGAAGTATCCAAGCCAACAGAACAGGGTAAACTTTTTCCCAACTGGGAAGGTCCATACCAAGTCGAAGAAGTCATTCGACCAGGAGCATATCGACTCAAGACCCTAGATAGGAAACCTCTATCCCGGCCATGGAATGTACAAAACCTTCGCAAATATTATCAATAAACAAATTCCTAAATTTCCTGTGCAAATTTGCTCGACTCTACTCAACTCAGAATGGCTTGTTGCCCCGACTGAACGATGATAGCCTAAGTGGCCCGATCCAAGAAATCGACCAACTGCGCAAAGGAGAGTCTGATCCACTCACCTTATCGGTATGCCCGACAAGTGCAATGGATGGCCTAGTCAGGCCACCAAGAAGATCGAAGGCACGGGATGGTTCAGATAACCTACCCTACGAAAAATCCAAAGATGTGCCGGGGCGGGCCTAATCAGCCTACCTTACACTAAAAAAAAAAAAAAAGAAAAGAAAAGAGGCACAGGGATGGTTTTCATAACCTACCCTATGGTAAATCCGAAAACGTGCCGGGATGAGCCTAAACAGCCTACCTTGATCACGACAGAAATGCACAGGGACGGTGCAGACACCCCACCCAGGTGAATCCAAAAACATGCTTAAAAGGACCAATGTCATCCTTCCTGTCGACAACAAACATCTCTGGGATGGCCTAGCCGGCCTCACATCTTCCCTATAGACCGTGAATGGTCCGAGGAATCTACGCTCTAGACGTGACATAATGCAACATATCGCAAAGGACACATGGGAAGAGGTAAGAAAAGCTAGGATATTTTATTCTTTTTTGAGTTTTTTACAAAAAGAAAAAGAAAAAACTCTCACAAAGAGGACAAAAAAAAAGGAGGAGAATGGTTGCGGGAAAGCATTTTCAATAACCTCCCGCCGGTTCTTTCCCATAACGGTGGGGGAAGTTCTGGAAGGATGATGAAGGGGCCCCGGGGTTCCTATACCCAGAATCTGACCTCTCTTCAGAGTCAGAATCAAACTCGTGTCCGAGAAAGGGAACAAAGGGCTTGATGTTGTCCAAGCCCTTCAAGTCATAGAACTTGAAGGCCTTCCCCCTACACTCCCAGAACCCCTGATGGTAGGAGTCCAGAGCCACTTTGGTGACCTCCTCCTTGAAAGCAGCGGACGTCTTGAGGTCTCAGATGGCATTTGTCACCTCATTCTTAGCCCCCTCTGCCTTCGTGACTGCCACTGCGACCTAGGCCCTAGCCTCCTTCAGTTGAGCCTCCAACATGCGGACCCTCTTCTCCAAGCGATCCATGATAGGCTCATCATCGTCGCTCGGTTCAAGGAGCCCCAGACTCCTCTTTCTTTTGGGATCAATAGCCCTCTTCTTCGCTGCCTTTCGAAGCTCGGAGGTGCTGAACCTCATTTTTGACTGGAGCACTGGGAAGGAAGAAGAAGTTTGAGAGGATGATAACCCTTGACAGCAGAGGACAAGGTCCTATTTATAAGAACTCTGCACCCATGACTGGCCGCAGGGAAGCGTGCTCCATATCTTTTCCCAGCCACATCAAAGAGCGCCACATGTCCAAGTGATGCTTCCAGAACTAGAAGACCGCTTGAGGGCCATTCTCGGGATAGCAACTGCCGACGCTTCGAATCTGGAGGAATTCCCATCGTGCAACGGCGACATTAACGGCTCCTTTTTGAAAAAGGAGATCTGGCAGCATGCAAGGCGCAAGAAAACGTGACTGTACAAATATCGACACACCGCGTGGACAACGAGAATCACAATCAGACTTCCTCAATCACCGGTCAACAAGGAGGTGACACCTGTCTATCATGTCTATCCCAACAGATAGATTTAGTTATGGAAAGAAGGTGACATCAGCCTGATTGACCGTAGATGATGTTAGGCAATGGAGTTCTAACTTATTCCAAAGTTTGTCTTCATCAACTACCAACCAAACGACCTTCAGCCATGGTCATTTGACCAAGCAGAAGAAGGAACAGTAAAGCTCGGATTACAGACTGACTTTGTTCAAGCTACATCTGAAAACACAACATGGCACATGCAGGAGAAGAAGAAGCTACTTTAAAATCCAGGGAAGTTGTCATGCAAAAACCATTGATGACATAAAAAAAATGCCTAAAGCAGCTTAGATTATTTAACATCAACTAGAGGAGACCCAACACCGCAGGATTGAAGCAACTTGTCAACCTGCGCAGAAAGGATCTCGTCGACTTGGGCCGGGACCGGAGAACCTTCAGCTTGGGCTTCCTCAACCTGAGTCCCCTCCTAAATTGGGATCAGGGTTGAAGCCACCCCCAGATCTTCGACTGAGGCAGAGGCCTCTTCTCCAGGACACGGCACCTCTTCGACCTCTTCCGCGGCCTCGACCTCCTCCTCCTCCTCTTCTTCTTCTTCGGCTATGTTGAAGGAAGGAATGCCAGAGAGATCAAGGTGGGGGAAGGCCTCCTTTACCCTAGAGAGTCCATCATTGAAGCCATGCTGGTAGCCGTACAGGGATGTTTCATTCATCTCCTCTTGGAACTATGAAGACTTCCTGAAGTCTGCTACTGTGTCGTCCACCAGCTTTCTCAAGGCCGCGGACTCTCTCTTGGCCACTTCAGACTCCAGAACTGCCTCTTCGGCTCTCTTGGCAGCTTCCTCCGCCGTCTTAGTCAAACTCTCTATTTTTTCTTGGTTCTCCTTGGCAGTTTGCTCCAAGGAGTCGACTTGCTTTGCTTTTGCTCTTTCTCCACCCTGACCCTTGCTCCGCTATTGTCAACTGGGCACTTTTCAATTCACTCTTCAGCTCATAAACTTCAGCATCCACTTGAGCGAGATGGTTTTCCATGGACTGCCTCAGCTCTTCGGCCACCTCTTTTGCAGCTTTAGCCATGTAAAGTTCTCCTTGAGGCCATGAATGAGACTGTCAACATTTCCCAGGCCCTCCTCCATAAAGGTAAGGTCATAGACCAACTACATCAAAAATATGGAGTTATGGATTGAACAATTCTCAGAGCAAAGGAGATAATAAGGACCATACCTGTTGCATGGTGGAAAAAGCAGAATCAGACATCCAAGAAAGGTTCTGACTTTGGAGAACTACCAAATTATGAGGTAGCAATGTGTTCTTCAGTGCCTACCTAGCTACGGTGAGGACCAGCAGTCCCCCATAGGAGAAAGCTCTGAAGAGTTTGCCAAATGGCTTCCAGCTGGGGAAGCCCCACGAGCGAACTCTCCCTCAACTTGCGATGCTTTGCCCCTATCAGCTGCAGGGGCGAAGTGGTGGCGCATCTGCCGCCTGAGGCAGACTCCCCCTTGCACGAACCGGGGAGGTAACCATCGGAGGAATTTCAACCGAATGAGGTCTTGACAGGGCCCCCTCCATGGGTACCACATCTTCCCCTGAGGTCCCCTGGGAAGATGAAGTGCTTTGGTCCCCCTAAGGATCGTCTCTTCGGACCTTCTTCTAAACTGCTGACCTTGTGAGAAGGGCTTGAGCTACCCTCTTCTCAGAAGTCTGATGGAGCCAGCTCAAGCCAGGCTTCATTCCGCCACCTACAAGCAGAGAAATTTCTTTAAGTCGACTAAGCTACAACAAAAATAGGAGAAAAGGGGCGGAGATTTCTGTCACTATACCTAATACAGAGAACTTGCTAATCCCCACAAGATAGAGATTTCTCTCCTCCAACAACTCGTGGATAGGGGTGACTTCCAAATTAATCAGAAGATCGTAATCCAACTGGTCAACTGACAAGATCTTTTTCCCATCGTTGGCGGTTAGACGAGGCTTCTTCCAAACAATGTCGAAGCCCCATGGATCAATGGATAATACAAACACAAAAATAGGTTTCCACCCATGGATGGCGCTGGGCATGTCCTTGATGATCTTGCGACCTGGTCGAGGGCCGATCACCCACCATCAGCTGCTATGGAAATTCCTCTTGAGTACAAAAAGGGCTATGAATAAGTTGGTCCTAGGTTTTATGTTAGCAATGCAGCACAGAACCAGAAACCTGCAGATGTTCCGGATGCTATTCGGGGTCAGTTGCACCGGCACCACTTGGTACAGATGAAAGATTTTGATGAAAAAATGATGCAGGAAAAATCGAAGGCCAGCCTTTAAATGGTCTTCGTACATGGCTAAGCACTCGGGAGGAGGTTTGTTTGCCCGTTCCTCAGATACGGGGAGGACGAAAGGAAACCCCTCGAGAATGCGATAGCATTCCCGAAGAAGGGTCATCTTCTCCTGTGAAACTGAACTAGGGATCAACTCCGGACCTACTATGTCACCGGCCCCCGAGGGCCCAACTTGTCCCCCCTGACTTTCTACAGCTTCTTCCATGATAAAAAAATGAAACAAAAAGGTAGAAGGAAGATTCTACCTGCAGATAGACTGGTAGTCAAGAACAGGGAAGGCTGAGCGAAGAATGAGGTGAGGTTGAAGAAGCTTTCTCATTCGGACCTTCTCTCTTTCCCAAAAGGAGACCATAAGTCTCTAAAGTCCCACCAGGTTGATTTGACAAAGGGTAACCCAAGGAGGTAACTCATCTTGAACCAGCGACCAGGATGAAGCACATCCATCATCCAACGGGCAGGGAGAAGCCACCACAACCGCCCAAATCCCAATCAAAGATTGGTTGAACCATTATGCAATGAGAAAACAAGAGACGGTCCTAGGGCCACTCGCTCTTTTCTTCTCCCCAATCAAGAAGTGACAACTGTCCACCGCCTGATTCCCAAATCAATCAGTAGTCATGATGGGCAGTCTAATCAGAGAGATCTCATGATCATCCATTACACAATCCCCTTGGAGGAAAATGACAAAGCATTGGTACTCTCACTTCTCGAGGCAAATCTTCACTTTGAAAACTAAGAGTAGGGGGCTGAACTGTTGGGATATCCCAGTCCAAGTACGAGCCGAAGACCGGTTCGGCTGATCGAAGACCTTTCCTCCGAACCAACAACTTTGGGCCTAGAAAGTTTAGGCCAACTATGGGCAACTCAAGACTCTCCGCCAGCCTACAACATCTGAAGGCAATACCTTCGGATTATGTCTTCAGCACTAACCGAAGACCAGGCTTCTCGTCGACTTCCGAGGACATACTCTTCGTTTCCTGCCGAAGACACGATCTCTGGCCCTTGGTAAACACCAAGTCCTCGACTTATGCTGAAGATAGGATCTCCGACCGAGAAGATCCGAAGACGAGAAGATTCCTGATTTAATTATGAGAATCTCCCTAAGCGAGGAAAATCTGAAGATGGATCCACGATCTGTCCCAGATAGGCAACAGTAACCAACGGTTACTATCGACTATTTCTATGTCATGATCAGGGCGTACAACTCCAGCTGCCACGCCTCCGGTCTGACTAGAACCGCTCAATGACAACCCATGGTTGCCAATCATGGAGAGAAATTAACTCTCTGTAATCACTAGGAGAAGAACGGATCCGCAAGCCAGACGGCCCCTTATAAATTGCAGTAAGAAGAAATGCTCGAGGTACACACACAAAAAAAAATTCAAAAAGCCTTTCCCTCTACTTCTCCAGAATCTTTCCCATTCTGTGGCTAGGGCCCGCCTCTGACTTAGGCATCGGAGTGTCCCCCGCTGGAGCAACTCTGGCAAGGGACCTGTTTTGCAGGTGAACCGGGGAGCAATCCTGTGGTGTAGCAGCTCTGACCGGCCGAACAGGGACTCCATGCCAACAAGTTCCTTGATCACTCACGAGCTTACAATGCAACACCGCAGTGAAAATGATATCAAGAAGAAAAGTCAATAGCTTTCAAAGTTGCAACTAAACTTAAGAAACAAGAAGAAGAAATTGAAGAAGAAAGCCCTTCCTCAGACAAAGATGAACTTGAAGACGATGATATTGCTTTAGTCATGAGGAAATTCCAGAAATTTGGGATAGAAAAAAGGCAAGACATTGGAGCAAAAACTATAAAAAAGGGGAATACAGCAAAGAGAAAGAAAAAGAAAAGGAAAGAGATAAAGAGCAACAGCCTATTTGCTATGAGTGCAAAAAATTAGGGCACTTCCATCAGATTGCCCTATATTAAAGAAAGGATTCTAAAAGAAGAAGAAGAAAGTGATGGTTGCAACGTGGAGTGACAGCGACAAGTCTACATCAAATGAAGAGGAAGAGACATCCAAAACTGCAAATATTTGTCTCATGGGACTCGAAGACGAGGTAATGTCTCCTGAACCTAATGATGAGTTTACATATAAAGAATTAAATACTGTATTTTATGAACTATTATTTGAATACAAAAAGCAGGTTTAAAAATTAAGACTTTGAAAAATAACTATGATGCTTTGACAAAAGAAAAGAGTGAAATTTTAGAAAAGAACAATATTTTGCAAAAAGAACTTAAGAATATTTCTAAAAATGTAATGTTTTATAATCTAAAAAGAATGAATATCTTAAAAAGAATAAGGATTTACAAAAAAAATATACGTTTGCAAAAAGAAGTTGAAAAACTCAAGCCCTTAGTTGAAAAATTAACTTTAAGTTTAAATAAGCTTGAGCTAATTTTGAAAAATCAAAGGAATTCAAATAACCAAGTTGGGATTGGTTACAACTCATTGCATACTAATAGAGTTTCAGCTACTAAGTTCATAGCTTCAAAATCTTATGCACCGAAGTTTTCAACTCAAAAATCTCTTGCATCAAAAGTTTCAGCACTTACATCTTTTCAAAAATCAAGAGTTGTTTATTATTCATGTATGGGGTTGGTCATAAGTCTTTTTAATGCAATTTAAGAAAGAATCTTAAAAGTAAAGTAAAAAAGATTTGGATTTCCAAAGGAACCACTCCTGCTAACCTACAAGGATCCAAGAAAGCTTGGGTACCTAAAAGAATTACTTGATTATCTTGCAGGAATGTCTTGCAGCCAAGAATTCAAAGAAAAGATAGTATCTAGATAGTGACTATTCAAGACATATGACAGGTGACAAAGAATAATTCATCACCCTAGAAATGAAAAATGGAGGAATGGTTACTTTTGATGACAATGGTAAGGGGAAGATCATTGGCATTGGTAAGATCAGAATTATCTCTTCTACATTCATTAAAAATGTATTGCTAGTAAAAAAGTTGAAGCATAATTTGTTAAGTATAAGTCAATTATGTGATAGAAGCTTTATGGTTGTATTTAAATCTTCAATGTGTATAGTAACTAGTTCTCTTGATTCTGGCACTAAGTTTGTTGGTCATAGACTTGGAAACATTTATGTGGTAGATTTGAATGATCTAGCTATGTCAGTAGCACAAATCCTATGGCAATGAATGCTAAAACCAAGGAATTTAGCCTAATATGGCATAGAAGATTAGGTCATGCTAGCATGCATACTTTAACTAAATTAATTTTCAAAGATCTAGTTAGAGGTTTACCTAAATTCAAAATTGATTTTGAACATGTTTGTGATGCATGCCAATTTGGTAAAAAAACTAGGAAGAGTTTTAAATCGAAAAATATGATTTTAACTTCTAGACCTTTAGAACTACTATACATGGATCTATTTGGACCAACTAGGATCACAAGCCTAGAAGGTATGAAATATGGACTTGTGATAGTAGACGATTTTTCAAGATTTACATGGGTCTTGTTTATTGAATATAAAGATGAAGCTTTCAAAGTATTTTAAAAATTTTATAAGAAAGTTTCAAATCAGAAAAATCTTTCAGTTATTTCTATTAGAAGTGATCACAGCATAGAATTTGAAAATCAATATTTTGAAGAGTATTGTACTGAGCATGGCATTGATCACAACTTCTCCGCTCCTAGAACACCATAGCAAAATGGTATTGTAGTGAGAAAAAATAGAACATTGAAAGAGATGGCCCGAACAATGTTATGTGAAGGCAATCTTCCAAGGTACTTTTGAACAGAAATTGTGAATACCACCTGTTATATTTTGTACTGTATTTTAATTAGACATATTTTAAAAAAAACCTCCTATGAACTTTGGAATGATAGAAAACCAAGTATTCATTAATTTCATATATTTGGTTGCAAATGCTTTGTACTTAATAATGGAAAGGATAGGATAACCTTGAAAAATTTGATACTAAATTTGATGAAATAATATTCTCAGTTATTCTACTTCTTGCAAAGCATATAGAGTGTTTAATAAAAGAACATTAACTGTTGAAGAATCTATTCATGTTATATTTGATGAATCTAACCCCTCACCTCCTAGAAAAGAAGAGTGCATTGATAATGATGCAGGTACAATCGAAAAGCTATGGAGGACATGAGCCTAAAGGATAAATAAGTGAAAGAAAGAGAAGAAATGGTAAGCAAAAATCATGGTGATTTACCAAAGGAATGGAGGTAGTAAATCACATCCTAAAGATTTAATTATTGGTGATCCCTCACAAGGAGTTAGAACTAGGTCATCACTTAAAGATGCACATGATTATCTACCATTTGTTTCACAAGTAGAACCAAATAGCATAGAAGAAGTAGAAAATGATCCCAATTGGATGATGGACATGCATAAAGAACTTAATCAATTTCAAAGAAATAACGTTTGGACTTTAGTGAATAGACATTATGATCATCCTGTTATAGGCACTAAATGGGTTTATAGAAATAAGTTAGATGAAAAAGAAAATATAATTAGAAATAAAGATAGATTAGTGGCCAAAGAATATAATCAGGAAGAAAGAATAGATTTTGATGAAACCTATACTCCAGTAGCAAGATTAGAAGCTATTAGATTATTACTTGCATTTACTTGCAGCATGAATTTCAAATTATTTCAAATAGATGTAAAAAGTGTATTTTTGAATGGTTTCATTTTAGAAGAAGTTTTTGTAGAACAACCACCAGGATTTGAAAATCATGCTCTTCCAAATCATGTTTTCAAACTTAATAAAGTATTATATGGTTTAAAACAAGCACCTAGAGCATGGTATGATAGATTGAGTAAGTTATTGCTTGAAAACGATTTTATCAGAGGTAATGTAGACACCACTCTGTTCATTAAAAGAAAAGAAAATGATATGTTAGTTATACAAATTTATGTAGATGATATAATTTTTGGTGCATCTAATGAAAATTTGTGTAGAGAATTTGTTGAGCTTATGCAGGATGAATTTGAAATGAGCTTAATGGATGAACTAACCTACTTTCTTAGACTCCAAATTAAGCAAACAAAGGAAGGAATATTTATCAACCAAGCTAAGTATATTAAAGAATCATTAAGAAGTTTGGTATGGGTCAGCTAAAGAAATTGGCACACCGATAAGCCCCACCTACAGACTTAACAAGGATGAAGATGGAACCAATGTTGATCAGAAACTCTATCGAGATATGATTGGATCATTCTTGTATTTAACTGCTAGTAGATCTGATATCTTATTTAGTATATGTATATGTGCTAGATTTCAATCCAATCCAAAAGAATCACATATACTTGCTATTAAAAATCATAAGATATCTAAAAGGAACAAGTAATCTAGGTCTATGGTATTCGAAGCAATCTTTATTGAATTTAATTAGTTTTTCTGATGTTGATTATGATGGATATAAATTGATAGAAAGCACTAGTGGTACTTATCAATTTCTAGGATTGAACTTAATCTCATTGCACAATAAGAAATAAAACTGGTAGCACTGTCTATTGCTGAGGCAAAGTATGTGGCTACAGGAAGTTGTGGACAAGTGCTTTGAATTAAGCAATAACTAGAACTTTGGTGTTATTCAAACTAAATTTCTATCAAATGTGATAACACAAGTGCTATTAATTTGACAAAAAATCCAATTCAGCATTCTAGGACAAAGCATATAGAAATTAGACATCATTTCATTAGAGATCATGTACAAAATGGTAATATTGAACTTGAATTTGTTCCAACAGAAAATCATTTAGCTGATATCTTTACTAAGCCACTTAATGAAGATAGATTTAGAATGATTAGAGGAGAATTAGGTTTGTGTGACCCGTTTTAGAACTTTTGACCTAATTTTTTCAAACTTAAGGAAAAATTATCTAGAAGACCTCCATCATCAATCTAAGGTTACCAACCACCTTATCTAGAGTATATCTAGGGCATAGACACCTTTTATAAAGTAATGTCTGACTCTGTTATAAAGTTGTTCACCCTAAAATTCTCTCATTTTACCCTTTTCACTATTTGGAAAGAACCCTAGGGGACCACCTCCCTTTCCTTCCTAGGACCACTTGATTTCTCAATTTGCTCCCTTAGATTTCATCCTAATGGCTCCAAAGAAAGCAATTGCCAAGAGACTGAGGCGTACAGATCCGAGCTCCGTCCAACAAGAAAGAAGATCCAAAAGGCATGAGGATGAGCCGACTCAAGTTGAAGAGCAAGAAGAACCAAGAAATTTGTCTACGGCACATGCAAGGCAAGTCATCCCCATGGAAAACTGACCTATGACTTGCGGTAGAAAAGTTGATTTCTCTTTTCTTGAAAACCAAGGCTTCAAATTGGTGAGTGGATAGAGAATCAAGGCTGGGTATATTTTTGCTCCTTAGATATTCCTACATACCCTAGCCTAGTCAGAAATTTCTTCAAAAATGTATCATTTGGTGAAAATAAGGTGGAATCAACTGTGAAGGGAATAAGTTGATGAATCTAGGATAAGTCAAGTTTTGCACATGCCCAACAGGGAAAATTTTCACTTGAACTTGAAAGAGAAATTAAGAACTTTAAGACTTATTCTGGAAAGAAGAGATGTAAGAGGAATCACTAATATGCAAGCCAATATACTATCCCTGGAAATGAGGCTTTTGCATAACATCATTAGCTGGATCTTTTTGCCCAGGACAGGTCGCTTCGATTGGGTCAGCGAATGCAACATGACATTTATGAGATGTATGATTAAGGGGGACGCCCTCAATCTGCCATTCATTATGCTCACCTAGATATGAGATGCAGCGAGGAGAGCGAAGGCCTGTCTACCTTATGGTATGATGTTCACTTTATTGTTTCAGGAGTTTGGTATCGACCTGACCAGAGAGGATGGATGACTCCTTCACCTTATTGACAGATACTCAATGAAATCCCTGCATAGGGTGGGATATCACCAAGTTGAAGGAGTTTGGGTCAAAAAAACATCAGATCAGAGGGTGGTACATTAGTCCTCGGATAAGGAGGAGGCAGAGCACGAGACTGTAGCTACTAGCACTGTCAGAGAGGAGTCAGATAGAGATAGTGACAGTGACTCTGGTGACAGCGATGAGGATTCTATAGATGAGGAGACCCAGGGACAGGCTAGGATGACTGGATAGACTGGTAGCCCCAGGACTCCATCAGCACCATCAGCACACCAGCAGCTCACTTAATACCATCGACATCAGCTAGCACTCAGATTGGTCTTTCCAAGCAGCTCACTTAGTTTGTTTAGACTCTGACCAGATCATTTAGATTGATGTTTGCCGATCTACTCCAAACACTCGAGACTAGACTTCGGGAGTTTCGTACAGAGTTGAGAGAGCTAACTTTTAGAGTTAAGTCTGTTTAGATGAGATAAAGGCTCCAGGACGAGCATAGCACTGACCTCAGAGATTTACGCTCAAATTTTGGGAGACTTCGAGGAGCAGCTGACTCATTTGCGAGAGAGAAGGCCATTGCACTTCATGAGCTACAGGAGTGAGTTCAGAGGATTGGCACTGAGCTTCGGACTATCTGGGTCTTTGTGTCTGGAATGCGATCAGTAGTTGGAGCATCTGGTGCATCTACTTCTTGGCAACCACTTACTCAGCCATCATCTGTACAGTGGCAGCCTCCACCGCATGCCAAACCTACACACACACCTCCACCACCTACAGTTCAGCATTGCATACCCTCTATAGACATCAAGATTGAGCCTACCCCTTCTAAACCTAAAGCTAAACTAAAAATGAAATCCACCAGACCTAAAGCTCCTACAAGAACTAGACTCAGAGATCTTAAGCACAAATCCTTGAAACTAAGGTCTCTTCTACTGTCTTAGAAATAGGTTCTTCCTCTAGTGAAGAAGAATGATTATATTTGTTTGATCTTAATGGTTGTATCTTTTGTATGTTATTTTTTATGGTTGTATCTTTTTATATCAAAAACCTGCTTATATATATCTATGTGTGTCTGTGTATGCACTTTGCTTCAATGTCATTGTCATTGAAAAAGAAAGGAAAATATTAATAAGAATATCAAAATTATAAAGAGAAGGTGAAATTATCTCAAATCATGTTAAATTCTTATTCTATTTCAAAATCATTGATTGCTTAAAGAACCTTTTTTGTTGATGACAAAAAAGGGGAGTAATGTTTATGTGCATGGAAAATTCAAAACTTCATGAAAATATGCAAGAATATGCAAGTCAGGGGGAGAAATTATTATGCATGGAAGATATTAATGAATTTTAGCTTTAAGCTCTGATACATTTTAATACTAATGATAGCTCTGATACATTTTAATCCTAAATTCATGAAAATTAATTTGCTCTGATACATTTTAATGCTCAATTAGATCTAATACTTTCTTGATGCTAAATTAATGAAAATTAATTGCTTTTGATACTTATTTTGGCTCTAATATACTTTGATACTTAATTGCCTCCAATACATTTTAAAGCAAAGAAAGTTTTTGATGATAAACATTTGCTCTGATATATTTTGATAAATATTAACTCTAATACAAAAAGTCCTGATATTTATTGATACATTCTGATACACTCTTGATACATGTTGATACTTATCAATTTAAATCATATATACAAGTCACTTTGATACTTTAAGTGTTCATATATACTTAACTGTAAAGTTTTTCCATGCCCAGTGTTTTGTCATTATCAAAAATGAGGAGATTATTGACCCCTGGAATGATTTTGATGATAACAAAATATTGAAGCATGTATTTGTTACTAATGTATTTGATTGTTTGAGAAGTTTTTGTAGGATGTTTCAAAAAACAATCATTCTACCTACATTTCACTAATTGTGTAGTATATCAATGTAATCTTGAGAAAAAGTTCAAATATTGAAAAGCCCTAAATAATTTAAGTGTACATTCTTGTAAAAAGAGCAATTCTATGTAATCTTTATGTTTAAATTACTTAGATTAGGACTGGAAGAAGTTTGGGAGTCCTTGGAAACTTTTGGAAGAAGTTTGGACATTTATGGACTTAAGTCACTCGAGCCGACTCAGGCAAGAGAGCTGACTCATTGTTCTGGCATGGCACAAAGGTTTCTGGCACATAGACATCCGAGCCAACTCGAAGGAACCTGAGCTGACTTGTCTAGAGTATCAAATGTTCAATTTTATGAAGTCAGACAATCAAGTAGACTCATGTGCAACCGAGCCGACTCTTCCAGAGTGTGCAAAATCTCAGTTCTGAAAAACTAGTCAGGCGAGCCGACTCGATTAAGAAGAGCCGACTTGACCAGAGTGCACTTTTAGCATGATTAAGAATCTGAGCCGACTCTACCCAACTGAGCCGACTCGAATCCCTGTTTTAGGTACATAATGGCTAGTTCCAGAATCAATTTTTTGAATCTAAAAAGTGCTCCAATAGTCATATTTCAATTTCCAAGGCTCTACAACAGTTATATCTACCTGGAATTAGTTCAAGAGACTATAAATAAGGGATTTAAACAAGTTTAGAAAACCATTTGAAAAAGGGATGAACTTTTGAGAGAAGAACATTAAACATCCAAGAGAGCATTCAAGAAAGCACTCAAGTCTTTACCTACTTCCCATCAGCTACTTGAGTCATTGATTGAAGAAGTTTGAAAGCCTTGAAGAGCATTAAAGGAGTAATCAAGAAGGCTTCTCAAAGGGCATCAACCGTAACCACTCGACAAAGTTTGTGTGTCATTAGTATTGCTCTATTTTTAACTCTTTTATTTGAGTTGTTCCAAGTACAACAGGGGTTGTATCTTGGAGATTGTTTAAGGTTTTTGGAAAACCAAGTTTGGGTTGTTAGTGAGCCCGCAAAAACTAACATTATATTGGTTTCTTGGTGATCCCGGTGTAAAACCAAGATTGGATTTTGGTTTGTAAGCCCGGTGTTAAACAAACCGGTTGTATTCCATGATGAATATAGTAAAAATCCCAAGTGGTATCTTGGATAGTTGGTGTAGACACCAGGGCCAGAAAATATTGATAGGTTGAACCCACATCCCTGTGAATCACCTGTGAATAAAGGCCTGAACCCATCCCTTTTTACCAACTGTAAATATTTTATCTTAAATTCTGTTATATAGGTTTAGTTGGGTTTAGCCCTTTTTACCAATTAGGGTTTGTATAAAAATCCCATTTATCAATTGTGTCAAACCCTATTGGGCCAAACCCTATTTACCAAATTTATTCTTTTTTGTTGCATGAGGTCTTGTCTTTTGATCAAATTGGGTTCCAATTGATCAAATGGGGCTTTAGTTATTTAGTTTTAAGTCTTGTAATTATTAGTTAATTTAGTTATTGAGTCCTGTAATACAAGGGGGACCCAATTGAAAATCCATGTGACTTCCTATGCACCCAATTGAAGATCCCATGTGCTAGCTCAAGACAAACCATGTGACTCCATATGCTAGCCCAAGTCAGCTTGTTCTTGGTGCCTCCTTTTCAAGAATTTGGACAACACCTGCCACATCGTCAGGGGACATCAACACATGACATGTTTGGACATCCCTCACCACATCACCCAGGACATCCCACATGCCATGTCTTTTACCTTTGGTCGGCCAAAATGAATTCCGAATTGACACCCCTTCTTTTTAAGATAAGTAAATGAGGACTCTCATCCTTAGTGCCCTCTCATCTCAAATTAATTCACTCCAAAAGCAAGGAGTCAGCCAAGACTTTTCAATGCCCACATCTATGAATTTCAAGCTATCTGATCACCCAAGTGGAGGAAGTTCCAAGGGTTCTTATCTCAAGTATTTGAATCAATCAAGTTGCAGGGAAATCAAGATTTCAAGGGCTCATGAGTTCCACTAAAACTCATGAGTTTTTCTTATCCAGACTGGAGAGTCCACTATCATGCAAGAGCTTTCATTATCTAGATTCCAGAGACCACCAATCATGGCCAATCAAAAAAGCAATCTTGGCCATTCATCAGTCCACTTCACCCATCCTCATCTTTGTGCCCAAAGTGGATGAGGATATCATGGTTGTCGCCCACTTGAAGGAAGCTCCAGATCAGCCCAAGACAAGAGTCCAAGATGACCAGAGCAAGGATTCCAGGAGTTGAGTCCAAGGGAAAATAAGTCTAGTCTTTGTATCCCTTACACCACTAGTTGAGGATCTATAAATATCCCATCAACCCCCCTATATTATTATTATTCATTCATTAATAAAGACACTCTATCGAATTTTATTCTTTTGCTGTATGCATCACGAGGTGTGAGGCCCTTTCTTTTGTTCTACAGAACATCGCGCGGTATGAGGCCCTACCTATCCAGCAATCAAGAACCCTAGCCACCACTTCTAACCCTTCTCTTCCATTAGTCTTTTCTTCCTTATTACTTTTTAATTTGATCTTTATTTGCTGAGTATTTGCAGGTGATCTGAAATCAAAGTCAGGTATCTTGCCTCAGAACTGGCATCACAAAAATCGAAGCCTGAGGATCAAGATCTTGAAGCCCTACCATAGAATCTTGAGAGTCTAGTCAGATCTGCATCAGAGAGACGGTTCTTCATTGGTAATACTTAAAACCACTTCCTTCTCTTTGATCTCTGAATAGTTGAAAGTAGACCCTAGTTTACGGTGGTTTCTTAGCCACCAAATCCTGATTTTTTTACTTACCTGTTAAGTTTACTTGCGGGTAGTTAACTAGAACTAGTCTATTTTATTGTTACTTTTGAGTCTTCTTAAAAATCTAAAAAAAATATTAAAAAAATAATCTCTATTTTTCTATGATAATTAGGACTTATTAAATAATTTAATTTTAATTATTGTTCGCATTAGTAGTGGACATAGGAGCTGGGTTGCTCCGAATCACTATAAAATCTGTTGTATTTGTGATTGTGCTGATTGTGTTTCTTACTTGTTTCTGCATTGCATACTTAAAACATCACTCACCACACTAAGCTTTTAAAAGTGCACATACTTATACAAAATTTTAAATATCCAATTCACCCCCCTCTTGGGTTAGCCAACTGGATAACAATAATCCTTTTACAAGATCTTTTCTAACAAGTTTTGAGATTAAATCCATGCTTACATGACCTAATTTTCTATGCTATGACCAACTGATTTCATTTTGTTTATCATTCATTGCACCTAAGCATTAGCCACTTTTTAGAGAAAAATCATCCAAGTCTACTATATAGATATTACCATGCCTATTTTCAATGAACACAATGCTCTCTTTTATAGGACTATATACAATGCATTTAGATAATTAAAAACTACTTTGCATCCGCTATCACATAATTGACATATGCTAATCAAGTTATGCTTTAAGCCATCTACATATAGTTCGATAAATAAGAGGGAGCAATGCAAATTTTACCAATTCTTTGAATGTATCCTTTTTTATTACCCCCGAAAGTTACCATTCCTTTTTCTTTAACATCCAAAGTAATAAATTGAGTCTAGTCACCCATCATGTGTCTTGTGCACCCACTATCAAGATACCACCTTCTTTTTCGGTCATAGATATACCTACAAAAAAAATCAAGTTTTTGCTTTAGATATCTAAGTCATTTTGGATCCTTTGGGATTAGTTGTATTGGTTCCTTTTGGAACCCACACCTTTTCAATTATTTTCAATTAACTTTTCTAAAATTACATACGTAGGCTTTATGTCTCAATTATTCATGGCAAAAATAAGTAACGCTCGATGTAGAACTAAGAGATAGTTTTTTTTAAAAAATTAGATATTTTTGTTGATTTGAATGTTATAACCCAACTCAGCTTTATTGTAAATCGCTTTTTGATTATTCAGAATCATTTGTAATTTTTCAGAACTTAAGGTAAATTTGTCTACAAAAGTTTTTACTTTTTTTATCTCATATTTCATATTTTGGTTTTCTATAAAATCTTTTCTTTTCATTTGAAATGCTTTTTTTTTTCTTTCAAAACTTTTTGTAACTCAATTCTTTTATCTTTAAAACATTTTTCTTTTTATTGAAACCTTTTGCAAGGTAATTTCCTTATCTTTTAGAGTATTTTCCTTTTTCTTAATTAATTCAGTATTTTGTTTTTTAACTCTTTATTGATTTTTCTTAACTTTTCAAAATCAACAAGTAGAATACAAAATGCATTTTGCAATTCATCATACTTTGAGGAATGTTCAAGATTTACCGTACTTCCTTATACCATCAAGCAAAGATTTTCAAGTTCTTTAGTCACTTCTTCTTCGAAGCTTGAACTTTCACTATTGCTACAAGGAGTAATTCTTTGTGCACCACGTGCGGTGCAGCAAATCCAGTGTGGCCTGCACTGCACGCTCCTATTGATCAAATATATTCACTGTAGCATGATGGAGCAGGAGCTGAAATGACTAGCATTAATTAAAATTTTTGTCCAGACCAAAATATCCTTATGACACCCTAGTTCAAAACCTACGATATCCTAGTTCAAAATCTACGATACCCCAATTCAAAAATGACCTAAAATAATATTACGACATCCTAGTTCAAAATCTATGACATCCTAGTTCAAAACTTACAACACCCTAGTTCAAAAATGACCTGAAACAGTATTACGATATCCTAGTTCAAAACCTACGACATCCTATTTCAAAACCTACGACATCCTAGTTTAAAAATGACCTGAAACAGTATTATGATATCCTGGTTCAAAATCTATGACATCCTAGTTTAAAAATGACCTGAAACAGTATTACGACACCCTAATTCAAAACTTACAACATCCTAGTTCAAAACCTACGACACCCTAGACACCCTAGTTCAAAATGACCTGAAACGGTATTATGACATCCTAGTTCAAACCTACAATACCCTAGTTCAAAAATGACCTGAAATAATATTACGATACCCTAGTTCAAAACTTACGATACCCTAGTTCAAAACCTATGACACCCTAGTTCAAAAATATAAAAAATATAAATTAAAACCTAAAATAGTATTACAACATCCTAGTTCAAAAGCTATGACACCCTAGTTCAAAACCTATGACACCTAATTCAAGGGACTGGAGGGAAGGGTATTTTGGTCTAGACAAAAATTTTAAATAAAAGCTGAATGGTAATTAATGCTAGTCACGCTCAGCTCCCATCCCATCAAGCTATAGTGGATACATTTGGACCAATAAAAAAATGCGGTGCATGCCACATTGGATTTACTGCACTGCATGTGGTGCACAAAGACTTTTCCTTGCTACAAGTAGTCTTCAAGGCCTTCTTCTTGTATTTCTTGGTCCTTTTGAGTAGGGGATAATCTATTTTAAAATAACGAGGTTTCTTACACCTAAAACATATGGGTTGCTCCCTTTTTTTTCCTTTTCTTTATCTTTACTAGCTTCACTCTTGTAATTCTCTTTCTTGAAGCTAGATTTCTTCTTTCTTATGAATTGCCTATATTTTCTTGCTACCATGGCTAACTCATCATCATCATCATTTTCTTCTTCTGACTCATCATTATCTTCATTTTTTGTAGACTTTAGGGTGATGGTCTTCTTTCTCTTAGACTCTTTATCTTAATTTTGGCTCATGGTTAACTCATATGTCATGAGAGATCAAATAAGTTGCTCAAGTGGTCACTTGTCAAGGTCCTTAGCACTTGAATAGCCACTACTATTAAGTCCAATGATATTGGAAGAGACCTTAAAATCTTTTGCATGAGGTCGCTAATAGAGTAAGTCCCATCCAAGCTTTTCAAACTGTTAGTAATATTAGTGAAATGAATAAATATACTTGTAATAGTTTCATTTGATTTTATTCTAAACATTTAATACTTATGCACTAGCATGTTAACCTTAGTTTATTTTACTTGATTGGTATTCTTATGGATAACCTCTAGCCTATCCCAAATATCCTTCACGAAGTTACAAGTGAAAATTATTAAATTCAGTAGCATCTAAAGTATAATAAAGAATGTTCACAACCTTGGCATTAAGTTCAGCCATCTTTATATTATTTTTGTACCAATCATCTTCAGGTTTTGGAACCTCAACTCCATTTATATCAATGGTGGGTGTGTGTAGACCTTTGGTCATTACTTTCCAAAGTTAATCATCAATATCTTGAACATATATGTGCATTCATGTTTCCAATAAGTATAGTTTGTACCAATAAATAGTGGGGATCTATTTGAAGATTGCCCTTCAATAAGAGACATAGTTGGGTGGGTTGCCATATGATCTTACTCTTGATCATTTGATCAAATGCAACTAAGTACCGACGCTCTAATATCACTTATAGCCCAGCAAGATGATCCAAGAGGGGGTGAATTAGATTTTTCAAGACTCTAAACCTTGATTATATGCTATAGTGTGAGGTGTATATGAGCAAAAATAAGTACAAAAAATATAAGTACTGAAGTTAAAAAAATAGGCAAGCAATCACAAGCACAAAAAAAATTATAGTAGTTCAATGCCTCCAGCACCTACATCCACTTTCCAAGTGTCTCCTTGAGAATTTTTTACTATAATCTTCTCTAAAGATTACAATCGGTTCACTTTCATGGGCTCACAAATTAAATCCAAAATCAATTATTTTCTTGGGTGCATAATCAAAATCTAATAATCCAATCCTTAGATCAAAAAATACCTAACTTTAGCCCAATTAAAGTAGGCAACAAGAAAAATAGGAAGAACAAGAAGTAATTTTTAAGTACAAGAAAGGAGCAAAAGAAGAACTTATGCACAATAAGAGGAGACATAAAGAATCTTTGGAAGCTTTAATACTTGTCTCCTTGCTAAAAAACCAATAATTAATGGAATTACTTCAAGTGGTTGGAAGAATTAGCTCTTAATTCAATACCTTTTAACTTTTTCTTAGTGTTATTGATGACTTTGGAATATTCTATTGATTTGATGGTTTTTAGATATCTTTAATAAGTTTTGATAGCCTTTAAGAAGCCTTCCAAGATTAAACTAGCTATTTCTAATCATCAAAGAAGGAAAAATAGTCTTTAGAAATAAGGTCCTATTTATAATTTTTGAAGAACTAGTCATTATGCTTGTCAATAGCATTCAAGTTAACTCAGATCACTTCCGAGTTGGCTTAGTCTTCTATTAAGTTATCTCGATCTTTTTCTCCAAATATGGCTCTCTGTTATCCACTATTGAGTAGACTTGGTTATGTTAAGTTGACTCAAATTTTATTCGAGTTGACTCAAGGTTCGTTTGAGTTAGCTCAAAATATAACCACAAAAATTAGCTTTTTATTATTTTAGGCACACCCTGTTTAGTCGACTTGAATTTTATCCAAGTCGACTTGGTTGCATGCCGGCTAAAACTCTATAAGTACAAGATTGAAACCTTCCAATATCCGAGTGCTGACTGAAACTATGTAGTGCAATGCTGAAACCTTCCGATATGGAGCTGAAACTTGATTTTCTATAATATCTGAGATATCAAACTTTAACACACCTATTTCTTTATAAAATCTATTAATTTTTCTCAAGCATGTGATCTTCAAAAAATCATTTTTGATTTTATTAGTATTATCCTTATCTTTTCTTGAAACATTAGTTTATGTAGTTCATTAGTAATATTATATGCTCAAATTTTGTTATTCATTAAAATCAATCCTTGGGGCTAACACTACTACAACCAATGTATACTACAAGGCCCCATATTGCTAGGGACTATGTTTATGGGCTTGTCAAATTATAGCATCCTACTATGAGTGACTAAGGTACCGTAAATCAAAGAACTACTCACATAACTACAATTCGAGAAGTCACTAATGAGTGAGTAGACATCCATGTAACTTTTCGTTCTTTGGTCATGCTCAGTACCATTATTCTCTAACAACTCTTTCACTCTCGCTTCAATGTCCCCACATTATAGACTTAAGACTCATCTACTTGAAAGGAAAGTGATCTGTAAACCAATCTTGATAAATTAATCATCATCCTTGTGATGATCCAACAATTAAGAGTATTTAGAAGTTAACTTATAATGACACATATCTTAAATTCTTAACTCTTGAAAATGTGTTATTGTCCATTAACTCTATAAATGATTCATAAACACAAAAAAATATAAATAAAAAAATATTTAATTTTATTGATAAAAACTTGATTAAATATAATTTGATATTCCATAAATTATAGTATATCAACTAGCTTGGCTTTTAAGGTATACACATCTAACAGAAGGTAACAGAGTGGCATCGAGTAGGCTCACTTGTAGAGTTTCCTGTCGAGTACCATGAACAAGGTAGATTGGTTCTTAAGCTTGCTCGCTTCAGCCCTGTCCTTCAGCAAGGTCCCTTCTTGCAGATAATAGATTAGGGGATCCATCTAGTAGGGCTTGCCCTCTGCTCACAGGACCAAAACTAGCTCTTCCTCAATACTAGGCTTCTCGGTGTTCTCAAGGTAGGCAATCTTCATGATATCTGCATAACTAGAGATCACCAGCCTTGATAGCAGGTCCACCTAGGCATTTTTTATCTTGGGATCTATACTATCTCAAAGGAAAGAAAGGATGATGCAATCTCTTTTATCCTTTTGAGATATTTCTTCATGGTGGGGGCTTTGATATCAAACTCTTCATGGATTTATCCCACTATGAGCTGAGAGTCGCTGAAGGCTTTAAGGTACTGAACCCTAAGCTCGTGGGAAAGCCTCAACCTTATGTGAAGGGTTTCATATTCCATCTTATTGTTGGAGGCCTTGAAGTTGAAGTGAATCACTTGCTTAGTGATTACTCCTAGGCTAGCAAGGATTATCTCAGCCTCGGACCCTTCGATGTTGGATGTGCCATCAATGTGAAGAGTCTAAGGTTCACCCATCGGCTCTAACTTGGCTAGTTCTAATCTAGTCTCTACCACATTAAGGATGGTGCACTCCACGAGGAAGTTTGCCAAAGCCTAGGCTGTATAGAGGAGTGAGGCTAGAATGGATGTCAAACTCATCCAGTTCCACCACCTACTTGGTGATCCTCTTGGAAGCATCATCTTTTATAGAATTTGGTGCAAGAACTAATCAGACAGGACCATGAATGTGCCTAGAAATAAGATCGGAGCTTTCTTGCTAAAGTCAAAAGGACAAAGGTGACCTTATCCATCTCTGAGTACCAGGTCTTTGCATCCTTCAAGACCTGGCTGATGTAGTAGATTGACTTCTACACTCCATCCTCCTCTTGAACGAGCATAG
This sequence comes from Areca catechu, assembly GCA_021397845.1. Classification (NCBI taxonomy): domain Eukaryota; kingdom Viridiplantae; phylum Streptophyta; class Magnoliopsida; order Arecales; family Arecaceae; genus Areca; species Areca catechu. Next base: position 44,647,672 of record CM038038.1, read on the forward strand.
AGTTCATGATGATAACGGAGATAGCCAAGTAAAGATAAAGTGTTCCCCCATGATTGGTCTCATGAGAAGTGCCATAGTGGCAAGATAGGTCTTGAGCTATTAGAAGGAAGCCTGGCACTCCTCCATCCACTGAAAGTCCTTAATCTATCTCAGGACTTTAAAGAAGGACAGGCACTTTTAGCCAGACCTTGCCACAAATCTGCTTAGTGCGATGACCTACCTTGCAAGATGTTGAACCTCCTTTCGATTATTGGGGGTGTCATCTCCAGGATCACCCAGAGTTTCTTGGGATTAGCCTCGATTCCATAGTGCAATACCATGAAACCTAAGAACTTCCTAGAAGAAACTTCGAATGTGCACTTATTTGAGTTGAGCTACATAGGGTACCTCTGTAGCATTTGGAAGGTCTCCTCCAGGTCTACCACATGTTGACTTTTTTTGCAGCTCTTTACCAGCATGTCATTGATAACACTTCTATGTTATGTCCAATCTAGTCCTTGAAGACCTTATTGACAAGATGTTAAGAGGCGGCTCCAGCATTCTTCAAATCGAAGGCCATGAACTTATAGCTATACAACCCTTGGTCTATAATGAATGTCATCTTCTCTTTATTTTTGAGTGCCATTTGGATCTGGTTGTACTTGGAGAAGGCATCCATAAAGATGAGGGTTTCATGCTGGAGGTTGAATCCATGAGCTATCAATTCTAAGTAGAGGAAAATAATCATTCGGGCAAGCATATTCAGGTCAGTGAAGTCAATGTATGCCTATCATTTTTTGTTGGCTTTCTTTACTAGAACAACATTGATGAGCTAGTCTAGGTATTGAACTTTACAGATGAAATTGACTTCTAGAAGCTTTCCACCTCCTGCTTGATGGCACATTGGCACTCAGGAATGAAGTTTCTTTTCTTCTGGTGAATTAGGGGATGCAAGGTGTCGATATTGAGGTGGTGCACCATGACCTCAGGGTCAATGCCCTACATATCTACTATCGTTCATTCGAAGATATCAGTGTTTGCATGGAGGAACTCCACTAGATGAGCCTTGGACTCCTTGCTCTACTTGCTTCCGACATAAACCACACGGAGAGATTAGATGAGTCCAAGGGAATAGGAACAAGTTCTTTTGTAGGATCTCCCTGTTATAGCCTTTGTTGATCCTAGAGGTCGAAGCTTTTGATGGACATGGCTTCCTTTGATTTTTTGATTTTAAGGATTGCCATGTAGCATTGCCTTGCCAAGGCTTGATCACCTTAGACCTTTCCCATCATGTGGGGAGTAGAAAACTTCATGAGTAGATGGTATGTCGAGACCACGACCCACAGAGCATTTAGATCAGGTCTCCCCAGGATGATAATGTAGGTTGCTGGGATCCTACCACTAAAAAAATCCAAAAGGACCATTGCCCACCTTAGGGCCTAACCAGTAGTCACAGAAAGAGTAACGATGTCCTCGATGGGAATGACGTCTCTAGAAAAACCAATCAAGGAGAGCCTACCCTTTGGAGGTGATCTTTGGATAAGCCCATCTAAGAAAAAGCATTATAAAATAAAATATCTATGGAGCTTCCATCATCCGCTAGGATTTTTCTTACATCATATTTCAAGATAGCAAGGGAAATAACCATAGGATCATCATGTAAAAATAAAACTCCGTTTGCATCGGCAATAGAGAAGATAATAGGCACCTCCTTTGCCTTTTGGTGCTTGGACTGAGGGATCTAAATCTAGGCTACCTGGGCATAGGCTCGCCATCCAGAGGAGCTTGCCCCTCCAGCAGCCAGTCGACCTATGATGGTGCCAATAATGATGTTCTTCATAGGGGTTTCAACTACTGGGGCTTTCGGTTGGTAGCCTCCAAGGTATTAGGCTGATTGATGTAGTCATCTAGATAGCCTCACCAAATCAGTAACTCGATTTCCTTCTTCAAGAAGATGTAATCCTCAGTGTTGTGCCCATAGTTCCAATAAAACTAGCAGTACTTCTTGAGATCCTTCCGGGCTTTCTTATTCATCTTTCCTGGTCATTGGAAAATATCCTGATCCTTGATTTCCATTAGGATGTACCCTAGGAAATTTCAGAGGGATAAAGTCCTCACAATGAGGCCCGCTTGGGACTTCTAGAATGATGGTGGGACTCCTTATCTTGCTCCTTCTTTTGCTATTATTGCTGAGGAGAAGGGAGCAGACTTGCGCGATCCTCTAGGGGCACTTCCAGTCTCCCCTCTCCTTCTTCTTCTCTACCATGCCTTCCTAGGCATTGATGTAATTTTCAACATAGGCCAAAAGCTCTAGAAAGCTTTTGGAAAACTTTTTAGAGAGAGAGAAGTAGAAACTGCATCCATGCAGCCCTCTCTTCAAGAATGGTGATGGAGGGATCGAGGACACAAACCTCCAACATAGCCCTTTTGAAGCAACCCATGTAGTAGCAAAGAGACTCACCTTCCTCTTGCTGACAAAGAGAGGATGTCGGAGCCTTGCTTGGCCCTCTTGCTACTCTGGAATTGGGTTGTGAACTGTTGGCCAAACTCTTCAAAGGAATGGATTGAACTCGGCGAGAGTCAAGTGTATCAAGCTCTCATTGCTTCTCTGAAGGTAGCTGGGAATGGTTTGCACATGAGGGTATCAAATGCCCCCTAAAGAAGTATAACAAATCTAAAGCTTTCCAAATAGTCGAAGGGGTTAGTGGTGTCGTCAGAGGCCTCTATAGTAGGTACCTTGAAATGGCAAAACACTGGTTCTTTCATGATCTTGTAAGAAAATGGGGTTGAATGGAAAACCAACGTTCACTACTAAGGGTGAATTCTATTGGTGAAGCTTCTTCAAGAAGCCATCCACTTCCTGAAGCTTGGAGCCAACTTGCTTCACTACCAAGACTGTCGGCTTGGGACAGTGGCTTGAAGATTTTTCTAGTAAAGTATCTTGCATTAAGGAGGATGAAACAAAGACAAGAGAGTCTGATTGATGCACCTCATTTTGCTCTCAACAGGAGCGATGATTGCGAGATGTAGCAGGCTGAGACGAGGCTCAATGGGGGGCTCACCTTGCACTCTGGGCTGATCACTTCTCTCTGAGAGCCTTTGGCTCAACAGTAGCATCCCTAAGCTCGCCCACACCTTAGGCTGATCACGTCACCCAAGGGATGATGGGTGCACTAGAGATGGGTGGCAGGTTAGCTCCGCCTCCAACCAAGGTCATTAGTGCCTGAACTTACTAGGAGAGCTATTGGAACTACTCGATGGTGATAGCCAAAGTAGTCAACAGTTCACCCTCTCCTTCCTTTGATAGAATTGGTGATGGGGTGGCCAAGGTTGTGGATGCCTCTATGGGAGCAAACACGATCATCTCCATAGCCATGGCGTGAATTGAAGGCGAGAAGAAATCAGAGATAAACTCCAAACCTTAATGAAGTTTTTAGGCACCTTAGCCCATCCTCTAGCACCAATCTATTGCCGCACTAGAGGATGAGTTGACTCGGGCTTGACTTGGATAGGGCTGGAGTGAGGTGGCTGCTAATGTGGAGCAGGGTCTCGCATGATTCTTTTACTAGGAGTCATCCTACAAGATAAAAAAGATTGAAAAGTCTACACATAAAGAGGGATTCCCTGGTGGTAGATCCTTTGATGCCTAGTCAGTCTCCAAAAAGGCAAATAAAGAAGGCTTGGAGTCTCCCTGAATTTAAAATAGAATAGAGGGAGGAGACAGAGAAGTAATGAAGGAGGAAAGATGAACGAGGTCTAGAGAAGAAGGGGATCTCAGTGCGTATTAATCCCACTTCTAGGAAAATGGCACACCAATGAATAGAGTTGCAGAGGCCAGACACTTTGTGGGATATGGAAAGTATGCAGGGTGGCTTGCAAATATCTTAATGAACTTGTGGATGTGTTGGGAATTGTGTCCCAAAGCCAATCACCTGGGTTGTAGGCTATTGTGCTCAGTATTGTATTCTATTTATGAATTAATAAAATATTATTTTTGGTAGCTCATCCATATTGTTTTCCTGAAATGAACTCTTTCCATGTGATGAAGTCCTTAGGACTACACTGACTTCGATACACAGAGGATGTATCGAGTGGTCCTTAAACCCAGTTCACAACCAAAGGATATATTATACTGACGGCAAAATATCAAGTATAGGTTGTTGCAGTTCACATCGTTTGGTTATCCTCTTGACCAATGAGTGTGGTGACACTGATGTGATCTGCAAGTGGATATGTGATATCTCATTGAACGTGACTCCGTGCAGCCCCTTTTTTACCAAAGAAAACTCACGATTGGATATGGTATATGATCAGATATATGTGTCCCTCTAACCTGAGGTCATCACGGTAGCTTGCAAGCAACTCCCTGTGTTTTGGTGCCGGACTACCCGGATTTAAATCGGTGATGGAAGGAAGGTTTCTATGTATAGGAAGTACTTGTGGAGCAGTGATGAACCAAGATGGAATTGACCTGTCCAAACAGTTTTGATTGAATGTCGCATAGTATCTCAATTTAGCAAATCCTCGACCGGGGTAGCCCTAGTGAAGAGTCACTGGGCATGCGAGGTTGAGACACGTAGTGGACTGACTTAGTCTGGGTTGGTAGCCCAAATCTCAGTCATCCTGAGCATTAGAGGTCAAAGGGATGAATTATACGATAACCATATGCCAGAGGTTCGATAGTTTGCTCCCGCATCTTCGACCTATCCGACACTGGGACCCATAGCTAGATGGTTTCCTGTGCTGGTACTATAATTGTTCTAGTGCTACCGTTTAGGTTCGAACCTATGAGGTCACACGCCACAGAGGATTATTCTCTGATTCGGATACCGATTATGATTGAGAATCGTCTCGGTTTTATGGTCACAGTATTTTTGAACTCTTTTCCTCATCTTGCCCTTGTCTGCGTCAACCGGAAATTGTTTCGGGTTGACCAGCACTGTGCTAGGATTTTTCTGAATCAGTTTTGAACTGATTCGAAGCTCGTTTCGGCCTTCCATTGGTTGTGAACCAATTTTCCCTTGAACCAAATTTTGAACCGGTTCAATTGATTGAACCAATTGGTTTAAATGGGAATGGACCAGTTTTATTTGGACTGATAATTTTTTCTCCCTTGTGACCGTTTACACAGTCTTTTTCCTTACGCTGGGAGTGGAATTCCTAGCGTCATATGAAGCTGAACGTCCCAAGTTTTTGACGCCGGTTGGGCGTCCCTTCCTCTCCTCCTCCCTTCCATTAACCTTGTTTATTGCTGGTTAATGGGGTAATGGCAATTGCTGCCTCTTCCTCTCCCTGTCTCTCCACCTCCTCTCTCCCTTTGTTGCCTATTTATACCATCCTAAGTTCCCTGTTTCAAGAGATGAGTTTCAGCCATGAAGAACCTGAAACTTTACCTGCTGTTCCATTTTTGAGAGAGGTTGAGAGATCCCCAGATTGAGAGCTTAGACTCTCCTCTTATAGGCTGGATTTTGGAGGGTGAGAGGGAGAGTTTCAAGGTCCTTATCATTGTCCCATTGAGTGCTCTAATCCCTGGACAGCAGCAAAACTTTGTTGCTGCCGTTCACTGTGGCCGAATCAACTTCCAGCGGCTAGCACCGCGTGTGGAGTGGGATCCGAGAGCCCCGGGCGTGTCTCCCCTCTAGAGGGAGTATCCCTCTACTCCTGGGAACAAGCCACGCGACCCGGATTTGCTGTTGTTGCTCCAAACGCTAAGAAGATTGCTGCTGGTTTTCTGCAACCAGAAATTCTGGCAGCAGAGTTTGCCAAATTTCTATAAATTTTTGGCTAAGTTTTTTTTTCTTGCAAATTTCAATTGAGATCGAAGAGCACTTGTCCAAGTTGCCGCTGCTCAAATTTGGGAGCAAACGGAGGTCCGGAAGCCATCGTTCCGGTGACGTTTTTCAACCCCAAAACAGAGTTTTCTGCAGCCCAAGGAGAAAGACGACTGGAATAACTTTATTCCAGTTACTCCAGCCTATTCCTGGTTTATCCCAGGGTTATTCCAGTCATAATAAGGCATGAAAAAAAAAATTTTATCATGCATGATTTGAATTTTTAATTCAAATATTTTGCAAATATTTTATATTATCCTACATGCCTAATTGCAACTAGAATTGGATTAGTTTCTGGGCGGAGCATTTTTCCGCTGCGCGGATTTTTTAAAAAATATTTAAAATCCCCTGTGCTCCCGTGCCCTTTTGCATGCCTAGTGTAGGTTCATGTCAAACCTCATGCACCGTTTCTTACAATGGTATTAGAGCCAGGTTGCATGTGTAATCTGATCTAGTATGCATGTTTATTAGATTAAAATTGGTTTAATCTAATTTGTGTCCAAATTTCTTTTTGGAACCTAGTTGAGACCTTCACCATGACCATGTGTCTTTGGCACGATGCGGATCGTCTGTGTTGGCCTCTTCAGAAGGACCCTTAAAGAATATTAAAATTAAAATTAAAATTTATTTTAATTTAAGTGATACATGTTTTTAGGCATGTTTAATATGAATATAAAATATGTGTAAAATATCTTGATGCATGATTTTTTGTTTATGTAAAATTGTTTTACATAGAGACTTAATTAAAAATTATTTTAATTAAGAGTTTGGCTTATTAAAAAAAAAAATTTTAGGTTTATGAAATCTAATCAAAATTTGTATAAGCCATTTTGGGTTAATTGGGTTAGCTGACTAGTTGGGTCCATAACTGGGTTAGACCTAAGTTTAGTTGAACCGGATTACAAGAAGATTAAACAAAAGTTTTTAAGGCCTTTCTTTAGAACTATCTAATAGTTAGATTAGTTGATCCGTTCATCTAAAATGGATCCAATTAGTGGCTCAGTGGACGCCCGAGTCTTTAGGCTAGTTTGATCGAGTCTGGTAAACCGACTGGTGTCGAGGTAGGTTTGGCATTGTGATCATGGCTGTATGAGGCTACCTCTTTCCTGGCCAACTTGGTTGGTGTCTAGGAAAGATGGTTAATGGCGGATACTCACCCATGATCTCACCTACCTGGCTAGTCGAGTCAACTAGAACTGATTAGAAAAGCTCAATGACTCGAGTTAACCCATGTCACCCAGGTTGATCGGTCTGACTGATCTATAGGTGCCCATGGATCGTTTGTTGATTCGAATCAACCCTCCTGGAATCTGATTGATTCAGTGGGAGGATGATCCATGTCCTTGTCTTTTTCCTCTGTCACAACTAAAATCTTCTAAAATTATTAGGTCCTTAAAAAGACTAAGTCAAGGTTTGACAGTGTCTTAGCCTCCCATTAAGTCAGTTAGAAATGTGTCCACTAGCTTGGTGTGCATCGACAGTTCCAAAGAACGGGTGTACATTCGGTGACTGGAATTTCTATCTGATCGATGATGGTTCAGTGCAACCTCCTTAACGGGACCAAGTGGGCCAGCCAAAGTCGGGCTTGGTCTTTAGTTAGCTGGAAGCATTGGATTTGTCATTTTAATAGTAGGACCTAACCAGAGACCCGCAATAGGAGGCCCCAAGGCCGATTGGGGTGTTCTCTGGGGCAAAATGAAATACTGAAAATTGTTTAGGGAAACAATTGGTTTACGAACCTACCTTTAGGCTCGTATGGGTGAGCCGGCCAAAGTCGGGCTTATGCGAGGCCTATTGGATTTCAGTACCCCCTTGAAAAGTGTTTTTCATGGATTGGAGTTAGAGGCTACCAATCTAAAAAAAATTAGTGGGAGAAACCTTTAGACTAAAGTCCAAGTCTTTTGGTTAAAATTATTAATTCATACACTAATTTGGTCTTGTTTTCTTTTCAAATGTCTTCCAACTTATCGCTCCGGTCACTTCTCGATAATGAGAAGTTAAAGGATCACAACTTCGATAGTTGGTATCGAAGATTGAGAATCGTTCTAGAGCATGAACGGATCCTCTATGTAATAGCAGATCCAGCACCTGAAATCCCTCCCGCTAATGCATGGAGTGCGGTCAGAGACGCTTATCTGAAGTGGGTCTCTGATCGGACTACTGTCCGATGCATTATGTTAGCGGCTATGAACGGCGAGTTCAGTCGCAAATTCGAGGAGGCCCAACCTGAAAATCCTTCAAAAGTTGAAGGAATCCTTCGGCACCCTGGATGATGTAGAACGGTACAAAGTGTCTTGTGCCATATACAACTCCAAGATGCTGAATGTGGTTCAGTCACTAATCATGTATTTACATGATCGAGCTGATTGAAAAGTTGGGCAAACTCGGATGCCCTTTCACGAGCAGCTCGGCAAGGATGCGATCCTTGATTCTCTTCCCTCCTCCTATCTTGATTTTCTCGATCATTACAGAATGAACAAGCCTGCAGTCAACTACCATGGTCTTTGGGGTTGCTGCAGATTTTCGAGAAAGACCACCAACTGAATAAGGGGGTGGTGAATTTAGTGGGAGAAAGTAGAGGTCGTCGTCCCTTTAAGAAAGGGAAGAAGAAAACAAATAAAAAGGGAAAGAATGTGCAGAATGCTCCTGTCCCTAGTCAGACCAGGAAGTATAAGGCTGATCAGTCTTCTGCAAAGTGCTTCTACTGCAAGAAGAAGGGACACTGGAAGAGGAAACTGTCCTCTTTATATTGCGTCCTTGATCTGAACAGGCCGAGGAGGCAGAAGTCTGCTGAACAAGATATTTATATGATAAAATCTTGTAATTACTCAATTGTTGATATTGCTAACTAGGTATTGGATATTGGTAGTCCAATTCATGTTTGTAATTCATTACAGGGACTTCAAGTTAGTAGAAGATTTGAAGATGGAGAACAGTTTCTGAGCATCGGGAATGGAAATCGTGTTCCAGTACTGGCGGTCGGAGTCCTGCATCTTGTCTTGAGTCTTGTACTGTCGAACTAGTCGACTGTCACTATTGTCCTAGTTCATTATGTGCATAATCTCTGTAGGCCTTTTGGCCAATTATGGTTTTGAACTTTCAATAAAGGAAGATTTTTGCAATGTTATTTTCGAATAACTCTCTGATAATGAAAGCTAGATTAATAATGCATATATGTACTATCAAGGCCTGTTAATGTGATGTACACTTCTAGCAAACGCCCAAGGTTAGATAATGTCAACGATTTGTATCTTTGGTACTGTAGGCTAGGTCATATTAACCAAAAATAGGATAACAAGATGCGAGAAATGGACTCCTCGAGGTCAGTGATTCTGAATCACTGCCCACTTGTGAATCCTGTTTACTTAGTAAAATGACCAAATCACCTTTTATTGGAAAAGTTGAACGAGCTACAGAACTTCTAAGTCTAATACATACTGATGTATGTGGACCGATGACAGTTAGTGCCAGAGGAGGATACAAATATTTTATTACTTTTACAGACGACTTTTCGAGGTTCGGTTATGTCTTTCTAATGAGATATAAGTATGAGTCATTTGAAATATTCAAATGATACCGTAATGAAGTAGAAAAGCAAACTGGAAAAAGTATTAAAACTCTTCGATCTGATCGAGGTGGTGAATACTTATCTGGTGATTTTTTTGACATATCTTGAGGAGAATGGAATTCTCTCTCAGTGGACTCCTTCAGGAACACCATAGTTGAATGGTGTGTCTGAAAGAGGAATCGAACCTTGTTGGACATGGTTCGATCCATGATGGGTTTTGCAACTCTGCCGCTCTATCCTTTTTGGGGATATGCACTTCAGACAGCCTATTACTTATTAAATGACTTCCAAGTAAGTCTGTTGTCTCCACTCCGTATGAGATGTGGACTGTACGTAACCCTCAATCTCACACCTTCAGGTCTGGGGTTGTCCGGCTTACGTAAAGCGTTTAGACTTAGACAAACTTGGTCCTAGGTCTGATCGATGTTTATTCATTGGTTATCCTAAGGAAACCAAAGGGTATTTCTTCTTTTGGAGAATGAACAAAATATGTTCGTTGTGCTCTTAAAGCTATCTTTTTGGAAAAGGAGTTCCTTGAAGAAGGAACTATAGCCTCTAAGATTGAACTTGATGAAGTTCAGCCAATAGAAGAACCTGCACACTCTAAGGACATCGTAGAACCGGCTGTGATTGAATCACACCCATAACCCATTAGGAGGTCCGGTAGAATACTGCGTCAGCCGGACAGATACTACGGTTTCTTTGTCCGGGACGGTGATCCCATTGAGCTCGATGAGAACAATAAGGATCTGATCACCTATATGGATGCACTTCAGAGATCTGACTCTAAGGCATGGCTTGGAGCCATGGGATCCGAAATGGAGTCCATGGAAATCAATAATGTTTGGACATTGGTTGATCCACCTGAAGGAATAAAACCCATCGGGTGTAAATGGATCTTCAAACGGAAAAGGGGTGCAGATGGGAAGGTAAAGACCTATAAAGCCCGTCTGGTTGCCAAGGGTATCGTCAGCGATATGGTATCGATTATGATGAGACTTTCTCCCCTGTGGCAATGCTCAAGTCCATTCAGATCAAGCTTGCTTTGGCAGCATATTTTGATTACGAGATCTGGCAGATGGATGTCCGAACCGCTTTCCTAAATGGGGAGCTTGAAGAGGAGGTGTATATGATACAGCCTAAAGGGTTCACATCTACAGATGAACCAAAGGTATGCAAGTTGCAGAGGTCCATCTATGGACTCAAGCAAGCGTCTCGAAGTTGGAACTTACGGTTTGATAGGTGTATCAAATCTTACGGCTTCGTTAAGAACGGAGAAGAACCGTGCATCTATAAATGGGTTATGGTTCTGTGATTGTATTCCTAGTACTGTATGTTGACGACATTCTCTTAATCGGGAATGATGTCGCAACATTACAAGGAATAAAGGTCTGGTTATCATCTCAGTTCTCCATGAAGGACTTGGGTGAAGCTTCTTACATAATAGGTATGAAGATCTATAAAGATAGATCTAAGAAGCTTTTGGGATTGTCCCAGTCTACGTACATTAACACCGTGCTGAAACGGTTCAGCATGAAAAATTCAAGAAAGGCTATCTTCCGATAGGTTCTGGAATTACACTTTCCAAGAAGGATTGTGCGACAACTCCTGAGGAAAGAGAGCGCATGAGTAGAGTACCTTATGCTTCTGCAGTAGGCTCTATCATATATGCTATGACTTGTACTAGACCAGACGTGGCATACTCGCTAGGAGTAGTGAGCAGATACCAGTTTGACCCAGGTGAGGCGCATTGGAAGGTGGTTAAGTCCATCCTTAAGTATTTGAGAAATACTAAAGATCAATGGTTGATTTATGGAGAACCTGACTTGAAACTTGTGGGGTACTCTGACTCCAGTTTCCAGTCGGATAGAGATGATAGCAGGAGTGTGTCAAGGTTTGTATTTCCCTGAACGGAGGAGCGATCTGCTGGAAAAGTTCCAAGCAGCCAACTGTTGCAGACTCGGTATGCGAAGCAGAATATATTGCAGCATCAGATGCAGCAAAGGAAGCTGTATGGTTGTGGAAGTTCCTTTGAGAGCTAGGGGTGGCACCTTCCCTAGATGGTCCTGTTCCGGTGTACTGTGACAGCACTGAAGCCATTGCTCAAGCTAAGGAGCCTAAAGCTCATCACTGCACCAAGCATATTCTGCGGCGCTACCACCTCGTACGAGAGATCATGGAACGAGGTGACACCAATCTTCTGAAGATCGATGGAAAAGAAAATCTGGCCGACCCCTTCACTAAAGCCCTCGGAATAAAAGAGTTCAGCTATTGTAAATGGGAAATGAGTATTAGATACTCTTCTGATTGGCTTTAGTACAAGTGGGAGTTGTTGGGAATTGTGTCCCAAAGCCAATCGCCTGGGTTGTAGGCTGTTGTGCTCAGTATTGTATTCCATTTATGAATTAGTAAAATATTATTTTGGCAGCTCATCAAATATTGTATTTTCCTGAAATGAACTCTTTCCATGTGATGAAGTCCTTAGGACTACACTGACTTCGATACAGAGAGGATCTATCGAGTGGTCCTTAAACCCAATTCACAACCAAAGGATATATTGTACTGGATGGCAATATATCAAGTATAGGTTGTTGCAGTTCACATCGTTTGGTTATCCTCTTGACCAAATGAGTGTGGTGACACTGATGTGATCTGCAAGTGGGATATGTGATATCTCATTGAACGTGACTCCGTGCAGCCCCTTTTCTGCCAAAGGGAAACTCATGATTGGATATGGGTATATGTGTCCCTCTGACCTGAGGTCATCACGGTAGCTTGCAAGCAACTCCCTGTATTTTGGTGCCGGACTACCCGGATTTTTAATCCGGTGACGGAAGGTTTCTGGGTATAGGCAAGTACTTGTGGAGCAAGTGATGAACCAAGATGGAATTGACCTGTCCAAACAGTTTGGATTGAATGTCTCGCAGTATCTCAATTTAGCAAATCCTCGGCCGGGGTAGCCCTAGTGAAGAGTCACTGGGCTTGCGAGGTTGAGACACGTAGTGGACTGACTCAGTCTGGGTTGGCAGCCCAAATCTCAGTTGTCCTGAGCATTAGAGGTCAAAGGGATGAATTATACGGTAACCATATGCCAGAGGTTCGATAGTTTGCTCCCGCATCTTTGACCTATCCGGACGCCGGGACCCATTGCTAGATGGTTTCCTGTGCTGGTACTAGAATTATTCTAGTGCTACCATTTAGGTTCGAACCTATGAGGTCACACACCACAGAGGATTATTCTCTGATCCGGATACCGATTACGATTGGGAATCATCTTGGTTTTATGGTCACAGTATTTTTGAGCACTCTTTTCCCCGTCTTGCCCTTGTCTGCGTCAATCAGAAATTGTTCCGTGTTGACCAGCACTGCGCTAGGATTTTTCTGAATCAGTTTTGAACTGATTCGGAGCTCGTTTCGGCCTTCCATTGGTTGTGAACCAATTTTTCCTTGAACCAAATTTTGAACCAGTTCAATTGGATTGAACCAATGGTTTAAATGGGAATGGACCAGTTTTATTTGGACTGATAATTTTTTTCCCTTGTGACCGTTTACACAGTCTTTTTCCTTACGCTGGGAGTGGAATTCCTAGCATCATATGAAGCCGAACGTCCCAAGTTTTGGACATCGGTTGGGCGTCCCTTCCTCTCCTCCTCCCTTCCATTAACCTTGTTTATTGCTGGTTAATGGGGTAATGGCAACTGCTGCCTCTTCCTCTCCCTGTCTCTCCACCTCCTTCTCTCCCTCTGTTGCCTATTTATACCATCCTAAGTTCCCTGTTTCAAGAGATGAGTTTCAGCCGTGAAGAACCTGAAACTTTACCTGCTGTTCCATTTTTGAGAGAGGTTGAGAGATCCCCAGATTGAGAGCTTAGACTCTCCTCTTATAGGCTGGATTTTGGAGGGCGAGAGGGAGAGTTTCAAGGTCCTTATCATTGTCCCATTGAGTGCTCTAATCCCTGGACTGCAGCAAAACTTTGTTGCTGCCGTTCACTGTGGCCGAATCAACTTCCAGCGGCTAGCACCGTGTGTGGAGTGGGATCCGAGAGCCCCGGGTGTGTGTCTCCCCTCTAGAGGGAGTATCCCTCTACTCCTGGGAACAAGCCACGTGACCCGGATTTGCTGCTGTTGCTCCAAACGCCAAGAAGATTGCTGCTGGTTTTCTGCAACCAAAAATTTTGGCAGCAGAGTTTGCCGAATTTCTATAATTTTTTGGCTAAGTTTTTCTTGCAAATTTCAATTGGAGATCGAAGAGCACTTGTCCAAGTTGCCGCTGCTCGAATTTGGGAGCAAACGGTGGTCCGGAAGCCATCGTTCCGACGACATTTTTCAACCCCAAAACAGAATTTTCTGTAGCCCAAGGAGGAAGACGACTGGAATAACTTTATTCCAGTTATTCCAGCCTATTCCAGGTTTATCCCAGGTTATTCTAGCCAGAATAAGGTATGAAAAAATTATTTTTTTTATCGTGCATGATTTGAATTTTTAATTCAAATATTTTACAAATATTTTATATTATCCTACATGCCTAATTGCAACTAAAATTAGATTAGTTCTGGGCGGAGCATTTTTCGCTGCGCGGATTTTTTAAAATGTTTTAAAATCTCCTGTGCTCCCATGCCCTTTTGCATGCCTAGTGTAGGTTCATGTCAAACCTCATGCATCTGTTTCTTTCAGGATGCTCTTGGGATCAAGAAGCTTTAGGTCTGCCCTAAAGATGGTAAGAGGGTTCCTTTGTCTGAAAGGTAAGGCTCTTAGAGAGTAAAAGCTCTCGGTTCCATTTTACTTCACATCCTTATTTTTCCTGGTTTGTATACTATGGTCTTCTTACTTAGAGAATCCTAAGGAATAGTTTATAGGCGTGTACTTGACACCTGATGGTATGATGTACATTGCAAGGGAGTGCATCTGGCACATCCCGATGGTTGTAAGCATGTCCAGAATAGGGGCCATATCATGGTTGGTTGAGCAAAGAGAGGTGACCAGCATGGCATGTCTATGTGATGGAGTGTTCCTTAGGTGATATGCATTAATGACCATCGTACTTGAAGCACGTGCGATTGGGATGGATAAGAGATGAGCACGATAACAATTGATGTTCTAATAGAAGGTTGGTGAGCGAGCAATTTGATAGAGCTTTGATGCTATAAAGAGCAATCAAATCTTGGCATATCAAATATAAATGGCTTCAATTTAAAAGACATGTTTGTAATTTTTTAAATTTAAATTAAAAAATATTAATAAATATATATATGAATTTTTTAAAAACCAACAATTATACTATTGATGATATGCCAAATAGCAACTTAATGTCCTTCCACACTGCGGTCCATGGACAAATGCTCACCGCTTTCCGTTAATTAATTAAAGCTAATGATGATCTCACCAATTGAACGGTCCTGATTGGAGACGAAGGACGATATATCCGTACAAAACCTTAAATCGCGCACAAGGCGCACACCAATCAGCCGCCAACGAACTGAAAATCCAAGCTGGCACCGCGTCATATTCTACAGCGAGAGAAGGCTGGTCAGCACCTTCCTTCCCCCTCTCCGAAAAAGTTAAATTAAGTCAATTAAAAACTTAAATGTTTTTTTTTCTCTTTTCCTATCAAGCATGGTGTTCTCCCTTCTCGTCCAGGAGTCGCCGCGAAGGATCCTTAAATCGAATGCCACCCTACTTTGAATCCCTTCTCTCTTCTTGATTGCTTGTGATCTCTTCTGCAAATTTCTGCTCAAATTCCAGCTGAAATCCCCTCCTTTTCATCCAATTCATCGCTAAAATCACGTTTTCTTTGGCCCCAGCTACCTAGAGCTGCTGGAGGTTGTAGTTAAGGAAGTTTGGTGATTTTTCTTGGAATTCTGCACGAAAAGCTTCGAATTTGCGCGTGATGGTTGAAGGATCTGGCGGTCGTTTGATGGGCAATACATGCCGGGGATCTTTCGGAAGCAAGAATCCCCACAGCTTCGGCAAGTCGGCGGACTCTAAGCTGAATCCCTCCTCCTCCGACGTTTCCCACTCGTACTCCGACAACGAGACACCCATGAAGCCCGGCCGCGAGGCCGCCGCGAGCCCTGTAGAGGCCCGCTCCGCCGCTGCCGTCATGAGGCGGGGCATCGATCCCAGCTCCTGTCACGTCCTCGGCCACAAGACCCCCAACCTCCGAGACCTCTACATCCTCGGCCCCAATCTTGGGCAGGGCCAGTTCGGCACCACGTACCTCTGCACTGAGATCTCCACGGGGATCGAGTACGCCTGCAAGTCTATTTCCAAGAGGAAATTGATCACGAAGGAGGATGTGGAGGATGTGAGGAGGGAGATCCAGATCATGCACCACCTCGCTGGCCACAAGAACGTTGTCACGATCAAGGGAGCATACGAGGACTCGCACTACGTGCACATAGTGATGGAGCTGTGCGCAGGCGGCGAGCTCTTCGACCGGATTATCGAGAGGGGCCATTTCAGCGAGCGCAAGGCGGCCGAGCTCACGAGGATCATCGTCGGGGTCGTGGAGGCATGCCACTCCCTCGGAGTCATGCATCGGGACCTCAAGCCGGAGAATTTCTTGCTCGTTCACAAGGATGATGATTCCTCCCTCAAAGCAATCGATTTTGGCCTCTCCGTGTTCTTCAAGCCAGGTAAATTATAAGGCACAAAAAATTTCCATGTTGACTGTTGTGTTGATGGTTGGTAGATAAATTCTGTCTGCTGCGATTTTTTATTTCCTATCTGCTTTGTGAAATTATGCGAACTTTGGCTGTTTGTCTTTCCGGTTGTTTTTTAAAATATGCCGTCCATATTACTTACATTATTGATGCTCCGCTATTACTTTCAATATCACTTTATTCAGGAATCATCTGGCATTCGATTCTCTCATGGGTGCATTGGTGTGACTGGATAAATGCAGATTATATATATAAGTAGACTTTGTTCTTTTTGAATGGATTTGAATTCAAATCTAATCAGGTTAAAACTCTATAATAAAAATTATATATTGATGATCCAAGCCATTGGATGCGATCTACTATCTCCAAATTATTTATATACCAAAAATCATATGATTTGAAGATTTTTATCCTATATATCAAATAGTCAAAAATTGGACAGCCTAAATAAAATTAAATTAGATATATTTTTTGATTATTTGATGTACATGTTAAGGATTTTCAAATCATATGATTTTTGATATGTAAGTAGTTTTAATGTAGTAGATCGTATTCAATGGCTTGGATTATCGATGTAGGATTTCCATTATCCAATTTTAATGTGATCATATATGAGCTCAAATCTTCTTGACCTTATACATGTCTGCCTCTCTTTCTCTATATATGGTTACTACAGGTTCTAGCTTGAGATCGGAGAAGTGGCTGACTGATTGAGATCACTGCTAGAGGGACCTGCAAAAAAGCCCTTAACTAGGATTGGCTTCGGTGAGAATCTTCCAACGCTCAAGTTAGACATCTAGAATAGAAGGATAGTGACAAAATTCTCCAACTTACTTGGATCCTTGGGACTCTGGCTAGTTGTAGCACAGACGATTGAGGAACTATGCAATTTCGAGAATATCGAGTTGTTAGTTGTGCTATTATGAACACGAAATTTTAGCCTTTATCTACTCCCCGCATGGTGGATGGCTGTTATTTGATCTTATCTATATGGAGGAGGTGATTTTGGCACGTCGAGGGCTAGTCGTCGAAGTTATGGTGATAGATCATGTGACTGAAAAGTCGTTCATTGGACTTGAAGCAGACAGTGACTAAGTGTAGATATGTGTCGATCCAGTATGAGTGTCAACAAAAGGGTCAGCAAATGGGTCAGTATAAGTATTGACTACCTTTCAGATAACATCTCGATCATAGGTCTGAGGCATCAATAATAATCCCATAACACTTATCCCATACTTCCAGGTATGAGCTAGAAATAGATCAGATGAAGGGAGTATTCTTGAAACCATACCTCGGACTTGGGAACACTCATACTCGCATCCTAGTAAGGCGTTATGTCTTTTATTTAATGCATGTAGCGCCAGTATGTCATTATTTGCTAGCTGTTGAAAAGTTGAGGTGACTGGTTAGCAAATCTGGACTGCTAGATTTCCTATGAATTTCAAATTAATGATGATGCCCTTTTGCCTTATAATTTTTTTTTCCCTTTTTAAGTCCAATCTTTCATTTTTGAAACTTGTCTGGAGAACTTCCATAGTAAAACTTCTGGCAACTTTCCTTTCAGCACTCCTAGGATCCCTGTTGAGAAGATGAGGCCAGAAAATGTAAAAGTGCTCGAGAGATTGTCCAAAAAGAAGCAGGCTAGGGCATATGTTTCAGTCGCTTATTTCCCGGCTTCGGCAAGTAGTGATGCCAACCCACCAGTCGCTCATCCTCTAGCCCCGATGGGTGGTGATGCCAACCCGTCGGAATAGATTCCAATGGAGATAGGGGATCCTTTGAGGAGTCTTCCATCAGCATTTTCCTTTGCTTGTCCTCCATAGCTAATGCCCCTTACTAGTTTCGCATTGGGAAACTCCGATGTCGCTGTGGAGCTGATTAGGAAATTTCATTTTTTGGCTGACAGGCAACTGCTAACGGAGCATGACATTGAGCATGGCAGACACCCTGGGATCGTACATACAAGTAAGGCGTAAGGGACTTCCACACCCCTTTCTTTATTTTCTACCATGCTTTGTCCAACTTTTCCCTTAATTAAATTTCCTTTGTATGGCTAGGGATTATTTGGTGCATTTTGGGGAATTTTCCATGGTAGCCGAAACCTGTCCTTCAACCACCCATCAAAAAGCTTTTGAAAAAGAAGTTTTGGTGCAACCCACATGCTAGGAAGAGGAGCAAAGGGCTGATACTACCTTTCTCGGGAAAGAACTCGCTGCGACGAAAGAGAGAGCAGATTGGTTGAAGTATGCCCTCAAGCAGGAAAAATTTGCTAATGCTA
Source organism: Areca catechu (assembly GCA_021397845.1). Lineage (NCBI taxonomy): Eukaryota > Viridiplantae > Streptophyta > Magnoliopsida > Arecales > Arecaceae > Areca > Areca catechu. Next base: position 44,665,989 of record CM038038.1, read on the forward strand.
AACTGGTCGTAGAGATTGATTGCTATGAGGAAGCTCTCTAAGAAGCTCAAGAAAAGATTGACCGGCAAGATGAGAAAATACGAAACATTGGAAGGAAGAATAAGGACCTTGAGCAGTGGGCCACAAAGGCCGAAAGAGACTACTTAAAGGCCCATGGCGAAGTAAGGTGTTTGAGGAATGTCTTGGATGAAGAAAAAGGGAAGAGGGACCGAGGTGATGCTTTTACCATGGTTCATCCCTCAAGAGGTTTCATAGCTGGAAAAATAGGTACTTCGGCCAAGATCTCTAGGGGTTCAGACAAGGTTAACCGTCTAAAGGAGTTGCTCCAGAATGCTAAGGATCAGCTTGCTGTAGTGAAGCCCCGGGCAGCCAAAATCTGGAAATGAGCCTCTACGAAGCCATCCAACTTACAGGCCAAATTCAGCTAGCCATGTCAAGGGCAGACTATATGCAGGACTGGTTAGAATACGAAAGGGACCTCATAGAAGACCTTCGATGCAAACTCGAGGTTCAGGAGGGCACAGCCCAGGCTGCTGACAAAAAGGCATTTAGACCGGAGAAAAAGAGGGTCAAAACCATGGTGAGTGCCAGTAGAATGACCTTCACTGCAGGCTTCAACAGGTGCAAATTAATGATCCAGACTCACTATCTCGATGTAAACATTGAGTCTTTGCATGCCAACCTTTTGGATAAAAAGCTCGGTTGCCGTAGTGAACGGTAGTGTTGGGGTAATTGTGGAAACCACCAAGAAGCTTTCTTACAAGGCTGAAACCAATGCTGCCCCTTGACTAAAATAATCCAAGTTGGTGAGGTAGATGACGAAGGCATCGGATTAGCACTGTGCATCATCGAAGGTTATCTCGAAGCTTGTGCCAGCCTTTTCTTGCACATCATCGAAGGTCCTTCTGAGACAACTGGTGCTGGTCCTTGCTTTAGTATCCCGGAGCCAAAATGATGTAATCTCTTTTTTTTTACATGTAACCGGACTTCATATTCAATAAAGGACAAGTTTTTTGAAGTATCCATGCCTTTGTGATATTGCTTGAACTTTTAACTGCCATGTTGGCCGAGCTATTTGCATATCAAGCTGATCCATGACCCGAAGCATGGAAGCATGCCGAACCGATCCAACATCTGATCCATAACTTAAGCAAAAGAGATTTGCATAGCTTCTGGTAGAGAAGGGTTAGGATTTGAATCGCCTCCACATGTCAGGTGTTCTGAAGCTTTACTTTGAATATAGTGCAGAGTGCCACTGGCATTGATTAGCATATTTGCAGCAGTAATCGTGCCAAGCAAAGAAATGCCATGTGTCGATCATCCGCTTGGACTCCGTCGGATCGCATCTTTTCGTTGCCTTCTTGAAGTTATATCGACTAAAAAGTCATGCCCCTAGGACTCTTGGCCTCTAGCTTTATTTATATCCAAGCAGGACCATGCCTGTCTTTATAGAGTTTTCTAATCACTTTATAGAGTTTTCTAATCATTTTCAATCATCTTCCTGTTGAAGCTGAAAGCTCTCCAGTGCCTTCTAGTCTTTCTTCCTTTTAATTTTTCTTCAAACTTTTCTTCTTTGTTTTTCTTTCAAAATTTGAGATGAGTACATCTGAGGAGTCCATGGCCTTGGCTGTGCCTGTCTCAAACACAAGAGAGGGGAGTTTGAGTTCACCCCCCTGAACTTTCAATCGAGGTTTACAGAGATGGATCGGGTTCTGCTCCATGGGCAATTCCAGATCCCTCCAGAGTTTTGATTAGAATTTCTAAGCCCGAGAGATCAGTTTAGCTCACTTCTTGAAGATCGGATTAGCCTCTATGAAGAGTGCTTCCAGGCCGGATTGAGGCTTCCTCTCCACCCTTTCTTTGTTTGCCTTTTTTTCTTATATGTTGCCGAGTGTGGTTGTACCAAACTCGTGGTGGCATATTTGCAGCTTCATCGCCATGTGCATCTTGGCCGGGATTCAACCAAGCATTACTCTTTTTTGAACTTTTTTTACTTTTAAAAATAATCCTGCATCTCACGGGTGCTAGTACGTATCACCCTAGAAAAGATGAGATGCCCATCCTTTGATTTAGGGCGCTCCTTTCTCTATACATGGTTAAAAAGAGTGTTTGTATTTGTATCCAAGATGCCCAGATGTCCGAGGAAGATTGGGGGTTCAACATTAGAAGATTGCAGGTTGGCCCAGGAAGTATTCATTGGGCTCCTCCTGCTGACGCCAACAAACTACTAAGTGAAGGATTCACCACCCCATAAAAGATGCTATTGGCCCCTTTATTCGGATAGGCTGATGATCTTGGAACTCTGTAACTTTTTACTTTTTCTTGTTGCTAATAGACTTCCTCTTGTTGCTAATAGACTTCCTCTTGATATTAAGAAGGCTAAGAACACTACTGTGGCGACAAAAGCGGCCAAGGAAAAGGCCGATCAAAGGGCCGAAGTAGTTGTGAAGGTTGCTGATACAGCAGAGGTGGTTAAAAGAAAGGCCAAGGAAGAAACCTCCAAAATAAAAGCCACTTAAGAGGCTAAAGTCATTGAAATAAAAAAGCTAAGGGCTTCGCTAGAAAGAAGAGAAACCGAAGCTATGGCGGAGAAGAAGAAGACGATGGAAGCCAAGCACAATGCTGAGGATCGAATCAAGGCTGCTACGGTGAAGGCTGTAGAAGCATTTCGGGCTTCAGAGGAACTCCATGAAGAGAAACTTCTATTCTCCTCTGATGCTTACTATGCCGGAAAGCAGTTCATCTAGGACAAAGTTGCAGCCCGTTATCCGAAGCTGGACCTAAGCTTCCTATATAAGGATGATTTAGAACCTGAAAGGGACGTTGCTGCCGCCCCAGTGGACACTTCCGCACTTAGAACTTCTTCAACTACTGTAAAATAGATTTTTCCTTCTTTTTTTTCTTTTTGATGTAACTCATTTGGCCTCTTATAAAAAGGTCATTTTTTATAGTACTCTTGGAATGAATAAAGAAGTCATTTCCCTTAATAAAGTTTTGTAGCTGATTTTGTTCTGAATTGTACTTGAGCAAATCTTTTGGTTGGCAATTCTGATCCAAGGTAATTGCGAAACCTTTTTAGTTATAGGTTTATTCTAGCAATCCGATCCAAGGCAATTTCAAACTTTTCTAGCATAGGCTTGTTCTAGCAATTCTGATCCAAGGCAATTGCAGAACCTTTTTAGCTTAGATTCGCTTAATCAACTCTAATTTGAGGTATTTGCTTAACTTCGCTAGCTTTTAGGCTCGTTTTTGGCAACACCTACTTGAGGAAATTGCCGAGCCTTTTTAGCGTGTAGGGCTCGTGTTGGCAATTCCGATCAAGGGTAATTGCCGAGCTTCTTTAGCCTTATACACAAGCACATCTGGCTTTGGTTAGAAACTAGTCTTTACGAGAGTCATCATGGGTTAATCTCTTATTAGCTGCTAGGAACTGAGTTGGTCTTTGAGGGTCATCTAGAGTTAATCCCTCGCTTCAACCTTAGTCGGATAGGACTAGGCTTCTGAGGGTCATGGAAGGTTACTCCCTCACTTCTCTAGTATTTAGGGTCTTGGCCTTTGGAGATGATTAAAAGGATCCTTTTGATAGATTAGCCCTTCAGGGGTATCTTTGATTATTCCCCTACTTCTTAGTAGACCAAGAGTTTGGGTTGGCTCAATTCATCTAAAGAGATGAAAGGCTCTAGGGGGTCATCAAGAGTTAAACCTCTGCATCTTAGAGAACCAAGGTTTTCGAATATTTGAGGGTCATCATAGGTTAATCCCTTGTTTCCCGAAGCTCGAGCTGTCATGCAAATTGCTGAATAGACCTGAAGTTCTTTAAGAAAGAGATTGCATTATTGATAATACATGCATAGATTGGAAGAATTCCAAGATCCAGATCTTCTCTTCCTCCCAAACAAAGACCGAGCTTATGGTTGTGGGTGACACAGTCAAGTAAGGTAAAGCTCCTCGCTAGGTTCAAGTTTGCTTAGTAGTGGAGCGGAGCTGAGGTATTGTTTTAACTCCTCGAATGCCTTCTAGCCCTTTATGGTCCATTGGAAGTCCTTTGGCTGCTTAGGGATTTTGAAAAAAGGAAGATACCTTTCAGCCGATTTGGACACAAACTAATTGAGGATAGTTACTTTGCCGGTGAGGTGCTGAACCTCCTTGATCGTCTTTGGAGGAGTCATTTCTTGGACCGCCTGAATCTTTTTTGGATTGGTCTCAATACCTTTGCATGAGACCATGAAGTCGTGGAATTTCTTGGATGAACTCCAAAAGCATACTTCGCCGGGTTCAGCTTCATTTTGTATTGGCGTAGAGTGTTGAAAGGTTCCTGGAGGTTTATGATATGATCATAAGTGGATCAGCTTTGGACTAGCATATCGTCCACATATACCTTCATATTTCGGCTGATTTGATCTTTGAAGATCTTATTCACCAACCGTTGATAGGTGGCACCTGCATTCTTAAGCCCAAAGGACATGACCCTATAATAGAAGAGCCCATGATCAGTTATAAAGACGGTCTTCTCCTCATCTTCAGGTACCATCCGTATTTGATTATAGCTAGAGAAGGCATCCAAGAAAGTAAGGAGCTCGTGATGGAAGTGGATCAACTAATTGATCAATCCGAGATAAAGGATAGCTATCTTTCGGACAGACTTTGTTTAGGTCAGTGAAGTCTATGCATATTTGCCACTTTCTATTTACTTTGTTTATAAGCACTACGTTAGTTAGCCAGTCAGGGTACATCACCTCCTGAATGAAGTTGGCTTGGATTGCTTGTCAACTTCTACAATAATCGCCTTCCAACATTCCGGTATGAAACTCCGCTTATTTTGCTTCATGGGCTAGTAAGTGAGATCAATGTTCAGCCTATGCACCATCATCCCTGGATCTATTCTTGGCATATTAGCAGTAGACCAGGTGAACACATTGGCATTTTCCTGCAAAAAAGTGGTCAATTGTTTCTTGGTTACCTTGTTCAGGTCCAACCTGATTCAAACCATTCGAGTGGGAATCCTTATTGGTCAGGTATCTCCAGAAGGTCTCTAGCAGCTTGCCATGCTCCCTGGTTGGCTCGTCCCGCATCTTTAGCCCCATAGGAAATAGGCCGGGTTGAGCTTCAGCCCGAAGCTTAGCATTGTAGCACTGCCATGCCATGGCTTGATTTCCTCTGATTTGTCCAATTCCGTTCCTCGTCGGGAACTTTACAAGTAGGTGGTAAGTAGAAATTATGGCTTTGAGGGTTTTTAAGCCTGGTTGCTCAAGGATTGCATTATAGGCTGAAGGGACTTTGACCACTAAAAAAATCTAACTGGACAGTGGTTCACTAGGATGAAGTGCCTACCACAACAGGCAATCTAATCACTCCAACAGGCACCGGTTCTTTGGGGAAGCCCTATATGGGAGAACCAGATTTTTCCAGCCGATTTGAAGAAAATTTTATTTGAGAAGAGGCAGAGTAATACAAATATCAATTGAGCTTCCACTATCAACTAAGACCTGGTGTATATTGTAATTGGCAATATTTAAAGTTACAACTATTGCATTAGTGTGCAGAATTTGAATGCCGATGGCATCTTTGCTAAAAGAAGGTGATGGTTTCTTCTACCTTTTGCCTCTTTTTTGTCTGGAATGCTTTACTGACTCAGGTCATGTTGGTTTATGGTTGTGCAGTGGAAGACCGGATTTCAAAATTTTAATCCTTGAAATCCTAGTCAACCAAAATCCTAGACTCAGGACTTCCTTGATTATATCAATTAATAAGGCAAATATTAGAAAATAGAAGAATACCTGTAACGCTAATATCCTTTATTTCACTGGGCATACAAGTGTATGTCCTCCAGAGGTGATCCATACAGGAACTGAATCAAGGAAGCACTCTTTCTTGCTCGACTCCTTCTGGTAGCCTCTCTGAAAATTCTCTTACTATCCTATTGTCCTTTTAATTCTCTTTCTAAGCTCTTGTCTTAAAATGACGGACTTGTCTTAAAATAAAAGACTTGTCCTAATAAGGAAAGAAAGAGTTGTCAGGACAAACTTCAGATACTTTGGTTTCAATCACCGAAGCCTTTAAATAGGAAGAGAGGAGAAGCCTAATACATCATTTTATCAGTCCCTAATCTAATATTTAACATATCAGATAAGACTCTTCAAGCAGGAGTCTCTAAGCAGAAAGGTGCAAAGTAAAACATTGTTTCATTAATTTATGCCAAGAGTTGCTTATCAACTCTTCGGGAAAAACTGATAATTAGTCTTTAATTTCAGAATTAAAAACTTGGTCTAATATCCAAATAGGTTTATAAACAAGAGAGGCTTATCTGGAAAAAGATGATGATGATAAGCAGGATCCATCCCATCCCATGTGCCATATATTTTAAGTGTCGCATCCCTTCATGAAATCACACCCATAATTACATAATTTGACCGATCAAATCTTAGTCCAAATAGGCATCTATTAGAGAGTATAAGGGTTATGGTTTATCACCAAAAGGTGGTTTAATTGCAAAAGGACTCTTGGTCCTTCTGTGCCCCTTAATGTGTGCATACGCCAATATTGGTACTAAGAGTTCCAAGCACTTGGAACTCTTGGTTTAAAACATAGATAAAGGCTATAAAATCAAGATAAATCCCAATTTGGCTACCCCACTTAAGGCTTAACCCAATTTAAGTTCCACTCAAATTAGTTAGCCCAAATAGCAAGCATTTAAACACAATTTAATTATGTTAGGAGTTAGGCTAGCCAACATATACTAGTATATTAATTAGCTAGCCAATTAGGATCCTATGATCTTAAAAAATACAAATGACTTTCTTGATCAATTCCTTAATATGACCTTTTGGGCTCCTCATCAAGCTAGTAGTAGGTCTAGGTTCATGTTGATAGAAAAGTGCCCTAAGAGCCAATCATTATGAGAGCCTTTTTGTAAACTTCCAGCTCATGTATTACATATTATTCATATTAATAAAGGCATTTGATTCATTATATACTGCTGTGCCATGTTTTTGTTGATTTTGATGAACCCCATAGAGTAGGGCAATGGAATTAGGGTTATGATAAAATAACAGTGAAACCTAATTCCTATAAACCCTAATCTAGAATGTTCCTAGTCGTTGGACCATCGATTCGGGGATCGATGAATCGGAAAGACTAGCTTATCCTATGTATGCTCAGTTGATGAGGGTGGTTGATCTCACAACCATTTGTGTAGAGACACTAATATAAGGATAAGGGTGCTCATCAGGATATGAGTACACTGGACTGATCCATACCGGGACTATCTTATGGAAGTCTTATTGCTTGTCAAAAGATAGATCCTATAATAGAAGTAGTGCATGTGGTCTTTAGACCTGAGGTCACCATGGTTCCTTGTGCATACTAAGCCATACTTTGGTTCATACTCGTTCATGGCATTGAGTAATGTACGGGATGTTCTGGGTATAGTGGAAGGTGTACGAAGGATGTGAGTGGACCAACAAGAAATCGATCTTTCCTAGTAAGAGAAATTGTTATCCCATGTAATCTCTTCAATGAGTGACTTAAGGAGCCTTTGATCAAAGCAGGATGAGATTAGGAATGGTTTCTAATCAGTCATCAGCTGAGTCCTCATGATCGAGATGAGATTCGATATGATTAAGTGTGAGTGTTTGACATATATCCATACCTATCACTTAATCGGGATAATGGGAGATCGAAAGATTGAATTGCACAGTTACTTACTACTGAAGGGTATTTTGGTACTTTCAACCAAATTTCACATTTTTTGGATAGGCATGATATGTTGCTAGACGTCAATCTTGTCTTGTAGGTTTTCATGAACCAATTGATTTGGTTTTATGAGTCAATTTGATGTGTGATTTGAATTGGACAATTAGGTGAGTCAATTTGACCTAATTAGGTCAATCGGGTTCGATTGGTTCGAATCGGCTCAAACCTAAACCTACTGCTGGCTAAATGTGGAACCCAAAGGGTCACACACATTAGAGAGTTGGCCAAGGAAGTCATTCGTGATTTAATTAGGGTCATGATATCCTAATTGGTTAGCCAGATTACATACTAGCATGTGTAGGCTAACCCAATTCCTAACCCAATTGGATTGGGTCCGGTTGCTTGGTATTTGGACTAACCTATTTGAGGGAAACCCAGATTAGGTTGAGTCCTAAGTGGGGCAGCTTAAACCAGGTTTTATCTGGTTTTTATTTGAGCATTAAACCGATTTTATGAAGAGTCCTAGGCGCATAGGACTCTAGCGCCTCTTGGCGCGCGCAGGAGATGGAGAGTGCGCGCAGAAGGACTCTTAGTCCTTCTGCAGATGAAACTCTGGGAGTTTCATATCTGGAACGCCTCTTATTTGATCCCCACCCCCCTTAGGATAATATTTGACCAGTCAAGCCTATTTGAAATGGCGTGAAAAGTGTGGAAGCAAAAAGCGCGCATGAAGAGACGCGTCTCTTCATTTGGCGCGCGCCCTGAAGAAGAGTCCTGCTATTAGGACTCTTCATATTCTTCGATGTTTGGAGATTGAAGAGGTGCCTCTTGGCTTCCCAGAGACCGGTACTTGCCATATGGCAAGTCACAGATTGTCCAGAAAAGTGAGTGGATGCCGATATATCCTTTGTGCATGATAAGACATATTGGATATGATTTTTCAAGCCAGATAACCTCTCCTCGATCTTTAAAAATCATATCTGATAACCTGTTGGAGGACATATCACACGTCCGTCTTAAAACTATAAATAGGGGCGGTGATATGAGTTTCAGATATTTTTTTCACCGTAAAGATATTCTGAGTGTCTCTCTGTCTCTCCCTCCCTCCTTTCTTTAAGACAAGACTTGTCTTGTTAAGATAAGGTCTAATCTTTTAGGACAAGGCTTTGTTTTAGGACATAAGCCTAAAGAGTCCTAGAGGAGGGTTGTCCTAAGACCAAGAGTGGTGTAGGACAGTGTTTTTAGTGCTCTACAGTAGGACAGGGTGTCCTACAATGGTCAAAGGTCCAAAGGCTGCCCTAAGAGTTCTGTTGAAGCAAGCAACCCCGGTAGGGATTCTTCCTTGGTACCATTCTCGTGTGGATCACCGTTGGAGGGCTTACACTTGTGAGCTTCATGGAAAGGATTGGATTTCAGCGATCCAGGTATATTTTTCTGACTTCATTTATGTTTCATTAATTGGTATTGCATAAGGGGTTCTTGGAAATTAGGTTTTTCTAGCCAATTAGGGTTTCATGCTTAGAATTTTTGTTTTTGAAATTCACTTTCGCATGTTGCATGATTCCTGGCACCCTGGGAGAATTCCTATCAGTGGTATCAGAGCCATCCTTGTAGCATACCAGTTATGAACCATTTTTGGAGTTTAATGAAACTCCACTACCGAGCCGACTTGAACCCTGTCGAGTCGACCCGACCAAATTCATATGTATGATTTCTAGTTTCTTTATGAAATGACATGATAATGCAATTGTATGAAATTTTGCATATTAGGATATATGTTTAATTTCAGTTTTTATGAAATGCATGATATTATGTCAAGTATGAAATTATGCAGGTTGATTGAACCAAGTAACTGCTTTGGTGGGTTAGTCACCATGGCCGTCCGGTCATAGGAGTTAGTAGGGTTTAAAGGCCCTCTCCTCTCATTCAATGGGTCTCCTATGGCGTGTAGGGATGCCACTGTGGCCATATTCATAAACAAGTGAGGTGAAAGGTATTTTTATGTATCTATCATGCCTTGATTTGCATATTAGCTATAATATGCTTGTTTAACATAACATATTATGTTATGATCATATGTTACATGTTTATAAATGTTATAAGCATAGTAATCATGATAATTTAGAATGTGTTTTGAGACCATCAAAAGCCCTCATTAAAATTATATTTAGTCATAGCAAAAACTTAGTCATGATGAAAAACCAATTAGGGTTTGATCAGTCGATTGGTGTCTAGGCAAGTGGTTCTGGAAAGGTAAAGGAAATGAGATTTTTAATTGGTTCCATTGTCTGACCTGGCCAATCGAATTGGTATCTAAGGAAAGCAACGGGGGGACCCCCTCACCCCTCCCACTCACCTGGCCAATTTGGTCACATCTAAACCCTATTTTGGTAATGTTGATTGGTTAAGTAATCTATAATATGCCTTCCTTCATGCTAAGACAGATTCATGTCAAGACTATAGTAGGTTTGTTGTGTGACACAAGGTCTACTATAGGGTTTGATATGAAATTTGTCTTGGTGCACTTAGTGCTTTATGGCATGATTGGAGTTATTGCTTTGTTGTGTGACACAAGGACAACAATGTTCAATCATGGCTGTATAGAAATGAAGGGTTTGACTAAACTAAGACATTATAGTTTATTGTGTGACACAAGGCTATAAGTGTCTTAGAGGCAAAGATAATTATTAAGAATTGCACAGGTTGCAATTGGAAAGGTTGTCCTACCTTTAAACTTATTAGTGTTTGTTGTGTGACACAAGGCACTAATGAGGGATCAGGATCTCAACCCCACTAAGAAAACCATGAAGGTTTCTCGTTTACCATAGTTGAGGGTTATAATATTCGAAGAAAATAGTGGGAGACATAATTAGATATAAAGTTCTTATCTAGTTATGAATGTCATCATTGAGTGGTCTGCTAATATTGTTCTTTAATTAAATATAGGACATTTATTTTAATGGCTTCAAACTTATCACTAAGGGGCATCTTGGATGCCAACAAGTTAACGGTCCAAATTATGTGGACTGGATAAGGAACTTGAGGATTGTTGACTCAGGAGAAGCTTTCATATATACTTGATTCTCCGGATCCGGTGGTGATTAGAGAGGATGCATCAGAGGAGAAAATTGCCACACACAGAATGTGGCAAAATGACAGTACAACTGTCAGGTGCATCATGTTGGCCTCGATGAGCAACGAGCTCCAAAGGCAACATGAAGGTATGGAACCTCAATCCATATTGCTTAATTTAAAGGAGCTTTATGGAGAGCAAAGTAGGGATGCCCGATATGAAATATCGAAGCAGTTGTTACACAGATGAGTGAGGGTTCACCTGTGCAAATCCATGTGCTGAAAATGATTGACTTGATCACTCGATTGGTTCAATTAGGGTTTGTCATGGACGGTGAACTCAATCAGGACTTGATCCTGCAGTCACTCCCAAATTCGTTCTTTCAGTTTGTTCTGATTACCATATGAACAAATTGAATACTTCATTGCCAAAGCTGCTTAACATGCTTAAGACAGCTGAGAGCCACTTTAAAAGAGATAAGGCTCAGGTGCTTCTTGTTGATAGAAAGAAGCAAGTAATGAAGAAGGGTATGAAGAAAAAATTCAACCCTAAGAAGAGCATCCAGAAGAAGACAAGAAAGTTAAGAAGGCTGATGGAGCTTGTTTCCATTGCGGCAAGACTAGGCATTGGAAGAAGAACTGCAAGGTTTACCTTGCAAATGTGAAGCAAGATGCAAGTGGTGCATCTAAAGGTTTGTACATAATACAAACTAATTTATCATTGAGTGCTTCCATTTCTAATTCATGGGTATTGGATACCGCATGTGGATCTCACATATGCAATTCATTGCAGGGACTCCACAGAATTAGAAGCCTGAAGAGTGGTGACTTCAAGCTGCATGGGGCTAGTGGTGAAGCCATACATGCTGAAGCTGTGGGTATCTTCTATTATTACCTTTGGGTAATGTGATAAAGCTAGAAGAATACTTCTATGTACCAGATATTGTTAGAAATATTATTTCCATACCCTTGTTATTACAAGAGGGATATGAAATAAATGTAAAGAGCAGTGGCTGCTCTATTCTTCAAAATAATAAAGATTTGGACATGGATGTTTATAAATGGTCTTTAACTTTGCAACTCAATGAAAATTTTTTCTTATTGATGATAAGAAGAGGAAAAGAGATAATGACAGTGTCATATATCTCTGGCACTGCCGATTGGGTCATATCAGTGAGTCAAGGATAAACAAGTTAGTCAAAGATAATTACTTTGACTCTGATGATTTCCAATCATTAGGAACTTGTGAATCTTGTCTCAAAGGAAAAATGACCAAGTCTCCATTCACTGGAATGAAGAGAGGGCAACTGAATTGTTAAGTCTAATACATACTGATGTATGTAGATCTATATCAACTCAGGCCAGAGGAGGATATTCTTATTTCATCACTTTTATTGATGATTTATCAAGGTTCGGTCATGTGTATCTTTAAAACACAAGTCTGAAGCCTTTGATAAGTTTAAAGAATATCAGAGTATGGTTGAAAAACAAACTGGGTTTAGTATTAAAGCTCTTCGGTCTGATCGAGGAGGTGAATACTTATCTAGTGAGTTTCTGAACCATCTCAAGGACAAAGGAATTATATCTACATGGACCCCTCCTTATACACCCCAGTTAAATGGAGTGGCAGAAAGGAGAAATCGCACCTTGTTAGACATGGTGAGGTCGATGATGAGCTTCATTGATCTTCCTACTTCTTTCTGGGGACATGCCCTAGATATTGCTACATATATATTAAATAGGGTTCCATCTAAATGAGTGAATAGCACTCCATATGAATTATGGAATTGCAAAAGACCAAATCTTAAGTATTTGAAGATTTGGGGGTGCTATGCTTATGTCAAGAATCTTTGGACATAAGCTAAGTGCAAGGGCTGATAAATGCAGGTTTATTGGTTATTCAAAAGAGGGTGTTGGATACCTCTTTTATAATGATGCTGAGCAAAAGATAATTGTCAGTAGACATGCTACATTCTTGGAACAAGAGTTTATCTAAGAAGGATGTAGTGATTCTTCACTTGAGTTATGTGAAGAATAGAACCAACAAACCAGTGAGCCTTCAAGTGAAGTTCCTCAACCAGAGGTTCTTGTGGATCAAGAACAACCACAATACACACTTCCTCTCCGAAGGTCAGAGGTGCGGGGAGCACCTCTCAGATATGGTTTTGTCATCGGGGATGACAATAAGTCAGTATCATACAGGATGATGATCCTGTGACCTATTCGGAAGCTGTCAAGAGTAGAGACTCCGACAAGTGGCTTGGCGCCATAAAATCTGAAATGGACTTCATGTATTCCAATCAGGTTTAGACTTTGGTAGATCCACCTGAAGGAATTAACTCAATAGGGTGTAAATGGGTCTTCAAAAAGAAGATTGGAGCAGATGGTCAAGTTGAGACCTACAAGGCTAGACTGGTAGCAAAAGGTTTCAGACAAAGACATGGTGTAGACTATATGATGAAACTTTTTCTCCAGTAGCCATGCTCAAGTCCATTCGGATACTGCTTGCCATAGCAGCATACCATGACTATGAGATCTGGCAGATGGATGTAAAGACTGCTTTCCTCAATGGAAACCTTGAGGAAGAAGTCTATATATCACAGCCAGAGGGTTTTGTTTCAAGTGGGAGACCAAATTAGGTATGCAAATTAAAGAAGTCCATTTATGGATTTAAGCAAGCATCGAGGAGTTGGAACATCCGTTTTGATGAAAAATCAAAGGATTTGGTTTTGTCAAAAATGTGGATGAACCATGTGTGTACAAGAAGACAAGTGTGAGTGCACTTGTTTTCTTGGTTTTGTATGTGGACGACATACTGATCATTGGGAATGATATCCCAATATGCAGTCGGTTAAAACTTGGCTATCATCAAAGTTTTCCATGAAGGATTTAGGAGAAGCATCCTATATACTGGGTATAAAGATCTATAGAGATAGATCCAAAAGGATGCTGGGCTTGTCCCAATCTAGGTACATTGACTTAGTATTGAAGAGATTCAACATGGATGGAAGTAAGAAAGGTTACTTGCCTCTAAGTCAAGGCATACATCTCTCTAAGAGAATGTCTCCTAAGACATCAGAAGAAAGAGAGAGGATGGCTATGATTCCTTATGCTTCGGCTATAGGATCGATTATGTATGCCATGTTATGTACTAGGCCTGATGTTGCTTATGCCTTGAGCATAGTGAGCAGGTTTAGGCTGATATAGGAGAGGATCATTGGAAAGTTGTGAAAAATATTCTTAAGTACCTGAGAAGGACTAAAGATATTTTTCTAGTATATGGAGGATCTGAGTTGAAACTAGAAGGTTATACAGATTCTAGTTTTCAATCAGATCCAGATGATAGCAAATCCACATCGGGGTATATCTTCATCCTGAATGGTGGTGTAGTGAGTTAGAAAAGTACAAAATAGCCAACAGTAGCTGACTCAGTCACCGAGGCAGAGTACATAGCTGCTAGTGAAACCGCAAAGGAAGTTGTCCGGATGAAGAAATTCATCATGGAATTGGACGTGGTTCCTGATGTTCATCAGCCAGTACTATTGTATTGTGATAACACTAGGGCTGTTGCACAAGCAAAGGAACCAAGGTCTCATCACAAGTCCAAGCACATTCTAAGACGGTTCCATCTCGTTCGAGAGATCATTGAAAGACAAGATGTTGCCATTGAACTAGTTGACACAAAGAACAATATAGCAAACCCATTCACTAAAGCATTAGCCAAGTAGCAGTTAGATCGTCACTTAGATTGTATGGGCATAAAATACAAGGGCGATTGGCTTTAGTGCAAGTGGGAGTTTAATAGAAAAGTGCCCTAAGAGCCAATCATTATGAGGGCCTTTTTGTAAACTTCCAGCTCATGTATGACATATTATTCATATTAATAAAGGCATTTGATTCATATATACTGCTGTCATGTTTTTGTTAATTTTGATGAACCACATAGAGTAGGGCAATAGAATTAGGGTTATGATAAAATAACAGTGAGACATAATTCTTATAAACCCTAATCTAGAATGTTCCTAGTCGTTGGACCATCGATTCGGGGATCGATGAATCCGGAAAGACTAGCTTATCCTATGTATGCTCAGTTGATGAGGGTGGTTGATCTCACAACCATTTGTGTAGAGACACAAATACAAGGATAAGGGTGCTCATCAGGATATGAGTACACTTGACTGATCCGCACCGGAACTATCTTATGGAAGTCTTACTGCTTGTTAAAAGATAGATCCCAGAGTAGTAGTGCATGTGGTCTTTAGACCTGAGGTCATCATGGTTTCTCATGCACACTAAGCCAGACTTTGGTTTGTACTCATTCATGGCATTGAGTCATGTACGGGATGTTTTGGGTATGGTGGAAGGTGTACGAAGGATGTGAGTGAACCAACAAGGAATCGATCTTTCCTAGTAAGAGAAATTGTTATCCCATGTAATCTCTTCGATGAGTTGCTCAAGGAGCCTTTGATCAAAGCAGGATGAGATTAGAAGTGGTTTCTAATCGTCAACAGCTGAGCCTCATGATCGAGATGAGATTCGATATGATTAAGTATTAGGGTATGACACATATCTATACCTATCACTAATCAGGATAATGGGAGATCGAAAGATTGAATTGCACGTAACTTACTACTGAAGGTATTTTGGTACTTTCTACCAAATTCCACATTTCTGGATAGGCATGACACGTTGCTAGGTCAATCTTGTCTTGTAGGTTTTCATGAACCAATTGATTTGGTTTCATGAGTCAATTCGATGTGTGATTCGAATTGGACAATTAGGTAAGCCAATTTGACCTAATTAGGTCAATCGGGTTCGATTGGTTTGAATCGGCTCAAACCTAAGCCTACTGCTAGCTAAATGTGGAATCCAAAGGGTCACACACATTAGAGAGTTGGCTAAGGAAATCATTCGTGATTTAATTAGGATCATGGTATCCTAATTGGTTAGCCAGATTACACACTAGCATGTGTAGGCTAACCCAATTCCTAACCCAATTGGATTGGGTCCGGTTGCTTGGTATTTGGACTAACCTATTTGAGGAAACCCAGATTAGTTTGAGTGCTAAGTGGGGCAGCTTAAACTAGGTTTTATCTGGTTTTTATTTGGGCATTAAACCGATTTATGAAGAGTCCTAGGCACATAGGACTCTTGGCGCCTCTTGGCGCGTGCAGGAGATGGAGAGTGCGCGCAGAAGAACTAAGAGTCCTTCTGCAGATGAAACTCTGGGAGTTTCATATCTGGAACGCCTCTTATCTGATCCCCACGCCCCTTAGGATAATATTTGACCGGTCAAGCCTATTTGAAATGGCGTGAAAAGTGTGGAAGCAAAAAGCGCGCATGAAGAGACGCGTCTCTTCATTTGGCGCATGCCCTGAAGCAGAGTCCTGCTATTAGGACTCTTCATATTCTCCGATGTTTGGAGATTGAAGAGGCGCCTCTTGGCTCCCAGAGACCGGTACTTGCCATGTGGCAAGTCATAGATTGTCCAGGAAAGTGAGTGGATGCCGATATATCCTTTGTGCATGATAAGACATATGGGATATGATTTTTCAAGCCAGATAACCTCTCCTCGATCTTGAAAAATCATATCTGATAACCTGTTAGAGGACATATCATATGCCCATCTTAAAACTATAAATAGGGGCATATGAGTTTCAGATCTTTTTTTCACCGTAAAGATATTCTCAGTGTCTCTCTGTCTCTCCCTCCCTCCTTTCTTTAAGACAAGACTTGTCTTGTTAAGACAAGGTCTAATCTTTTAGGACAAGCTTTGTTTTAGGACATAAGCCTAAAGAGTCCTAGAGGAGGGTTGTCCTAAGACCAAGAGTGGTGTAGGACAGTGTTTTTAGTGCTCTAAAGTAGGACAGGGTGTCCTACAGTGGTCAAGGTCCAAAGGCTGTCCTAAGAGTTCTGTTGAAGCAAGCACCCCGGTAGGGATTCTTCCTGGTACCATTCTCGTGTGGATCACCGTTGGAGGGCTTACACTTGTAAGCTTCATGGAAAGGATTGGATTCAGCGATCCAGGTATGTTTTTCTGACTTCATTTAGTTTCATTAATTGGTATTGCATAAGGGGTTCCTGGGAATTAGGGTTTTCTAGCCAATTAGGGTTTCATGCTTAGAATTTTGTTTTTTGAAATTCACTTCCGCATGTTGCATAATTCCTGGCACCCTGGGAGAATTCATCACATGTCGATTTAATTTGATTAGAAAGGTTAAATCGAGCTAACCTAGCTACTAATTTGAACCATCTTTCAATTGACTTATGAATTCATCAATTTAATTCATGATAATCTACAAGATATGATGACGTTAGTAATATGTAATGCCTACCCAGAAGATGATGAATTTGGTTAAAATTATCAAAATACCTTCAGTGGCAAGTTATCATGCAATTCAATCCTTCAATCTTTCTTTATCCCGAATAAGTGATGGATATGGAAAATTGTCAAACCCTCACATTTTCTTCATTCGAACCTCAAATTACTAATGAAGACTCGACCAATGAAAGATTAGAAACCCTTTTCAAATTTCATCATGCTTTGATCAAAGACTTGCTGAATCATCATTTGATGAGATTATATGGGATAAATACTCCTCTTACTAGGAGTGATCGATTCCTTATTGATCTACTCATAACCTTCATATACAATTCACTATATCCATGAACATTCCATACATGACTAAGTCGGTTACGAAGAGTATGAACCAAAACATGGATTCATGTGTACAAGATACCTGATGATCTTAGGTCTAAGGATTACTTGCACAACTTTTACTAAGAGAATCATCTTTTGACAAGTAAGACTTCTATAAAATGTTCTCATGACGGATCAATTCAGTGAACTCATATCCTGATGAGCCCATATCCTTGTATTAGTGTCCCTACACAAGTGGTCGTGAGACCAACCACTCTCTTCATCGAGCAATAGGATGTGCTAGTCTTTCCGGAAACATCGATCCCCGATTCGATGATCCTATGACTAGAAATATTTTAGATTAGGATTATAAGATCTTAGGTCTCACTGTTATGAACTCTATCATAATCCTAATATCATTATCCTAATTTATGGAATTCATCATAATCTTAAATAATAAAATATAAGACAACATATGATGAAATAAAATGTCTTTTATTAATTTCATACATAAGTCATGAGAATTTTATAGATCAATCCCTATTTCATAAGAAATATGATTGCTTTTAAGGCACTATTCTTTCAGGTCGGCCCCCCAGCTATCATGTTCACTTCTCCTGTAGGGGGTCTATCTTCCACTATCTCCTCTCATCAGGTTGCTCCCGGGCTCTGCAAGGTTTCGGCGGTTGGTAACAGCCGTGTCCTTGGAGGGATCAATGTGGAGGCCCCCTCTTTGGAGGAAATGATCCAGCCTCCCTTGCCAGAAGAATTGCTGATCTCTTCTTGCAGTTGGAGGCAATCCTTTATGTCATGCCTGTGGTTGTGATGGTACAAGCAATACTTAGTGGGTTGCGATGTAGTGGACCATGTTCAAAGGTTCAGATCATTGATGTAGGACCCCTTATTTTCCAATTTAAAAAAGATGTAACGAGTGCATCTTGAATGTGATCATTTTATGTATGCATGTTGTTGATGCTGCTCCCTGCTCGATTGCTAGAGGTCGCTAGAGAGATAGTGCTTGTGGAATGTACCTGCAAAGAAGCCTTGGTTAGAGGTTGCTCCAGCGAGGGCCCTTAGATGATTAAGTCAGGTGGCAGGCAATAGAAGAAAAAAGTAGAGTGGAGAGGGGGAGAGAGACACATGTTGCATACCTTGGGAGCTCCCAAGAAGCCCCTTTATATGGCGAGATGCAGGGGCATTTTCGGGATACAAAAATCCTCAGCGTGTTTGGTGAAAGTGATAGGGCACCAAATCCTGTCAGCGAATCTCTCAGCGGGTCATTTTGCTTGTCCAGAATGTCCACCTCCCATTGATTGAAACCTTTTCTTTATGCATCATTGGCCATGCTCTTTAATGGTGATGTCGACCACTACATATGGCTAGTCACGCTTTTAATTGCGAGAATTTGGTAAGGATTAAGGGAGATTGCTTCCGGTCCATATAATCAAGTGCATGCATGGGGCAAGCATCGGTAGCATCTTCCTTCAGTTGATTTAAATAGTACGCCTTTGAGTCCTTGCCTGTTTCTAGGCATGAGGACCCGGGGTCAGTTTGAATATCCTTATGAGATCGAGGGCTAGTTGGATCGAGGGTCTCAAGGTGCATCCTTGCCTTATTTGAGGGAAGTTGCCTTGGATGCTGAAGGGAAGGTGGCCTTTTGTTGGGACTAAAGGACTAAGGGCTCGGTAGTATAGTTCTACCTACTCAAGGAACAGTCAACCTAGCGGTCGAAGATGAACCTCAAATGCCAGACCTTCGAGATGCCGAGAATGGAAGGTTAGTTCCAATATCAATTGCCCCCGATTTCTTGGTCCGAGCACTGGGGGTCTCGGTTTGAGTAGACTTGAATGCACATTCGAGGGATTCTGACATCGACCTAGAGTTATGATAGACGATCAAGTAAAAGGTTGCCACGTAGTGCATTTATGGCATTTCTTGAGGGAGAATTTATGAGGGCTTTGGTCTTTAAAAAGGGGTGAGGACCATCCTTTTGGTCACTATTTTAGTTACAATGGGGGAGACTATGCTGCTGAGGGGTGATTTTCAGCAAGCTAGGTGATTTTTGGCAAGTTTTTGGTGGGTTCCCAGTATCAGAGTTCATGTTCATCTATGGCTTTTCGGTATAACGCAGAGGCAAATGGATCCGATTGAATTAGGAGAGCTTTGAGGGCTGCTAAGAAGCTTTGGAGGTCCGGTGTTCTACCTGAGTCGGTTCTTAAGCAACTCGCGGGATCACCACTGATGCAACTAGAACCGAAGGTGCACACATTGTCGACTTCAAGCTTTGTTAAAGGTTTTAGGATGGTCGAGGATTTGGTGCAGTCTCTTCTCTTGCCTTCTTATACTTTGAAGATGCAAGAAGCCGGCCCCAAATTCTACCGACACGAGGCCTTTGAATCGGTCATGTAGGTGATAATGCATTCATTCAAGTATCTTATCTCGGTGCCTTGCTGGCGATAATTCGTCGTGCAGTTGGGGCGACATCTTAACTTTATGAAGTCAACCAAGGCAATAAAGAAGGTGGTGGCGGTTGAAGAAAGGCTGCTACCACTGAAATGCTAGTCTGTGAGGTTGAAGAACGAGCATCGAAAGTGGAATGGGCATTCCAATAGACAGTTGTGTTGATGCTGCAATTAAAGAGGTTATATGCTCGGACAAGAAGCTCAAATAGGTCGCAATGTGGCTTGCATCAATACGCAAGCGAATGACTGAAGCTTGCGAATAGAAGATTAAATTTATGAGGAAGCGCAGGTGGAGATCATGAACCTTAATAAAAACTTCCATGTCGAGGTTATAGACTTGAAGAAGAATTCATAGGTCCAAATTAGCTGGGTATGGGATGAGCTTCGGTTAGCAAGAGGAGAATAAGTGGCTCTAGGATGAACTTCGGCAGGCTCATAGCAAAATCTGTTATCAGGGGTCCTCTAGCTAGGAGCAAGAGAGAATCAGTGAAGTGGAATGGGTTTAGGACAAGGCTCTGGTTGAGGCCCGATTTCTCTGCCAAGCACTAGAGTACGAGCGGGTGAGGAGCATGACTGAGAGGGCTTTGGTTCAAAGGATTTGCATTGAGGAGGCATGAGAAACGATGGTTCTGAAGGGCAAGCTTAGTTAGGGTTGCCGAGTGGACCATTGAAGGTCTAAAGGATGATGCTGACAAGCATGGGCAGGAAGTTAAAACTTGCAAAATAAACTGTCTGTGTCCGAGGTGCAATTGAGTCGAGCAGACACTCGACTTCAATGCATGGAGAGGACGGCTTTTGAGACCAAGTTTAATGAATGCAAAGCTTTGGCGGTGCAAATCTCCCATCAGCTGAAGCGAGGTTGCTCTAGATCCCCATTCTAGTCATTTCTTATGCCTTGGCAATCCACTAGACTAGCCAAGGTCGAGGGTGAGGAGGTTGATAACATTTACATGTTTGTTGGGTTATAATTGCTGTAATCTATATTTTTCTTTTGCTTTGTACTTGTGCGGTTCACCAAGTAATAAATGAATACAATTCTTTATTGCCTCCAATGTGCTTGTCATTCGCTTTGGGATAGTCTTAGGGGACCAAACACCCGATGCTAGTTTAGACTCCAACGCGTTCCAAGTTTGGCGGGTGTGCCTTCGACTTCTCAATTTGTTAGCGTGTCTTGTTGTGAGGATCTTTCTTCAGCCTTTTCATTGAGCCGATCGAGGTATAGCGAGATGACAGCAGTGCCATTAGTTGGGCCTGGCACCTGAAAAGACATCTCATCATGGGCTTCGTGGAAAACAAAGGGCCCTTCTTAAATGCTTGGTAATGGTACACTTGAGATTGTACCGGCCGCCTTCTTCTGCGGAAGACAAGGCACCGAAATCATTGCCTCTAGGCTCCAACCAGCCCATGATCTGCGTGAGTTTGTCTCCGGTCATTCTTGCCACGTGTCGGGCATCCAAAAGGGTGATCTCAAATCTAGGCCACTAAACAACCTTATAAACTTATAAATTGGAAGGATCCAAGCTTTCCTCCTATCTCCTTCACTTCCTTCTTCATGCTACTAGAACCGCTCCTGTTCTTTCGTCGGTGACCTGCCCCAGCGATCCTCTCTGTCTCCACTGCTTCAGTGTTTCGTAGTTCACTTTTCTTTCTCCTTTTTCTCTTCCTATGGTGTCTTCTCCTCTATCTTCTTTCCAACCTTGTCTGCATTCGAACCAATAGAGTTCGTTCACAGAGAGGGCTTTTTTTTCTTTTTTTATTATATTTTGTATCTTTACTGAGATTTTTAATATTTTTACGAATTTTTACTTGATTTTTAAATGAGTGAGGCATCTACTTTGACCGGTTTTTGGTCTTGGGAACAGGATCGGCCAATTTCCCACTTTAGCCGAGGCTCTGGGGTCTCCCTAGGGCACGAGGGTTTGGACTTGGAGGGATTTCCTCGGTTGACTTCCAATCCGAACTTGCAAAAGCAAATCTGGACCGGCTTCGGCATTGGTACTGGATCCCACCCGAGTTCGAGCTTGAAGTTCCTCTGTCAATCGATCGAGTTTGTAACCCTCCCCTGAGCTAAATCGCTCTATATGAAGAGTGCCTTTGGACCGGGTTACGGCATCCCCTTTTGACTTCTTTACCGAACTTCGATTTTTTAAAATATTCTTGTGTGCAATTGTATCGAATTCATAGCGATACACATGCAGCTTTACAATGGTTTGCCTTTTAGCCATTGAGCCGACCATCAACCTTTTTTAAACTTTTTTCAATTTCGGGAAGCACCCTCTCACTTTTAGGTAGTGGTATACCTGTCCTCGGAGAAGGCCAGGTGTCAGCCCTCTTATCCAAGATTCTCTGTCCTCTATTCACCATTGGAAGGAGTACTTTTTTATGAAGCATCCATATGGGGATTAGGAATTTGAATCATGGGGTGTCCCTTAGCATCAAGCAATCTAAGCCCTAGCTTAAGCAAAGAGCAGGAAGAGTAGTACGGGGTCCTCTGCTTCAAAGTCTCCATGCTAAGGGTCCTATTGTTTGACAAGACTCTCTTTGAGGTGGGCATTAGCTGGGCATAACCGAGAGGTGGGAAAGGGGTTCTGACACTTGCCTTTCTTCTCTTCATAGAATTTTTTTGCTTTTGCACTTCTAACAAAGACTTTTTTTGCAGACATGGACTCCTGGATTATGAAGGCAGTTAAAAGGGCAATTGTTCAAGTTGCTTTAGCACTGAAGCCAAAGAAGATTCAGTTCTCCTCCCATTAGCGTTTGTCTATCAAGTTTGCCCCTAGGGATGAGGGCGTAGTCATCGCCATGCCCTCGAATGCTCCACGGGCTGCTGTTGTGGCGGTGAGACCTCCGACACCTACCCTGATGACCGGGGTGCCATCCTCTATGGCGGGGGCTTCCTTATTTGCCTCCTAGCCCGAGGGTGTAGAGGGGCAAGGCTCCCCTGCCACTCAGTGCGAAGGCATCACCATAGACGACTGGTGCATTGCCCGAGAGCTGTTCAAGAGCATTCTTCTTCTCGATGACACTTAGAAGCTCATCGGGGAGAGGACCCCTCATCGCTGAAGTGGGGCTATCATACCTACCTCTAGGTAATCACCATTGCTTGTTTTTGTTTGTGGTTTAATTTCCTTCAATCATTTCACTAATACTTTTTCCTTTGTAGATGGTCCATTATGTTAACGATTATTTCAAACCATGGGGCCATGTCAGAGAACTTGAGAAGAAGGTGGTAGTGCTTCAGGCTCAACTTGGCACCGCTGAGTCAGCTAAGTCCTCCATTGAGGTCTAGGTTGATCACTTGAATCAGGCAATTTCTTTGAAGAATTGGCTGCGACAGAGGAAAAAGGAGCTAAGCGGCGCAATTATAGATGCGCACCACAAATCATTCAAGGTCAAGGCATGGATAACCAATGCTTAGGCATGGGTGGCGACGGCAGCATAAGTAGGCATGGAGGCTTACAAGGCCATCAAAGAGTGCCACAACGACCGGATGCAATATGCCATCATGACCTATCTCGTTGGCAAAAACAAGGATCGGTCCAAAGAGGCAATTCACTTCTCGAGCCTAGATGTGACATTACTCAACAGAGTCAGAGGAATCGAAGAATGAACCCGCTCCATAGCCCGAAGATGCTGGTGATCCTTTGGGCAACGTGGACCCTCCTCCGGTCGCCTAAAGCATAGCTTACTCCTTTCAGTAAATGATTTCAGCCTACCTTCTGCAGGCAAGTTTGTAATGGCCTTCATTCTCGCTTTTGAAATGTTAATGAAATTTGTCATTTTCACCTTGTGATGGAATGTTCTATGTTTTCACATTCTTCCATTCTTCCATGGCTCGGGATCATATGCCCATGGGGTCGCTAGTAATGTATAGGGTGCTACTCCTGAAGGCAAATGCTATGATGGCTTAGTGCCTTCTCGACAAGTTGACTTTACTAGATCGAGGAACCACTGGTGGTAGGTAGCTTCAAGGGTCTTCATCGACTTTGCCTGCTTGACTTTCGATTTTTTAAGTGAGGGCAAGGGTCATATTGGTTAGCCCTCGATGCCCTAAAGGGGGGGCTTCGGAACAATTTACAAAAGCTTGGGAGAAGGTTCTTGATGCCAATTGTTTACTAGAGAGTAAAGATGTAGCAAGCATCCCTGGTGTCTTCAAGTCAAGACCGATGCCAAGCCATTGAAGCTTTCAAGGCCAATCAAAGGCTGTTGGATTAAATGCTCGATCAAAGGCACCTTCTATGGGCCATTGGTAGGCTATTGAGGCTTGGAGTTGGGACTGATCAAAGGTCGTTGGATTAAATGCTGATCAAAGATGTCTTCTACGAGCCATTGATAGGCCATTTTGGAGCCAGGGCCGATCAAAGGCCATTGGATTAAATGCCGATCAAAGATGCCTTTTGCGGGCCATTATTAGGTCATTGAGGCTTGGGCCGATTAAAGACTGTTTTGGAGCCAGGATCGATCAAAGGCTGTTGAGTTAAACGCCTATCAAAGGTGCCTTTTATAGGTCATTTGTAGGTCGTGAGGCTCGGGCCAATAGAAGGCCATTTTGGAGCCAAGGCCGATCAAGACCGTTGGATTAAACACCAATCAAAGGCTCCTACTATTGGTCAACGAGAATACATGTGATGCGGGACGGCCTGATCTAGGGATGCAAAGATGGGGACTAATGCAGATATTATTATTATTATTTATTTTTTTAATTATCCAAACTGAAACTATAAATCAAAAATAGTTAATTCAATTTTTTTATGATTATGGAAGGGATTAAGCTATAATCGAATTTTTTAAAAAAAATAACCACAGACATTAACAAGAAATCCTAGATCTTAAGAATAGGATCGTGGGTAATTAAGAAACATTCATAAGGTTAGGCTTAGCATAAAAAATTAATATATAAATCTAATAAATTAAAGAATTAAGCTTTACCAATATAATTAGATATATTTAAGTGGAAAGGGTGCTCACAAACTTGATCATGGTCGAATTGGAAAAGGAGGCGCTAACCAAGTCGGGTTGTAATCCTGGATATGGCAAGTCCAGTAGAGCTTTGGACCTGAAATACAACACAAAATAACAATCGTCAGGATTTTTCAAATAAGAACAAAGTTCAATTTGGCTTAATAAATCCAAAACTAGAAGTCGGTGCGGGATTTCGGGTTTGCTCTGATTGCATGCAGACTCTTTGATTATGCACGTGCATTTACAACCATATGATTAAGATGCTCGGGATCAAATGGTGGTGAAACCAATTAATTGTTTAACCCAAGTTTTTTCCTTTTCCTCTCTTTTTCTCAAAATAACTTGAAGTCGGCAAGAAGGAACGGCTTTGCTTTGAAAGTCATGCAAATGCTCTCCCTGCTTTCAGATCATGTAAAAGAGGGCCTAATGCTTTTATGAGCTTGCCATGGAGGGGAAAACTGGGAATAGTTGATCTTATTGGCGGGCGGCGAACTTCTCTTGGCCGGTGATAGGAAGTTGGAGATGATGGGGAGCATCTCACTCGGCACATGATTGGACCACATGGAACTATGGCACGATGGCCTTGTTCCAGATCTTGGCGGCATGGCTAGGAGAAGGGGCGGCACGGAAGTTAGTGCTGGCGGCAACAAGGGACCACGGATCGCTGGACTGCGGTGGGGTTCTACGCGGAAGTTGCGAGAGACCAAGGGAATTGGTCAGATGGCTTGATTGCACGGGAGGCGGTACAGTCAATTGACGACGATGAAGAGGAATATTTGGCCTAGTGATTGCTCATGGATGGATGATGGGGTTTGGCCATAGAGCTCTCCGGATAGGAGGGAGGTGGTGGTCGAGCATGGGTGGTGCTAGGAGAATAGGGAAGTTGGGGCGGAGTTGGCGGCGGCATGGTGGCATGGATAGAGGGGACGGATAGTGTTAATGGCATAGGAGGTGGGCAGTGGATGAGGTTGCGAGCAAGTGGTTTCGATGGTTTGGGGAAGAGGTGGCGATGCTCGGCTCAGCTGTTCTGGTCCTCTGGATGGGACGGAGGCGGAGGCCGAAGATTGGGTCATTTGACGGTGTGCAGCAGTTTTGAGAGTCGGCTGGGTCGAGGGTGAGGTGGAGATTGGTGGTGGGTGGTCGCAGCTTGAAGACGACTTGAAATAAGGGCTCGGATGATTTGATTCTCAGAATAGCAGGAGGAAGAAGAATAGGGGAAGAAGAAGAGAGGGGAAGAAGGAAATAGGGAAAGAGGAAGAGAGGAGAGAAGAGAAGAATGAAGAGAGAGGAGAACTTGAGAGAGGGAGTTTGAGAAAACCAAAGGAATTTTATTAATTTTTGTCGAAGTTTTAATCTAATACAGGGACTCTTTAAATAGATCATAGTCTCCAACAATTGAAGACCAAAACTCTAGGACTCAATAATTGAATACCAGATTAACAAAATTTAAGACTCAAATTAATCTGAAATAATTAGCTTAATCTAGAACAAACTCCAAACTAATCCAATTTCATGCTCTGAGATTTGTGCATGAGTTGGATACAAAAATAATAAAAATAATATGCCCAATTTCCATACACCCAGATAAAAAATAAAAATATATATGTTGTTCAAGGGTGTGTATCAGAATCCATGCTGGATAATATCCTTATCATTTTTCTGGGGTGGGGAGAACTCGACTCCGTCGAGTCAGGCTCCATACTGCTCTGGTAATGCTCAAGATATCAGGATCGATCTGCGTAGTTCTTCTCGAGTAATCCATGTGTCCTCAGATTCAGGGCGGCCTTGCCATCTCACCAGATTTCTCTGATATCCACGACTCCTAGTAGAAATGACCTGCTTGTCTAAAATCTTCTCAATCCGATCATGTCTTCGAGAAAGTCTTGGCTGTGGACACTCGGGTGGGGGTTCACTCCATCAAAGGAGTAGGCTTAAAAGGATCACTGGATATTGATATTGGTTCTTTATATTTTGTTAGATCTGATACATTAAAAAATATACTAATGCCATAAGCAGATAGTAGATCCACAATATATGCATTTGATCCCAGTTTTTTAAGATTTTAAAGGGCCTGCTCGGGCATATAGTTTCTTAACAGTTCTAGAAGGAAACCGCTCTGGCCTAATCTGCATCATGACATAAACCCCTATAGTAAAATCATGAGCTCGTCGGTGTGAATCAGCTAATTATCTATAGATCTGATTGTTGATATTAATTTTATTGATATTTCTTTATATAGATCTTTAATATGCTCTAGGAAGGATGATGCTGACTCTAATATTTTAGTATATACAAGTAATGGGTATAATAATATATATTATATTTTATTTTAGTCTTGTTTTTTTTTTTTAAGTCATTCTCAAATTTTTTAACTGTTAAAGCCCATAATTTTTATAGTTACCATCGATAAGGGGTCCAGATTAACTTTGGTGTCACATCCGCTTCTTACCTTATGACAAAGGTGTAGGTCTGAAGGAACTCAATCTACTTTCCAGGTTTTGGATTTGAATTTTTCTGTGAATGAAAAACTTGAAGGTCTCGTGGTCCGAATATATGACATTCTCGTGGAAGTAGATAATGCCTCCAAAAATTATGGACTTGGATCCCAGCATAGAACTCTTTGGTATAAACATGGTTGAATAAATAGAGGGATAGATGGAGTACTTATCCGGGCCATATTATAGGAACTCTAGTGGTTTATAGGTATCAAGTCTAAGTGCAAAATGTCATCAGGGGAGATGGTATCAGTGCAGCTATCATTATTGATGTTGTCCTTGCATATGTTGTCATCTTGACTGACAAGGGTATGAAAAACAGCAGTGTTATTCCCATCTCCAATCTCTTTAGGTTGGTTCAATATACATTTATCTTCTTTTATGTCTAGTTCTTCAAGTGTAATGTCAATCTAAATTGTGTCATTGCTAGTGTTCTCGGTACCATCTCGAACTGCCCGGTTCGGGGCGTACTGTACCGTACCGGCCAAGAGCTGATATGGTTCAACCATGAAAAACAATCTGGAATCTCGGACCGTTCAAAAAAATCATGTACCAGACTAGTATGGTATGATACCATACCGGTCCATTTTTTCCGGTTCGGCCTGGTTCGGCCCGTTCTGTCCAGTTCGGGTCAAACAATTAGCCGTAAAGAGGGAAGGAGTTTTTTTAAATTTTATGGGCTTGGTATGGTATGATACGGTATGGTACCATACTATACCAATCGGTGATCGGTATGGGGCCTGGTACCAGTCAATAGTCTTTGATCATAGCTATCATAAATGTCAGCTAATTCTGGATCCATTATATAGAATTCTAAGGGTTATTTTTATGATTTTCAGATTTAGATTTTCCTGTAAGTAGGATGGATGGGCACTTACTAGTAGTATGGTCTAGTCCCTTGCATAAAAAGCATTGTACTTTGGAATCAGCCTTCTTGATCAAATGTATCATAGGTCTAAGAGGGGTGTTCCTAATCTAGTTATTATTGGCTCAATTTTCTTTCAATTTTTTATTCTTAATCCATTCTCTTGATAAATATCAGTCAGATTATAATTTTTCAATGAGAGCTTGAAGGGATGCAGCTATTTGGTTAAGATTCATCTTACTATCTGATTCTAAGAATTTGGAATGGTATTTTGCCCTGACTTGGTGGTCATGCAAGGGTCACTACAAACTCTCTGTTGACTTTTCAAGGTATAGCAACTAGTTTTTCAAAGAAATCTGGTACCAATCTAGAATTTGATTTTAAAATTGGCAAATATAGATATCTTCCTTTTTAAATCTAGTTTTCAGATTTACAAATTTTATAATTTTTCGATAACCCTATTAACGGGAATAGTCAAAAAACAGGTGTTGTGCAGTTCAGCTGATTGCAAATTTCTGCATGCACAATCAGAAGTTTTAGGTTAAGCTAGCATGAATCCTAAAGCAGTTTCAAATCTTCACACATGAAAATTCTCTAAATTGAGTCTAATTTCTAGATACACTAATTTTACAATTTTTTGATACTCCTATAAACGGGACTTTGGGTTTGAATAGAGGTCCAAAACCACTGGTTGCAGATTTCTGAACAGAAGCTAAGAATTTCGAGTCTAAATTGGCATGGATTTTAAAGCAGTTTCAGGAATCCGCAAGCATAGAATTGTTAGGTTATGAATCTATTTTCCAACGAAGTAATTTTTATAATTTTTTGGAGTTTTCTATGGATAGGACTTCCTAAAATATTAAAGGGTGCACAAGGTATGCAGAATGTTGAATATGCTGAATTTGAATTTTTTTTTATAATGCAAATATACCTAACCTAAACTAAGTTGGGCTCTGATACCAAATTTTGAGCTGATGCGGGATGACCTGATCTAAGAATGCAAAGATGGGATTAATGCAGATATTATTATTATTAATTTATTTTTTTAATTGTTAGCAAACTGAAACTGTAAATCAAAAGTAGCTAATTCATTTTTTTATGATTATGGAAGAGATTAAGCTATAATCGATTTTTTTAAAAAAATAATCACATGCACTAACAAGAAAATCCTAGATCTTAAGAATAGAATCATGGATAATTGAGAAACTACTCGTAAGGTTAGGCTCCATACAAGTAATTAATATATAAATCTTATAAATTTGAAAAATTAAGCTCTCTACCAATATCAATTAAATATATTAAGTTGAAAGGGTGCTCACAAACTTGATCGTGATCGAATTTGGAAGAGGCTGATCAAGTCGGGTTGCAATCTTGGCTAGATGGCGAGTTTGGTAGAGTCTTTGGACCTGGATACCAACACAAAATAATGGTAGTCAGGAATTTCTCAAATAAGAACAAAATTCAATTTGGCCCAATAAATCCAAAATTAGAAGTTGCTGCGAGATTCCGGGTTGCTTTAATTAATTGCATGCGGATTCTTTGATCATGCACGTGCATTTACAACCGTATGATTAAGATGCTCGGGATCAAATGGAGGTGAAACCAATTAATTGTTTAACCCAAGTTTTTTTTCCTTTTCCTTTTTTTCTCTTTTTTTCCAAAATAACTTGAAGTCGGCAGGAAGGAATGGCTTTGCTCTGAAAGTTGTGTAAATGCTCTTCCTTGCTTTCACGATCGTGCAAAGAGGGCCTAATGCTTTTACGAGTGTGTTGTGGAGGGGAAAACGGGAATGGTGGGTCTTGATGGTGGGCGGCGAACTTTTGGTCGGTGGTGGGAAGTTAGAGATGATGGGGAGGATTTCACTCGACACTCGGTCAGGCCACATGAAACTATGGCATGGTGGCCTTGTTCCAGATCTTGGCGGCATGGCTAGGAGAAGGGGCGGTACGGAAGTCAGCTCTAGCAGCAATAGGGGAGTCGGATCACCAGACTATGGTGGGGGTCTATGCGGAAGTTGTAGGAGACTAGGAAAATTGGTTGGATGGCTTGATGGCACGAGAGGTGGTACGGTCGACCGATGGCGAAGAAGAGGGATGATTCGGCTGGTGATTGCTCATGGATGGATGATGGGGTTCAGCCGTAGAGCTCTCCGGACAGGAGGGAGGTGGCAGTTAAGCATGGGTGGTGCAGAAGAAAAGGAAGTTAGGGTAGAGTTGGTGGCAGCATGGTGGCATAGATAGAGGGGATGGACAACATCAATGGCATGGGAGGCAGGCGGTGGGGGAGGTCGCAAGCAAGTGGTTTCCATGGTCGGGGAAGAGGCGGCGATGCTCGGCTTGAATGTTTTGGTTCTTCGGATGGGAGGGGGCAGAGGCCGGAGCGTTGGGTCGTTTGACGGTGGCCAGCAGTTTGAGAGTCGGCTGGGTCAAGGGTGATAGTGGCGACTAGTGGTGGGTGGTCGCGGGTTGAAGATGACTTGAAATAAGGGCTCGGGTGATTTGATTCTTAGAATAGCAGGAGGAAGAAGAAGAAAAAGGAAGAAGAAGAGAGAGGGGAAGAAGGAAACAGGGAAAGAGGTAGAGAGGAGAAGAGAAAGAAGAGAATAAAGAAGGAGAAAAGAACTCGAGAGGAGTTTGAGAAAACCAAAGGAATTTTATTAATTTTTGTCAAAGCTTTAATCTAATACAGGGACTTCTTTAAATAAATCCTAGTCCCAACAAATTGGAGACCAAAACTCTAGGACTCCCGAACAGATTGGAGACTAGATTAACCAAAATTCTAAGACTCAAATTAATTTGAAACAATTAGCCTAATCTAGAACAGACTCCAAAATAATATAGTTTCATGCTCTGGATTTATGCATGAGCTGGATACAAAAAATAATAAAAATAAAAATAATATGCCTAATCTCCATACATCCAGATAAAAAAAATAAAATATGTCTACTCAAGGATGTGCATCAGAATCCATGCTAGGCGATGTCCTCATCAACATGCCATTTTAGTCAACTTTTTATCAAAAAATGAGAAAGATTACATTATTGATAGTATGTTTGGAGGTTTTCTGAATTCTAAGAACAAGGCAGGGGTGTTCAATCTATTGTGTAAGGCGATACGTCCCAAGCCAAATGACTTCTTCCATCCGATATGGGCCTTCCCAATTTGGAGAGTTTTCCTTGGTTGGCGAGATACTTCAGCTCGCTGTAATATGAGATCTCCAACTTGGAAGAACTTGCCCTGGACCTGCATGTTATGATTTTGGGTGACTCTTTGTTGGTGGGTTGCCATTCTCATATTCGCCCGTTCTTGAACCATTTCCAGTAGTCCAGGTTCATCCTTAGCTGCTCTGGGTTGCTATCTTCATTGAAGTTCTTTGTCTGGAGGAGAAAGCCCTCCAACGAGATTACTGCTTCAATTCCGAAAGCAAGGTTGAAGGGAGTCGCCTGTTGGGATTCTCTGCATAGTTTGGTTAATCCAGAGGAAATGGTATAGTTCATATGGCAACATCCCTTTTGCTTGGTCAAGCCGAGCTTCAGTCCCTATAAAAGAGTTCTATTAGTGACGATGGCCTCTCTGTTAGCTTGGGGGTAGCCGACAAAAATAAAAATGCATGATACCCAAGTCCTTGCAAAATTTAGCTAGTTTAAAACTACAAAATTGCTGGCCAATTTGTGATGATGACTCTCGGGAGGTTGAAGCAATAGATGGACTTCCAAATTAAATCCTTGACCCGGGCTCCTGTAATTTTAGCAAGAGGTTCGGCCCCTATCCATTTTGTGAAATAATTTTTAGCCACAAGCAAGAACCTCTATTGCCCTGAAGCCTGAGGAAACAGATCAAATATATCGATCCCTTATTGAGTGAAGGGTCACAGTGCAGTGATTGGAGTCAGTGGCACAGCAGCTGTTGCTGCATGTTTGAGTATCGCTGGCATTGATCGCACTTCCAGGCATATCCATGGCATCTTGCTGCATGGTGGGCCAATAATATCTTTGCTGTAGAATTTGTATGACAAGGCTTACCCCCAAGTGGCTTCTACATATCCCTTCATGGACTTCTCGTAGAGTACTTTGCTTCTAAGGGTCGCAGGTACTTCAATAGTGACAGGAAAAGACCTCTTGTATAGTTTATTTTCATAAAGGACGAATGAGAGGCTTGGTGCCTATCTTTCGGGCTTCTCTTCGATCAGTGAGGAGTCCCATCGCAAAGGTAGTAGGCTAGTGGATCAATCCAACAGGGGTCAGAGTCAAGCTGCAATACTAATGTTAGCTTCTTGATATTGGGCTCTTCTGCCACTTCAAAGAAAACTTGTGCATGCTGATCAAGCGGCGCAGAGGTCGCAAGCCTTGAGAGGGCATCAGCTTGGGTATTCTTTGCCCTAGGGATTTGGTGGATGTCGAAGCTATGGAAGGCTTAAATCAGGTCCTTTACCTTCTAAAGATACTTCCTCATATTTTATTCCATGGTCTCGTACTCATTCCATACATAGCTGACGACAAGCTGTGAATCACTGTAGGCCTTTAGATGTTGCATGCCTAGCTCCTTGAATATTTTAATTTAAGGCCAGCAATCAAGGCTTTATACTCGGCCTCATTATTGGTAAAAGAGAACCCAAGCAAAGGGTGTACTAAATGATGTCTCCCTCGGGGCTGGCAAGGATTAATCCTGCCCCCGACCCATTGGCATTTGACAAGCCATCCACATGTAACATCCATTGATTCTCTGGGTCTTCGTCTTCAAGTTGTTGTGGTACCACTTGCACTGATACTATTTATTGGAAAATCCCTTATGTGGAATATGGATCCCTATGCTTAAGACCACGACATCATTATTGATGCTGCAAGAGAATTAGGAAGAGAAAATAAAATATAAAATATAATTAATAGGGCATTCAGGACTTCACTATGAAAAAAATAATATTTACAAGATAAGAACTCTTACTTCAATCCTATATAATTTCTCACAACAAGAAGTTCTAAATCCCTCACAAAGTTCTCAACTTTCAAGAAGACCCTCTAGCTCCTATAGGCTCTTTGCTGCGCCACACCTCTGAAGATCTCTTTGGATCTACATAGTTGCTGCTTGTGGCCTCCCATTAAATAGAGCTTGGAATTCTAAGAATCCTAGTCCAAACCGCATTAGAAACGGATTTCAATTCCTTGTCTAATCAGTATTTGACCCTAGGAAGTTGTCTGCCTGTCGTATCTCAATCATACATTGGAAATCATGTGAAATTATGCCCAATCAAAGTTGGAAATAATCCATGATCATCGGATCATGCCTGACCGTGCATTGGGCTGTCCGATCGTTCAAGAGATGCAATTTCCCCATGGACCACGACTATAGACCATGCCTTGCGAGGTGAACTGTGATGCAGCTTCCCGTGGACTACATCAAGCGATGAGTTGCGATGGACTACGATATGGGCCTGGGCCATGCATGTCCATTTACATGGGTCGCAATAGCTTGGGCGTGCACCCGCGCGTTTGCACACTGGCCCGCAATCATCTATGCATGGGCTTGCGGCCATGCATGCCTTAGGCCTTCTTCCATGTAAGTTTGCACGTGCCTTTGGGCTGCATCTAGGTCTGCTGCGGTTGGGTTTCTTCCAAGCCAGGCTTGAGGTATAGTCCAATAACTCCGACCTCGACTTGATGTTTAGTTTTCACCTGACATTGAGAGCTTGTAACTGCCATCCCCATGTCCTGGGGCAAATACCTGACTGACTATAGATGGGCAAACATGGAAATGGAGCTAGGCCACTCGATTCCATCTCCGTCATGTGCTGTGTTCACCTTGACCTGAGACTTGCCGGGGAGCTTCTTATAGGAGCACCTTGTCCAGGTCATGGAGGTTTTGAAACCAGCAAGGATCAAAGAAATCTAGGGCTTTGGGCATCCAAGATCAGCCAAGATTACAAACCCTAGCATAGCCTCTATAAAATTTAGGATTTGTGCACCTAGTCTTGGGATGAGAGAACATATGGCACAAAGAGAGTTTCTTGGTGATTTTTCTATTTAGAACAACCACAAATAGAGCTTTCCAGGAGCTAGGACCGGCCACTAGATGGGAGGCATGGAAAGAGTCTTGGGAGATTGGGACTCTAGCACTAATCCTTGGAGGCGCGAGTGTGAAGCAAGAAAGAGGAGAGATAGGGGCAACTTGCTAGGGTTTTGCACGTCTTGGGATGTGTGAAGTAGAGGGAGAGGAAGAGGAGAAGGGGGAATCACATTTGAGAGAAAAATGCTTCGATTCCTATTGACAACATATAAGGATTCCATATATATATACATGGGTTATCATGGTCTAGTCTAGACACATGGTTCTTAACCCATCCAAACAGCTCCCATGCTAACTCAAAACGTGAAAATACTCCCCCAAGCCCCATGTACACCCATGGCCTCATGTGCTCTCACCCTCCTTGGACTCAAACCTAGCCCAAAAATGAGTTGACCCATCAAAACCCCTGAATTCCAGGCTTCGACGCACGAAGGCTGCATACCTTCATCGTAGGGCCTAAACTAGCCCTGGAACCTCCATGATAGCTTTATAAAGTCTAAACCTTTGCCTTTTCCTTAGCCACCAGAGGCTTGGGAGCACTGCACCTGAGCCTACAATCTCCATCTTGGTGTCCCATAGCCTTTGCAAAGTCTCTATCTATTAGACCCATTATTACCACACATTTGTAAAAGCTGTCATGGGAAAGAGCCTTCGTTAGTGCATCAGCTTGGTTTCCTTGGTCTGAATTTTGACTAACTCCACTTCACCCTCTTCCATGAGCTCTTTGACCCAATGATATCTGATATTGATATGCTTTCTTTATTACATGAGCTCTCTGACCGGTGATATCTGATATTTATATGAGATACTTCAGGCTATGGACTCTGAGCAATATCCTCAGATGGGCTTCCTTTGTTGCATGATGGAAAGTGCAAAGGAAAAGATCCAAAAGGCAGATTCAACACATGCTAGTGAGTACATTCGGATCATTGATTGATGGTAGAGTTATCAAATGGGTACAAATTCGCATCTAGCATGTAGACAACAAATCAAGAACATTTTAAAAATTTAAATTCAATTATATTTCTATATGTCACTTAACTAATTCTGAAAATATGTGTAGCTTACTATCTGAATCCGAGATTCCAGTACTCTATACTGGACATTGCCATGGATTAACTTAAGTCTGCCCTATGCAATGTAATATATAAGATAAAGCTTGATTCAGATGTCATAGCTATATGCCTAGAACAAGTTAGGTTAAAATTATTGAATAGTTTTTATTAGTTGTAACTTTAACAATTAACACATGGTAATAATATTTTTTTCTAGATAATTATTTAAAAAGGGCACAGATTCTTTAGATCTAATGTAACAATCAGAAGTAAATTAAAGATGAATCTTGGTAGGTACATAAATTAATATCAGATTCAAAGTGATTTTTGATTTTGCTGAATCTGAAATTCTCAATGATTTAATATCTTTTATAGCTGAATAGTGGATGCATTTTGATGGACTTTCAAAATATTTGAAAAATCTTGCTGTAAAGATCCTCTGTTGGATGATGTTATCGAGTGGATGTGAGTACAACTGATCAACTTTCAACCTTATCCATACCAGGTAGAGGAACCATCCAAAATAGAAACATCTTAATGATCTTGTATAAGTATACTCTAAATTAAGGTTGAGACTAAAGTACATTCAGAAAGAAGTTGAGTTGAAATACTCCGATCCGACTGCGAGTGATTTTATCGATGAGGATGAAGATCCAATGATTGGATGGATCATGAGTCAGTAGTAGGAGCCAGAACTTGATGAGCCAGAATCATCTC
Organism: Areca catechu; assembly: GCA_021397845.1. Lineage (NCBI taxonomy): Eukaryota > Viridiplantae > Streptophyta > Magnoliopsida > Arecales > Arecaceae > Areca > Areca catechu. Next base: position 44,702,008 of record CM038038.1, read on the forward strand.
TTTGACCAGCTAGTTTTGTAGCTTGTAAGGTTGGGGTGGATGCTAAATAATGGGCAAGCAGCAATATTTCTACAAGGCTCTAACCGATATATCACATCATCCCTCGTAATCTATTAGCCCAGAGATAAAGAAAAGGCACTTGCATCTCCAGTGGAGTACTTAGTTGATTCAGATTCAGACACTAGGGAGCAGTGCTAGTGCCTCTTCTGATGGTCGAGAATCTAGTGATTAGGGAGGGATTGGAGGGTAGATGTAGTCGGCTATTAATCTTCGATTCACTGATGAATTATAGTTTACTTATACCATAGGATATGGGCCATGGTGACGAGCTGTTTAAGCCCATGGTAATACGTTCTATATAGGCGACGGGTTCCGTGAGATTATTCAAAACACGATGCAGCTGCAGATGTCTCGCACATGAATAGGATCCATAGATGTATCAGGCTCATCCTCGTATTCTAGATCCTTTTATCCGTAGGTACCGGTAACTTATGATCCATATGGATATGGTGCATCTGAGATATCATCTTCTAGTGCTATTATCCCATGTAGCTCGGAGCATCTTATGGATCTGATTTTGCTGTCGGTATATTTGGATGAGCCCCTTCATAGCCATATCATTAGTCTCTGGACACCTCTCAAAGTCAGGACTTCAACGAGGAATCTATGGAGTTACGATCCATCATGCATACCTCCTGGGATGAGTGCAGATGATTACAATGCTGCTTGGCTAGAGGGATTTACTAATCTTTTAATTGAGTATATTAATGATCTTGACATTTATGGACATCGATACTTGATCTAATTCAAAATATCGATACGTAACTGTATTTATATTTCTCCTCTCTAATTAATTATCGATAATCTTGTTTTGTTTTTTAAAAATATTATGGAGTAGTTGGAGGCTAAAGAATACTTTATAGTAGTTTTGATGAATTAGTCCTAAGGATATATCTATTTGGATTTCAAAACATTCAATAAATCATAAAAGATTAATTTGAGATCAAAGAATACTAAAAAACTAAATTTCTTTTGGCATGTCGATTTGAACCTGCATGCCAAACCATATCGAGTGTTGGTACATACGGTATCGGTACCGTACCATACTGGCTGGTGATAGGTATGGATTTTGATACTGGTATTGGGAACCTTGATAGAAATACTCTGCATCAGATGATACATAATCGCAGCCCCTCTTCCAGACAATCAAATCTGTCGATCCTAGGAAGAAAAACCCTCCTAATGATATAATTTAGGAGCCTCAGGTCAGTGAATAAGGTATTAGCCATAAGGTCTCTTTGCCACCTAATCCTCTCTATCTAGAACACATCTTGGTGCAACTTTCCTGTCAGCCAATCTCTCAGGAATAATACTATAAGAAGAAACACCCAGTTTAGGATTCAAGTCAGCTTGGATTTGGGATTCGAGTCAGTTTGGATCCAGGTCAAGGTAAAAAGTTTAGAAAATGGTCAAAAATATTTTAGAATGGTTTCAAAGAAGTTTTTGAGGATTTTAATAGGGTCAAGCTTTTAAGAATACTTCTAGATGAGGATTTTCTTAAGAGATTTAATTAAAAGTATCACAAATACCTACTTCTCTTCAAATCATACTAATCCTATCCTCAATCAAGGGCTTAGTAAAGATGTCAGCTAATTGCCTATTAGTGTTAACAAAATCAAGCATTACATCACTATTTTGAATATGATCTCTTCTGAAGTATCTTATTTCAATGTGTTTAGTTCTTGAGTACTGAATTGGATTTTTAATTAAGTTTATTGCACTAGTGTTATCACATCATATAGAAATATTATTAAGTTTGATGTCAAAATCTTCAAGTTACTTAATCCACAAGATTTGAGCACAATAGCTTCTGGCTATAATGTATTTGGTCTCGGCCATAGACAATGTCACCGAACTTTGTTTCTTGCTAAACCATGAGATTAAAATAACTCCAAGAAATTAACAAGTTTCACTAGTATTTTTCTATCTTGTTTATAATCAGCAAAATCAGCATTAGAATATCCTATAAATTCAATAAAAGATTATTTTGAATACCATAAGCTAGCATTAATAGTACTGGATAAGTATTCAAAGATTCTTTTAACAAGTATGATTCTTTAGGATAGATTGATATCTTGCATACATATATACACTGAACATTATATCTGGTCTACTAGTAATAAGATAGAGCAATGATCCAAATATATCTCTATAAAGTTTTTAATCTATTCTTTTATCGTTCTCATCTTTGTCAAGCTTATATGTGGAGCTCATAGATGTGCCAATTTTTTTAAAACTCTCTATCCCAAACTTGAGTATTTTTCTTGTATACTTTATTTGGTTGATGAAGATTCCTTCATTTGTTTTTTTGAAGTCGAGGAAGAAACTAAAATCTCCCATCATGCTTATTTCGAACTTTTCTTGTATTAGCTTGGCAAATTCTTGACAAAGGAGATCATTAGCAGTACCAGAGATAATGTCATCAATATATATTTGTATAACTAGTAAATCATCATATTTCTTTTTCAAAAATAATGTAATATCTATATTTTTTAATAAAATTATTTGAAGTAGAAATTTGCTTAATCGTTTAGGGGCTTATTTCAAATCATAAAGTGCTTTATGTAATTTATAAATGTGATTTGGAAATTCATAATTTTCAAAATCAGGTGGTTGTTCTACATATATTTTTAAGAAATAAAATCATTTAAAAATATACTTTAACATTCATTTAATAAAGTTTGAAATCCATAAAATATACAAAAGCAAGTAGTAGCCTAATAGCTTCTAATCTAGGTACTGGTACAAAAGTTTCATTAAAATCAATTATTTTTTCTTGACTATAATTTTTTGCAACTAACCTATATTTTTTTATACCTTTACAATGTTCATATGAAAATAACTAATGTTGGACTTGTTATTTTTTAAAAGCTCATATAGTATTTTTTTAAAAATTGGACGAGTCAAAACATGATTTAAAACAAAACATGGTGTGTTTATTGTTTCCGTCCAAAAATATCTAGGAAGGTCACCTTCAAACAATATAGTGTATGCCATTTCTTTCAAAGTTTGATTTTTCTTTTTTACTATCCCATTTTGTTGAGATATCATAGGTATAGAAAATTATGTTTAATTCCTTTTCATTATAAAAATTTTCAAAATTATGATTTTTGAATTTTGTTTCATGATTACTTCGAATTGAGATAATTGAAAAGTTTTTTCATTTGAAACTTTATGATAGAATTTTGTAAATACTGAAAAAGCTTCATCTTTTTGTGCTAAAATGAAAGTCCAAGTAAATATTGAAAAATTATCAATGATGACAAGTCCATATCGCTTGCCTCCTATGGATCCAAATAAATCCGTATGAAAAAGTTTCGAAGGCCTACTAGTTGAAATCATGCTTTTTTTAAAAAGAATTCTTAAATTGTTTTTTAAATTGACATGCATCGCAAATAGATTCTTTTCAAACTTAAGTTTTGATAAATCTTTTATAAGATCTCTTTTAATAATTTTTGAAAGTAAATCCATACTTGCATGTCTTATGGTGCTATAACCAACTAGTTTTATTATTTTTAGTATTCATTGCAACTAGACAATTGCCATTATTTAAAGCTATATCATCTAGATCCATTTTATAAATATTATCATGTCTATGTTCAATCAATACTATACTATCCTCAATTGAATAAAATACAATGCATTTAGAGGATTCAAAAACTACTTTACAACCTCTATCATATAATTGACTTATACTAAGAAGATTATATTTTAAGTCATCTAAAGAAAATATTTTTATAAATATAGAAGGGGCAATGTAGATTTTTTCAATTAAGATTATGACCTTTTTCATTTCTTGGAATGTTATCATTCCTTGTTCTTTAGCTTCAAAAGTGACAAATTAAGTTTTATCACCCATCATGTATCTTGAGCACTCGTTATCAAGATACCATTTTCTTTTCCTCCTTGGACCGTAAGATACATCTATATGAAAGAATCAAATTTTTCTTTTAGGTATCCAAGTCATCTGGGTCCTTTGAGATTAGTCTTATTAGTTCCTTTTGGAATCCATTTCTTTTTAACCATTTTTCATTAATTTTTCTAAAATTACATAGATATGCTTTATGTTCTACTTTACCGCAACAAAATCAAGTAACATTTAAGATAGAGTTAAGACGAGCTTTGTCAAAGAAATTTTTCAAAAACTTTTGCTTATTTTGAGTATCGAAACCTAAACTGGTTTTGTTGAAAATGACTTTTTGATCATTTAAAATTATTTGAAGTTTTTCGAAACTAAGAGTAAATTTTTCAACAAAAGGTTTTAGTTTTTGCCGTTCCTTTTTTAAATTCAGAATTTCTTGTAAAACATTCTCTTTATCTTTCAAAATACTTTTTTTTTTGTCAATTCAACATTTTGTTTCTTCAAATCTTTGTTGATCTTTCATAATTTTTCAAATTCAGCTGATAAATTAACAATTGCTGATTGTAATTTATTATCATCAAGAGAGTTTTCAGATATTGCCTCATTTTCTTGTGCCATGAGATAAAGATTGGCTACTTCTTGAGTTCCTTCTTCGAAGCTTGAATCTTCACTATGCCTTCATGTAGCCATCAAAGCTTTCTTCTTATATTTCTTGGCCTTCTTGAGTTAAGGGAAATCCATCTTTAAATGTACGGGCTTCTTACATTCAAAACATATGTGCTGCTTCTCCTTGTCTTTGCTTGCTTCGTCCTTATAAAACTTTTTAAAGCTTGGTTTCTTCCTTCTCATAAGCCTCTTGAATCTTCTTGCAACAAGGGCCATCTCATCATCTTCTTCCGACTTATCACTTTCTTTTTCTTTATTTGTTATTGACTCAGAGCAATGGTCTTCTTCTTCTGGACTCCTCTTTATCATTTTGCCTCATTATGAGTTAATGAGTTATGAGTGATCCAATGAGTTCAAGTGGACCTTGGCTTCTTGAATTAAGGTCACCTTTGCTTCTCAAGACTTTGGAAGAGACCTAAGAATATTTTGAACAAGATCATTATTAGAATAGGTTCTTTCCAAACTTTTAAGCCATTGGTTATATCAGTAAATCTAGTATACATGCTTGTAAATTGTAATAATCTCATTAGACTCCATTTTAAACAATTCATACTTATGTATAAGTATATTAATTTTGGTTTCTTTTGCTTGGTACCTTTATGGATAACCTTCAACCCAAGGTTCGCCGAACCGTGTCGTACCGTCAGTTCGAGACGTACCAAATCGGACCGGTGGCCAGACGGCACTGTTTGGCCTATTTAAACGAGTCGAGGGGTTTAGAAATAAAAAAAATTAAGAAACTGGCCCGAATCGCACCGAACCAGTTGGTTCGGCCGGTTTATAACGGTTCGGTCCGGTTCGAACCGGTTTTTTTTTTCCTGTTGGGTACTGTATAAGTGGGGGGTTAAATAAAGAGAGGCAGAGAGCTCTCTTTGCTTCGTTCTATTCAACGAAGGAAAAAAGCTATTTTCCTCCATTTCAAGCTAATCAAATGCCAACTAATTCAAGATAAAGGTAGATTCAAGGTACGTAGAGCTTCCATTTTCCCTCTCTCCCCTCTTTTTTATTTGAAATTCGTGAAAATTAAAAAATTAAGAAGAAATGCAGTCAATTTTTTTTGTTGGGCATGATTTTAGAGTATGTTATGGATCTAGGAAAAATCTACACAATAATACTATGATCTTGATTTTTTATTAAGTATATAATTTCTTAAATTAAATATTAATTTTAGATTAAAAAATTAATAAAAAAAATAAAATAATTAATAAAAAATTATAATTATAAATTATTATAATTATGGGGCTCGTAAGCTACTCTCATTATAAATTTCGTATCGATTTATTTTAGTTTTGATACATCTTATGAAGTGCTTTAGATCTAAAATTGAAAAAAAATGGCCTTTAATGCATTTTCAGTATCTTAAAAAAAATATATACATCTATGATAGGATCCTACATGAATCTAAGATCAAATTTTTTATAATATTTTTATTTTTATATTTTTTAAATCTAAAAAATAAAAAAAATATTTATTTAAATTAAAAGTTTAAATGATCTCACAGTATATAAATGATCTCAATATTTATGAACATCGATATTCTATCCAATTCTAGATATTGATATGTAATTATGTTTATATTTTACCTTTCACTTTTATTAATTGCTGGTAATCTTACTTTAATTATCATTTATATCTTATTTTAATTAGAGTTAATGTATTAGCATTTTGTAAATTCTAAATCCTAAATCTTGAATCCTAAACTCTAAATCCTAAACCCTAAAGGCCTAAACATTAAATCCTAAGACCTAAACCCTAAAAAAATAAAAAAAATCCAAAATCCATTAACAAAAAAATGGACATGTCGGTTCATACCGGCACACCCACCGTACCATATGTCGGTACGGTACAATACCGATGCTGGTTGGTGAATTGGCATGCCCACCATACCATGTGTCGGTACGGTACGCTACGGTACCAATATCGTACCGTACTGGCCTAGCATCGATACGGGTCTCGATACCGGTGCCAGAAACCTTGCTTCAACCTATTCTAAATCTTCTTAACGAAGCTACAAGTTAAAATCTTATTAAATTCATTAACATGTAAAGCACAATATAGAATATTCATAGCCTTAGCATTTAGTTCTATTAATTTCATATCTTGCTCATCCCAATCCTTTTCAAGTTGGGAACATCAACTCCATCTATTTTAATTATAGATATGTGTGGGCCATTTATTATAACTTTTCAAAGTAGATAGTCAAGTGCTTAAACATAAATATGTATGCAAGCTTTCCAAGAAGTGTAATTTGTGCCAGTGACTATTTGAAGATTGCCCTTTAACAAGAGACATGCTAAGTTGGTTGCCATTTGATCTTAACTCTTAATAGTTAGATCAAATGTAGCTAAGTACCAAGCTCTGATACTATTTGTTTTCTAGCTAAACAATCTAAGAGGGGGTGAATTAGGTTTTTCAAAAATTTAACTCAAGTATATGCCACCTTTGAAAATGTGTGGAGTGATGGTGAGCAGAAATATGTGTTGTAGTAAAATTTAAAGTGAAATACTAAAAGTAAATAAATATAGCAAAAGAGCATATATAAATACAAGAGACTTTTATAGTGGTTAGTATACCCAACATCTACATCCACTTCTCAAGCCTTTAGAAATTTTTACTATAATCTCTTCAAAGATTACAGCCAAATTATTTTTCTAGGATCACAATCCAAAATCCATCACAGATTGTTTTATAGGGCTCACAATCTAAAACCTTTTTAGCCAATTCCTGGCTTAAATACCTAACTTCAATTCCAATTAAAGTTAGAAAATAAGAAACTAAGAAAGAACAATATAAGTACAAAGCTCCTTGAAAAGAGAAAGAATAAAATAATTATGTACAAGAGAAGAGACTCCTAGGAATCCATAGAAGTTTTAGTGCTTGTCTCCTTGTTGGAAAGCCAATGATGGAAGGAATATTTTAGGTGGTTGGCAGTAGAAGCTCTCAAATTAATGTTTTGGCTTTATCTCTTTGTTCTTTATGGTCTCCAATGAGTTGGTAGACTTAAATATGCTTTTAAGGTCAAAATGACTATTTCTAGCCGTTGGAGGACGAATATAGCCATTACATTCAAAACTGGGTCAATCTGAACTTTTCGAAGAATTAGCCGTTATGCTTGTCGGCAGTCCTTGAGTCAATTTGGATTATTGTTGAGTTGACTTGGATCACATCTGATTTGGCTCGGTCTTCAATTGAGTAGACTCAGTCTTCTTTCATCAAAAGTCACCTTTCTGTTTTCCACTATTAAGCTGACTTGATTCATGGAAATGACTTAGTTTCCATCCGAGTCTACTTAGTTGCTATTTGAGTTAGCTCATTAGTTGGCTTTCAAAAAATTAGCTTCTATATTTTTAGCTCCCCCTGTCGAGTCAGCTTAGTTTTCCATTCGAGTTGGCTCGGCAGTGTGATGGTTGAAACTTTCCTGTGCCAAGTTGAAACTCTTGTATCGGGCTGAAACTTCGATCTTTTCAAAAATTCTTGATTCCACATCCCAATACCCTATTTTTACATGGTTTTCATTGGCTTTTTCATATCTCTGGAGCTTCAAAAACTTATCTTTCAAATCAATAGTTATCCTTAGCATTTCCTGAAATATTAATTTATTCAATTTATCAGTTACTTTATATGCTCAATGTTTTGTTATTCATCAAAATCAATTCTTTGGATCAATAGAGATCTTTGGCATCGTAGGAGAGATCGGCTTCTCTGCCTCCCCTTCCTTTAATCGATCGGAACCCTAGGCCAAGGGTTGCTCCTTGATTGCCAAGTTGGGAGACGGGCCGTGTGCTTCATATGCCTTGGTTTGTGCAAGCTTCTTTATCCTGGCCAACATCTTGAAGAAGTCAGCCGAGGCTCTCTTCTCGAGAAAGAAGAGGAAGGATACTTTCGCAGTCCATTCTTCATGGTCCAGATTATATACTTGCAAAGCGCTGCATTAAACTGGCTCACATATGCCCTAAGAGATTCCTGCCTTCTTGATATTGATTAGGGAGTCAGAACCTCGACACAGCCTCCTGCTGTTGACAAAATGGACAACCAATAGATCGACTTAACTGGCTGAAAGAATGCACAGACTTTGGCTTCAGATCGGAGAACCAACATCTAGCCACCTTCATGAGAGTGGATGGAAAGGCTGACATAGAACTCCATTAGTAGGTCCATGAAGGAGCATTAAAACCTTGAAACTCTCTAAGTAATCAATCGGGTCAGTTGACCTGTTATAAATCTCCAACTATGGCATATTAAAATGTCTCGGCAATTATTCTTGCATGATTTGAGCTCCAAAAGTAGGGTCGATGTTATAACCTAGTCCACCTTGGTCTAGAGTCGAACCTTTTATGGCATCAATATGTTGGTAGAGCTCTTGGAGTTTGCAGTCTACTTATGCTTCCCTTGTAGTATATGCCTCGGAAGGTTGGGAGGCGATCGGACTGGCAATGATCCTTCATAAGACTGAGACGAGGAAGAATGTCTTCTTGCTCGTTTAGGGGCCTCAAGCATGCTTTGGCAAGTATATCCCTCTTGTCTGGGACTTTGCTAGAGGGATGGTTGCTATTGTTTTGGCTATAACGTTTCCAGTGCTGCTTGACCCCGATGAGGTGTAGCCGGAGTGATGCTCGGCAGTGGTGGCACCGATATGGGTTTGTCATGGTGTTGGATCGTCTAGGCCACAGCCACCAAGGCTTGAATTTGTTGAGAGAGTTTCTCTAGGCGGTCAGGTTCTACCTGGCCCCTGGCTAAGTAGTACCAAGTTGAAGCTTAGGAGGGGGATTGCCGGTGGGCTGGCTGGCTGGCTTGCTTGGACGCGGTGGTGCTAGAATGTCGAGTAGACACCTTAGGGTGCCATGGAGGCTCCGCTCAGATTTCTTCCAAGGATGGGTAAGGACCCTTCCTTTAGTGCTAACTTGTGATGCTGCTCTCTACTTGGTCGTCGGAGGTTGCTGGAGAGTTGGCGCTCACATGATGTACCTACAAAGAAGCCCTAGCTGGAGGTTGCTCCGATGAGGGCCCTCTAATGATCAAGTCAAGTGGCAGGCAATGGAAGGAAGAAAATAGAGCGGAGATGGGAGGAGAGTATATATGTTGCATACCTTGGGAGCTTTCAAGGAGTCCCTTTATATAGGCGAGAGGCAGGGACATTTTTAGGATATGGAAATCCTTAGTGGATTTGTGATAAGTGATAGGGCATCAGGTCCTGTCGATGGATCTGTTAGTGGGTCATTCTATTTATCAAGAATGCCTGCCTTCCATTGATTTTAACCTTGTCTTTTTTGCATCGCCGACCATGCTCTTTAATGGTGACATCGACCATTGCATGGGGCTAGTCATGTTCATTTTAATTGTGAGGATTTGTTGAAGATTAAGGAAGATCGCTTCTAGTCATAATCAAGTGTATGGGGGCAAGCATTGGTAGCATTTTCTTTCAGTTGCCTTAAAAAATAACATCTTTGAGTCCTTGCCCATTTTTAGGCACAAGGACCTAGGGTTGGTCTGAATATCCTTTGTGAGGCCGAGAGCCAGTCGGATCGAGGGTCCCAAGGTGCATCCTTGCCTCATCTGAGGGAAGCTGAGCCATGGATGTCGAAGGGAAGGTGGTTTTCTGTTGGGACCAAAGGTCAATCAGACTGAAGGGTCCTAGTAGCATGGTTCTACCCCACCCGAGGAGTCGGCCTTGTGTGCCAGAGATGACCTCGGATGCTGAACCTTCGGAATGCCGAGGATGGGGTTAGCTCCCATATCATATGTATATTGCTTCTTCATTTCATTCTTTTATAATTTGATAAATGATGCTCTAGAAATCTGAAGATAAATTACTGAAATCTGATGAAGAATTAGCAGTTACATAATAATTACAATAATTATCTAGAGTATTTTGACTTACTCATTACCAAGGTGGAAACTCTCAAGACCTTCAACAGCCAACACCCCTCCCCCTCGACACCCCACCCCTGCAAAATTAAAAGAAAAAAAGAGGAAAATTTCATCATTCCAAAAGTTTGAGACACTTGAATATTTCCTAAAATGCTCAGAGGCATCCACTAGAGATGATTTCTTTAGGCAGTTGTAATTTAATTTTGTTCTTAATTTAGTCTTCTTTAAGAAGAAGCAAAGGGTCATTAAGAGCTAATTTACACTAGAAGAGGGGAAATGGAAGCAGGTCTTTGATAAGGCTTACAAATGAGAGTATTACTTGACTGATAATGGCCACTTCTTCACTCTGGCTTTTGCTGCAGCTAGGAATATGGTCTGAAAAAGGATTTTCTTGTTAATGTTTCTCAGTCTAATATAGTGGACCTATCACCTATAGATGCTTGATAAAAGGGTCAATGTTGAAGGACTTGAAAATTGCAATAAGAAGTTCTATATTGACACTGTATCAACCAATATAATATGGGTACCTTTGAAGGATTTTTTGCATGCCTGATGATGCAGATCTAAGTGCAATGGATTTTTAAAAAATCTTTATGCAAATCCAGCATACGATTTGATCAAAATCTCATCTCAATATATGTCAGATTGTAAGAAAATAGATCTAAAGCAATAAATTAGATTAAATTAGAATTTAATTTTATATAGGATGATCACATCATTTTTGTGTGAGTAGACGATCTCCGCAATCTAATGTTGTGGTATTGAGGTTCTCTAACAAGCCGCACAAATGTTCGGCCTTCACAAATATTCACTCGGGCTGATCTTGGATGCTTTTCTTTAGATTGATCTGTCTTCACCAAGAGGGATCAGAGGCTCCTCATACCCTTGATTTTCTTCGCTCCATCTGATTGGTTCGAGTGCTAGGATATTACATGGGATTAATGGGGAGGGGATGAAGCAAGGGAAGATGCGGAGGGTATTCTAGCGATAGAAGATTTTATGCAAAAAGTAAGAATAGATTTTTTCTCGATGCAACCCCATTTTAATAATACTTTATCCGCTTGGTTTAAGCGTAGAAAATTTTGTAAACCACGTAGGGTGTGATCCCTCTTTGAATTCTAAATTCAAAGGAAGTCCCATTTCTCCCTCTCTGCACTCGTCACAAGAAAGACGGCGCACACCCTCTCGATTTTATCCAGAAGGGGCGTGCGCCCTCTTTCTCATTTTCCCCAACTTCATGTAACAAAAAAGGGGTGCATGCCTCCTTGGATCTCATCTAGAAAGGGAGCATGCGACCTCTTTCTCTCCCCTTTTCAAATTCAAAAGAGGGTGTTGCCCTCATCCATATCCAAACATGGCACCACCTCTCATTCTTCTACGAAGAAAAATCATGTAAAAAGAAGAGGGAGTGCCAATACTTGGCACTCATCCTCATCCAAATTGGTTATCCAGGTGGCACTAACTCTTGGTGCCCTTGCAAGTCCAATTTAATTGAATCAAATCCAATTTAATTAGGAAACCAAAATAAGAAATAAATAAATCTAATTAGATGAGGTCAAACCTAAATTAAGAACCCAAATTAAGGAAACAATACGAGCCCAATTAGATTAGATCAAGTCCTATCTTGATAGAAAAACCTAATTAAGGAGAAACATGGGTTTAATCATGTACTAGCATGATTTTCTTAGACCCAGTCAGACTACGTCAGCTTAATTAAGCAGTCAAAGACCAAAACCCTTATTTATGTGATCCCATAGGTTCAATTCTATTTGGTAATGGGATATATTGTGATCTCCATTAACAATATCATCGAAATCTTTTTTGATGAATCCGAACTCTTTCCAATTCAACCAATTAAAATTATTGACATTTAAGTAATTCTAATTGATCTCACAATCCACCAGTGATACCTAGCAGTATGTAGTGGCAATCCATCAGAATCGAATGGATGAACCTCTAGGTACAATTGCAGTGTGATTTGATTTTTCTATCATGAATCTAAACAGGGCATTGGTTAAGAATAACTCGTCAAACCTGGCCCCTGTCATATGTTAGATTCAATTGGCTCGAGTCCGTTGTGAAACATTATGAAAATGCCTTTCCATCATTCACACTGCCTGGCCATGGGTTTTAGGACTGTCTGATGATCTACATAGGACTATTCCTCATCTATCGAGGTCGATAGATCCTGTCTTGGTGCACACCCTATTCCGACAATGAACATGTTGTAACCAACTTACACCTTAAGGCTTCATATGGCTAGGAGACCGAGTTTTGGTGTAGTCAAATCATAGCACCCCTCATTATGAACAGCCGAGGTATCTCAGGTCATAGAACTATTCATACTAATGTAGTATTGAGTACAACACTGACAAGTAGGTAGACATCGTAGTGAGTACTTATATTTGGTCATACTCAGTATCCTTGTTCTTAACAAATACCTATACTCTCACTTCGGTCTCTCCACACTGTAGATTCAAAACTCATCTATCCTAGGAAAGCGATCGTGCACCAATCTTTCTAGATCAAACACTGTCTCCATGAGGATCCTATGATTTGGAGCAATTAATGAATTAATTATTAATAACATGTCTTAAATTCTCAACTCTTGAGAATATGTGTCATTATACCTATTAATTCAATGGATGATTCATAGACAATTTGAACTTAGATATGAATGAAAAAATCTAATTTTATTAATATAAAAAATCAATATTACAAAATATGTTCTAAGAGAGTTTTACAAGTATCAATCGATCTGGCTTATAGGGCATACATCTAACAACCTTCCCAATCTAGATGAACCATGAGCTAAGTGTAAAGGATCCTTTAGTGCAACAAATGCTATACCTACCTGTGACCTGTATCAACTTGTATTGTGACAGTGTTTATCTTATAAAGCACATAAGATTGACTTAGCTGAGCTAACATTCTGAGATACAAAGAATAATCAAATGTGCAATAAAATATTCAATTTTGCTGAGATGTTTAAACATGTGCTAAAGTATTGTATGAAAAAAGGCTACCTTTTTCTTTTTTATGTCTGAAAAAATTACATAGAAACTAATATCATACTTAAATCTATGCTAGTTAATGACCTTAGTTGTTTTAAGGATTAGTATATTTAAAGCAAAAGTTATGTTATCTTTGGAAGCATGGTCTATATGAACAAAATAGTGGTCTTTGAAATGCATGTTTCTGGGTCTTGATGGCTTTGTTAAAATGGTGCCAGGCAAAGTTCATCGCTTATTATCTTCTCGTAGCATTTATGCTTGGTTGATTAGAGCACTACAAGATGATATCCTGAAATATTTCGGTGTAAAGATTGCTATGGTCCTTTTATATACATTTTGTTCACCTTTTCAATGGTTTAGTATAATTTTTTAACATTAAGGTTCTTTACCTCTACTTGGTTACTGCGCAACTTCAGGTCAGGTCTTCACTGATGTGGTTGGAAGCCCATACTATGTTGCCCCTGAGGTACTATTGAAGCGTTATGGACCAGAGGCTGATGTCTGGACGGCTGGTGTTATACTTTACATATTGTTGAGTGGTGTACCTCCATTTTGGTCTGGTATGACTCTGGACTCTGATGTGCACCTGCTCACACTGGTTCATGATTTATGGCAAATTGGCAATCACTAAAATTGATCTTTTCACTTTTTGCAGAAACACAGCAAGGAATATTTGATGCAGTTTTGAAGGGGGTAATAGATTTTGACTCAGATCCATGGCCATTGATATCTGATAGTGCCAAGGATCTTATCAGAAAAATGCTATGTTCTAGTCCTTCAGAACGCTTGACAGCCCATGAAGTATTATGTATGTTCTTCCCTTTCAGTTCATGTTCTTCCCTTTCAGTTCAGACTATGTAAATTTTTATTAATGTTTGTATTTATATATTACATATTTATAACATCCCATATGAGAGGATTGATTGTTTACCTTTGTTGTTTTGGACCCTTAAAAAAATGGTGACTAAGGAGAGTTTTGGGGTCTTTCTTGTGACCTCCTCTCCGTGCAATCCAGAGTTGTTCAGGGTAATACATTTGAGGTATTAGGAGACATTTTCCATTAAAGAAACAGGATGAAATTCATCTTACTTTTCATTTTTAAGTTTAAAGATATAAAAATTCAAAGATACATAAAAAGATGCAATGCAGTTGAAAAGAAGAGAAGATGCAAAAAAGTGCCAGAAAAGAATAAAAGATGGAGAATAGAGTAAATCCCATGGATTGTTCTCTACTTAGTCAGGAGATCTTTGCGATCCCATAACAAATTAAGGATTTGATTGCCCTTCATTCACAACCTGCAATGAATTGCCTTTCTAAAGGTAACCTTATATTTTCTTTATGAATTTCTGATTCTGAATATGTGATAATCTTGTATTTATCACATCCAATCACTTGTTGCCAGATGTTTTCACTTTAAGAGCTAAGACTCCATGTCTCTTTGCATATTTGTCAGAAACTTAATATATAATTTATCATGTTGAAGTTACAGTTGCTAAAACTGTACCACAGTCTTCATGAGAAGATGGATGTCATGGGAATTAGGCATAATATATTGGAAGAAATCATTTAATTTCTTTATTTTGTGTTCGTTACTCACAAAAATTTGGAAGGAAGCTTTTAATGCAGGTCTGAACCGTATCCAGTTCTGACACTGTTCATTAGTGGGTTACAAGAAAGTTAATTTTCATCTGAATTTACCTATTCAACAACTATCATGAAGGGGTGGATGATCTTAGACTTTCACTGCATTTACATGATCAAATTGCCAAAAATGTCACTTCCAAGATATCAAAATGGTCTTTTGAAATTTTCATATTGGGGTCTTCTGACATTTGCATTTTGTTTCCCACATGCTCAGGTCATCCCTGGATATGTGAAAATGGAGTTGCCCCTGATAGTGCTCTTGATGCAACAGTCCTTTCTCACCTCAAACAATTTTCGGCAATGAACAAATTAAAGAAGATGGCTTTACGAGTGAGTGCTCATTTTTGTTGCAAATTAGTCTACTTCTTGAACAGTTAGGATTTAGGAAGCTTTAGTTCCTACAAAGCATAATGATATTGAGAAAACATTCTCTTATGTGTATGTTGACATTATGAATTCCTCTTTTTCATGAATGATTCATGACACCTGAGAAATAGGTTCCATTTTCTTTTCACATCTGTATATGATGGCTACCTATATTCACTTCTGAAATAGAAAATGGTACCTTACGCGTTGCAATTATAGAAGATATAATTCTCTATTTTGCAGGATGCAATTCAGTGACATCCAATTTTCAGGATGTTCTCTCTTCCCTTTGATATTTGAAATAGAAAAATTAAGGAATTTTTGCATGTCTACCCTTCAAAGATTTCTTATTTGCTTATAATGTACATATATTATATATATATGTACATATATATGTAGATATATATATATGTACATATATATATCTACATATATATGTACATATGTATATATATATATATGTACATATATATATATCTACATATATGTACATATATATATATCTACATATATATGTACATATATATGTAGATATATATGTACATATATATATATCTACATATATATATATATATATATATATATGTATGTATATATATGTTCTTGTTCAAAACTCATCGGATACTATAAAGTAGGTTGCTAGGGAAATACACTTAGGATAACGAGTATGAAGTTCTGCCTTGAGGTTCCCATGTCAACCTTTGCAGTTTGCTTTGTGTACCTTAACCTTTTCATGGCATGTTGAATCTGCTTCCACAGATGCTGATTTATTTTCTTAGATGCAATACTTGTGATCTTGTATGGGTATATTCTCTTGGTATTCTGCTAAACTGTCCTAATTTACCATGAGGAGATGCTATAAAACATGAAATCATAATAATAATATAAGAATTTTGCATAAATGGTCCATCTTATTTTAAATTTTGCAGATTCTGACCATTTTTTGATATGTTGCAGAAACTGTGCAATTTTAAATTTTCAAGTGCTTTTGCCCTTGATCTCATGAATAAACTCCATCCTGCAAAAAAAATAAAATAAAAAAAATAAAAAAAAAATTTCATTCACATAAAGCATGTACATCTGCTAACACGAATATGTGCATTTACCTCTGCTTAAAAATAGTGACCAAATTTTCAAAATGGAAAATAAAGTGGGTCATCTTGGCAAAATTCCCTAATAATGTTGACAAGGGAAAACCAGAACTGCTGCACTTTACATGATGCTACTAATTTATTTTATGACTATGGTAGAAGCTTGATTTAGTACTTTTTACTGTGTCACTTTATCAAGGTTTCTATATGTTGGCTTTTGCATGCCAGCGTGAAAGAACTACTGCATCTAGGATTGTCTGACAATTTATTCTACATCTTATCAGGTAATAGCTGAAAGCCTTTCAGAAGAGGAGATTGCAGGATTGAAAGAAATGTTCAAGGCAATGGACACGGACAACAGTGGTGCTATTACATATGATGAACTGAAAGCGGGTCTGAGAAGATATGGTTCTACATTAAAGGAAACAGAGATTCGTGACCTTATGGAAGCAGTAAGTCAATCAATATAGGAGACTTCTATTTTTTTTTCATGATTATTTAGTATATAAATGAAAGGTTGATGGAGATGGTCCCCAATGGTGACATTATACTTTTTCATACGAGAAGCATCAGTTGCAATTGTCTGTCACTTCATTTTCCATGACACCTTTCAGAGAGTTAGTCTTGTTGACATTTTGGATCTTGCTTGTTCTTTTTGAAAATCATTACTGTTCTTTTTGAAAATCATTACTCTTGATGGTGTGAATTTCTTAAGTTCTCTTTTTCTCTCATGATTCTTCAGCTATGTAAAGTGTATCATTGTTATTTTTGTTTCTTCCTGTTGGAATCAGTTGAACAAAAGGTGCATTTTGTATAATTGTTTCTGTTGTTTAATAAATGTGAATATATGCTGAGTAAATTTGAAATAACTACATAAGATTATACAAAGTCTTTCGCCATTTATCTGTATTTATTTATAGAAAGTGGACATTTAAATGGGAAGTATGATGAGATTGGATTAAAATAAGCCAGCAAGTCTTTGGTCTGTTGGTTGGCACCTCTCTTCTTTCTTCAAACACTGGGACGAGGCTCTGAGTTTGACCTGGGAAGATGGCTTTCTGATAGTGATGAGAGAGAGAGAGAGAATGGGGAAACAAATATTTTCTTAACTGGACAATATATCACATTTGTGTTGTCTTTAGATATTGTTCTTCTAATTATCGTGAGTATATAATCAGTAATCTGAATGGTCTATAACTAGGTTTGGTTGTGTGAAGAAAGAAATGGAACAGGGTATTATTTAATGCCTTTTCAAGGATGGAAAATGTAATTTCATGGAAAATAGTTGTGAAGCTTAGTATTCAAGGACATGAAAATGCAAGCATGAAGGCTAATTAGTTTGTTGGTTATCAATACTAAACTACTGATAGCTGAATATGGCTAATGTGATTTGGATTCAGCTAATTTCTAGTGAGGTTGCCTTTAGATTCTCATATTTTTCAGTGCTCAAGGTACTGTTGAAACAGTTATCTTTCCATGGCATCAAAATAAGGTTTTCTATAGAAAGGTTTGTTAAGAGTTCACAAATTTCATGTTAAATATGCTGTGCTGGACTTCTCAAAAAGAATGAAATCTTTGCAGATTCACTAGCTAGCTCTGGAAAATTATGCAAACAGAATTAACATCGAATAATTATCTGTTCTGTTGTCTTATATTCTCTTAGTCTGTATCTTGCATTATAAAATAAATCAGAAATAAATTTCTTTTCTGTCTGTATTGCTTGGATGTGCAAATCTTAAGTTCCAAAGTATCTGTCATCATACCTCATAACATACTGATGTACAGATTATCATTACATAGATTGAAACTGGTCAACTTAGTTTTTTTGTCAAGGCATGAGATGAAGTCAATTAGTGGCTGCTTGCTGAGACTAGTTCTTGTTCTCTTTTATGTGCAAAGAGACTCGTCTCATTGTCTCATGTGTGGGAAAGGAATTCGTATTGAAAGCATAACTTTGGATTGGTGCTAGTTTTAAATTATCATGCTCAGCAAGATTCTGTTATCTCCCAACTATTTTGTCTGGCCAGTGTGGAAGAGCACTGCCATGTGGATACTCAAATGCGATCCTGTAAAATTAGGTTACTTTTCAGCACATCAGAAAGTTGTAGAAATTTCTTCTTACATTATGTACCAATCTGAAATTCAAATCTGATCTCTTGTGTGTGGGAGATAGTTTTGGACACTAGAAAACTACTCCATATTGCCAGATTTATTTCTGAAAAGTCTTCCACAGCTCTTTGGTTGCACGTATAACTTCCTTGCTGTTCTTTGAGGATCATTTTGTCAATAATGTAAAGAATGTGATTCCATGTGCCTGGTTTCTCTGACTTGTTAAAATAAATTCCAGGCTGATGTAGACAACAGTGGTACCATAGACTACGGGGAATTCATTGCAGCAACTGTACATCTCAACAAGTTGGAACGTGAAGAACATTTGGTGGCAGCTTTTTCATATTTTGACAAGGATGGAAGTGGTTATATTACAGTTGATGAGCTTCAGCAAGCTTGTAAAGAGCATAACATGACTGATTGTTTTCTTGAAGACATTATCAAGGAAGTGGATCAGGATAATGTCAGTCGCAGATTTTAAAATAATTTTGATATAAACATTTTAGTTGCAATAATTTAATTCTATCTAATGCTAATAATGGCTAAAAATTGTTATTTTCACATATTGGTGGTGTGTGACTAGGGGTGCTATGTCTATCAGATTTATTTTTTTTGTGCACCGGAGAAAACTCTTGAAATTGTCTCAGGTTTTGAAATTATGTGGTTTCTGTGTCAGCTAGTATGTTGTTTTATTTTATTTCTTCAGTATGAGCTTCATAAAAGATGACATATTCTCATATTGAACCAGAACTGTACAGTCATAGTGCATTTAGTCGCAACTAAATGATCTGTAGAATGCTTATCAGTATGAACAAACCATTTTCCTACCATGATTGCCTTTTCTAGATGGGGACATAATGTTTGATCCTGAAAGCCTCCAATTGCACTGACTTGGTCTCCTTACTTTTGCACATGGGTTACATTTAAAAGAGTACAAGATCTTGTAAAAACTTATCATATTGTTGTGTCATATTTCCCCTCTCTTTAAAGTGTAGATGATACATAATATTTCATGAATAGTAACCTGATATTTAATATAGTATAATTCATGAATTTAATTTCATAAACTCAAGTCTTTATGGAAGATATTTGTAGGTCCAGCACCGTAACTTCAGATTATGACTAAAAGATACAACATAACTGACAAAATAAATGAAGCGGCATACATGTTTGGAGATTATATTTGTTGCAGAAATGTAATATAACATAGTGTCCTTGTTTTGTTTCAGGATGGTTGTATTGACTATGGTGAGTTTGTTGCAATGATGCAAAAGGGCAATATGGGAGTTGGAAGACGGACAATGCGGAACGATTTGAATATGAGCATGAGAGGTGTGCCTGGGGCATTCTGAATTTTTGTTATATATAGCATCGGTTAAAGAAATCCATTACTTTCCAAGTTTCTTTTCCTGCCCTTTTTGTATTTGTGTTGTGAAATGAAATATGGAAAAATATGGTGTTTGAATCTGATGAGTGAAGTATATTCTACGAAAATATCAAGTTAGTTATTCAAAAGCTGGACCAAGGCAACAGTGAAATCAAACCTTATCATGCCACAAGTGTCAACTTTGCAGTATAAGTATAGCCAAGAAGGGTTGACAAAAACTGTTTGGGGCTGTCAAATTGACGTCAACTCTGCCTTTGATTGTTCTGTTATCTTAAGCCAGGTGTGGATGAGGCCAAAGTATTATTCTGTTGTCATTAATTTCTATAAAAATACTAGGGTTATTTTTATATAATCTTATGGATCTTCCATAGCTTCAGGCCTTTCCTCTAACTTGTATTTAAAATACAAAAACTTTATTCACTCATCTTTTCTATGTACTTGTGTGACACCCTAGGAGGAAAAAAAAAAAAAAAAGCCAGCTCAGACCACGCGCGCAGGTTAGCGCGCGGCCCAGGCGCGAGCCCGAGCGAGTGCGCGGCCCAGGCACGAGCCCGAGCGAGCGCGCCGGGTGCGGGATGCGTGGGCGTGCGGACGCGAGCGCGCAAGCATGCGATCGTGAGCGGGCGACATGTGCGGGGTGTGACGGGCGCGCGAGGGGAGCGTGGGTGGGCAACCTCGCGGGGCGCGAGTGGGCATGCGGAGTGCGGGCCGGCCCGTTGCACGAGCGCACGGGCGAGCAGTAGGCGGCCCAAGACCGCGCGCGCGAGCGCGCAAGTGCATGGGCTTCGCCCGGCTGGTGGCGGGCGTTACTGGGGCATTTCCCAGCTATTTCCCCCTGGTTTTCCACGGCATTTCTCGCGGTCAACCACGGTCTATGAGGTTTCTGATCGATCTGGACCGTCCGATCATTCGATCGAACGGCTGAGATTGATCCGAGAGAATTTAGGCTTGATCAGGGACTTAGATTCGGATTTGGATACGGTTTGAGGCGTCGATCTTAGATCTGACGGTCTGAAGAGATTTTTGATAGTTTTGGACTTCTGAGACAAGGTTTGAGGCAGTTTTGAACTGGTTTCTTTTTCTTTTAATAAGGGTCACTGAGACGCTGAGAGTTATTTCGAGTGCAGAGAGCCGGGAAGCCAAGAAGAGAGAGAAAGAGAAGGGAAAAAGAGGAGAGAAGAAGGAAGAAAGAGAAAGAGGAGAAGAGAGAAGGGGAGAGGAAAGAGACATCTGTTCAGGAGAAGAGGAAGGCTGTCATGCTATGATGGCATGGGATAATGATAAGTTTTGGCGATATGCTGGAGTTTGAGATAGAGAGAAAGAGGAGAGAGAAAGAGGGGGAATAAAAATTCTAGATTTTGTAAAGGAGCAAATCTTTTGAGCATGAAAGTATTGGATGAACTTCGGATATAGATTGATATCGGATATTTGGGGTTAGCGATTGAATGTAAGGATTCCGGACATGATCACCAGTTCTATACATTATTTTACAAGGCATGATTTGATCCGTGTATATGAGCATTGGCATGCATGTTTGTTTGGCATCTTATATTTTGATTTCTCGAGATGGATAGTATGTGTTAAGATTATTAATTATGTTCTTATATATATATATCATGTTTTACCTAGAAAGTTATATTTTGATGGTTTGGACCGTGATGCCGGTCATTGAGAAGTTTGAGATGACGTGATTTGACAGTATGACCTGATTTGATAAAGTGATAACAAAGAGGATACGGTGTTTGGACTAGCCATGCCACGGTGGTACTGTGGTTACACAGCCTGAGCCACATGCTTTGTACGTGAGCTAGCTTGATCACGAGAAATGGTCGATTGTGAAACTAGCCAGACCACGAGGAATGGTCGATAAAACTAGCGTGACCACGAATAAAATATCGATTAACGGGCTTGTACATGAGCTAGTTTGGCCATGGCAGATAGCGAATGGCCGATTATGAGATTACCAGTCATGGGTTGGAGCATGACCATGGTTAGTCCAGAACCCTAAAGATAAAGATGGATTAATGGAAACTCTAAAGAAAATATGGTTTTTCATAGTTTTGTCGTACATGATATTTGAGCTAATTGCTTACATGATATGGTATGCTAGTATGTTCTTTCTATTTCTAGTATTGTATTATTACTGGTGTGATCATATGGAAAACTTACTGAGCTGTAGAGCTCACAACCCTACTTTCTTCTTTCACAAAGTTGTGCAGATATTCGGGCTTGGTGATGAATGAGATTTTTTGAGGTAAGTGACTCTTGTATACCTAGGCCTTGCATGATCTCTAGGGTAAAACCTAGGGTTTGTGCGGCCGGTCGCTTAGCCGATTCCGGTGCTGGATTCGGGACGTGATAGCTTGCTTTACTTTAATTGCTTATTATTATGATATATATCAACGTTATTGCCCTATAGCAGTTTTGCAATGTGTTTGGCATTGCTTTTAAATGGCTAGAGAGCACCTCTTTGAGGGACAATATCTCTTTTTTGGTGTTATTGAGGTATTTGGTAGTGCAAGGCTTGGCTTAGTTCATTGACTAGCCTGCCTAGCTTATATGTCTCTTAGCCTTTGGCCTAACTTGGTACTAAAGCATGGCTCAAAAGTCTTATTATGATAATTGCTTACTCAGCCTTGAGGACCAACCAAATTACTGACTATGGAGGAGCTAGACTATCGACTATGAGTACTCGAATTATCGATTACATCACCAACTAAGGGATGATTAAGATGGCCATTACACTAACTAGCTGCTATAACCTGGACTGAGAAGCTACAAACGGCTAAGCCCAACTGACAAGACATCCTTTAACATGCTTTTATCGAGTAC
This sequence comes from Areca catechu, assembly GCA_021397845.1. Lineage (NCBI taxonomy): Eukaryota > Viridiplantae > Streptophyta > Magnoliopsida > Arecales > Arecaceae > Areca > Areca catechu. The sequence goes on from CM038038.1 coordinate 44,724,907, forward strand.
TTACTTGGGCTCGACTAGCTTCCAACATAGTTTTAGTTGGGCATACCATAAAAGGTATTCATCATGTAATTACTTGGACTCGACTAGTTACCATCATAGCATCAATCGGGCATGCTGAGATACAATGTCAAGGCCTTTATCAGCAAACAACATTAAGCTGCCCTGGTATTTGAAGTCCATGATGCCCGAGTAGGTGACATGCCAATTGACTGTAGCTATTCCAACAGAGATGATGGTAGATAGTTGTGGTAGACAAGATCTTAACAGAATTTGTCATCTTAACAAAAAGATGCCAGCGACAAAGATTTCAGAGGACACGATCTCAACATTCCAATGGATTTCGCTATCTATGTCAGAGGAGGCTACCTTCCTAACAGTATATGATTATCCTGCATAATTGTATAAATTAATAAGATGGGACCCTTGATGAAAGTACACTAATTCTAATGCTAGCACATGCTACACACTTCTCTCACACGGTCACTCAGCTTTCACCATTGCTCTCAGCTTCAGTTGCTCTAGTCCCATCTCATTCATTTGTTGACTTGAACATCATAGGGTTGTCCATTGGTTATCATCAGTTAAGAGACTTATCTTACAAGTTTCTACCCGAGAGATGCCAGGAGCAGCTATTTATACTACCAGAGAAAGTCGGGAGATCCTCAGGCACCATCAGGATTCTGGCAAGGAGTGATTTGTCGACAACAGATTGGTATGCCAAGAAGGGGAGTAAGCTAGAAGAAGAAGATCCTGAAGCCTAGAAGCGTAATGACTATGCGACCATAGGACATCTCCACTAGCCATATCGGAAGCTACTTGCATGGTGACGAACAGCGCCATCCGGTGATTGAGCCTTTTGCTCCACCCCCACCACCGGCGACACAGTAGGATTTGTTACCCTGATGTAGCATGTCTAAACCCTAGTCACGGTGGTGCAAGGATTGCAACAGTAGCAGCTTATGGCAAACAGGAGCAATCAGACATCTCAATTATTCCCACTACTACTACCTATCTCAGCCATCAATCTGAAGGAATTTTCATGATTTAATTAGGGTCATAGGATCCTAATTGGTTAGTCGAATTACATGCTAGCATATGCAGGCTAACCAAATTCCTAACCCAATTGGATTGGGTCCGGTTGCTTGTTAATTGGGCTAACCTAATTATGGAAAACCTAAATTAGGTTGAGTCCTAAGTGGAGCTAGCCTAATTAGAGCTAAATCTAATTTTAATTGTGATTTAAGGGCATTTTAGGTTCCATACATGAAGAGTCCCAATGGCATGGGACTCTTGGTACCTAAATGATACCTTAACTTCAAAAGGGCACAGAATGAGCTATATATCTCTGATTTGAATATAATTTATATAGTCAGAAAGGAAATTTTATGCTCTTTCCAATGACACTCATATTGCCTATGTTTTGACTGGTCAACATTCTTTGAAATATGCATGGAAGAAGGATGGCACGTGCGGTGCATGAAGAGTCGCAACTCTTCATGTGGCGCGCGGTTCTGATGGAGAGTCCTGCTATCAGGATCTTCATAATCTTTGATGTTTGGAGATTGAAGAGGTGCTTCTTGGCTTCCTAGGGACCGGTAATTGACATGTGGCAAGTGAAAATTCGTCCAGATTAAAGAAGGGATGTGAATAAGGCCGTCGGTGCATGAATGAGCTTATTAGATATGATTTTTCAAGCCAGATAACTTCTCTTCGGTCTTGAAAAATCATATCTGATAAGTTGATGGGAGGACATATCACACGCCCCTCTTGTATCTATAAATAGGGGGCGGTGAAATGAGTCTGATAATTAAGAATTCCACCGAAGCACTATTCTAAGTGTCTCTCTCTCCCTCCTTCTTTCTTTAAGACAAGACTTGTCTTGTTAAGACAAGGTCTTTTCTAATAGGACAAGGCTTTGTTTTAGGACATAAGCCTAAGGGGTCCTAGAGGAGGGTTGTCCTAAAACCAAGAGTGGTTTAGGAGAGTGTCTTTAGTGCCCTACAGTACGACAGGATGTCCTACAGTGGTCAATAGACCAAAGGCTGCCGAAAGAGTTCTACTTCTCCAAGCAACTTGAAGGAGTTCTTCCTTGGTCCAAGTTTCGTGTGAATCATCGTTGGAGGGCGAACATTTGGGCACCTGGTGGAGAAGAAGGCTGAATCAGGATTTTCTTCATCGGATTGGATACTAGCGGTTCAGGTTGGTGCCTAAACTCTAGTTTATATTATATATGCATGTTTGTATGTTTTAATTCCTAGTAAGGAGGTCTTGGGTTAAGGGTTTGGTAGTGGTTCCATAATAAATTTTTGAAATCCACGCTTCCGCCCTGGTCACCAAAACCCTTACAATCCTTGTATTAGTATCTCTACATAAGTAGCTGTGAGACCAACCACCTTCTTATCAGAGCATACATAGGATAAGCTAGTCTTTCCAGACTTATCAATCCTCGAACTGATGGTCCATCAACTAGGAACATTTTAGGTTAAGGTTTAAAGGAACTTAGGTCTCGCTATCATGATATCCATTATAACCCTAATTCCATTTGCTATAACCTATGGGGTTCATTATAATCTTTAAACAAGACACATCAATATGATGAAACAATATACCTTTATTAATATATTAAATATTATACAGGAGTTGGAAGATTACAAAAATGCCCTTACATAAGATTGGCTTTTAGGGCACTTTCCTTTCAGTTGGTAGCCTTAGATTGGTTAAGGAGGTTTTCTAGATAATTTTCTTTAATTTTGAAGAAATTAGGTCAAAAATTTTTAAAATGGGTCACACAAACCTAATTTTCCTCTACTTAGTTGAAATCTATCTTCATTAAGTGGTTTAGTGAAAATGTCAGCTAATTGATTTTCTGTTGGAACAAATTCAAGCTAAATATTTCTATTTTATACATGATCCCTAATAAAGTGATGTCTAATTTCTATATGCTTTGTCCTAGAATATTGAATTGGATTCTTTGTTAGGTTAATAGCACTTGTGTTATCACATTTGATAGAAATTCTTGTTTGAATAATACCAAAGTCTTCTACTTGTTGCTTAATCTATAACACTTGTGCACAACAACTTCCTACAGCTACATACTCTATCTCAGCAGTAGACAGTGTTATGGAATTTTGTTTCTTACAGTGCCATGAAATTAAGTTCAACCCTAAAAATTGATAAGTACTGCTAGTGCTTTTCCTATCAATTTTATATCTATCATAATCAGAATCAGAAAATCCAAATCTAATTAAATTTAATGAAGACTGCTTAGAATATCATAGACCTAGATTACTTGTTCCTTTAAGATATTTTATGATTTTTTTGACTGAAAGTATATGTGATTCTTTAGGACTTGATAGAAATCTAGCACATATACATACTTGAACAAGATATTAGAGCTACTAGTAGTTAAATATAATAGTGATCCAATCATACCTTGATAAAGCTTTTGATCAATGTTGTGTCCATCTTTATCTTTAACAAGTTTGCAGAAGGGGCTCATGGGTGTGCCAATTTCTTTGACTGACTCCATACCAAACTTCTTAATGATCTCCTTGATGTACTTTGCTTGGTTGATAAATATTCCTTCTTTTGTTTGCTTAATTTGGAGTCTAAAGAAGTAGGTCAGTTCACCCTTCAGGCTCTTTTCAAATTCGCCCAGCATAAGCTCAGCAAATTCTCTACACAAATTTTTATTAGTTGTACCAAAAATAATATCATCTACATTAATTTATACAACTAACATGTCATTTGCTTTTCTTTTTAATGAATAAGGTAGTGTCAACATTTCCTCTAACAAAATCCTTTTCAAGTAAGAACTTGCTTAATCATCATACCATGCTCTAGGTGCTTGTTTTAAACCATACAATGCTTTATTAAGTTTGAAAAAATGATTTGGAAGAGCATGATTTTCAAATCCTGGTGGTTATTCTACAAAACCTTCTTCTGAAATAAAACCATTTAAAAATGCCCTTTTAACATTCATTTGAAATAATTTAAAATCCATGTAGCAAGCAAATGCAAGCAATAATCTAATAGCTTTCAATCTTGCTACATGGGCATAGGTTTCATCAAAATCTATTCCTTCTTCTTGATTATATCCTTTAGCCACTAATCTAGTTTTATTTCTAATTACTTGGCCTTTTTCATCTAGTTTAATTCTATAAACTCATTTAGTGCCAATAACAGGATGATCAGAGGGTCTATTTACTAAGGTCCATACATTATTTCTTTTAAATTGGTTAAGCTCTTCATGCACTGCCATCATCCAATTAGGGTCATTCTCAGCTTCTTCTATACTATGTGGTTCTACTTGTGAAACAAATGCTAGGTAATCATGTGCTTCTCTAAGTGATGACCAAGTTCTAACACCTTGTGAGGGATCACCAATGATTAAATCTTCAGGATGTGAAGTTACATATCTCCATTCTCTTGGTAAATCACCATGATCTTTACTTACCATTTCTTCTCTTTCTTCTACTTGTTTGTCTTTTAGGCTCATGTCCTCCATAGCTTTGTGATTGTACCGGCATCATTATCAATGCACTCTTCTTTTCTAGAAAGTGAGGGGTTAGATTCATCAAAGATAATATGAACAGATTCTTCAACAGTCAATGTTCTTTTATTAAATACTCTATAAGCTTTCCTAGAAATTGAATAACCAAGAAAAATTGCTTCATCAGATTTAGCATCAAAATTTTCTAGGTTATCCTTTTCATTGTTCAACATAAAGCATTTACAACCAAAAACATGAAAGTAATGAATGCTAGGTTTTCTATCATTCCAAAGTTGATAGGAGATTTTCTTTAAAATAGGTCTTATCAAAACACGATTCAAAATATAATAGGCGATGTTCACAGCTTTTGCCCAAAAGTGCCTTGGAAGATTACCTTCACAAAACATAGTTCGGGCCATCTCTTCCAATGTCCTATTCTTCCTCTCTATAACACCATTTTGCTGTGATGTTCTAGGAGCGGAGAAGTTGTGATCAATGCCATACTTAGTGCAATATTCATCAAAATATTATTTTTTAAATTATGTATCGTGATCACTTCTAATAGAAATAACTGAAGGATTTTTTTGGTTTGAAACTTTCTTATAAAATTTTTGAAATACTTTAAAAGCTTCATCTTTATGTGCAATAAATAAGACCCAAGTAAATCTCAAAAAATCATCTACTATCACCTGTCCATATTTCATACCACCTAGGCTTGTGGTCCTAGTTGATCCAAATAGGTCCATGTGTAGTAGCTCTAAAGGTGTAGAAGTAGAAACCATATTTTTTGATTTAAAACTCTCTCTAGTTTGTTTACCAAATTAGCATGCATCACAAACATGTTCAAAATCAACTTTAAATTTTCGTAAACCTCTAATTAGATTTTTGAAAATTAATTTAGCTATTGTATGCATGCTAGCATGACCTAATCTCCTATGCCAAAGTAAGCTAGACTTCTTGGTTTTAGCATTCATTGCCACAAGACTTATACTACTAGACATGGCTAGATCATTTAAGTCTACCATATATATGTTTCTAAGTCTATGACCAATGAGCTTAGTGCTAGAATCAAGTGAGTTAGTTACAATGTATATTGAAGATCAAAGACAACCTTGAAGCCTCTATTACATAATTGACTTATACTTAATAAATTATGCTTCAATTTGTCAACTAGCAATACATTTTTAATAAATGTAGAAGGGGTAATTCTAATCTTACCGATGCCAATGATCTTCTCCTTACCATTGTCACCAAAAGTGACCATTCCTCCATCCTTCATTTCTAGGATGATGAATTGTTCTTTGTCACTCATCATATATCTTGAACAGCCACTGTCCAGATACCATCTTTTCGTTGTATTTTGGGCTGCTAGACATTCCTGCATGACAATCAAGTAGTTCTTTAAGTATCCAAGCTTTCTTGGATCCTTGCAGGTTAGTAGTAGTAGTTTTTTGGGAACCCATTTTTTGATTTTACTTCTATTTTTCTTTTTCATATAGCATTCAAAAGCTTTATGACCAACCCCATTGCATGAATAACAAACAACTCTTGATTCTTGAAAGGATGCAAATGTTGAAACTCTAGATGCAAGAGATTTTTGAGTTGAAAACTTTGGTATATATGATTTTGAAGCTATAAACTTTGTAGCTAAAATTCTATTTGTATGCAAAGGATTATAACCAATTCTAGCTTTATTATTTGAATCCCTTTGATTTTTTAAAATTAGCTCAAGCTTATTTAAACTCAACGTTAATTTTTAACTAAAGGCTTGAGTTTTTCAACTTCTTTTTGCAAACCTACATTTTCTTCATGAAGAACCTTATTCTTTTTAGTTTCTAAAATACTACATTTTTCAAAAATACTCTTAAGTTCTTTTTATAAAATAATGTTCTTTTCTAAAATTTCATCTTTTTCTTTCATTAAAGCATCATTGTTAATTTCCAAAGTCTTAATTTTTAAATCAGCCTTTTTATATTTAGATAATAGCTCATGAAATGCAGTATTCAATTCTTCATTAAGTTTAGAAGACATTACCTCATCCTCAAGATCCATCAAACGGATGTTAGCAATTTTTGAGATCTCTTCTTTATCATTTGATGTAGACTCCTTGCTGTCGCTCCAAGTTGCAACCGTTACTTTCTTCTTCTTCTTTTTATATGCTTTCTTTAATGTTGGACAGTCTGATAAGAAATGCCCTAGTTTCTAGCACTTGTAGCAGATGGGCTGTTGCTCTTTATTTTTTTTCTTTTTCTTTTTCCTTGTCTTTGCTTTGTTCCCGCTTTCTATAGTGTTTTCTCCAATGTCTTGCTTTTCTTCTGCCCATAAATTTCTTAAATCTCCTCACAACTAGTGCAATATCTTCGTCTTCAAGATCATCTTTGGAGGAGGAGCTTTCTTCTTCTATTTCTTCTTCTTGCTTCTTCAATTCTACTACAGCTTTAAAGGCTATAGATTTTTTCTTCTTAATATCATCCTCACTTCTATGCTGCATTCTTAGCTCGTGAGTGATCAAGGATCCCAATAGCAAATCAGTGGTAGAGTATTCAAGTCTTTTGCTTCCTGGATAGTGGTGACCTTTGGATCCCATTTGTCTAGTAGAGATCTCAAAATTTTTTGCACAAGGTCTGCATTGGAATATATCTTGCCAAGACTCTTTAGACCATTAATAATATTTGTAAACCTTGAGAACATGGCAGATATAGTCTCATTCGGTTCCATTTTTAAATAATTCATAATTATTTACAAGAAGATTAATCTTAAAAGTTTTCACTTGAGAGGTTCCTTCATGGGTTACTCAAGTTTATCCCAAATTTCTTTTGCAGACATACAAGTAGCAATCTGGTTAAACTCATTAGGGTCCAAAGCACAGTATAAGAGATTCATTGGTTTGGCCTTTAGCTCACCCATTTTCATATCTTGTTCATCCCATTCTTCTTCAAGTTTTGGGATGTCCACGCCATCAACCTTCTTCGTGGGTGTGTGAAGTCCTTTTAAGATGATTTTCCATAACTAAAAATCAACTGCTTGTATGTAAATTTTCATTCATGCCTTATAGTCGGTATAATTAGTGCTTATGAAGAGTGGAGGTCTATTTATGGATTAGCCTTCGGCCAAAGAGGTACTTATAGGGTTTGCCATTTATTTTTACTCTAAGTAAATTTTGGAGACACTGCTCTGATACTAGTTATTACCCAAGTGACCAACCTAAGAGAGGGGGTGAATTGGACAACAAAGAATTTTCTCAAGTATGTGCTCTTTTTAGAATTCTTAGTATGGTGAGTGATATAAGTTAAGAATTAAATGTGGAAGCAAATAAAGATTACAAACAACACGAGCATAAATACAAGCAAATTATAGTGGTTCAAAGCAACCCAACTCCTATGTCCACTATCTAAGATATCACTTGGGATTTTCACTATATTCACCTCGGAATACAGCCAGTTTGTTTTTCATTGGGATCACAAACCATAACCCAAACTTGGTTTTACTCCGGGATCACCAAGAACTCAATATACTATTAGTTTTCCTAGGCTCATTAACAACCCACACTTGGTTTTCAAAGGCTCACCAAAAACCTAAACAAATCCTAAGTTACAGCCCTTACTGTACTTGGAACAACTCAATTTAAAGAGTTAAAATAGAGCAACACTAATGGCAAACCGATCTTTATTAGGTAGTTGCAGTTGTAGCTCTTGAGAAGCCTTCTTGATTCCTTCCTTGAATGCTCTTTAAGGCTTCTTATCTTCCTCAATAAATGACTCAAGAATCTGATGGGAGTTGGTGAAGTCTTGAGTTCTTCTCTTGAAAGCTCTCTTGAATGTTCTCTTAAAAACTCATTAAAAGCTCTCTTAAAAGCTCTCTGGAACTAGCTATTACACGCTTGGAATAAGGATTCAATTCAGCTCAGATGGGTCGAGTCAGTTCAAATTCTCAGTCCTTCAAAAATTGAACTCTGGTTGAGTCGGCTCTTCACTCTCGAGTCAGCTCTTCACTCTCGAGTCAGCTCGTCTGACTAATTTTCTCAGAACTAATTTTTCCAAACTCTGGAGGAGTCATCTCAGATTCTTAGAGTCGGCTCGGATTCTCGGTACTTTAGAAACTGAACTATGCCTAAGTCGGCTCTTTACTCTCGAGTCGGCTTGATTGTCTGCACGCCAGAAAACTCTGCACCATGCCAAAACATTGAGTTAGCTCTTCTGCTTTGAGTCGGCTCGAGTGACTGGTTTTGCCAAAAACCTTCCAAACTTCTCCAGAATTCTTTCAAAGGCTTTCAACCAACTTCAAAGATTTTCAAACTCCTTCAAAGCCTAAACTAAGTAATTTAAACCTGAAAAATTACATTGAATTGACATTTTCATGAATACACAAGTGATTTTTCTTGAGGCTCTACATTACATGATACTTTTTCAAAAACTAATCTTGACATACATCAATAATTTCATATTTATAGGAAGAGTAGTTGTTCATTTAAATCATCCTACAAAAACTTATAAAATACTTGAAAGTAGTTAGTACCAAATGCATGCTCTAATATTTTGTTATCATCAAAATCATTCCAGGAGTCAACAGCATTGAAGGGTCCCTTACCAGTAAATGTTGGTCAAGTAGGACTGTCCTTGTAGGTCTTTGCTTGAGAGGTGTAGGGAGTAGCACCCCATCTTGCTGGAGAAGGCCAGGTGATCTGGAGGCATTACTGAAGTTCCAGGAGGGAGTGTTTAGCTACAACAATTGTCATTGATGTGGGGGACCAACCCCTCCCTCGACATCTCGAGACTTTGCAAGTGGAACCTTACCTCCAACCACCAGGACCCAATATTTCTTGGATGAGGCAAGGGTGCACCCCGAGTTTTCCATCCTAAGTCCCTCATCCTAGCTGAACCTCAACCTCAATAGGAGCACTTGGGCTGACCTTCGACCCTTGATCCATGGTCGATGCAGCCCTAAGGCCTCTTAGGCAGTGCTCCCTCGGTCAACTTGAAAGATGACCCAATTGATGCATACTTCCATGCACTTGGTTACATAGCAGGAAAACAAATCGAAACTCATGATTACCAACAGATCATCACAATTAAGGGATGTGATCGATCCCATGCTATGGTCAACATCACAATTAAGGAATGCGGCTAATTCTATGCAAAAGACAAGATCCCAATTAAAGAAGCTAGACATTCTATATCAAATAAAATGATCCCCTGATAGCTCCATGTGATGGGTCTCTAGCCCTATCATTTCTCACCAAACCCCACTGAGAGCTGTTTGTCCTAAAAATATCCCTGTGATTCATCTATAAAAATGGGGCTTCTTGGGAGCTCCCAAGCTAAACACTATTTTTCTCTCTAGGCTTTACTCCCTCTTTCTTCCTTTTATATTGCTTGGTCCCTGACTTGAGCATTGGAGGGTCAATGAAGCAACCTCCAATTGAGACATTTTTGCAGGTATATCTCATGAGCAACACCTCTCTAGCAACCTTCGATGTTCAAGTAGGAAGCAGTGATAATAGAATGGTACTAGAGGAAGGGCCCTGCCCATTTTTTGAACAAATATAGAGTAGAGTGGTGGGGGCACTAGGATCAGACACAGATTACTTGGCCCTATCTGGTTTACTTAGCCAAGTGTCAAATTTTATAATCAAGTAAGATTGAGTCCTGTAATAAGTTGTGGCTAGTTGATTTGTCTCAATCCTAGTCCAGTCTTTGAGTCCTGTACTTGTATATTAGTCCAGTACCCGTCTAATTTTGTACAAGAGAAGAGGTTACACAGTTTTGGAGTTCCACCAGGCCTCATCCAGGAGCTAGAGGCCTTCACATCAGCTTATTGGGCCTTATTTGCCACCCTAGGGTCCAAGATTCTTTCCAGATGCCCAGATGCCCTCCATATGCCTTCCAAATGCCTTGATACCCTCTAGATGCCATAGTATATTCCAGATGCCAAGAACTCCATGATTCCAGGAATATGCCAGCATACCAGGCCAAGAGATTCCAAGCCAAGGAGTCAAGCCCATGAGCCCCAAAACCAAGATTCCAAGGAATATGCCGATACCAGGGCATCCCAGTTTCTAGGGCCCAAAGCCCATGCGCCAATCCCAATGTGGCCAGCCCCTTGCTGCCCCTTGAATCCCACACACCAATAAGATGAGGCATCCAAGAGTCTGACCAAGTCCAAGGAGGAAGGAGTTCCATTCACTTAAGGAGAACTATTTTTATTTTATTTCAAAGTGTATTCTCCTAAGCAAACTTGTATTCCCTCTCCCTATCTACTTTGTATTCCTATCCTAACTAGGAGAGGACTTGGGGAACATCTATAAATACCCTACCCCTCCCCCTCTTGTAAGTAATCTTTATTCATGATATCAAAACTCTGGTGAATTTTATTTGAGATTGTTCTTATGTTCTTGTGTTACTTTATTCTTGTGGTGAGGTGTGAGTGTCCTTGAGTGCCCTAGTCTTCCAAGCCCTAGCCGACCAAGCTTGCTGACTTCAAGCCCTAAGATGCAAAGGAAAAGGAAGCCCTAGGCTGCCCAAGCTTAGCATCTTTCTTCCACCTTCAAGCCACCCACATCCAAAACCCTAATCTCTTCCTTTCTAACCCTAGTTCCATAATTCCACTTTTTATTTGTTCTTTAACTATTCCTCTGATGCTTGCAAAATCCCCATGGTATTCACCTCCAAGGAGGAGGCCCTCTTTGCCTCCAGGACCGATCCTAAATAGCTGACTAATTCAAGGTCATAAGGCTTGTCTTCCAAGCACCGATTCAGAGTGCCGTGCGATCTCTTCATCGATCGGATCTTCAAATCCCTGCTTGGTACAATCCTTCACTCATCTAACTTCTGATATGCTGAAGCTATGCTATCCTAAACCGGGGGTTTCTCAATCTCTGGGATCCTATCTTTTATTATTTTGCATGAGTCCTTATGCGGGTATAATGATCCTTGGCATTACTAGTTTCCTGCTATGCTTTACTTAATTTTCAGGTTATTAGCCTACAAATTAAATTCTAAAAAAATACAAAAAAAATAGTTTTTGTTTTTCCTACCATCATGGTAGCCTTAGGATCGTCCTACATCATAAAGTCTTCGAACCATGCAAAGGCATGTCCACTTGGTGATTTGGTATGATCTCGTCTAGGCTAGTCGGCCCACTTGTCGATAGTTTTCCTCTTGAGACCCAGCGAGGCATCATCTATCAAGAAGTCTAGTCAGAGCTTAATCATTGTCGAGAAACTTTCTCAATAGATTCAAGCTCTAACTACTGCAATCCAGGCAATCCAATTGATGAGAACATCACTAGCACGGATCCCAGAGAAAGCACGAATCTTGGAGCCACACGAATCTAGGAGCATATCCAGAATAAATTAATTTGAGATTTATCTATTATTTGAAATTTGAATTAGGATTTGGTTGGTTAGGATTGAGATATGGATAGGCTTATCTTATCCTTTCTTGTATTTGAATTTGAATCATCCCTATCTTTCTATCTTGTATTCAAATTCAAATGATGGTTAGAAAGGTCTATAAATACTACCCTCAGTCCTTTGTAAAAAAAATAGTTTGGTGAATAAATATGAATTTTTTAGAAGAGTGGTTCTTCTTGCCTTCGCCTTCGGGCATCGAGAGGTATGAGGCCCTAGTTATCCCCCTTCTCTTTGATTCCATTTTCTTTGTCCCCTCATGTCCTTTGAGATTCATCCTAACGCCTGGAAGCATCGAGGTGGGTAGAATGCCCTAGAGATGAGAGGTCTCTTCATTAATGTGAGTCCCAAAGTTCATGAGATCCAAATCCCTATCTTTCATCCCCATTATTTCTTTCACCACTTCCCTACAAAACAAAAATCCAAAAAAAATATGATACCCTAATTTTGGTGACTTCTAGGCTCGCCAACGATCCTACCCATCTGTCCCCCATCAATTTTTGGTATCAGAGCCCAGAAAAAAATTTGGGTATTTATATATATATATATTCTTTTCGTGAATCATCCTAGACCCCCGTTCTCTCTTCCTTGTCCTTGCATCATCGAACCACCGTGCCGCCCATCCCATCGACCTACTGTTGTGACATTCGACCGTTGTGTCTCAACTAGATCCTTGCTGGAACTTCCACCACCCCCGTGAAGCCTTACTGCCAGATTTTCTAGACACCGACGAACCTAGTCGTCCCTACTGCCATGATGCCTGACACCCACCGGAGAGAACGAGCTGACAGAACTATGCCCTCCTCTCCCTGCATCTATGCCACCCATCCCTCTGAAGCATCTTCCCATCCGAAAGATCCATACCGTCGACCTTCCCACAATGATCAAAATGGCCCAGACCGTCATCAAGCCCCGGATCCCGTGAAGCCTTTCGTCCTTCGCCATGGAACCATAAAAAATTTGAGTCCTTGCCGGACTCCTCTGAGAGCTTGCCCGCCTTCGAGTTCACTGCCTTCCTCTCGATCGGAGAGGTCCACGACCAGTCAAGACGATCACCGTGCCGATCTCCCTCACGTACCAAGCCGACCATGCTTTCCCTTCATCGTTCATGGCACCGATCAAAACCAGCCACCTCTCGCCCCCTCCCTGCCGGCCCTTCTGCCTTCGAACCCCACATCATCCCCTCCAAGCCCGGCCGATCTATCCATCAGTGCCGATCCCGTCTGTTGCCACCCCTCCATCTGGATGATCCATGGCCCAAAGTCGACCAGTGACGACATCTTCCTGCTCATCGCCGTAAGCCGACGCCTCTCGTCAGATCTTGTTCCTGTTCCTCACCCGTAACCAACAACCATCGCCCATCTCTTCTGTCTGCCATCATCGAAATAGAACCGTCGTACCAGCCGACACCCCTCTGCCCGAAGTCGTCGCTAGCCATTACCGACTTTGTCAATTCCATCATCCATCGATCGTTTCCTCGAGCAAGTTGGCCACCACCTCTTCCACCTGTGGAAAGCATCGTGCTGGCCACCTTCCCCTCTGTGCTGCCGACTCCATTTCCTTCCGGCTCCCTATCGACCACCCATCCCCTCCACTGGCCATGACAATCTTCATGCCGACCATCATTCCTTCCATCCACAGTCTTCACCCAGTGCCTTCACTAGAGAGCCTATCGATGAAGACCACCGGTACGTCAGAATCGCCGGTGAAGTTCGTCCATCCCTGGTTTCTATCCATGGAGAAGGGAGACAAAGAAGCCTGCACGAACATGAATGCACTGCATGTTCCTCAAAGAAGTTGCCCTCCCTGTTGCCAACTTCAATGAGCACGATCCTCAAAGTTGCAAGGATTTCAGAGTTGCATGATTTTCAGTGCTGCATGATTCTCGGAGCTGCACAGATCTTAGAGCAAAGTCCCTTTGATTGATTGGTTTTGGTTTCACCAACGACCCCCCTGATCCTGACTTGACAAAGTCAAGTTCTCCCCACCTTAGGAGAATGATGGGGACATCACCAGCATGGATCTCGAAGCAAGCACGAATCTTGGAGCCACACGAATCTCCGAGCATATCCAGAATAAATTAGTTTGGGATTTATCTTTTGTTTGAAATTTGAATTAGAATTTGGTTGGTTAGGATTGAGATATGGATAGGCTTATCTTATTCTATCTTGTATTTGAATTTAAATCATCCCTATCATTTTATCTTGTATTCAAATTCAAATGAGGGTTGGAAAGGTCTATAAATACCACCCTCAATCCTTTGTAAAAAAATAGTTTGGTGAATAAATATGAGTTTTTTAGAAGAGTGATTCTTCTTGCCTTCGCCTTCGGGCATCGAGGGGCATGAGGCCCTAGTTATCCCCCTTCTCTTTGATTCCATTTTCTTTATCCCTTCATGTCATGTCCTTTGAGATTCATCATAACGCTTTCAAGTATCTAGGTGGGTAGAATGCCCTAGAGGTGAGAGGTCTCTTCATTAGTGTGAGTCCTAAAGTCCATGAGATCTAGATTTCTATCTTTCATCCCCATTATTTCCTTCATCACTTCTTTACCAAAGAAAAAACCCAAAAAAAATATGATACCCTAATTTTGGTGACTTCTTGGCTCACCAACGATCCTACCCATTTGTCCCCCATCACCAATGCTAGGACGAGGCCACACCAAAAGTGCCACCATCAAAAATGGTTTCGGTGATGCTGCACCAGGGTCAAGCAGCACCAGAGATGTTGTAGCTTGAGAATCAGTGATTCCCCTCCCACAAAGTCAAGGATGGAAGGGAAACACTCACTAGAGTAGGCTCGAATGCCCTAGATGGGTAAGAAGATGGTCTCCCTCACCTTGGTCAGACAAGGAATCGACACTAGCTCGATCACCATCTCGACCTGTTAGATGTGTGCTCGAGAAGCTAATCTGGCTGACACAAATTTTTAATCTAAAATATAATTTTAAATTAATAATTCAAATTGGACTATTTTTAAACATATATGTTATATTCATGTATCATCCAAGGAGTTAATGGATAATGACATATTCTTAAAAGTTGAGATTTTGAGACATATATCATTATAAATTAACTCTTAAATGCTCTCAATCATTGGATCATCATGGGGACGGTGACTGATCCATTAAGACTGGTGCGTAGACTGCTTCTCTTTCGGGTAGACAAGTCTCGAGTCTAGAGTGTAGGAATATTGGAGTGAGATTGTAAGTAGTGGTTAGAGAGTAGTGGCACTGAGCATGACCAAGAATGAGAAGTCACATGGATGTCTACTTATTAGTGACTTCTCAAGTTGTAGTTGTGTGAGTAAATATCCTATCGAAACTTTTGATAGAGGAACTTGATCATATGGGAACTACACCTAGGGGTTTATCTTTCTATTTTGTTGGGTTTCCACTACATACTGCTAGGTATTTTTGATGGATTATAGGAACTCATTTGGATCATTTTCAAATCGACAATCCATTTTAGGGTTGAGTTGGAAAAGTTCTGGTTCATCGAAAATGGTTTCAATGATACTATGATAGAGATCATAATATATCCTACTACTAGATAGAATAGAACCTAAGCGATCATACACAATAGGGGATTGACCTAATTAAAGCTTGGACCAAATTTAGTAACTACTAATTTCATAAATGTTACAAATTTAGTAGTTGTTAATTTTGATACCTACCAATTTTAGCACCTGTTAATATTGGCACTAAGGACTTAATTGTAAGAGTTATAATTTGATTTAATTTGGCTTGACCTAATTGGTTTTAAGAATTCTTGTTGGACTAGGATTTCAAATTTTATTACGAATATGATTGATAGCCTTTTTGAAGTTGATTTGAATTGGATTCGAATTCGATTCAATTTGACCTAAATTTGAATCAAATAAAAATTGGACAACTAACCTAATTGGATTAGGCTTAGACTCTCTATTTTAGGCATGGAGAATTTATTTTGTATGGTAAAGTGGGGCATGTGTAATTTCTTTTTCCTTTTTGTCTCAAACTTCATATCACAACCCTTCTATGTTGGACTCTATCTTTTAGTTGGATAAGAACCCATCTTGAATTGAATTCATATCTAATTTAGATAAGATTTTATCAAATAGTGGCTTAAGCAGAAGGATAGCATGATAAATTGGGCATGGATTTTTCTTATTTTGTGCTACAAAATTTGGAAAGTTATGAAGCTGCGTGCATAAGAGTCCTTCCCATCGCCAAGACTCCTATTTGTCTCCAACTTTGTTTCTATTTGAATATGGTTTAGATAAGAGGGAGTATTATCTGATAGAGTGTTGAGAGAGGAGGATAACATGGAGTATGATGGGGCATGAAATCCTTTTGTGTGACAAAACACCATAAGAAAAAAACTAGTGCTAATCCTTTCTCATGCTGATTTCTTCTCAATGGAATTCATCCCTTGCACCACTTTAAAATTTTTATTAGATTCAAAGTCAAATGGGATTTGATCCTTATCTAAGGTGGCATGACGTAATATGTTGGGGTTTCAATAGTTGTGTGACAATTATTACAAAAGCATCAGATAGAGGGCCAGGTCCTAATTTAGATATCATATCTTCCCTTGGCCGTACTTCTTCTTTCTATTACCCTTCCACCCTTGTTCTGATTGGTTCCACACCAAATTCCTCTTAGAGAAGAGAGTTTAGAGAAAGGAGAAAGGGATAAGAAAGCATTCTTCCTCCTTTAGGTGTCGAAAGACAAGTCCTATCCGATTGCACGAAGGGTTCATGCAAAGGCTTCAAGGGCTGCAACCTAGTTTCTTTGAGAATGTCTTAGAAGGAGTTCGAGATCCAAGCTAGCGAAGAGGTCTACAAGGAGCTAGTACTCTAAGAGGCCTCGAGGAGTCAATCAGTACTATCCCTATATGGATACTAGTAGAGGTCGGATGCTTGTGCAGCTCCAATAACAACCCTAAAGATCTGTTGATCCGATCGAGGTTGATGGAGAATAATGATCAAGGTTAGTTGATCAAACCATCTTGATTTTGTTTTATCTTCAAATTTGATATCATACGATGATATATTAATCGGTATGTTATATAATGCCTTAGGTGTTAGTTTGAAATTAAATATGCATGCTTTATGAATTGTTTTGTAATTGCTTCTGCTAGGGTTTTAGAAATCTTGTTTTTAGCATTCTTGTACCATGAAATCCTTTAATGGTATTAGAGCCAAGTTTTGATCTAACATGCTATACTAGATTTAAGATCTAATAATAATAATAATAATTAATTTTATAATTGTTATAAATATTTTTGATCAAGTACTTGGATTGGGTGCATCATTATGGTCATTCGGTCATAAGAGCTAAGTAGGGTTTAAATGCTCTATCTTCCCATTCAATAGGGCTCTTATGATGTGTAGGGGTGACATTTGTGATTTGACTCATGAAGAAGAACACAAAAAAGAATTTGAATTCATGTTTAGATCTAAAATTAATTACGTGAGATATAGGTTAATCGATTTGATCTAAAACAAGATGTATGAGATAAAAACTAGGGTTTAAATTTAAAAACCAATTCATGATCATAAACTGTTTATTCCATGATCTTTAACATAATCTAAAAATCATTTATAGATTCTAAATTTTTAGTTCATGGATGTGGGTGCAGGTGGAATGATTAGGTCTAGTGATTACTCTACACATTAGGGTTTTGATTAGATTAGATTTGAACCCTTTTTCTATTTGAGTAGCTGATCAAACCTCATCGATAGTTGATTAGGGTTAGGTCAAAGGAACTCAAAATTGATGTTAGTTATAGTTTGGTCACATTCTCACTTGATGTGAATTAATCAACTAATTTGGCTCAATGGTCTAAGCACGAGTCGCTAGGTTGACCTATTCATACTTATTGACCAATTAGTATTTAAGGCAAGTTTTGATCATAGTTATTAATTGGGGCTAACTCTTACCTGGCCAACTCAGTTGATGCTAAGGAAAGAGGTTAAATAGTAGAACCCTTCCATTGATATTACTTACGTGGTCAACTTGGTTGACTATGTTTTGATTAGGTTGCCCATTGATTGAGTTTTCCTATGCCACCTAGGTTTGTTAGACATGAGATGTGCTGACATGAACTAGGATTGTCAAATATGAGATGGGCTGTTCCAGATTAGGCTTAGTCAAACATGAGATAGGTTGACCCAAACTAGGCTTAGTCAGACATGAGATGGACTGATCCAAAATAGGTTAATCAGTATAAGATGTGCTGACTTAAACCAAGTGAGTCAGATATAAGATGTATTAACATGAACTAGGATTAGTTAGACATAATATATGATGAACCAAAATAGGTTAGTCAAACATGAGTAATGTTGACATGATTTAGCTGAGTTAGACATGAGATGTGCTGACTTAAACTAGGTTGGTCAGATATGAGTTGTGTTGACCTGAATCAAGTCAGACATAAGATCAGCTAACTAATTAAGAAGAGACCTAAACTCAAACCTCCTTGAAAATATTAAGTCTTAGGTCTTCCACTATTGTAGAGTTGCAGGTATCTTTTGGGTGTTAATTATTCTTGGCTAGATACAGTGGTTCAATTGCATCAGAGGGGTGCAACCACTCATTAACATGAGATGTTTCAAGGTGAAGATGGGGTTGGGCCCAACAACTATTAGACGAGGGACCCAATGATGGCTTTATTTTGCATTGAACGGTGGGTCTAGCTTAACTACAAACTGTGTAGAAAAACTAGGACAAGGTTTGATGCATGGATTTTTATTTTTTAACTAGAAAAATAAAATAGATTAAAAATAATTTTAATCACTAAATTATATGCATTAGAATAATTCTAGGAACCTACCTTATAGGATCATGATAGGATATGAATAGAGTATAGATACTAAAATTAAAATTAGCATGCATCGATCTAACTAATGCATGCTATAGTCTAATCTACAAATATAAATAGTATCGAATCCCATATCTTGTCATGAGTTGATGAACACTACTATTGATGGAGCATGGTAAAAGATCTGAATGTTGCCTCGTAGCTGCACAGGGTGTTCGGTCTCTATGAAAAGTCTACATGAAGCCCCAAGAAATCACCTTGCATAGAGTGTAAGCTTCGTGTGAAAGCTTTGGATGGCTGATCTAAAAACCTTCCTTCAAACTATTTTCAAGTCCTCCAAGGAGATAAGAAGATGGAGGATGAGAAGGATTAGGTCATGGAAGAAATAAAATCACAAAACCAATTTTCCCTTATTTTCTTTTCTTCCTTTCTTTCTCTCTTTTTCTTTTTTCCCTAGCACCAAGAAGAAAGGTCCCCATGCTAACTTTTTTTCATGCCCACTCTAATATATTTTTCCACGATTTTTTTTGGTTTATCATAGTATTTTCAACTCTAAGTTATCACACAATGCTAGCGAAAGGCCTCTCAAATTGGCATGGAGAAAAGGATTAGAATAGGACTAAGGAATAGAGTATTTCTAGGACTAGTAGTTTGACTCATTCAAAATATATTAAATTTAAATTCAAAACAATTCAAATAAATTCCAAATTTATCTAAACCTATTATAACCTAAAAGGCATTGAGAGAAGGCATCAAAACCCATTTTGCATGGAGAGAACTTCATGCAAAAAATCAAAAATTCATAGAGAAAGCTAAGGGTGCAAGAATTAGTTTTGACTCGGTCAAACGAGATATAAAACTATATTAAAACTCCTTTAAAATTTTTATTGGCTTAATCCCATTTATAATGGATAATAGGGAGGGCACTAATAAACTTTTGGCATGGAGATTCTTCAAGCAAAAACTCATTTTGCTTGGAGAACAAAGTGGAGCAAGGAAAAAACTAGGTTCTCAGGTTTGACTTGGTCAACCTTTACTCTATTTAATTTGGTTTGACCAATTCAAATAGCTTGAACCTGATCTAATTAAAATCAAATTAAACTTAATTAATAAAGAAATTAATCAAGTTTAAATTTATATTAAATTAATATTAAAATTTTTTAGTGATTAGGTCAGCGAATAACCAAATCATGTAAAACTTATTAAACCAAATTCAATTAGATTTGACCAAATCTTTTCACTCAATAAATTAATCCAATTAGCATTCCAATTACTAATTAATCATCCTAATATTAATATTTATTTATTTATTTATTTACAATTTTATATAGGGTAAATTATAATCATATTTATAATTATGCTACTGGATGATTTTTAATCGTTGATTAGCCATTATGATCAATCGAAAACTTCTATCGTGTATGACCTCGTAGGTTTGAACCCTAGGCTAGTAGTTTAGGAATGATTTTATAAATTAATCAATGTGACCATCTAGTAATGGTGCCCGACATCCAGATAGATCAAATGATGGCAAAGCAACATTCAAGAACCTAGGCTATGGTTACCAAATAATTCATCCATTTGACCTATTGCTTAGAATGAACTCAAAGTCTACTACCAACTCTGAATAAGTACATTTGAATGTGTCTCAACATGCTAAATCCTGTGAGTCATCATTAGGATTACCTAGGCCTAGGTTTTATTAAATTGAAATACTATTAAGTTTTTACTCTAGCAACTTGGAGTGGTTAATCCTTTTTTGACTTAATTTCGCTTTAATAAGTACTTGACTATACCCAAAACCTTCTATCATTGTATTAGAAATTTAGGTAGTCCAAGTAGAGTAAGTTGCTTGCCAAGTCACTATAATAGCCTCAAGTTAGAGGGATATTTATACCTATATCCTTTCTACGAGATACTCTTGACATTGAGTTCTCCATAGAGTGGTCACTGCTTAGTGAGATGTACCCTTACACTCACCTACATGCCATACCAGTATCTCCACACTCCTTGATTAAGAGGACAACCAACCTATATGGTACACGATAACCTATTTTGATAAACATTCTCATCTTAAGTAACAACATATCATTTGGCCGTGAACTGATTTAAGAACCACTCGATAAATCTTTCTTTATCAAATCAATGTAATTCTACGAACTTCAACATATTAAAGTTCACAAGAAGATGATATATACTATTGAACTACTAAAATAACTTTTATTTTATTCATAATTCATATATATTTATAAGAAAAGCTAACTGTCTACAATCCAAATGATTGGTTTTAGGATACTTTTTCCAATAACTCCCACATGAACAGAGCCAATTGGAAAGCATTGTATACTCATCTTCCACTTGTGATCGTCGAACTCTTTGATTCCAAGGGCTTTAGTAAATGGGTCAGCTAGGTTCTCCTTTTTGTCAATATTCTATAGCTTGACGTCATCTCATTCTACAATCTCTCAAACAAGGTGGTGCGACATAGATCATGCTTAGTCTGCTGATGTTCCTTCTATTCCTTTGCTTGAGTAATGGCTCTGGTGCTATCATAATGCAAAATAACTTGACTTTGAATGAAGGGTACCACTCTAAGCTCAGTGATGAACTTTTGCAACCATACAGCTTCCTTTGCAATATCAGATACTGCAATGTACTTTGCCTTGCATAGGAATCAGCCACGGTATGCTGTTTGGAAAATTTCTAGCAAATAGCTGCTTGGAACTTTTTTAGCAAACAGCTCCTCTATAAATGATAAGGACATTACCTGATACACTTTTGCTATTCTTCCAATATGATTAAAAACTTGAGTAAGTATAACCAACTAGTTTCAAGACAAAATCTTCATAAACCAACTATTGGTCCTTAGTATTTCTCAAATACTTAAGGATAGTTTTTATGACCTTCCAATGGTTTTCACTAGGATTAGATTGGTATATACTCACTACTTCTAATGAGTATGCCATATCTGGTCACGTACATATCATAGTGTACATGATGGATCCCACTATTGAGGTATATGGAATCCTACTCATACATTCTCTTTCTTGAGGAGTTGTCGGACCATGGTCTATCAAAAGATAGCCTTTCTTGGAATTTAGCATGCTGAACCACTTTAGCTTAGTATCAATGTATGTCGATTGAGATAATCCTAGAAACCTTTTAGATTTATCCTTATAGATCATCATTCCAAGGATGTAGGTTGCTTCTCGTTGGTTCTTCATAAAAAAATGGGATGACAGCCAAACCTTTATTCCCTGCATTTCAGGAATATCATTTTTGATTAAGAGAATATCATCCACATACAAAACAAGAAATACAATTATTGAACTATTAGTCCATTTGTATATGCAAGGCTCTTCTCCATTCTTAATGAAGCTATATATTTTGATCACTTTATCAAAATGCATGTTCCAACTCCGAGATGCTTGCTTCAATCCATAAATGGACTTTGAAGCTTGCATACCTTTGATTCATCTATGGATGTGAATCCTTCAGATTTATCATATATACCTCTTCTTCCAACTCTCCATTTAGGAAAGCAGTTTTGATATCCATTTACCAGATCTCAAAATCAAGATGCACCGCTATCACAAACATAATCCAAATGGACTTGAGCATTGCCATTGAAGAAAGTATCTCATCATAGTCAATACCATAATGCTAATGATATCCCTTGGCAACTAGATGGGCTTTATAGGTCTCCATCGTCCTGTCTGTATCACTTTTCTTTTTGAAAATCTACTTGCACCCAATGAATTTTACCTTTTCAAGTGGATCAACTAGTGTCCATACACTATTGATCTCCATGGACTCTATTTTGGATTTCATGGCTTAAAGCTATTTCTCAAAGTTGGAACTCTACATCGAATCCATTTAGGTAATCGGATCCTCATTATTTTCATTAAGTTCAATAGGATCACCATCCCAGACTAAAAAACTATAGTATCTACCCAATTGATATGGTATTCTACCAAATCTCCTTAAAGTTGCCTCTATAATAGGCTCTGGATATGATTGAACTGGTTCAGTTCTTCTACCTGTTAAACTTCTTCAAGTTAAACTTTAAAGGCACTAGTTCCCTTTTTAAGAAACTCCTTTTCCAAAAAAAGGCTACCTTATTACTAACAAACACTTTGTGTTCATTAGTATAGTAGAAGAAATAATCCTTAGTTTCCTTTAGGTACCCTATAAATGTGCACCTATCAAACCTAGGTCAAGCTTGTCTATTTTTAATCATTTGACATAAGCTAGATATCTTTAGACTTTAAGATATGAGAGTACCGACTTATACCCTATCCATATTTCATATGGAATTTTGTTTATAGACTTCCTAGGAACTTTATTTAGAATGTAATAAGCCGACTCTAGTGCATATCCCCAGAAGGAGATAGGTAGACTTATCAACCCCATCATAGATCGAACCATGTCTAATAGGATTCGATTTCTCCTTTTAGACACTCCATTATGCTAAGGTGTCTTAGTAGGAGTTGATTGTGAGAGAATCCCATTCTTTTCTATATATGTCATGAACTTATTAGTAAGATATTCATCTCCTCAATCAAATTGAAGGCTTTGATATACTTGCCAGTTTGTTTCTCTACTTCATTATGAAATTGTTTGAACATTTAAGATGACTAAGACTTATATCTACTAAGTGGATGTACCCATACCTCAATAGATCATTAGTAAACCTGATGAAGTAGTGATATCCACCTATGGCTATGGTGTTCATGGCTCCACATACATCAATATGTATTAAATCGAAGGATTTTGATATACTTCTTTTCAAAACATTGTTTCTCTACTTTTTCTCTATATATATCATAAACTCATTGGTAAGATATTCATCTCCTCAATCAAATCGAATGGTTTTGATAAACTTACCAGTTTGTTTCTCTACTTCATTATGAAATTGTTTGAACATTTCAAATGACTAAGACTTATGTCTATTAAGTAAATGTACCCATACCTCGATAGGTCATCAGTAAACCTGATGAAGTACTGATACCACCTATGGCTAAAGTGTTCATGGGTCTACATACATCAATATGTATTAGACTCAGAATCTTAATGGTTCTTTCACCCTTTCCAGGAAAGGGTAACTAAGTCATCTTTCCAAGAAGATAGAAATCGTATGTCGGCAATGATTCAAAATCATTAATCTCAAGGATTCCCTCTTTAGATAATCTGTTTATCCTATTCTTATTGATATGACATAGCCTACAATGCCAAATGTAGACATCTGACACATTTTCTATTCTAGGGTATTTACTGGATGTGTACATTATATTCATAGATTGTGATAAAATATGAATGTTATTCTTCAATTATCCATGATTATAGTAATGCCATTCAAAATGATATCATAATAACTATCTTTTATTGATAAATGATTATCATTTTTTATCAAAAGGCTTATAGAGATCACATTCATCAAAAAACTAGGATAATAGTGACAATCACCTAAAACAATGACACTATAATAAAAAATAAGCTTGATGATTCCAATAGCTAGAACTAAAATAGATCTTTCTTCTCCAATATTAGGAATTTCTTGCCATCTTTGAATATATTGATCTGAAGTATCTGCAATGAATTGCAAATGTTAATAGAGCTTTCAATATTTAATACCTAGGTAATAGTATCACAAATACAAAAATTACAAGGTGTTATCATATAAGTACCTTGTCCAAAAATGCCTTGCTAGTTCTTCTTCTTCCTTAGCCTATTCGGGTCCAGCGAGGCAATGTAAAGAGAATAATTTCTCTTTTAGTATCCCTGCTTCTTTAGTAAAAGCATTTAGCTTGAGTCTAGTCAGCTTTCAACTTCTTGGTCTGACCTGGCATAGTCATTGGAGTACTTTGTACCTTTTTCTTATTTTTCTTCTTTCCTTTCTTAAAGGGATGACATCTTGTCAAACCTCCCATTACATTCACCAATCTCTTATGAAGCTAATGATCCTTCTCATAGGTTTGTTGTAACCCCAACAGACCATGATAATTTACTATAGGCCTAGTCATTCTATAATGATCAAGGAAGTCAATGTAAAGCTTCGATAAAGAATTAAGGATCGCATTCTTTTCCAACTGTTCATACATGGGAAACACAAGTTTGCTTTGGTGCTCAATCAGTTTGATCATGTATAATACAAGATTAGTGACTGATGCCCTTTCTCTTATCTCGGTATTGAAAATGATACAAGATATTTTATATCTTTCAACATCATTGAGAGTGCTGAAGGACTCTTTCAATACTTAAATTATGTCCTCTGGCTGAGCATCCTTAAATTTGTGATTCAATTTGTCATTCATGGATGCCCACATAATATAATGAACCATGATTTGGTCACTGAGCCACTTCTAGTAAGTGTCTCGGACTGCACCATGAGCATTCTGAGTAGGCTTCTTAGGTGTCATATATGTTAGCATGTATAGGAGCCATTCATGCTCATAATTAATTTTAGTTTTTGATACTAGCTATCAAAATTGGAACCCATTAATTTTTTATCGTCTAGTAATGAACGGAGCAACAAAGTGGTGGCCATATTAATCTAAAAGGAGAACAAGACCTAATTAGCATATAAATTATTTAATCATAAAGACTTGGACTTTAGTCCAAAGGTTCTCCTACTATTTTTGGTCAAATTGGTAGCCTCGATCTCCAATTCAAAAAATTTCACTAATTCCTTAGTGGGTATCAAAATCCAATAGATTATACATGAGCCCGACTTTGGTCCATTCATCCATGTACATCTAAAGGTAGGTTCTTAGCTAATTATTTCTCTAAAAATTTTTTGATAATAATTTTTCCTCGGGACTAATTAGTAAGCTTTTGGGCTATCTCTAGAAGTCTTAGTTAGGTCCAACCATTAACATGATAGGACTGAGTGCTTCTAGCCAATGATGTCCAAGCTTAACTTTGGTCGGCTACTTGACCAACAGTTAGAAAGAAGTGATTAAGTCATCATAATATGAATAATAATTTCAATAGTCAGATGAGCACCAGGTCTTTGGACATCCAATGATTATCTTAACTATTGGACTCATTACTACTCTCTTAATGGAAGGCTACAACTCAATTATCTCCATAATTTTGTCACTTAAGGGATTTAATAATTTTAGAGGGTTTGATTAGAGAAAAGATAAAAAGACATGAACTAATCAATAATCCTCCCATTGACTTTATCAAGTGATGAGGGTCAAATCATATCCAAGGGCACCTAGATCAGTTAAACATATCTTTCTTACTAGCAAGGGTTTGCTTGAATCAATGAGCTTTTTAATCAAAATCTATTTGACCAAATTGGCTAGGTAAGTGAGATCGTGAGAGGGTTTAGCCATTAACCCCTTTCTTTAGACACTAACAGAGTTGGCTAGGTAAGAGATACCCCAATTAATAACCAAGATCAAAATCCAAACTTACCTTGGACACTAATTGGTTTATCAGCTTTGATTAGACTAGCCTAGGATTCGAGGCTAACCACTGATCCAGAATAGATCCATTTTATAAGATGGACTCAATCAACCTATCACTATAGAATTGATCTAGAGATCTTTTGACCTAATCCTAATCAACTTTAGGTTAGTCTAAATTAATTTTTCTAATGTCCATATTAATCAAATTCTAACCCTAGTCTCACCCAGTAATTTAAGCTGATTCGAGTTAATCCAAAACTCAAGTTTATGAATTGACTTTTGATCTTTAATTTACAATTCTAAATCTAATCAACTCTTATTTTTAATAATGAATCATGATTTATTTTGCTAAAATCAGATCTAAACATTTTTATATACATCATATACCAATAAAATAATTTTAGATTTAGACTACATGGTTTAGTGCAATTGCTGAAATTAAGTTTACAATTTATATTCTAAACATAAAACTTGATGTAAAGAACTTAATTTTAGATTAATAATAGCAAAATAATCAAGATTAAACTACTAAAAATTTGATCTAAATTATTGATATAATTTTAATAAAATTATCCTTTCACCTCACTTGTTCATAGGATATAACTACAAGCGGCACCCTACACACTATAAGAAACTCTATTGAATGAGAAGAGAGGGCCTTTAAACCCTACTTTCTCTTATGACCGGGTGGCTATAGTGATCAACCCAATCCGAAGTAGTCACTCAGATTAAGATTCAGATCTATATTGTTGGTGGATGTTCCCAAGTGCATGGACAACCTTCTACCAGCAACCAACCTCAGAACATTATATTGGAAGTAGCAACAATAGGGGATCGAAGCAATCAGCTTGGCAGGAATTCAATCTTCTTGTACAGAAATCTCCTAACTTGTTTAGAGTGCCTCGAACGTTCCAAATATGATATGGACATGAAATCACCTCTTTTGGGACCTCCAACCAGTGTAGATTCAGCCCTCCAAAGCTCCTGGTCGAATTTCAAAAGGGTAGAGAGGGATGACTCAAAGATGCTAGGTGCTGGGTTTCTTACTTGGACTAGGAGTCCCTAGTGCTAAGGAATTCTCTCGTTCCTAGGGTATGTCGGGTTGGATGTTGATATTATCCTGATAGATAGTGACAAACTAGAGAGAAAGAGAGGGAGGAAGAAGATGGATATCTGGGAGAAAAAGTTATTTCATTATGATGGCTCCAATTAGCCCCATATACAAAATATATATATACTAGGTCACCAAGACCTAACCCTAAAACTCCTATAGACCAACTTAATGCATAATTGAGTTTTTCAAGCCTAAGTACATCCTTGACTTAGCCCAATCATACATACCTAGGACTCAAAACCAGCCCAATACAAGTTGGCCCCTTGAGGTCGAAGTCCCTTGAACCTTAAGACCCGAAGACTAACAACCTTTCATCCTAGGGCCCAAACTAGTCTTAGAAATTCATTGACAGCATCATGATCATTGGACCTTGGTCTTAGCCTTGGTCCCCTGAGCCTTGGAAGCACCATATGAGACCCAACAATCTCCACCTTGGTGCTTCAAGGCTTCAGCCAACTCCATTTTGTCCATAAGCTGCATCAGTGCCACACACTTGTGAAAGTTATCATATGATAGAACCTTTGTCAGTGCATCTACTGGATTCTCCTTGGTGTTTACCTTTACCTTCTCCACCTTGCCATCCTCATGAGATCTCAAATCTGATAGTATTTGATGTTGATGTTGATGCAGAATGAAAGAGATGATGCGATGCGGAAGTAAATTCAGATAATTTTTTTTTTTTTTATATTTTCAGAAGTCGGCTTTGACTCAAAGAAAAGTTAAACTAAGTCGAAAGAAACTATATAATAATTGAAAGCACAATTCAAAGAAACTAGATTATCAGAGTAGTTCAGAAGTAAAGGATCGCTGGGGGTTGAGAAACTCCCAGACCTAGGGTTTCGCTTTGAACTTTCAACAGGACAGAAGTAAAGAGAAGAGAAGGGCTATGGACCAGACAGTGATCTTCACAGAGTTTAGTGGAAGGACTCTTTTGAGCAGATTGTTAGATCCTCGGATTCGGATATCTTCGCAATGGATCCTCCAATACTGGTCTTTTGGCAGAGTTGGCTTCTCCTGAACTCAGGATCTGGGAAAGAAGAAGAACAAGCTATGGAACTAGATACTCAAAGGAAGGATTTACCAGATACGAAGAACTTGAAAATTGATGTTGCTGAAATCCTGATTCTCCTGGATGCTGATCTGACTTCCTCTGGGATTTGCTCTATATTTGAAGTAGCCGATCTGGACCTGGATGCTGGTGGTTGGCCTCTACTTGGAAGAGAGGGACCGTGAGATGATGAGGTAGATTAGGGTTTGGATGATTGGTAGAATGAAGAAGATGATGGGCGGCTAGGGTTTGGAATTGAAGTGGCTAACCTAGGATTTTGGGGTTGGAGATCTCACACCTCCTCAAGGTTCCTAGGGAACCCGGATTTACTCCCTCACGGAGCTCAACACCTGAATACAAGTGTGGAAGAGAGAAACACAAAGTTACTCACACAGAAATTGAATTCATTCATCAGTAAATTCAAGAGTTACATAGAGCTGAATATATAGACATAACAAAGAAATAAAATTTTATACATTTCCCATGTGGGACTAATAGGACTAACCCACACTTTAGGCATCAAATTCTCTTCCCAAGACTCCTTCCATGAGTGGGCATCCCAAAAACTCCAAGAAAACTTGAAAATCAGTTCCAAATGGCAGGTTATGGGGGTGTCTCCTAGTATCTCTCCATGAATCAAGGATTTTCCTTTCATGGTTTGGCTCATTTGGACACCTCCTAGTCTTGCTCCACAAGTTTAGGCTTCTTCCTTTCATGGCTTTGGCACTTTTGGAAACTTTTGGGAACCTCCTTGAATTCCTCCCCAAGACATGCTCTCTTCCCTTTTATAACTTGGATTTTTATGGAACATTGTGGGGCACCTCCTTGATCCTTTCTTCAAGAAAAATTCTTGCCATCCTGGCTTGGGTTTATCTGGAAAGAAATTGCCTTTTCCTTGGATTGAGGTATCTTGATGGATTTCTCTCCCAAGTGGTGCAAGAAAAAAAAGGAACTTACTTCTTGTGGTGTAGGGACCAAAGACACTGGATAGAGATGTGGCGCCTCCTGGACTCTGGCATGTGGCTGGGAGTGTGGCGCCCACTTGCTTGGGCCTGAGAGAAAAAATGTGGCACCCTGGACCTTGACTTGACTGAAAAAAAAAGTGGCACCATCCTGGAGAAGACTTAGACCACTACTAGGACTTGTACTGAGTCAACATGACTCAACAAAATTTAATTACAGGGAAATACAGACTCAAGAATAAAATTGAGTTGACCAAGTCAACCCTTATTACAAAACTAGAAAACCCTAATTCTTCGGGCAAGGTCATTCAAAGATCCAGATGGAGCCCTGAGTCTTCTTCTGAGTCTGGTTCCCGCACCAATTCTCCCGGGGTGGGAGGAACTCGACCCTGTCGAATATGGATCAAGCTGGCTCTAGTATCTCTCCAAGAGGTCTGGGTCCAATTCTTGTAATTCTTCTCGAGAGATCCAAGAGTCATCAAAATCTGGCCTTCCTTGCCAGCGGACCAGGTATCTTTGGTATCCTCGATTACGAGTAGAGATAACCTGATCATCCAGGATCTTTTCAATCTCCTCTTTCCTCACAGGCCAGTTTATTGGTGGACACACAGGGTCGGGATCACTCTCAATAACAGGATTAGGTTTCAAAGGCTTACTAGGAATCACAGCTAGCTCCCTATACACTACTAAGTCTGTAATGTTGAAAGTAGAGCTATTGCCTAGTTCTGGAGGCAACTCAAGCACATAGGCATTGGATCCTACTCTCTTCACTACTCTAAATGGTCCAGCTCCTTTAGCATGTAACTTTCTAACGGTTCCAGAAAAAAACTGCTCAGGCCTTAACCTAATCATTACATAGTCTCTCTCAATAAAAGTTATAACTCGTCTTTGAGAATCAGCCAACTTCTTATAAGTTTCATTACTTAAAGTTATTTTGGCATGAATTTCTTTATGCAAGTCCTTTACATGCTATGCAAGTGCATTAAGAGACTTGTGTGTGTGGGCTAATAGTAAAATTAGATCAAGTGGTGTGTGAGGCTTGTATCCATGAACAATTTCAAAGGGACTCTAGCCTATAGACCGATTGATCGAAACATTGAATGCAATTTCAGCCCTGGACAAAATACAAATCCCAATTCCTGGTGCTCTCAATCAAACCAAAATCTGAGCCAAAGCCTAGTAAAGGGTCAAGAAAAACTAAACTAGACTGACGACGCATTCCTAAAGAATGGACTTTATTCCAAAGGAACCCTAGGTTTAAACCTAACAAACTACGGCTCTCTAGGTTTGACCTTGGGTCGGAGGATGGCATGCAGAGCATGAAAACTTATCATGGGTGCCTAGTAGGTGCCATAAGGTCTTCCAGAAGTAGGTGGCAAACCTAATAGGTTCTAACACATGGTTCACTCTAAAGACTTCGACAAAGTATACTTAGATGGTGTAAGAAGCATTGGAAGTCCTAGAGAAAGGGAGGAAATATGAGGTGGAGTCTCGAATTACCTGTTGACTAAAGGTGGTGACCTGAAGGTTTGAATGGTGATCTATGAGTGTCAACTGGTCATCCTTACGAAAGGAAAAGTTTGCTACTCCCAGGAATGGATCAAGAGATGGTTCGGGAAGTAGCCTAGGACATGTGATTGCAACAGTTAAGGTTTGTTCTCTAAGCAAATAATGATTCATTTTCTCAAGAACTGGATTAAAGAATGATTCATGGAAGGGCCTATGGATGATGACCTCAAGACTTGAAATTTGACATATGGGTGCGGAAAGGTATACTCTATAGAAGGGTAGGTCAGTCATGCGAAGGAAGGGGTCTGGGGTCATAAGGAGGACTTCTACAGGACTGGGTGAATCAATTTGCTCAAGACAAGGATGTTCAACTGAGATTACGGGAGAGACCTTAGTGGCTGGGCATGGGACAAGGTCCAATTATAAGAGGCTTGATTCAGTCATCCTAAGGAGAGGATCTACCATAGGGTGGGCAAACTTAAACAGTTCAGTGCAAAGATCTTCAATTGGTACTTGGGGAATGACTGTCATTAGAGGGTATGAACTGATAGCTCGGGCTAACATTATGAGTTCTTCCTGGGGGTATTTGACTAAAGGAACCTGGTTCTCACAAATCTCTTGAATTTCTGAACTAGGTCCTACCACTTGGTTGCTCTCCAAGGTCTCCTCAGGTAAGGAACCAATAATATCGATGTCACATTCTTCAAGTTCTTCCCCCTCATATTCATCAACTAGACTCAAGCCAGCATCATATACTTCCTGGATGCCATCTTCAATGGGTTTCGGGTCAGTGATAATTGGGTCAACTGATTCTGGGCTTGTCATACCTAACCTTTCTTCCTCATTGGTAGGCTTGGGTTCTCCCTCATTAATGTCATCCTTAGGACTCTTACCACTTAGCTATGCACAAGCCAGTCCTATGCATGGGCACTGACTAGATTTATGGCCTCTTTCTCCACAAAACCAACATTCTTGTGATATGGAAGCCTAGGACACAATGGGTTTCAAGCTAGTAGAGACCTTACTTGGGCATGGGTGTGGATCTAAATGGTTTGATCTAGAAGACTTGGGTTGTTGAGTGACTGGTCTAGAATATTGTAAGGACCTCTCATAAACATGATCCACACTATAGATATCATGGTTAGGCTTCCTAGGGTTATACTCGGGATCACGATATAAGGTCCTCCTAGGCTCTTGGTGTGGGTGAGGTTGAGGCACATTAAAATCTGGGTCAGGAGTCCAATTCTGATGTCTAGGTTCCTCAAATACTTGGACTTGATCCTTAAGCTGGGTAAGATCCTCACGGACTGGATTCCTAAATTGGGCAACAATATCAGTCATATTCTGACTCAATTTGTTCATGCTTTCGGTAAGAGTTCTAACCATGGCCTCTAAATCAGGTTGGATTTGACTAGGTTGGTAGGGTACTCCATTCCGGGTAGACATGATGATGCAAGCAAACACACCAAATGAGACTCGACTGAAATGACTACGGGCTAACTAGACCTAGAGCCCAAACTAGATGCCCAATCAGAGTGGCAAGCTAGCCTGTAGTAACTCGAGACTCAGCCAGGCAGGTGTAAGGGGAGTGTTAGGTCCCTAATTGCCAATCCTAGACACCAATCAGTGATTGGCCAGGTAGGCGGACCAGCACACAAGCCCTTCGGGATAGAATCCCTAAACCACCATTCTAGACACTGAGTACAAAGCACACACAGAGTAACTAGACAAACTGACTCAACACTAGGCTGGACCTGACCAGTTGGTGTTCCTAGCCCACTAGGGCAAATTAAGTCTAATAAATTTAAAAATTAGGCTTAGGATCGAATGAATGGGTGGTGGTTTTGGGCTAAGGAGAGGTTATCAACTCCTCCCCTTATCTTAGATGCTCAATTTCCCTTAAGATGAATTAGGAGATAATCACTCAAAAAAAAATTGAATTACAGAAACATAGAAACAGAATTGTTGTAATTTAACTCTCAGAAATTTCACAGAAACCAATAAATTATAGTAAAATTATGTAAAATAGTTTCAATTATAATGGTTTTAGAAAAATAAAAATCATGCAATTTGAAGTTACCTGCAATGAGAAACAATTCCTGCAACAGGATAGTTACAGACTGAAAATAGAATGCTTCCCCCGTTTACAATTCCTGCTACGAAGTTGTAACCTAGCGGATCCCCTACACACCCTAGGAATACCCCATGGAATGGGAAGAGGAGGCTTGCACCTTGCTTCATTCCTAGGACCGGACGTCTTGGGGAGTCTACTTCGAGCAGACAAAGTAAAAAAGAGAGACACTCAAAACATGCAAGCAAGTCAGAAACCCTAGACAGGGCTCTGATACCAAAAATGATGCAGAACGAAAGAGATGATGCGATATGGAAGTAAATTAAGACTAATTTTTTTTTTATATATTTTTAGAAGTCGGCTTTGACTCAAAGGAAACTTAAACTAAGTGGAAAGAAACTATATAATAATTGAAAGCACAATTCAAAGAAACTAGATTATCAGAGTAGTTCAGAAGTAAAGGATCGCTGGGGTTTGAGAAACTCCCAGACCTAGGATTTCACTCTGAACTTTCAACAGGACAGAAGTAAAGAGAAGAAAAGGGCTATGGACCAGACAGTGATCTTCACAGAGTTTAGTGGAAGGACTCTCTTGAGCAGATTATTGGATCATCAGATTCGGATATCTTCGCAATGGATCCTCCAATACTGGTCCTTTGGCAGAGTTGGCTTCTCCTGAACTCAAGATTTGGGAAAGAAGAAGAACAAGCTATGGAACCAGATACTCAAAGGAAGGATTTACCAGATACGAAGAGCTTGAAAATTGATGTTGCTGAAATCCTAATTCTCCTGGATGCTGATCTGACTTCCTCTGGGATTTGCTCTGTATTTGAAGTAGCCGATCTGGACCTGGATGCTGGTGGTCGGCCTCTACTTGGAAGAGAGGGACCATGAGATGATGAGGTAGATTAGGGTTTGGATGATTGGTGGAATGAAGAAGATGATGGGCGGCTAGGGTTTGGAATTGAAGTGGCTAACCTAGGGTTTTGGGGTTGGAGATCTCACACCTCCTCAAGGTTCCTAGGGAACCCGGATTTACTCCCTCACGGAGCTCAACACCTGAATACAAGTGTGGAAGAGAGAAACACAAAGTTGCTCACACAGAAATTGAATTCATTCATCAGTAAATTCAAGAGTTACATAGAGTTGAATATATAGACATAACAAAGAAATAAAATTTTATACATTTTCCATATGGGACTAATAGGACTAACCCACACTTTAGGCATCAAATTTCTTCCCAAGACTCCTTCCATGAGTGGGCAGCCCAAAAACTCCAAGAAAACTTGAAAATCAGCTCCAAATGGCAGGTTATGGGGGTGTCTCCTAGTATCTCTCAATGAATCAAGGATTTTCCCTTCATGGTTTGGCTCATTTGGACACCTCCTAGTCTTGCTCCATAAGTTTAGGCTTCTTCCTTTCATGGCTTTGGCACTTTTGGAAACTTTTGGGAACCTCCTTGAATTCCTCCCCAAGACATGCTCTCTTCCCTTTTATAACTTGGATTTTTATGGAACATTGTGGGGCACCTCCTTGATCCTCTCTTCAAGAAAAATTCTTGCCATCCTGGCTTGGGTTTATCTGGAAAGAAATTGCCTCCTCCTTGGATTGAGGTATCTTGATGGATTTCTCTTCCAAGTGGTGCAAGAAAAAAAAGGAACTTACTTCTTGTGGTGTAGGGACCAAAGACATTGGATGGAGATGTGGCGCCTCCTAGACTCTAGCGTGTGGCTGGGAGTGTGGCGCCCACTTGCTTGGGCCTGGGAGAAAAAATGTGGCACCCTGGACCTTGACTTGATTGAAAATAAAAGTGGCACCAACCTGGAGAAGACCTAGACTACTACTAGGACTTGTACTGAGTCAACATGACTCAACAAAATTTAAATTGCAGGGAAATACAGACTCAAGACTAAAATTGAGTTGATCAAGTCAACCCTTATTACAAAACCAGAAAACCCTAATTCTTCGGGCAAGGTCAATCAGAGATCCAGATGGAGCCCTGAAGTCTTCTTCTAAGTCTGGTGCCCGCACCAGATGTGCTTGGTTTGAGCCTGATAGATAGAGTTCTATGCAAGTAGAACTACACTCTGGTTATCGTAGTACACCCTAACAGCCTCTTGTTCGAGGTCCATCTCCAATGCTAGACCCTTCAGCCATAGGGCCTCCTTTGCTGCCTCTGTAACTCCGATGTACTCCACCTCAGTGGTTGATAATTCCATAATAGGTTGCAAGAAGGATCTCTACGATATAGGACCTCCATATTTGCTAAATATGAAACCTATCTCGAATGACGGGTGTCCACATCTCCATCATTTTTAAATCTATATCCACGAACCCTCCTATCAGCCCTCGAGACTCCTTGGACATGTTGGAGTATCCCTCGGCACCTCCTCGCTATCTGTAGTAGATGCCAACTCCAATCGTGCCCGCTAAGTACCTGAAGACTCCCTTCAATGCTCGCTAGTGCTCCCTACCAGGCTGGGCAATGAACCTGCTCACTTGACTCACTACGTGGGTGATATCTAGCCTACAACATACCATGGTGTACATGAGACTACCTACACCAAGGGCATACGGCATCCTCTCCATCTCCTGAACCTCCACCTCAGTTTGTGGTGCCATGGTCTTCGAGAGTCTGAAGTGTCCGACTATAGGCAATTCTGTCAGTTTTGCTTCCTTCATCCCATTCCTCTTCAAAACCTTCTTTATGTAGCCACCTTGAGATAAATACAGCACTCTCTTGTTCCGATCTCTAAAGATTTCCATTCTATGATCTTTCTCATAGCTCCCAAATCCTTTGTCTCAAACTCCTAAGACAAAGCTACATCAGTTCCTGCACTATTTGCATACTCTTGTATGCTATAAGCTTGTCATCCACATTCAAAAGTAAGTAGATCCTAAAACCATCATCCAGAGTCCTCACATATACACAAGAGTCATGATCTTACCTAAAAAGCTCAATGCTCCTTATAAATGTATCGAACCGCTTATACCATAGCCTCGATGATTGCTTAAGCCCGTATAGTGACTTCTGTAGCAAACAAACTTTCTCTTCTAATCCTGGTTCTCTAAAACTTGGTGGTGCTCCATGTAGATGCTCTCCTCTAAGTGTCCATAGAGAAATGCCATCTTGACATCCATCTGCTCCAGCTCCAAGTCCTGAGTTGCTACGATGCTCAGTAGCACCCTGATGGAAGTATGTCTAATGATGGGAGAGAAAACCTCGCTGAAGTCTATTCCTTCTCTCTGTGAGTAACCTTTGGCAACCAAACGAGCTTTGAATATGATGCCTCCTTGTTCCAAAGGTCTCTCCTTGCATTGGTAAACCCATTTTCACCCTATGGTTTTTTTTCCCTGTGGCAACTGCACCAACTGCCAAGTGTCATTCTTGTGGAGAGACCACATCTCCTCAGACATTGCTTGGACCCACCTCTCTTTGTCTGGGCTCTCCATAGCCTCCTGCAGGTATATAGGTCTCCATTGGCTATCACCAGGGCATATGACACCATCTCTCTGAAGCCAAATCGGTCAAGTTGCTTCATGGTCCTCTTGGGCTTGTGCAGCACAACCCCGATATCTCTCCTAGGTCCAGCCTGCTCTCACTGGTCCTCCTGGCCTCGATCATCCATTAGAACTCTCTCCATATGTGGAGGCACCCTTTGAAAGTGCTCCACCTGAATGTCCAATCCTCCAGATGGTGTGGGCACTAGGATCAGACAGAGGCTCCTCAACTCTCTATGGATCTCAAATTAAGGTTTTTAATTTGTTGGGTCCTGTAATAAGGTTTCAAGCCTGAGCATTTTACTTTTTTGAGTCATGTATTTAGTTTAAATTTTTTTTCTGTTGTTTTAGTGATGTACCTTGAACAATTTGATCAAGTTGGGTCAATTGGTCCTGTAGTTAGCTAAATTGGTTCAAGCTCAAGTCTACTTAAGGTTAGGCTCAAGCTTGGTGAGCATTCAAGTCAAGCCCAGTTGTTGACGATTCAAGCAATCTGCCCACGCCAAGTAGGAGCACCACTTCATCTGTGCCATATGGCATGAGGAAGCACCACATCACCAAGTCATGTTGGGCGGCCAAGGCAAGAGGGAAACTCCAAAGTCAATTCCATGTGGATGCCCCATAAGCCTTCCCTTGATCCAAGCCAAACACTTCCTCCCTTCCCTCCCCATATCAAGCCTCTCTCCATAAAAGCATGGTCGACCAAGGAAGGATCCTAAAGTCAACTAAGCATCCCATGATTCTTGAGGACAAGATCCTTTCTTCATTCCCCCACATCAAGCCTTTCTCCATAGAAGCATGGTCGGCCAAGGAAAGAATCGAAGGTCAAATGGGCGCCCCATGATTCTTGAAGACATGATCCGTTCCTCACTCCCCGAATCAAGCTTTCCACCAAATCAAGGCTGGCCAAAGGAGGATTTCAAAAGTCAAATTCAGATGTTTAGGCACCTCTTTAATGATGGCTTGTAACCTTTTCTTTTGAAATTTTAATGGGACTTAAGATCCTATATAAAGGGCCCTTCCCCCTTGTAAGAAACTAATTTTTGATGAATGAAAAAGTGAGAAGTTCTACCATTAGCCCTTGTTTTCTTAGACTAGGAACTCTGTGAGAGAGTGCCTTGTCCTTCAGGACATCGAGGGATGAGAGGCCCTGAGTTACCATCCTCCTTCGTAAGCCACCATTCCATCTTCAAGCTGGGATGCCACCTGGAAGATCCACCTAAATGCCTAACGAGAAGAGCCCTCCTCGACCACCATCTTCGACTCCTTTCCTAACACTTCCTACTTTCTTATACCCCTACTTGCTATTTTCTTATCCTTTACTTGGTTGCTCGCAAGTCCTCCAGGTGCCATGGACAAAGGATTTGGTCTCCCTTGCCTTCGAGACCATCAGACGAAAAGTCAACGAATCCGTGGGGTCGAAGGCTTGATCCTCCAGGCCGCATCCACGAGTGTGAGCGAACTCGACATCGGGCACATCATAATCTTCAAGGTTTGCACTCCCTAGTCTTCTAAGTAGGTATTGATTTAGAGCTAAGTCCTATGGGGTTTCTCAATCCCGAGGTCCTCTCTTCATCATTGTTTAGAGGCTAAGCTTGCACGCTAGAAGTTTTTTATGATTATATAACTTTTAGATCTAATCTTTGCTTATCTTCAGGAATCAAAAAATCTTTTAAAACCTAAATCACAAAAGAAAAAATATTCATTTGCATACCCATGTCATCATTAGTATAGTCCTGCATCATCTTAGTCCCACATCAATTTCTGATATCAGAGCTTCATCCCGCATCATGTTGGTATCAGAGCATGGTTAGGACTTAGTTCTCTTTAAGTACTCGGATCGGGTGCTTCACCATGGCCGTCCGGTCATAGGAAAAAGTAGGGCTGCAAGATCCTCACATCCCATTCAAAAAGGATTTTCTATGGCATGTAGGGTTGCCGATGTGATTGACCCTTGAAGGAGAAAATAAGGAGATAGATTTTAGATCCTAAAGGAAGTTTTGCATCATTAGATTTCAACATCTTTAAAATTTCTGTATTTTCCCAACCCAGTACATAGTCTACTATTTTAGTTGTTTATGCCGGTAAGAATCTCTGATTTTTCTAATTTTTATTTTGCTAGATTCTTCATAATTTATAGTGTTTTTTAAAATTTTCTCAGATTTTATTTCAGTCTGTAGATTTTTTACATGCCTGAATACTCCCTGAGAACAAATCTGCTATGAAATTCCAGCAAGTGCATTTCATCATACTTTCATTTCCATATAGTTTAATTTTGTACTTTAGGTTCATATTATTTAATTTCAGCATCTTATACTTTTACTAATATACATCAAAATCCAAAAAAAGGAACTTAAATACATTTCATTAGGTCACGTGTATGCCATCATCTATATAATTGACTTAAGGATGACAATATCACAAGATAAGGGAAGGAGGTCATTACCTTTCCTTGGCCTGAAAATCACCAACTTGCATTTCGAACCTAAGCCTAACCTAAAATCAATTAGTAACCTAATAGCTTAGGGACATCAACGAGTTGGGTTTAACTATTGTGGGGAAGCTAGTTCATGCAACCCTTCAATTAGTACCGGGAAGCTGGCATCTAAGACAAGAGGTTTAGCTTCAAACAACCTAAGCGGTGTTGTGATTCCTTAATTGGGTCCTTGCGAAAGCAAGGGGGCCTCCCACACTCTCACCTCTTACCTGGCCGGTGAAAGGGCTAGTTGTTGTGCTGTGTGTCTTCCACGTTAACTCATTCTGTTTGAACTCCTAGGTCTAGCAAATCCGTAGCACTATTCTTTGTGTGTTACATGTCGACTAGGTCAGGAGTCCAGTATCATCCACATCACTCTCAGTCAAGTGAACCCATGGATAACCTCGAAAATCAGATTAGGATCTTCATTGAGCAGATTGTCAAGATGAACCAAAGATTTGATGGACTTGAAACAAGGATAGAAACTTTGGAGAGGACCCGGGAGACACACACTGAACCAGAGTCTGAGTCACCTCCCCACCCTAGGAGATTTCCTTAATGTGATTCCCCCTTAGAGGCTGAGCCCAGAAGAGCCCCACATCCTAACCCAGCCCAAGAGGTTCACCCTAGGAGACCTAATCAGGAGCCCATGGACCAAGAGAGGAGGAATTACACGAGTCTGATGACCTGTTAGGAGTAGTTAGGTGCATCCTGACTCAAAATATAGTGCAAGAAGATTGGCATAGGACTAACATCCT
Source organism: Areca catechu (assembly GCA_021397845.1). Classification (NCBI taxonomy): domain Eukaryota; kingdom Viridiplantae; phylum Streptophyta; class Magnoliopsida; order Arecales; family Arecaceae; genus Areca; species Areca catechu. The sequence goes on from CM038038.1 coordinate 44,764,468, forward strand.
ACAAACCTTCATCAAATTAGGGGATAAGGTGTGCAAGATCATAGTAGATAGTGGAAGCTGTGTCAACGCTGTCTCATTGAGTACTGTCAAGTCCCTAGGATTGATCCCAATTCCCCATCCCAACCCCTATAAGGTCTCATGGATAGATTCGACTTCCATGCCTATCAAGTCTAAATGCCAAGTTTTGATCAAATTGCAATCATATGAGGAAAATATTTGGTGTGATGTCCTTCCCATGGGAGTCAGTAGCATTATCCTAGGTCAACCCTGGCTTTACGATCATGATGCCACCCTTTTTGGTCAGACCAATACCTGTGCCTTTAATCACCTTGGGAAGAAGTTTGTAATCAGTCCAACTCCACCTAAGGACCAGGTTAAAAGAGGATTTAGTAGCCTAAAAGAAAGGAAGCCAGGAATTGACCTGATCAAGGCTAAAGAGTTAGAAAAAGAGGTTACTAAGGGAACCCCTGCTTGGATCTTGGCCACTAAAGATAATCATAAGCTAACCCAAAGAGAACACCCTTAAGAAGCAGTTGAGGCTCTGGAAGAATTTGAGGAAGAACCCTTTAAAGAATTTCAGGGAAAAAAGGCTAAACTTAGTGAGAATTTAAATGAAGAAACCCTTGAGCCCAGTGATGACTTTAAGTTTGACAAGGTTGAACCCATTGAAAATCTAAAGAAAGAAACTCTTGAGCCCATCGAAGAATCCAAAGGAGACATCTATGAATCAAGTCTAGTGGAGGAGTTAAAAAAGAGATTACTAACCCAACCCTACCATTAGAGTCTTGCCTGAGGAGCCACTAAAAGAAAGCCCACTTACAGAGCCCAATCCTAAAATCCAGGAACCCGAGGAATTTATTGAGGATTTGGCTTATTTAACCCAGTACCCTCAGGATAAGCCCCCTCCTATAGTTTCCATTGAAGATCTCTTCCCTAAGATTAATGAACCATTCTTTTTTTATGCAAACCCTGTAGATATACCACAACCTCGTAAGGTTAGCCTCATTAGTCTAAGAATAATCCCTGACACCTCTTCTTATATCCTACCCTACTAGACTAACCCTGAATCCATCTCTTATTTTCTGCCCTTCCCAAAAGCCTCCAACATTTCTAGGATCATTAGATTGCATCTTGTTGATATTAGCATACTGCATACAGTCATTGCACATGTTAGGTTTGCATCTTGCTTCTGGCATACTCTATGGTATTTGCTAGGAGCCCATTATAAATTTTTATGTGCATGCCAAACTAGGGTCAAACCTAGAGAGTCTATAGTCTATTAGGTTTAGGCCCTAGGAGTCCAATAAAATTTCTTTCAATAGGAATGCATAGTTGAGTCTGCACCTTGCATCATGTTAGAGTTCTGCATTAAGAACTAATTTTGAAATAATTTGGTTGATTCCCGGAAGTGAGCCAAAGAATTTGAAATAAGGGATTCTATAATGATTAAGCTTAGGCCTGAATGGCTTCCACCAGAGACCGTTAAGAAACTTCATGCTCGTGGAGCTGGCCCCTTTAGAGTGATAAGGAGAGTCGGTCCTAATGCCTATGTGCTTGAGCTACCCCCGGATTATGACATTAGCTCGACTTTCAATATCTTAGACTTAGTCGAGTATAGGGAACCGTCAACTATACCCAGCGAGCCATTTGGACCTGACCTATCTTTTGAGAGTGAACCCGACTTAGAGTATCCACCTCCAATTTTACCTAAAAGAGGAGAGCGGATTGAGCGTGTCCTGGATGACCAAGCTATCACCACCCGAGGTAAAGGCTATCAGTGTTACTTGGTTCGATGACAAGGCCGACCGGAGTTCGATGATTCATCGATTACTCGAGAGGACTTGCAGCGCCTCGACTCCGACCTTCAAGAAAAATATCAAAGCCAAATCAACCCTTACTCGACAAGGTCAAGTTCCTCCCATCCCAGGAGAACTGGGGTGGGCACCAGGATCAGACAGAGGCTCCTCAACCCTCTATGGATCTTGGATTAGGGTTTTTAATTTGTTGGGTCCTGTAATAAAGCTTCAAGCCTGGGCATTTTATTTTTTTGAGTCATGTATTTGTTTCAATTTTTTTTTTTGTTGTTTTAGTTATGTATCTTGGCCAAATTGGTCAAGTTGGGTCAATGGGTCCTGTAGTTAGCTGAATTGGTTCAAGCTCAAGTCTACTTGAGGTTGGGCTCAAGCTTGGTGAGCATTCAAGTCAAGCCTAGTTGTTGACGGTTCAAGCAATCTCCATACGCCAAGTAGGAGCACCACTTCAATTCATGGAGTGCCAGTTCTTCTATGCCATGTAGTATGAGGAAGCGCCACATCACCAAGTCATGTTGGGTGGCCAAGGCAAGAGGGAAACTCCAAAGTCAATGCCATGTGGATTTTCCATCAAGCCTCCCCTTGATCCAAGCCAACCACTTTTTCTCTTCCCTCCCCATATCAAGCCTCTCTCCATAGAAGCATGGTCGGCCAAGGAAGGATCCTAAAGTCAACTAAGCATCCCAAGATTCTTGAGGACAAGATCATTTCTTCATTCCCCCACATCAAGCCTTTCTCCATAGAAGCATGGTCGGCCAAGGAAAGAATTAAAGGTCAAATGGGCACCCTATGATTCTTGAAGACATGATCCCTTCCTCACTCCCCGAATCAAGCTTTCCACCAAATCAAGGCCGGCCAAAGGAGGATTTCAGGAGTTAAATTTAGATTTTTAGGCACCTCTTTGATGATGGCTTGTAACCTTTTCTTTTGAAATTTGAATGGGACTTAGGAGCCTATATAAAAGGCCGTACCCCCTTGTAAGAAACTAATTTTTGATGAATGAAAAAGTGAGAAGTTCTTCTTCCATTAGCCCTTGTCTTCTTAGACTAGGAACTCTGTAAGAGAGTGCCTTTATCCTTCGGGACATCGAGGGGTGAGAGGCCCTGAGTTACCATCCTCCTTCGCAAGCCACCATTCCATCTTCAAGTTGGGATGCCACCTGGAAGATCCACCTAAACGCCCAACGAGAAGAGCCCTCCTCGACCACTATCTTCGACTCCTTTCTCAACACTTTTTACTTTCTTATACGCCTACTTGCTATTTTCTAATCCTTTACTTGGTTGCTCACAGGTCCTCCAGGTGCCATGGATAAAGGATTTGGTCTTCCTTGCCTTCGGGACCATCAGACGAACAGCCGGCGAATCCACGGGATCGAAGGCTTGATCCTCCAGGCTGCATCTGTGAGTGTGAGAGAACTCGACATCAGGTGCATCAGAATCTTCAAGGTTTGCACTCCCTAGTCTCTTAAGTAGGTATTGATTTAGATCTAAGTCCTACAGGGTTTCTTAATCCCGGGGTGCTCTCTTTATCATTGTTTAGGGGTTAAGCTTGCATGCTAGAAGTTTTTTGTGCTTATAGAATCTCTAGATCTAATCTTTGCTTGACTTTGGAAATCAGAAAATCTTTTAAAACCAAAATCACAAAAGAAAAAAAAAATCATTTGCATACCCATCTCATCATTAGTATAGTCCCGCATCATCTTAGTCCCACATCAATTTCTGGTATCAGAGCTTCATCCCGCATCACCAGATGCACCTGCAAGTGGCAAAATAGAAAATGAGGTAAGCTATCCAGCACTGCCCTGCTGACCTCCTGCTCTCCTGCTGCTCCTCCGTGCCACCTGACCTCTAGAGAACTGACTTCTCATCAAAGATCACATCCCTATTGATGATGACCTTCTTCTTCAAGGGATCCCATATTTGTACCCCTTGACTCCTCATGGATACCCCAAGAACACCATCTTCTTTGACTTGGCATCTAATTTACTATGCTCACCAACACCGATGTGCGCATATGCCGTGCACCCAAAAACCCATAGATGGTGAAGCCCAATTTTTTTTCAGACCATCTCTCCTTTGGAATACCACCATCTAACTTTGTATGCAGTGACCAATTGACTAAGTAGCAGGTTGTGTCAACTGTATCAACCCAGAATGCCTTAGAAAGCCTTGCCTGTAACCTCATGCATCTTGCCTTCTCCATAAGGGTTCGGTTGATTCTCTCGGCCAGGCCATTTTGTTGAGGAGTCCCTTTAACTGAGAAGTGCCTTTTGATGCCACACTCCTCACAAAAGTGCTGGAACTCCCTGCTGGTGAACTCACCGCCATTGTCGGACCTCAAGCATTTTATACTACGACCTTGCTCCTTAACTTCTGCTTTCCATACCTTGAACTTTGAGAAGACCTCTGATTTTTCTCTCATGAAGTAGATCCACACTTTCCTTGAAAAATCATCTATCTAGGTCAAGAAGTTCCGCACTCCATTTCTGGCTAAAACTGGAGATGGTCCCTATACATCAGTATGAACTAGCTCCAGTGGAGCTACACAATGGGCTGAATTGCTGCTGAAGTGGATCCTCCTCTACTTTTCCATCTGGCATGACTCATAGACATCTGAAACATCACCAACCAGATCTAAAATTGATCTATACTTGCTCAATTCCTTCATCCCATGATCTTCCATGTGGCCTAGGCGGTAGTGCCACAATCTGTAGTCTTCCTATGGGTCTAGTGTTGCCGCCGCTGTATCAGATTGCTGCATCACAACTGACCCCTCCATCTTGTAGAGATTATTGTCCATCCTCCTACCTCTCATAAAAAACATGTCTCTATTGGAGATATTAAGTACTCCACTCCTGGCTTGACTGCTAAAGTTGTAACCACATCGCTTCGGTAGCCCAGTGACACTAGATTTTTCTTCAGCTCAGGAACATGCTTGATATTGGTCAGTATTCTCATGATCCCATTGAACATCCTCACTTGTACACTCCCAATACCAGTGACCTTTCATGAGTGATCATCTCCAAGTATCACACTTTCCTCATCAGTCTTGGTATAGGTCCAAAACCAAGACTGGTTCAGGATATAATGATGAGAACATGCTAAATCCAGGGTCCATATATCTATGTACAATTTATGATCATTTGATACCACCAAGAGGTCATCCTCCACCTCTTTATTAGCCATGGCACTCATCGAATCGATCCTCCTGTGTCTCCCTTCTTATTCTTCAACTGAGGACAATCTTGTCGAAAGTGCCCAGTCTCATTACACTTAGAGCACCTTGCATCTTTTCTGCTCTTGCTCTTCCTTTTGGACTTCGATCGTCCTCTCTGCTTGGACTTCTTTCTTCCTCTTTCGGATCTTTTCCCAATGACCAAGCCCTCCTGGGGAACTCCTTTTTTGGTTAGTTTCTCGCTCTGCTCGTTGGAACACAGCACTGAGACCATGTCTTCATACTCCAGGGTCTCCTTGCCGTACAACAACATAGTAACCAAAGCATCAAAGGAAGGGGGCAGCAAGCATAGCAACAGCAAGGACTTGTCCTCCTCCTTGAAATTGACCCCAATATTTAGCAACTCGTTTCACATCTGGTCAAACTTCTGAATGTGATCTACTATGTTTCTGCCTTCCTGCATCCGAAGGTTGTAGAGTCACTTCTTTAGTATCAACTTGTTGCACATGTTCTTCCCCATGTAGACATATGTAACTTCAACCAGAGACCTTTTGGAGTCCTCTTTTCTATCATGGAATAGAGAGCTGCATTTCCCAAGCACCCTCTGATCATCGCACAAACTTTCCTTTTCATGGACATTCATTGCTTCTCTAACACCTCGTCAGGCTTTTCCGCTAAAGCTTGATTAATTCCAACTGGACAAGCAGATCTGCAACCCAAACTTTCAACATGGAAAGTTTCCTTTCCCACCAAACTTCTAGAAATTCATCTTCATGCTAGTACTCATGGCTGGATCCTAGCCAAACATACAATAATAATAATAAAAAATACCGTAAGATTAAGAAGTACCTTGAGAGGCCCTTGCTGAAATTTTAGCAATTGAAGATCTGCAACTTCTGGCATCTCCCATGAATTCCACACAACTCAGGCTTTGATACCACTTATTAGAGGATGCTTTCAGGTGTGTGGACAACCTTCTACCAGTAACCAACCTCAGAGCATCATATTAGAAGTGGCAGTAATAGGGGATTGAAGCAATCAGCTTGGCAAGAATTCAGCCTTTTTGTACAGAAATCTTCTAACTTGTTCAAAGTGCCCTGAATTTTGTATATATGATATAGACATGAAACCACCTCTCTTGGGACCTCCAATTAGTGAGGATTCAACCCTCCAAAGATCCTGGTTGAACTTCAAAAGGGTAGAGAGAGGGATGACTCCAAAGATGCTAGGCACTAGGTTTCCTACTTAGACTAGGAGTACCTAGGTGCTAAGAAATTCTCTCCTTCCTAGGGTATGGCGGCTTGGATGCTGATATTACCCAGATAGAGAGTGATAAACCAGAGAGGAAGAGAGGGAAGAAGAAGATGGATATCAGGAAGAAAATGTTATTTTATTATGATGGCTCCAATCAGCCCCATATACAAAGTATATATATACTAAGTCACCATGAGCTAACCCTAAAACTCCCATTGGCCAACTTAATGCATAATTGAGTTCCCCAAGCCCAAGTATACCCTTGACTCAGCCCAATCACATATACCTAGGACTCAAAATCAGCCCAATACAATTTGGCCCCTTGAGGCCTAAGTCCCCTGAACCTCAAGACCCGAAAGGCTAATAGCCTTTCATCCTAGGGCCCAAACTAGCCCTAAAAATTTCATGACAGCATCATGATCATTAGACCTTGGCTTTAGCCTTGGTCCCCTGAGCCTTGGAAGCACCACATGAGACCCAACATATATCTAATCAAATCATATCAAGAACCTAGGGCTCTAATACCACTGTCAAAAAACTAGGATAGGGTTTCATGCATGGAGTTTTTTTTAAACTAGCAAAAGAAAAATAGATTAAAAATAATTTTAATCATTAAATTATATATTAAATAATTTTAAGAACCTACCTTATAGGATTATAATAGGATATGAATAGAGTATAGATGCTAAATTTAAAATCAGCATGCATCGATCTAATTGATGCATGCTATAGATCTAATCTACAAATAGGAATGAATCCAATACCTCATCATGGATCAATGATTACTACTACTAATGGAGCATAGTAGAGGTTTGGACATCATCTCGCAACCACATAGGATGTCTGGCCTCTACAAAAATTTCTCATGAAGCTCCAAGAAATTACCTTCCCTAGAGTGCTAGCTCTGTGTAAAGGTTGTGGATGGCTAATATGAAAACCTTCCTTCAATTTTTTTCAAGTCCTCCAAGGAGAAAAGATGATGGAGGATGAGAAGGATCAAGTCATGGAAAAAATGAAATTGCAAAACCAATTTTCTCTTATTTTCTTTTCTTCCTTTCTTCCTCTTTTTTCTTTTCTCTCTAGCACCAAAAAGAAAGGTCCCCAATGCAACCTTTATTTTCATGCCCACTATAAAATTCTTTTCTATGATCTTTTCTTGGTTTCTCATAGTATTTGCCTCTCTAAGTTGTTGCACAATCCCAGCAAAAGGCCTCTCAAATAGGCATGGAGAAAAGGATTATGATAGGACTAAGGAATAGAGTTTTTCTAAGACTAGTTGTTTGACTCATTCAAAACTCATTCAATTTAAATTCAAATCAATTCAAATAAATTTCAAATTTTATTTAAACTTATATTAACCCAAAATGGATTGAGAGAAGGCTTCAAAAATCATCTTTTATAAAGAAAACTTTATGTAAAAAATCAAAAATTTATGAAGAAATCAAGGGGTGCAAGAATCAATTTTGACTCGATCAAACCAAAGACAAAACTATATTAAAACTCCTTTTAAAGTTTTTCTTGGCTTAGTCATAATTATAATGGATAACAGGGAAAGCACTAATCATATTTTGGCATGAAGACTCTTCAAGGAAAAATTCATTTTGCATGGAGAACAAAGTTGCGTAAAGGAAAAACTAGGTTCCTAGGTTTGACTTGGTCAACCTTAATTCTAATCTCAAAGTAATTTAGTTTGACCAACTCAAATGGATTGAATATAATCTAATTAGGCTCTAATTAAACAAGTCTAAATCTAAATTAAAAAATTAATCAAGTCTAAATCTAAATTAAATTAAGATTAAAATTCTTTCGTAATTAGGTCATTGAATAACCTAATCAAAGTGAAATCTTATTGAACCAATTCAATTAGATCTGACCAAATCTTTTCACTCAATAAATTGATCTAATTATCAATACAATTGCTAATTAATCCTTCTCATATTAATTAATAATTAATAATTTATTTATTTATAACTTTATATAGAATAAATTATTAATCATTTTTATAATTTTGCCACTAGATGATTCTTAACCATCGATTAGTCATCATGATCAATCAGAAACTTCTATTGTATATGATCTTGTAGGTTCAAACCCTAAGCTGATAGCTCATGAATGATTTTTTGAGCTAATCAATGCAAAAATCTAGCAATGGTACCTGACGTTCGGATAGGTTGAATATGGTAAAGCAATATTTAAGAACCTAGACTATGATTACCCTATAATTCATCCCTTTGATCTAATATTCAAGATGAATTCATAGTCTACTGCCAACTTTGAATAACTATATCCAAATGTATCTCAACATGCTAAATCCTATGACTCCTTATTAGGATTATCCAGGCCTAGGTTTTGCTAAATTGAAACACTACCAAGTATTTACTCTAGTAACATGGAGTGGTCAATCTCTTCTTGACTCAATACCGATTTAACAAGTACTTGACTGCACCTCAAAAACCTTCCATCATTAATTTAAAAATCTAGGTAGTCTGGCACTAAAGTACTATAGATAAGTTACTTGCCAGGTCACCATGATAGTCTCATATTTGAGGGATATTTATATCCATACCATTTCTATAAGATACTCTTGATAGTAGAGTACTCCATAGAGTTAGTCACTGTTCAGTGAGATGTACCCTTACACTCACCTGCATGCCATACCAATATCTCCATACTCCTTGGTTAAGAGGACAACCAACCTATATGGCACACAATGACATATTCGTGATAAACATTATCATCCTAGGTAATAACATATCATTTGGTCATGAACTAATTTAAGAACCATTGATAAATTCTCTTATGTCAAATCAGTATAGTTCTAAGAACTTCAACATATTAGAGTTTACAAGAGGATGACAGAAGTATTGAACTGCCAAAATAATTTTTATTTTATTAATAATTCATATATTTATAAAAAAAATTAACTATCTACAACCTAGATGATTGGCTTATGATACTTTTTCCAACAGTATGGGCAATAATTGATAGGTGAGCCCACATGACTTAGAGACCAAGTCACTCTAACATGCTTGAGAAGCATTAGGCAAGAGTTGTCCGCTCATTGGTTTATGTGTTATCAATAACTATTAGGTGAGGTGCATGGAATCAATGGGATTGCAATACCCACTAGGAACCTTAGTTGCGTAGGGATTTTTGCATCTCCACTGACAAGTATGTGAGACCCATGAAAATAGTGAAAGGCTAACTTATTCTTAAAGTCCCTAGAATAATTTAAGATTAAATATAAATATCTAACTAAAATTTTTACTCCCTAAGGGTTAAAGTTAGCTTCCAATCCTCTCCAACCAATTGATTAACCAAAAGCTAGATGACTAGCTCAATTTGAAAAATTGATTAGAAAGGTTGATGCAGGATGGATGCAAAGACTAATTCTAATAATTAAGAATTTAATTATGATGAGAAATGGCAGCAAACTCAGATAAACTATCAAATTAATTTAACAAAAAATTAGACAAGTCTCTACTAACTACCCACAATATGATCAGCATGTAATCATATAAAGAACCCTGGATCCAATGATTGAGAAACTACCGAAACTAGGACATCCTGACTTCAATCAACCATATCTAATGAGATTCGGATGGTTACTTACCAATAATGCTTTTCCCTCCTCCGTTTCAACAGATCTGGATTCAACTCTCATGATCTAGCAGTAAGATTATAAACTTCAGTTCCTTTGGAGCAGATCTTTTCATTGATGGTTGGATGGCAAGGAAAACCTCCTCTTCTGATCGAGAACACTAGGGATCCTGTAAAAGAACTATGATTAGAACAATGGAAATAGAGTGGAATTTTGAAATGAGAGAGGAAAAGAAGGATGGATGACTTGGTTCTAGATCTGGACTGGATGCTGAAGATGGTGGCGCCAGGCTTCTAGATCTTGGACTCAGGAGATAACTCGGATTTTAGTTCTCCACACACACCAGTGCAATGCTTAAACAGTAGAGCACTCACATAGTATAATTGCTTAGCCAGCAATTGCAATGCTTACCCAGCAAATGGAGAAAGGAAACTGGCAGAGTTTCATTAATCAATCATAAGTTGGGTTACAAGAGGGGAATGGGGTGGTATTTATAGACCCCTTACATAGTAGCATGATAAGAACAAACTCATTTAAATACAAAATAGATAAAGATAGGGCCCCTTGAGAGGATAATATTGGACTCCTATCTCCTTTTGAAATTGGATGAAATTTATGAATTCAAATGAAGTAGACTCCCTTGCACTTGGACTTTCCCATGGAATGGGTGGTGAAATAATGTTGGGCAATAAAATGAGAAATGTAGGATGAGGAATCCTTCTACTTTACTCCTCTTAAAATTTGAATGGCATTTAATGGGCGATAATTCATGAATATTTGGCATCTCATTTTTTCCTCCATCTTGGCGTTAATCTTGCTTGGATGTCAACTTGATCTCCTTGCATTTGAAATAAGATAAACCTCCATTTATCTTGGATCCTCTTAAATTTGAAAGAGGATAAGATAATCTTCCATTTAAAATAAGATAAATCTCCATTTATCTTGGGACTTGACTTGGATAAGATGAGAATTATTTGAGTTTGATTTTTAGATGAACCTTCCATTTGATCTTGGAATCTTTGAATTTGAATAAATGCTTGAAAGGTTGACCAACCTTGGAGTGGGTGACAATTTGAGGATGAAAAGAGGTGCTAGATGAGAAGTAGAATCCTTATGCTTTACTTCTTTTAAATGGTATCTTCTTGGATTTTAAAAAGGGCGATGAGAAGGAAATTGAATGTCACCTTTTTTGGATAAACTTGAAACTTAAAATTGTTCCAATGTATTGATGTCCTGATGCCCCATTTTTCGATGTCTAGATGTCCCAATGTCTCAATGTTTGGATGTCTGGATGTCTCGATATATGGATGTTCAAATGTCTGGATGTCTGGTAAAATTTTTGGACAACCTTCTTCTGTCATGGAATTGATCCATAAAGGTGATGTAGCATGATGGTGACATGGCTTCAAAACTGGGCTTGGCCATGGTCAACAATTAAGCTTGAACTCTATCGACTTATTCAATTATAAGACTCAACTTCAAGCAAACCTAATTTGACTAATTTGCAAAATAAAGCAAACTAATATTATTTACAGGACTCATGATAAAATTAAGATAAAACAACTACTCATTGATGATTCACAACGAGCTTGGAGGGTTCTGACATCTTTTCCTAGCTCTGGTGTCCTCACCAATTCTCCTGAGATGGGAGGAACTTGACCCTGTCGAGTATGGGTTGACTCTACTCTAGTAATGTTCTAGCAAGTCTAGGTTAAGTCTTTGCAGATCCTCTCGAGTGATCCATGAATCATCAGATTCCGGTCTACCTTGCTATCAAACCAGGTAACGTTGATAATCTTACTCCTAGTAGTGATAGTTTTGTCATCCAAAATTTGCTTGATCTTATCTCTCCTTTCTGGTAATTTGGCTAGTGGACACTCAGGGGTAGGATCACTCTCAAAAATAAAAATCAGGCTCAAATGGCTCACTAGGTATCATTATTGGCTCCTTATACTCAACAAGATCTAATACATTGAATGTTAGACTAATATCTAATTCAGGTGGTAAATCTATCACATAGGCATTAGACCCAATTTTCTTTATGATCTTGTATGGTCATGCACTACAGCATGTAGTTTTTTCATGGTTCCAGGTGGAAACTGTTCAGGATGAAGCCTGATCATGACAGAGTCTCCCTCATTAAATTTTTGAAACGTTTATGTGAGTTAGCCAAATGCTCATAATATTCATTGCTTTCAATAATTTTCTTACTTATCTCTTAATGCAATTCCTTAACATGCTGTGTATATGACTCACATCAATACCTAATGGACTCAACTATGAATTCCTATCAAATAAAATTTATTAGGTCTACAACTATAACTTTTGGCTTGATTCCTAGTTGATGGATGATATGCAGATGAAAATTTGACATGGACTCCTAATAAGTGCCATAAGGTTTTCCAGAAGTAGGTAGCAAATTGAATGGGCTCAAAGAACTAATAAAACATGCTAACCTTAACAAAATGCAACTGGATGGTTCTAAAAACATTAAAAGCCCTAGGGAAGGACAGGAAATATAAGGTAGGTTCATCAACTAGGTCTGGATTAATAGGGGTGACCTTAAAGTATGGACATGGATCTACAAGAAGTAAAAAGTCCACTTTATTGAAGAACGGGTCAACAAGTTCAAGGAAGAGATCATTAATTGGAATCAAAGAGGTGACCCCATCCTGAGGGTACTGAATTAAAGAGATCATGTCTTCGATAAATTCTTTTGGTTCAAGAATTTCAGGACTAAGCTCTCCTATTTGGGTCTCTTCTAGGATTTCCTCAGGTAAAGTCTCAGTAGAAGGATTAGGTTCCTCATGGTTCTCTTCTTCCAATACAGCTTTAGTCTGGGTAGGGTTAGGGTCAACTAACTATGGGTCTACCTCCTATATCTCCTCATCTTCATATTCTTCTACCAAGTTTTTCTCAGCTTTATATACTTCCTCTTCAATGGCATCTTGGTGGACCAATGGGGTAGTAGGAGTGGGTTGGCTAGGAAAAAATTGGCTAGTGTCTGGGGTAGCAGGGATGGGTCGATTTAGGTTATGGTTGGGTCGGCTCTACTGAGGAATGGGTCGACTCAGGTGGACTTGGCTAGATCTTGGGTTTTGATAAGGGGCACTAATCTTGGTGCATTCAGGCCGATGGGTTCTGGGTCCAAGGGGAGTTGGTTTAGGTGAGTCAGGGTTAATACGGGTCCTACGGGTTCTCTCTAGGGTTCCTAACCATTCATCCAATCAATCAAACCTATTATTCATTTGGGCACATTGTTCAGCCATGGACCTTAAAAAGGTTTCAAGGTTGTACTCCATGGTTAGACTGGGTTAGGTTTGGGTTGATGGAGAGGGGTTTCTAATCTAGTGGTCATGCAATACAATCCTAATTTCCATGGTTCCTAGACCTAGAGTTCAAGTGGAATGAGTTAACTCAAATTACACCCAATTTTACATTAGTCTTCCACTGGCCAGGTAAGAGGTGGGGTGGTGGGAGGCTCCTCTTGCTTGACACAGGGTCCTAATTAAAAACCACCAGTCCACTTAGTGCATTTGCCTCTGGACCTCTAGCCTTAGACACTAGCTTCCAATAATAATTGAAAGGTTGAGTGCACTAGTTCACTCACAAGACTCGAACCTGACCTATTGGTGTCCCTAGCTGTATTAGGTTGCTACTCAGTTTTAGATTAGGACTAGGACAATGCAAGATGAGGTTGGTTGTTTGTGGGCCAAGGAAAGGTGATGAAATCCTTCTATTATATTATGATAGCATGCCCTTAAATTAATTTCAGATAGGATGAATGCACAACCAAACAAACTAGTTGCCAAGATAAGATAAGATAACACTTGTAACTCAAAACTTAAACTTTAAATTTCAAATTTTAAATTTGAGTTTTTAAATTTAAATTTTAAATTATTAAATTTTAAATTTTAAATTGTAGAAATTAAATTATGCTGGAATTTAAATAGGCCAAAATAACTATATGCTGAAATTCTATAGCAAAACTGTTCTCAAGCAGTAATCGGGCATTCAGAAATTCTATAGATTGAATTAAATCTTTAGAAAATCCTAAAAAATAAAATCAAATATAATGAATCTAGAAAAATAAGAATCAGAATTTTTTAATCCTCTTACATGTAGAAATAATTAAAATAACAAACTATGTACTAGGATGGACGTGATGCAGAAAATTAACCCTAAAGATGCCTATCTCTTTGTTTTCTTCTTCAAGGGTCAATCTCTTTGTTTTTTAATTTTATTTTGGAATCCAAAATTAGAGATTTAAATTTTAAAATTTGAGATATAAAATCTTAACTCCAATAGCTGAAAGTTTCAATTTAAATTTTAATTTTTTTGAGATTTTTAAATTTAAATTTTTAATTTTGAATCTAGTTAATTAGAGGTTTGCTGATTGTTGAAATTTCTATACTAGCACCAACCCAAGATTTCCATGAATTTTAGTTTTTTTTTAAAAGGCAAAAAAATCCAAAAATTTACTATATTTTAGGAGTTTGGATCCAAAATATAAAATTTTAAAAAAATATTTTTCTTGGAATTTTTGGAGTTTAAAATTTGGATTCTTAGGTTGTTTTCTAGAAGCTGTTCAAATTCTATTTTTCCCTCCCTTAAGTTTAACTTTCAAAAAAAATTCAAAAATATTTTTTATAAATTTTAAATTCGAGATATAAGATTTAGATGTCAAAATCTGATGATTTCCATTTAAATTTAAAATTTTAGAATGATTTTAAATTTAAATTTTGAATTTTGAATCTAGTCAATTGGAGGTTTGTTTGATTGCTGAAATTTCTGCTTTAGTATTAATTTGACTCTTCCATGAACTTTAGTATTTTTTTATTATGGAAAAAATCCAAAACAATTCTTTTGCTACATCTTAGGACATCAGAGTCTGAGATATAAAATTCAAAAAAAAAAATCTTCAAATCTTTGTAGTTTAAAATTCGTCATCTCATGTTGCTCCTTTAGTTAGCTAGTATTTGCTTCAATTCTAGTTTCATGTCATTTAGTTGTTCCATTAAATTCTAGATTTTTTTTTTAAAATTTTTTTTTTCTGAATTTTAGATCTTGATCTGAGATCTCCACTTAAGAAAATTTGAATTCTTAAATTTTTGAATTTAAATTTAAATTTTAGGTATTTTATGGTTGAGGGTTTGTTAGCTAGAAGTTTCTTGTAACAACTTTTACAACAAGCTTTAAAAAAAAAATGAATTTCCTAACCTAAAATTCGAGAAAAAAAATTCAAAATTAAAAATCTGAAGTCTTAACTCTGAGATCTAACAATTCAAATTTAAATTTCAAATTTTTGAAATTTTAAATTTTAAATTTCAAATTAAAAAAAAAAACTAGTTAGTTAGAAGTTGTTAGTGGCTGAAATTTTTTTACAACAACTTGTACCTCCAAGAATGAATTTTTTGACTAAATTTCAAAATCTAAATTTTAAAATTTGAGTTTTAAAATCAAGATTTTTAGATCTACAATTTTCAATTTAAAATTTGAATTTTTGAAACTTTGAAATTTAGGTTTGACTCATATGTTTGTGCTAGTCTACATATCTTGTTAGCTAGTTGGTTGTTTGTGCATCCATTTTAAAATTATTTTAAGGGCATTCAATATAACATAAGGGAAGGAGGTAATTACCTTTCCTTAGCTGACAACAACCATCCATCATTGTGCATTGACCTAAGCTTTAATATAAAAGTGAGTAGGAACCTAAAAACTAGGGACACCCACAAGTCGGGTTCAAGTGCAAGATGAGGCAAAGTGCTATTTGAGTTTGTATTTACTCCTTGAAATTGATGTCTAAGGCTAGAGGTCCAATGGCAAATGCCTTAAGCAGACTTGCAGTTTTTAATTAGGATCTCGCAAAAGCAAGGGAGCCTCCCGCAACCCCACCTCTTACCTGGCCAGTGGACAGGGTAATTGCATCCTTAAATAGTACCTAGTTAAATTCTGTATTTTGAACTTCTAGGTCTAGGAGCCGTAGAAGCTAGGTTTGTACTACTTGTTCTTTGTACTGCATGTCTATTAGGTCAAGAGCTCTACACCAACAGTCCTACACTCAGTCTGGTATACCTATGGACCCCAATCTTGAATTTTTTATGAGGACCATGACTGAAAAGTTTGATACCCTAACCAAACAATTAGGATCAATGAACAAAGAGTTAGGACAAGTGAATAATCAAATCGGGAACCTCGAAAAAAACTGCTTGATCTATAATAATCCTAAATCACCTCCCCTTGGTCCAAGAACCCATTATCAAGATCTCACCCCTAAATATAACCCTAATTGCTCTTATCCAGACTTTGTAGATTGGGAGGAGAGAGTTTTCAGGAGCAATCAACCCTATGCACCCACTTTTGATGGAAACCCTGAGGTGTATGTTAATTGGAAGGAGAAAATGGATCAATATTTGAGTGGGATGAAATGTCGGAAGTAAGAAAGTGTCAATTTGCCAAATTAAAGCTAGTCTAACATGCTAAGTCATATTGGGGAGACGTTGAGTATAAAAGTTATCATAGAGGGGATAAAATAGTTACTTGAGAAGATATGAAGAGTAAGTTGAGAGAAAAGTACATAGGCAAGCCTTATAAGCAAAATCTTCCAAACCAATGGTATAAATTGAGACAAGATGATAAAACTATGTTTAAATATATTGTTGAATTCAATGAGTATGAGAGAGATGAAGAAGAGACTAAACCCATGAAAGAAATAAAGAAAAAATCTTCTAAACCTCTTGAAGTACTCAAAGAAGAAACAGAATCCAAATCTTGTCCAACTGAATAATTAAAGAAAGAATCCCCTGAACATGATGAAGAGTTTAAGAAAGAAATCAGTGAAGCTGGGTCTAACCTAAATATACATGAACTAGTGTTTACAATAAAGGATAAGTTTGGAATAGTCACCTAGCCTGAAGAAATTAAAGATGAAAATAATCAACTTGAAGAAAGAGAATCCAAGAAGAGCCGCCCCAAGAAATAAAAGAGTTCATAAAAGAAGAGGATGTGGAATTAAAATTAACCATGATAAGGATTCAAATTTAGAGATCAATGAAAGATCACCTATTGGGGTATTGACCATCAAAGAAACTCAAGAACAAACCCCTACAGATCAGCCCCAAGAAGTTGTAGAGCCTTTGAAGAACTTGTGATATGTATTCCCTAATAGTTTTCCTATCCCTGATCCACCATTTTTGAACATCCACCATCCTGATCCACTACTACGTATCATTCACTCTCCTATTCCATCTAGCTAGGACATCCACCATACCATTAATCTGGTCCCAGTGATATTCAATAGTTACTTTCATAAGACTCTATGGCATATGTTGGGAGCCAAATTAAGATTTACTGCCACTTATCTGAAGATGTGTGCGAGAGTCTTAGAATCCTCTTAAGGAGAATATTAGAAATTAGGAACTTTTATTTTCTAGCCAACAATAAATTTCAGTCATTAGATAATAAAGCACATTTGAGCTTGCCTTTTGTTTTAGTATTACTAGAGTTTGTTTTGTTATTTGGTGTCACTTGAGCATGTCATCCATGCATAAGTGTCCATGTCTATGAAGAATCATATATGCATAGCATGATTAGCAAGAAAATTCATTTTTTGCAATGAAAATTATAAGCATATGATTAACTCATGTAAGAGAGCCAAAAAAAATTCAGGAAGGAGACTATGTCCTTTCAAAGTAATAAGAAAAATTGGACCTAACATATGCTAGATTTACCATCTGACTTTGGTATTAGTTTCACTTTCAACATTTTAGATCTAGTAGGGTACAAGGAACCTACAATGATACCCAGTGAGCTATTCAGGCCTGATTCTATCTTTAAGAGTGAGCCAACTCATGAGTGTCCACCAGCCAAGTTACCAAAGCGGCAAGATATGATTGAGCGAATCTTGAACAATAAGACTCACTACCTGAAATAAGGACTATCAACGCTACTTGGTTCATTGGCAAGGACGTCCTGATTCTGAAGACTCATGGATTACTTGAGAAGACCTACAAAGAATCAACCCAAACCTACTAGAGTATTACCAGAGTTAGATTGATTCTTACTCGACAGAGTTAAGCTCTTTCCACCCCAGGAGAACTGATGGGGACATCATCAAGAAGGAAACATTTCGGACTAACTCACTTTGGCTTTGTAGCTAATATAGTCAAATCCAATAAAGGTCTTGAGTCCATGAAGCCAATCACTAAGCCTATGAAGCAATTCCAATTTTTCGAAGCAAGCCCATAAGCCGACTCATGAAGGAAAGCCATATTACTCATGAGTCAACTTAACTCTAATTCAAGCATGACATAAGGCCACCTCTTCAAGCCCAAGTCAAGCCATCTACTCAAGCCCAATTCAAGCCATGACACCATCTATTCATCTTTAATTGAAGCCCATTTCCCCTCACATGGGGTACATCTCATCAAGCATCCTTGGGGAAGAATGAAGGATGCTACATCAAGAAAATTGTGGAGAACATGAAGTCACTTTCCACTACCCCAAGAACCCTTCAACCAACTTCACATGTGGGATGCCATATCACATGACACCTAGGGTTCTACATTAGCAAAAGCAAGACAAGTCATTGCCACCTAGGTGCCACATGTCAAGTTGTTATAACCTTCTACCCATAAGTTGTTGTAAAACTAATTCTAGTTGGAACCATATAACTAAAAGTTGTTAAATCCAACTAGAGTTAGCTAGACTTAACCCTCCCTCTCTCTCTCTGCTTGGTTGAACTCCTTGGGTTAGTGATGCCTATAAATAGGGCCTAAGCCCTCTCTTGTAGTCATTCAATTTTTGATTCAATGAAGAAAAGTTTCCTTCTTGTTCTAGTTTCCTTGTGTTCTCTTGTGTGGAGTAGATGAGTTCTCTTTAGTTTGAGTGTTTGAAGTTTAGTTTGAGAAGAGGGCAAGAGGCCCTTGGGTTTGTGTTTGAAGGGTGGAATGCCCTTGTGTGTTAGAAGGGTGGAGTGCCCTTTATTTGATCCAAGATCCAAGTCCAAGTTCTTCAAGATGCCGGCCAGTTTCCTTCCATCTTCTTCCTTTCATCTTCCCTTTGTTTCAATTCCATCTTGAATTCTCTTCTACACCTAATGTTTAATTTTGTTGCAGGTTTTCTTTGGTTTTCCAAGTCCAAGATGAAGGTCTTTAAGCTAAGGACCAAGGCTAAGGTGAGTCCTAAAGGTAGGGAGTGCTAATCTTAGGGTTTGGACCTCAATCCTTGAGTATTGAGAGCTTTCCTTCCACCATAATTTCTAATCTTCATTGTTGGTAGGATAACCTCTTCTTGGCTCTTTAGATATGAGATTTGAAAGTGTTTTGATCTAATAGGAATGGTTTCCTAGCCATGAGATCCATTTCATATCATTTTGAAAGTAATTAGCATGAGGGTGTTTAATTTTAATGAGCTAGTCTCTTGCTTGGATGAAATTGTCTCCCCTTATGATTAATTTTATGCTTTAAATTCATTGCTTTAAATGGATTGTTAATCTCTGGAAGCACATCACCATCCATGCATTTCATCCATCTCCCACGTCCCTCATCATCTGTTACCCAGGTGGCTTCCCAAGAGGAGAGTGAATTGGGATTAAAAAACTTTAGCAAGTATGTGCTCTTTAAAACACTTTTGGTGTTGTGGTGCAAAATGCAATGCGGAAGTAATTAAGTAAAAGTAATAAAGCAAGAAGAACACAATCACAAACACAAGAGGTTTAGAGTGGTTCGGAGCAACCAGCTCCTACGTCCACTACCTAAGCACCACTTGGGATTTCCACTATATTCCCCAATCAGAATACAGTCGATTGTTTTACCAGGCTCACAATCTAAACCTATACACTTTGGTTTTACCGGGATTACCAAAGAAACCCTAACTCCCTTTGGTTTTAAATGGGATCACTAAAGAAAACCGTAACACTTGGTTTTAAACCAGGATCACCAAGAACCCAACTTAGGTTTTACAAGGTTCACCTAAAAACATTCAACCTTCTCTTAAGATACAGCCCCTGGCTGTTCTTAGGGAAAAAACAAGATAAGGAAATAATAAACAAGCAACTATAATAAACCAAGTTTGTTTAGATGTTGCCGATGTAGATCAAGATGAAGTCAACTCTTGAATGCTCTTTAATGCTCTTCAAGCTACTTCTTCCCTTCTTCAATGAGTGGATTCAATGATGGAGTAGAGTTGGTGAAGCTTTGAATCCAACTTGAATGCTCTTTGAGGTTGGTAGTTGAATGACTTGAAAGCTCTTTGATTTCTCAAGATAATTCCACAATAATGCTCAAATAATTATTTAATCCTTTAAAAACCATCCCTTTTATAGTTTTCCAAGAGATATGGCCATTGTAGGGCCTTGGGATTCGTGAACTAGCTTTTGGAGATGAAATGTAATTCAAATTTCAACTTCTGCGACTAGCCATTGGAGTGCAGAAAATGGCTCCACGAGTCGGCTCGAGGTCCAAGAGTCGGCTCGAAGTCTCAGACAGCCCAAAATAATTTTCTGTGGGAGCCGGCTCTTCTGTCTAGAGTCGGCTCTTGCCTTCAATCAAGTCAAAACCATGAATACCTAGAGTCGGCTCTTTAGGGCAGAATCGGCTCTTGGTCTCAGACCTTCAAAATGCATAACTCTGGAAGAGTTGGCTCTTGGGGCAGGAGTCGGCTCTTGATACTGAAACATTGAAACTTCTTCCGTGCCATGCCACCACGAGTCAGCTCTTGATCCAAGAGTCAGCTCTTGCAAATCTTAAAAAAATGCTTCAAGCTTCTCCAAAAATCTTCAACATTGAATCAAAAAGAAGCTAATCTACATACTCTATAATTTTATAATTTTTCAGCCCATTTTATAAGATTACAAGATTAATAAAACTAGGACTTTTACAAGTTCAAGTTTATAAAACCTTATATACAATTGAATTACCTTCCAATTAGTTTGAAAACTATTTTAAACAAAAGGTAATCAATTTCCTGCAAAACTACTCAAGTCAAATCTGCTCCAATGTTTTGTGATGATTATAATGACAACACTATGTGCCATAATGTATCAAATGTATTATATGTATAAAACTGAACACTATAAAGTATCATATGTATCGATACATTGAATTTTCATATCAAATGAACAATGTGCATCGAAACATGATGTATCGACATAGAATGTTTCAAGAGTATCAATATGTATCGAAACTTATGAAACTACCAAACATTTGAAGTGAATTTCATGAAAATATTTGAAGTAAAGCTCCCCCTTACTATTTGCAATATCATTCTTTCTAAATTTTATCAAATTTTCATGAATCATACAAATTTTCATTTCAGCATTCATATTTTCATAACAATTAACATCCATATATCATTTTCATACATACAATCTCCAAAGTATCATAACCTTTTCAAATTTTCAATAAAATTTGTAAATTAAACATTCATTAAACTTTCATATTATAGCTTTTTTCATGCACACTCTCCGTTCTCCCCCTTTTTGTCATCAACAAAAGGCATACAAGAGAACATTCATTCACAATACTTTAAGATGTGTAGCATAAAAGAATAGACATGTAGCATAAAAAGTGATCGATACATATATAGTAATGTACAAATGTGATACATTACAGATGTGCCACGGCATGACAAAATTGTATCACAACAACCAAAACATAACAACATAGAGTCCCCAAAACAACAAGATAAAAAGCCTAAATATCAAAATGATGCGCTAGGATCATCACTATCAGGTTCTTCCTCGTTTGAGGAGGAACCAACTTCTAGGATCCCTGGGCTAGGTTTGAACTTAGGGAACCTAGGTCGAAGATCCCTAATCCTAGTCCTAGTGGGAGTGACTGTCCTAGTCACTTTAGTTTTGGCTTTAACTTTGGCTTTGGACTCTAAAGATAAAACAATAGGTGTAGGTCTGGCAGTGGGTGGATCAAAAGATAGTGCCAAGGTGCTGGTAGTCGAAAGTATCTGGGTAGCCGGAGTTTGTCCAACCTCAGATCCTGTAGGCTCCATACCAGCCTCTAGCTCAACATCTGCAAGAACATTAGTAAACAATGTAGGCTCTCCCTGCTTATGATCAGTGCTAGTCCCAGTGCCAGGTGCTGTGGAAGTCGGTGGTACATGCTGGCTGGCTATAGAAAGCTGTCTCAAAATAGTCATGATCTCCTGAAATCCATGCTGCATCTCAGACTGAAGTAAAGTAATCCTCCTGTCAGTGTCAGTCCTGAGACAAAATATCTCATCCAAGACTCTCTAAAGTCTATCATCTGTATCATGTCTAGCAGCTATAGGAGTCCTGACTGGTGAGTGAGGTATAGTAGGAGCTGGCTCTAAAGGTCCAGCCTCATCAGCCTATGTATCAGTCTCCTCACCAATCCTTTGAGTAGCCTGAGCATATCTGAGTCATCTAAATGTGCCACAGGGACACCTGAAGACTTCTTGACCCAATTGCCATCAACTTTAATAAATCCCATCCTGGTAAGGGATTTCACAGTGTACCTGTCAGTGTACAGCAACACAGACGACTATCCTCTCCAGTTAGATCTACATGAGCATCCTGGAATAACAGTGTAAACACCATCCCGTAAGGCAAACAAGCCCGTGCCCTACGTGCTGCCTCCCTCATCTGAGATCTCATAATAAATGGCAAGTTGAGGGGCTCTCCCTCAATCAGTCGCCTCATAAACATAAGGTCTCTCTCGTTGACCCAATCAAATCTCCCCGTCCGGGGCAAGAAACTCCTACTAATAATATTATGCAACAGCCTCATTTCCAATGAAAGCTGATTTGCCCTTACATGTATAATGCCCTTCACATTAGATCTTTCTAATATAAGTCTACGGGTCTTCATCTTCTCTTTTATAACCAAATAACATTCTCCTTCCTTTGGTATGTTTAGCAAACTTGACAACTTTTGTTCACTTATCCCTATGTGCTTCCCTTTTACTGTTCCTTCTAAATGAAAAGCTCCCAATGACATGTTCTCAAAAAACTGACAAACTAGATTTGGATATGTTGGAACATTCAGCAAACAAAAACCTTTCCATCCTTGTTTTTCAAGCCAATCACCTATATGTAACTATTCATGCTCAAGAAAATTAAAATTGATGCACCTACCCAGGGTAACTTGATGATTTTCCATAGGAATTACTTGCCGGGGTGCTTGAAGCTCTTCTTCCTGCTCAATAGGTTGTTCTTCTTCCGGAATCGATGTGTCTAACCACCTCTTGGTCCTCCGTTCTTCTGTGACAGTCCGAACTACCCTCTTTGCTTTCTTGGCCACAGCCTTACGAGGTGCCATTTAGCTAGGATTAAAGGATTTAAGGGGTTTGAGAGAGTTTTTGGAAGGTTTTCTAGAGTGGAGTGTGGAGTTGGCTAAGGGAAAATAACCAAAACTTAGAAATACAATGATAGAAAACACGTAAACTCTATTTAAAAAGGTTCGGCCTGACCTTCGAGTCGGCTCATCGAGCGCCCAAATAACTTAAGTAGGCTCAAGCAAAAAATGAATCTAAAGGTCAAAATAGGTCAAACTCAGTTTCTAAAGGTTTCTTGAACCTAAACTAGGTTGTCATATGCTCTAAAGAGATATTTGAAATTTCTAGATAATTTTTTCTTAATTTTCAAAAATTTGGTCAAAATGATTCAGAATGGGTCACATTGTCCTAATTCATCTCTAATTTTCTTAAATCTATCTAGACTTAATGGTTTAGTAAAAATGTCTGCTAGTTGGTCTTCAGTAGGTACAAATTCTAGTTCAACAACATTGTTTAAAGCATGATCATGAATAAAATGATGTCAAATTTCAATGTGCTTAGTTCGTAAGTGCTGAATTAGATTTTTAGATAAATTAATAGCACTAGTATCGTCATATTTAATAGGAATTTTAGATTGGAGAACACCATAATCTTCTAGTTATTGCTTGATCCATAACATTTGAGCACAACAGCTCCCAGCAGCCACATATTCTGTTTCAGCAGTAGATAGTGCTACAGAGTTCTATTTGCGACAGTGCCAAGAAATCAAGTTAACACCAAGAAATTAACAAGTGCCACTTGTGCTCTTTCTATCAATTTTACAGCCACCATAATCAGCATCAGAATAACTATTCAACTTCAATGAAGTGTGCTTTAAATACCATAAACATACATTACATGTGCCTTTCAGGTATTTAATGATTCTTTTAATAGCCATGATGTGTGACTCTTTAGGATTATATTGCAAACGTGCACACATACAACACTAAATAATATATCAGGTCTACTAGCTGTCAAATAAAGTAATGAACCGATCATACCTCGGTACAGCTTTTGATCAACATTTGTGCCATTTTCATCTTTATCCAGTCTACATGCAGGACTCATGGGTGTTCTACATACTTTGCTTGATTCCATGCCAAATTTCTTGATTATCTCTTTGATATACTTGGCCTGGTTGATCAGGATACCTTCTTTAGTTTATTTGATTTGAAGTCCAAGAAAGTAACTCAGCTCACCCATCAAGCTCATTTCGAATTCTCCCTGCATTAGCTTTGCAAAATCTTGACACAAAGATTCATCAGTAGATCCAAAGATAATGTCATCAACATATATTTGAACAACTAAAATATCATTCTTCTTTCTTTGAATAAACAATGTGGTGTCAACACTACCTCTTACAAATTCATTTGCAATTAAAAACTTACTTCGCCTATCATACCAGGCTCTAGGTGCCTGTTTCAAACCATACAAAGCTTTATTCAGTTTGAAAATATGATTTGGAAAAGTATGATTGATAAAACCAGGAGGTTGCTCGACAAAAACTTCTTCAGATAAAAATCCATTCAAGAAAGCACTCTTTACGTCCATTTGAAATAGTTTAAAGTTCATAAAGCATGCATAAGCTAGTAACAATCTAATAGCTTCTAATCTAGCTACTGGTGCATAGGTTTCATCAAAATCTATTCCCTCTTCTTGATTATATCCTTGTGCAACTAGTCTAGCCTTATTTCTAATTACATTTCCATCTTTATCTAGTTTATTTCTATAAACCCACTTAGTACCTATAACAGGATAGTCATTAGGTCTTTCTACTAGGGTCCAAATATTATTTCTCCTAAATTGGTTTAATTCATCATGTATTACTAATATCTAATTAGGATCAGTTTCGGCTTCTTCTATATTGAGTGGTTCTACATGTGAAACAAAAGCAATTAAATTATGTGCATCTCTATGTGCATATATAGTTTTAACACCTTGAGATGGGTCTCCTATAATTAATTCTTTAGGGTGCGATTGTACATACCTCCATTCTTTAGGTATATCATCATGTTCTTTACTCACGTCTTCTTCATGTGGTTCACTTGTTTGTTTGTCTTTGAGAGTCAAGTCTTTCATTCCACGTTGTAAAGTACCTGCATTATCATCAGCAAAATCTTCCTTTCTCGAAGATGTAATATCAGATTCATTGAAAACAATATAAATAGATTCTTCAATAGTTAAAGTTTTTTTATTGAAAACTCGATAGGCTTTACTATTTAATGAATATCCAAGAAAAATAGCCTCATCGAATTTTGCATCAAATTTACCAAGATTGTCTTTTTCATTGTTAAGAACAAAACATTTGCATCCAAAAATATAAAAATACTTAATATTGGGTTTTCTATTGTTTCAAAGCTCATGGGGTTTTTTTTGATAATAGGTCTAATCAAAACTCTATTTAAAATATAACATGCGATATTCACAGTTTCTATCCAAAAGTATTTTGGAAGATTTCCTTCATAAAGCATTGTTCTAGACATCTCTTCCAAAGTATGATTATTTCTTTCTACAACAACATTTTGCTGTGGTGTTCTAGGTGCAGAAAAGTTATGATCAATATCGTGCTTAGTGCAAAAATGATCAAAATACTGATTTTCAAATTCAGTGCCACGATCACTACGAATAAAAATAATAGATAAATTTTTCAAATTAGTAACTCTTTTGTAAAACTTTTTGAATACATTAAAAGTATCATCTTTATGTGCAATAAACAAAACCCATGTGTATCTTGAAAAATCATCTACAATCACATGACCATATTTCATACCACCTAGGCTGGGAGTCCTAGTAGGTCCAAATAAGTCTATGTGAAGTATCTAAGGGTCTAGTTGTAGAAACTATGTTTTTAGATTTAAAACTCTCCCTCACTTGCTTTCTTAACTGACATGCATCATAAACATAATCAAAGTTAACTTTAAATTTTGGGAAACCTTTGACTAAATCTTTTGTAATAAGTTTAGCTATTGTGTCCATACTAGCATGACCAAGTCGCTTATGCCATAGTAAACTTGATTTCTTGCTCTTGTCATTCATTGCTACAAGACTTGTATTACTTGACATAGCTAGATCATTAAGATCTACTACATAAATGTTACCAAGTCTGTGTCCAATGAATTTAGTACTAGAGTCAAGTGGATCAACTACTATATACATTGATGACTTGAAGTAAACATTAAAACCAATGTCACATAGTTGACTAATACTCAAAAGATTATGCTTTAATTTTTCTACAAGTAACACATTTTCAATAAAAGTAGGAGTAATTTTGATTTTACCAATACCTATTATCCTCCCATTTCGATTGTCACCAAATGTTACCATTCCACTATCCTTTTATTCTAGGGTGAAGAATTGATCAGCATCACCCATCATGTATCTTGAACAGTCACTATCTAGATACCATCTTTTCTTTATACTTGTGGCTGCAAGACATCCCTGCAAAATAATCATTTAACAAATTTAGGTACCCAAGCTTTCTTGGGTCCTTGCATGTTAGTGGAAATGGTTCCTTTTAGAACCCAAACTTTTTTAATTTTCTTTTTGTCATTATGTTTCAAATGACATTCAAAAGCTTTATGACTAATGTTATTACATGCATAGAATACAATCATTGATTTTGAATAATAACCATGAGATGATACAAATTTAGGTCTAACTTGTTTTGAACTAATGAATTTAGGAGCATATAAAGTAGAAGCTGAAAACTTGTTTGAAATAGAACCTTTATAACAAATTCCAAATTTATTATGTATTTCTTTTTGATCTTTTAAAATTTATTCAAGTTTGTTAGAACTTAGGGTTAATTTTTCAACTAAGGGTTTTAGTTTTTGAACTTCCTTCTTTAAATTATTGTTTTCATTTTTCAAATCTTTGTTTTTCTTGAGAATCTCTTCTTTTTCAATTTGAACAATCTTAAGTCTTTCACAAACCAAATTCAATTCTCTTTGCAAGATTTTGTTTCTTTCACAAAATTCATTTTTGTCTTTTTCAAATACATCACATTGATTTTTTAAATCCCTCATTTTTAAACCAGCTTTTTTGTATTCTACCAATAGTTCACAAAAAGTATTATGCAATTCATCATAAGTGAATTCTAAATTAGGTTCAAAAGTATTTACCTCATCCTCCAAACCCATAAGACAGATTTGTGCAGTTTTTGTTGCCTCTTCATCCTCTTCAGTGGATGTGGTTTCGTCACTATCACTCCAAGCAGCAAGCATTGCCTTCTTCTTCTTTTTGGTGAATATCTTTTTCTTCGTTTCAGGACAATCAGGATGGATGTGTCCTGGCTTCTTGCATCTATAGCATATAGGAACTTGATCCTTATCTTTATCCTTTTCTTTTTCTTTATCTCTTTCTTTTTCTTTTCCAAAATCACTTTTTCTATATTGCTTTCTCCATCTGTTTGTTTTTCTTCTGCCCATAAACCTTTAAAATTTTTTCATGACAAGAGCATTTTCATCATTTCCAAGATCATCATCATCTGATGAGTCTGATTCTTCATTCTTATCTTCTTCAGTAGCTTTAAATGCAATAGCGTTCTTTCTTTTTATATCTTCCTCAGTCCTTTGTTGCATAGCCAATTCATGTGTGATCAAAGATCCAAGTAGTTCATCCAAAGGTAGTGTATTTAGGTCCTTCGCTTCTTGAATTGCTGTCACTTTGGCTTCCCACTTATCTGGCAAAGATCTTAAAACTTTTTGGACAAGATCAGCATTAGAATAAGTTCTACCAAGGCTGTTGAGACCATTTATAATATCAGTAAAATGAGTATACATTGCAGATATAGTCTCACTGTGATCCATCTTAAATAGCTCATAATTATGTATAAGAATATTGATTTTAGATGTTTTAACTTGAGATGTGCCTTCATGTGTGATTTCTAGCTTGTTCCAAATTTTTTTAGCAGAATTATAAGTTGAAATTCTATTAAATTCATTTGGATCCAAAGTATAATAAGTAAGTTCATTGCTTTAGCATTCAGCTCAGCTAATCTCATATCATTCTCGTCCCATTCCTCTTCAGGTTTGGGAACCTCTATATTATTAACTTTAATTATGGGTGTGTGAGGTCCTTTCAGAATAATCTGTTGGGTTCCGGTGCAACGCAGCGAAAGTGTAATTTCAAAAATGGAAACTTAAATTCACACCAAGAACCCTAAACCAGGAACTCCTTAAATAAGACTAGAACATATGGCAAGCATATCTATGTAAATTAGGATTAGGGTACCAACCTGTAATCGCTAATTCCAACAAATTTGATGTTGAAGGGGCTAATTGAATTCACCAGGCATCCAGGTGTCCGCCCTCCGATGGTGATCCACACAGAGCAATGATCAAGAAACACTAACTTCTTTTTAATGGTCCCTCCAATTGAGTTCTTCTTCCTAGAACTCAATTGCTCGGATTATGGCTTGAATTCTTCCACACAAGAGGTAGCCTTCCTTTCCTTGATCTCTTCTCCTCCTTCCACTAAGACCTTGGCCCTTTAGACACCCTTGTCTTGAAGAAAAGACCTTGTCCTAAGAGGACAAAGGCTTGTCTTAAGTTGGAGGAGAAATTAAGACAATAATGTCTTAATGTAAGAAAGAAGGAATAAATCAGAACTTCTTTCTTTCCTTTACCATCGGAGACTTTTACTCTTATTCTTGTTCAGTAGCAGAGTTTTGACAGAGGTGTACTCTGTAAAGGAAACAGTGCAAGAGCAAGAAAAGAATATAAGAGTCTTTAGGAGAGGAAGAAAGAATAAAAGAAAACATTAACCCAGTTCTGATCTTTCCTGCCCCTTAAATAGTTTTTCAGAGAGGCGCCTACAAAACTCTCCGTAAACTCCTTCTCATGCCTTTCTCATTTTCTCACGCCCCATCCTCCCATCTCATGGCCTTCCAGATTAAATCCCATGGCTTTTTTTAAAGGAAAAAATGTGGTGTTTTAAAAGGAAAGGAGTCGCGACTTTTCATCTCCGAAGAGATGTTATTTCGCGCGCCCGGGAAGAGTCAGCGTTTTTCTTCTTTCTTAAAAACTTTCCAGCCATTGGATTCCCATCCAAGGGTACACAGTTGAGGCGCTAATTTTTAAGAAAGGAGGCTGCCCCATCTTAATTCATCAGAGAATTAAGTGGGGCGTGCTAAGAGTCCATGCGCCATGGACTCTTCCAAATGGCATGCCAAGAGTCCATTAGCGCATGGACTCTTGGCATTTTGGCGTGAAAAATGTTAAGGGGAGGGTGGGGGCTAGCCTAGGTGCATGGCTAGCCAATAGGGTTAGCCATAATCCTTATTTTCATAATTAGGGTCTAATTAGATCCAATTAGAACCCAAATTGAACCAATCCAGAACCCTAATTCGAATCCGATTCGAATAGAAGCTAGGGTTTGCAACACCTGCTAGAGTGTTATCCTGCAAAAATGATTTAATTCCAAATTAAACTCTTGATCAATCCTCTTAAGTGTGTGACCCATTGGGTTCCACATCTAGCCAGCAGTGGGTTCGAATACAAGTTGACCTAATTTGATTAGAACTCTTTCTAATCGATTTAGGTCAAACCGGGCTTACCCGATTTGATCAATTAGGACTCTTCCTAATAAGTGATCTTTGAATTTGATCAACCCACAAGACAAGATTGACGTCTAGCAACGTGTCATGTCTACCCGGAAGATATGGAAATTCTGGTGAAATACCAAAATTACCCTTCAGTAGAGAGTTACCGTACAATTAAATCTTTCGATTAGCCTGCACCCAAAATATAACTATGGATATGGATATATGTCAAATCCAATATTATATTTATTTCTAGCTCAATCTTATATTGATGATTCAATTATCTTGATATTAGAAACCATCTCTAATATCTTTACTTTGATCAAAGATTCCCTGAATCATCATTCGATTGTTAACTAGCTGGATGCAATCTCCTCTTACTAAGAGTGATCGATTCCTTGTTGACCTACTCATTACCTTCATATCCAATTTACCATTCCCAGTATCAATCCTGTGCATGACTCAGTGTCATGATTAGGATTGAACCAAAGCATGGGTTCATGTACATAAGGTACTTATGGCAGTCTCAGGTCAAAGGATTACTTGTACCACTCCCACAATGAGAACCTTCTATTGACATGTAGCTAAGACTCCATTAGATGTTCTCAAGTTGGATCATATCAGTGAGCTCATTCTCCAATGAGCACCCACATCCCAGTATTAGTGTCATACACAAGTGACTGTGAGAGCAGTCACCCTTTCCAGTATACATGGGATGTGCTAGTCTTACCGGAAAACCCTGATCCCCTATTCAGGGTTCCTTTGACTAGGATTACTTTAGATTAAGGTTTTAAGATTTTAGGTCTCACTGGTATGATCTCATCATAACCCTAAAATCATAGCCCTAATCTATGGGGTTCATCATATAATATAAACACAGCGTATGATGAAAAATAATGCCTTTATTTAGAATATTGTCAATTACAATGGTTTGGGAGATACAAAATAGATTGGCTTGTAGGGCATATCCCTTTCATAATCTTCCTTAAATGAAAATCTACGACTTGAATGTATATTTTCATTCTTGCCTTTCAATATGTATAATTGGTTCCGGTGAAAAGTGGAGGTCTATTTGTGGATTGACCTTCGGCCAATAAAGTTCTCATGGGATGTGCCATATATCTTTACTCTAAGTAACTTTCAGAGACTCTGCTCTGATACCGCTTGTTGCCCAAGTGGCTTCCCAAAAGGGGGGTGAATTGGGATTAAAAAACTTTTACAAGTATGTGCTCTTTAAAACTCTTTTGGTGTTGTGGTGCAAAATGCAATGCGGAGTAATTAAGTAATAAAGAAAGAAGAACACAATCACAAACACAAGAGGTTTAGAGTGGTTCGGAGCAACCGGCTCCTATGTCCACACCCAAGCACCACTTGGGATTTTCACTATATCCCCCAATTAGAATATAGTCGGATTATTTTACTAGGCTCACAATCCAAACCTATACACTTTGATTTTACCGGGATTACCAAAGAAACCCTAACTCCCTTTGGTTTTAAACGGGATCACCAAAGAAAATCCTAACACTTGGTTTTAAACCAGGATCACCAAGAACCCAACTTAGGTTTTGCAATGTTCACCTAAAAATCTTCAACCTTCTCTTAAGATACAGCCCCTTGATGTTCTTAGAGAGAAAACAAGATAAGGAAATAATAAACAAGTAACTACAACAAACCAAGTTTGTTTAGATGTTATCGATATAGATCAAGATGAAGTCAAGTCTTGAATGCTCTTTAATACTCTTCAAGCTACTTCTTCCCTTCTTCAATGAGTGGATTCAATGATGGAGTAGAGTTGGTGAAACTTTGAATCCAACTTGAATGCTCTTTGAGGTAGGTAGTTGAATGACTTGAAAGCTCTTTGATTTTTCAAGATAATTCTATAATAATGCTCTAATAATTATTTAATCCTTCAAAAACCATTCCTTTTATAGTTTTCCAAGAGATATGGCTGTTGTAGGGCCTTGTGATTTGTGAAATAGCTGTTGGAGATGAAATGTAATTCAAATTTTAACTTCAGTAACTAGCCATTGGAGTGTAAAAAATGGCTCCACGAGTTGGCTTGAGGTCCAAGAGTCGGCTCGAAGTCTCAGATAGCCCAAAATAATTTTCTATGGGAGCCGGCTCTTCTGGCTGGAGTCGGCTCTTGCCTTCAATCAAGTCAAAATCATGAATACCTAGAATCGGCTCTTTAGGACAGAGTCGGCTCTTGGTCTCAGACCTTCAAAATGCATAACTCTGGAAGAGTTAGCTCTTGGGGTAGGAGTCGGCTCTTGATACTGAAACATTGAAACTTTCTCCGTGCCGTGCCACGATGAGTCAGCTCTTGCAAATCTTCAAAAAATGCTTCAAGCTTCTCCAAAAATCTTCAACATTGAATAAAAAAGAAGCTAATCTACATACTCTATAATTTTACAATTTTTCAGCCCATTTTACAAGATTACAAGATTAATAAAACTAGGGCTTTTACAAGTTCAAGTTTATAAAACCTTATATACAATTGAATTACCTTCCAATCAGTTTGAAAACTATTTTAAACAAAAGGTAATCAATTTCCTGCAAAACTACTCAAGTGATTGAAAAGAGTTAGTATCAAATACATGCTCTAATATTTTGTGATCATCAAAATCATTCCAGGGGTCAACATCATCTATAGCTATTATTTAGTTAAAGAGACTATTACTTGCTAGAATAGAAATTTGACTCTATCATTGATACATTTATTTTAGAAATAAATTAGATGCAGGTGATTTTATAAATGTTAGTCTCTACCTACATATGGATGCATCTGTTAAGAAATTTGTAAATACCATGGGATCTATGAGATGGTGTTAACATGAAGTATAAGGTGGTACCTAAGATTTAGTCAAGTTAAAAAGAAAAGACAAATAAATCAAATCGTGGGAAACCATGGGCTTTTTAACTTATTGACTACTATGTCATTTTCAATTTGTGAGTCCTATCTTGAAGATTGTTAACTAAGCTACCTTTCGTGAGACAAAATATATGGGTGAGACTACATGTATACTTGCCAAGGTATACATTCATGTGTGTAGCACATTCAATGTGGAAACACTCCTTAAGGTTTTTTTCTGAAATTAAGGAAGAAAATGCCTTAGAGGAGAATTTAAAACTTATCTATGGTTATTTGGTATAGTCTCATAATGGACTTCTTTTATATCTATGGTTATTTGATATGGTTCAATCTATTATGAGAATCACTTATTCATCTTTAAGGATATGGTTATATGACTCAACTTATCTACCAAATAGGGTTCTGTCTAAAGCTAATATTACCACTCTTATATAACATATAATACAGTAATAAAGGTGATTTGACCTATATCGAATAAGTTAAAGATTAGGTTAATGATGGCTTGTATCCTAAAGACTTATAAGATTCTACTTTCCAATGGATCATAAGTTATTATGAGTCAATAGCTATATTCATGATTAAATAGTTTAACCTAAATGTAGCTGTGGGAGGATAATTAAGCTTGAAGAAAAGTCTCTAATGAGCAATAGGACTTAGAACATAAAGAACCTATTGAGCAAAGCCAGTCAATTCCTCTTTCACCTAGTAGGATCTCCTATCTTTCTAAAAGATACTTAGGTATGCTGACAGAGGATATAGAGAAAGTATTCCTTTGAAGATAAAGAACATATAAATGATCACAAAAACCTATAACAAGGTGATATCAGATATCATTCTGAGAGATATGGTTAATGTAATAAAGTTGGACTCCATGCGATCTAACCTAGTATGACCTTAATAGATCTTCCTAATGGAGACAATGGATCTATAAAAGGAAAAATAGATAATATCTATAAGGCAAGGCTTAGAACACAAGGTCTACAAACATGTGAAAGGTTATGATCAATTCCAAGGCATTGACTATTAGCTAACATTTTTACCTTGACCATGCTAAAATCCATACTAATTGCTATTTACAGTTTACCATGAGATCTAGTAGATGGATAGTGATAAGATCACAAGTCTACAAACTATAAAGGATCTATGAAGATAGACTAAGTAATTAGCTCAGAGTAGATATGCTAGTTTAATGATATATTCAAATTATTTGATTTAGTCAAGAACAAGAAAAGGAACTATAAGTTTATAAAAGGTTAGTGGGAGTATATAATTCTTTGCATTATATGAGGATAATATTCTCCTATTAGGAATATGATTTTCATGTTGACCTAGGTTAGGTTATAATTATCTCAATAATTCTCTATTAAAGTCCTTTCTGAAAGCATCCTATATTTGGAATGTAGGTCTATAAGATAGATCTAGGAAGATGCTAACCTATTATAAATTTAGTACATTAAAAAAATGCTGAATATTTTATCATTGAAAAACCAATAGGGGATTTGAATTCTTAAGTTTGGAATTAATCTCTTAATGTGTCCAAACACATTTGAAGTTATTTTACATATTAGCTAGATCCCTTTGAGCTTTAGCTATAGGGAACCTCATATAAACGATGCTATGTACATGACTTGATTTTTGCTGCGAGTGTCACGAGCAAATGTCAGTCAAATTTAAGTGTCGAGTATTGAATTACTGTGAAAATAATCTTTGATACTTGAGAAGTACTAAATATATATTTTAGGTCGTTAAAGTAGAGAACTGAGGTCTAAAGGATATATGAGATGTGTTCCTATACAATGGTGATTTGGAATAGTTTCAAAGAACCAATCATTATAGGTTTGACTAGGGAGACTGAGTACATCATTGCTTCTAAAGACTCAAGGATATATTATGGTTAACTAATTATTATTGAATTAAGTGAAATTTCATTAGATGACATAATACTCTATGATAGCAATAATAGTACCATAGCTCTAGCCAAAGAAACCAAGGTCTCACTAGAAGTCTGAATACAAAGTGATGATTCTATTCACAACTACCATATAAGGTGCAGAGAGTAAAATCCACATGAGATGTGGGAGACCCACTAGCTTAATAAGCCTAAGGAAACTAAAACTAAAGTACATTAGATGTGGCTGAAGTATATGGTTGATTGGCTTTGGTACAAGTGAAAGATTATATTAGATGTGTGCCTTAGAAGCCAATCTGGCTGATACAAATTTTTAATTTAGGACATAATTTTATATTTAATAATTTAACTTGGACTATTTTTAACCATATATATTATATTCATGTATCATCCAAGGAGTTTATAGATAATGATATATATTCTCAAAAGTTAAGAATTTGAAACATGTGTTATTATAGGTTAACTCCTAAATGCTCTTGGTTGTTAGATTATCATGGGGATGGTGATCGATCCATCAAAACTAATGCACAAACTACTTCCCTTTCGAGTGCATGAGTCTCAAGTCTATAATGTGAGGAAATTAAAGTGAGAGTATAAGTGGTTGTTAGAGAATAATGACACTAAGTGACCAAGAATAAGAAGTCACATGGATGTCTACTCACTCGACAGTACTTCTTGAGTTGTAGTTGTATGAATAGTTCCTTGACTTGTAGCATCTTAGTCACTCACATCAAGGTTGCTATAGTTTGAGAAGTATATAAATATGGTCCCTGGCTATATGGAGCCTTATAATATATATTGGTTATAGTAGGTTCACGATAGAAGTTGGGAGTGTACTAATAGAAGATCTATTGATCTCAGTAGTAGAGAAATAGTCCTATGCGATCTAAGAGATAGAGTCCTTGAGTTTGTAGCTATAGTAGCATGATAATGGAAAGGAGTTTTCATGGAAATCATAATTGAGCTCGAGTTGATTAAGTTTATGCATATGACGGATGCTAGGGTTTGACAAGGATCCATGACCAACATCTCGTTAGGACTTTTGATTAAGAAACTTGATCATACGGGCACTACACCTAGGGCTTCACTTTCTATTCTATTGGGTTGTCACTATATACTGCTAGGTATCATTGATGGATTGTGAGAACTTACTTAGGTTATTTTTGGATCAATGATCCATTTTGGGGCTGAGCTAAAGAGTTCCGTTCCATCAAAAAGGGTTTCAATGATACTATGATAAAGATTATAGTATATCCCACTACCAGATAGAATAAAACCTGAGAGGTCACACATAATAGGGAATTGACCTGATCAAGGGTTGGATCAAATTTAGTAACTACTAATTTTGTAAATGTTACAAATTTAACAACTACTAATTTTGGTACCTACTAATTTTGGCACTTGCTAATTTTGTCACTTACTAATTTTGGCACCAAAGACTTTTTTATAAGAGTTACAATTTAATTTAATCAGGTTTGACCTAATTAGGTTTAAGAATCCTAGTTAGACTAGGATTTCAAATCCTATTATGAATAGGATTGATAGCCTTTTTGAATTCGATATAAATTGGGTTCAAATTTGATTTGATTTGACCTAAATTTGAACCGATTAAAATTGGACACCAAACCTAATTGGATTAGGCTTAGACTCTCTATTTTAGGCATGGAGAATTTATTTTGTATGGTAAAGTGGGGTGTGTGCAATTTCTTAATTCTTTTTGTTGCAAACTTCATATCACAACCCTTCTATCTTGGACTCTATCTTTTAGTTGGATAAGAACCTACTTTGATTTGAATTCCTATTTTATTTAGATAAGATCTTATCAAATAGTGCCTTAAAGTAGAAGGATAGCATGATGAATTAGGCATGGATTTCTCTTATTTTGTGTGACAAAATTTGGAGAGTTGTGAAGCCACGTGCATGAGTCCTCATTGCCAAGACTTTTATTTGTCGCCCACTCTGTTGCCACATGAATATGATTCAGATAAGAGTGAGTCTTATCTAATAGAGTCTTAAGAGAAAAGGATAACATGGAGTATGATGGGGCATTAAATCTTTTTGTGCTAATCCTTTCTCACACTAATCCTATCTCAGACTCTATCAGAATGATAGAGTCATGAAAGAGGAGGATAAAAAAACACCATAAAAAAAAAAACTAGTGCTAATCCTTTCTTACGCTGATTTCTTCTTGATGCAATTCATTCCTTGCACCACTTTAAAATTCAAATTGGATTCAAAGCCAAATGGGATTTGATCCTTATCTAAAGTGGCATGATCTAATATGCTGGGATTTCAATAGTTGTGCAACAATTATTAAAAATGAAGCAGATAGAGTGCCATGTGCTAATTAAGATATTGTATCTTCCCTTAGCTGCACTTCTCTTTTCTATCGCCCTTCCACCCTTGTTCTGATTGGTTCCACACCAAAACCCTCTTAGAAAAGAGAGCTCAGAGAGAGGAGAAAGGGAGAAGAAAGTGTTTTTCCTTAGATATTCAAAGAAAAGTCCCGTCTGATTGCACAAAGAGTTTGTGCAAAGGCTGCAAAGACTATAGCTAGTTTATTTGAGAACATCTCAGAAGGAGTTCAAGACTCAAGATAGAGGAGAGGCTTGCAAGGAGCAAGCACTCTAGTAGGCCTCGAGGAGTCAATCAACATCATCTCTATAGGATACCAGCAGAGGCCGGGTGCTTGCGTGGCTTCGATAGCAACCCCGATGATCCACTAATCCGATTGAGGTTGAAGGAGGATAGCAATCAATGTAAGTTGATCAAACCTTCTTGATTTTGTTTTATTTTCAAATTTGATATCATGCGATGATATATTAATCAGTATGTTAGATAGGACTTAAGGTAATAATTTAAAATTAATTATGTATGTCTTTATAAAATTATTTTGTAATTGCTTTTGCTAAGATTTTAGAAACCCTATTTTTAGCATGCTTGCACCATAAAATCCTTCATGATCCTTTGAGGTTCATAGTATAAGAGATGTAAAGGTGGACCATAGGCTCTAGGAGTTGAACTAGTGCATTGAAGCCTTATGAGGTTTGGTCATAGACAAAGGTGAGGGACTCGGCTTCAACAATGATCTATCCTTTGGAGCCCATATCATGCAAGAACCACTATCAAAGTATTTCAAGATACTACAGTTGAAAATCTATGATAGATAAACCAATCCAATTGACCACCTAGAAGTTTTAAGGCGTTGATGCTCCTTCATGGAGCTATTGATGGGTTCTATGCTAGGCCTTCCCTTGCACCCTTTGGAAGGTGGTCAGGTACTAGTACTTGAGTTTGGGGCCAAACTCCATAACTCCTTTGACCAGTTGGGTCATTCTTTTATCACACATTTTGTCAGCAATAGGAGTTTGCACTGGGTTCTAATTCCCTAATTAACATCAAGTAGGGAGAGCAAGAATCTCTTAGGTCTTATGTGAGCCAGTTTAATATTATCGCTCTAGAAGTGTACAATTTGGACCACACAATTGCTATGACTGCCATGAAAAATAGTCTATGGAAGTCCCCTTTTCTCTTTTCTTTCAAAAAGAGAGCATTGGTGGACTTCTCTAAAATGTTGGTTAGGGTAGAAAGCACATGCATGCCAAGGCAGCATACGAAGCGCACGACCCAACTTCCAACCTAATGATCATAGAGCAACCCTTGGTCTAGGAGTTTTGATCGAAGAAATAAGATCGAGGAAGGCAAAGGATCCAGCCTCCCTCGTGGTGCTTGAGAACTCCTTAAATCCAACACCATAGGTGCCCATCACAATACTAGTGGGATGCCCTGCCTCAAAGGAGGTTTGATGAATACACCTTTTTAAATGCTTTACATACTCAAATCTTGATGTAGTTAAAGAGAAGCTACCTAAAGCAAGGATCCTATGGACAAAGTCAGAGTGGAGCAACCCGAATAAGTACTATCTCTACCACCATGATCATGGTGATGACATGAAGGAGTTCATCTAGCTGTAGGATGAGATCGAGGAGTTCATCCACCATGGTTGGTTGGATAGGTTCCTTTGGAATCAAAGGGAGAGATGCGATGCACAGGAAGCCCCACCATGCCTTTTAGAGCCACCATAGATGAATGATAGACTTGACAACAGCCCCATAGCAGGAGAATCCAACATGATCATCGAAGGGTTAATGGAGGTAGCCAGCTTAAGGGGCAAAGAATCAAAGAGGCCATAACTTTTACCCCAGTAGATGCTGAAGGAGTGTAGTGCCCACATAATGATGCCATGGTTGTAACATTAAACATAGCAAATTATAATGTACACCATATGCTAGTAGATAATGGAAGTTTGATGAACATTTTGTTTTACAATGCCCTCTTAAAAATGAATATTCCCCTGGAGCAATTAGAGGAAATGGATGCATCGATAATGGGATTCTTTGGGGAGCTAGTTCTTGTTGAAGGAGTTATCATGCTACCTTTGATA
The DNA here is from genome assembly GCA_021397845.1 of Areca catechu. Taxonomy (NCBI): domain Eukaryota; kingdom Viridiplantae; phylum Streptophyta; class Magnoliopsida; order Arecales; family Arecaceae; genus Areca; species Areca catechu. The sequence goes on from CM038038.1 coordinate 44,803,363, forward strand.
GTGGGACAGACCTTCTGGTGATCTCAGGTGTAACTAGCATTCACAGTCATAAAATATCCCCTCAGTGTATAATGCCATCCTCGATCGATCGAGGTTAACATATTATTTGCTCATGAAATTCCCTATCATGCATGGGGTCATAAAGGTTTAGGGAATCAAATTTTGGCAAGGCAATGCTACCAGGTTTCCGGCCAATCTAAGCCTTTGAATACTTTTCTAGTAATTTTGGCAAGGCAATGCTACCAGGTTTCCGGCCAATCTAAGCCTTTGAATACTTTTCTAGTTAAGGGATTGAATGTTGGAAATCATTGTAGGGTTTTATATATGTATTAATTTTTTAAAAAAATACTAGTAGAAGCAAATCTAATTTAAAATAATTTTAATCAAAAAATAATGTATTTAGAAATGGTATGGGGGAGAAACCACCCTCGGGGTCTCAACGGTCGAAGGGGAGCAAATTGGCCAAATCTAATCTAAGATAGGCAAGAACTATATCTGGCCATTTCTGTTTCTAGTAGTGGGAATGTAGTATCCTGAGTATATACTGATCCAATACCTATCTAATTCAAAAATAACCAAATTTATATAACTGGATCAATATGTTACCAAATCAATAGAAGAGATAAGCCTTGTTTTGGGATGTTCCCTCCTAAAAGTAACTCATTGGTCATCCAGCTCTAGCCCTTGGGAATAGAAGATAAGAACAATGTCTCTACCCTTGGTCTTGTCGATTAACATGCCACAATACATTCTATTGGGCCTAACATCTTGTCCTATGGCTTATCATTGACATGAACCTCTAGTATTACTATTCCAATACCATGCCTAGCCTTTGGTCTTTCAGATCCCGTTTGAATAGGCATTCGGCTATTTAAATCGCTGTCTCGTGAACCTTCGGTCAAGATATTTTAGTCTACCTACCTTCGGTATAATTAACACTTGGCCTTTCTGAACCCCAAGTCTTAGAGAATCCCTACCCAGAAAAGTTCTTAGGACCACCGAACCATGGCACATAGAATCTAAGATTGGACGGACATGCCCCATGAAGGCATTCACCAAAATGGCTAAAGGAAGACTCTACCGATACCCACTCTCATAGGGCTCTTGTAATAGATAAACAATCAGGTCTTATAATGAAAAATAGATCTTAGCCATTAAAGGCTCATGGCCCCTCTTTAGGCCATAATTCCCATAACCATTATGCCAAATAGTGGGATGACATATGGGACAAAACCTTTCATCAATAGGAAGGGGATATCTTGATAATCAAGAATGATTTCCTCTTGAAAAATCTGATAGAGCACAAAGTCCAATCATTCTCCAACTATCGTCTGATAAATTGAGACATCTCTGGACTACCCTACCAGGTTGAGTATAAAAGGGAGTTCTCAACAAACTCTCTAAAGGTACACACATTCCACACACCCATGCATATACTTGAACTCCTATTTTGCTACTCCATTCCATCATGTGGGGTCTAAGATATTGACTTGACCATCAAAGGGCCATCATTGAAGCCATCTATATCTAGGGCTTCTTTTGTAGGTACAACCATTGGCATCCCTTTTCCAGCTCACTCTAACATTCGAGCAGATTTTAGCACCATTATTCGCCCGCTATTTGAAGAAAGACCTTTAGTGTAAGTTTCATGCCTCCAAAAGGTATGTCTACTTGGCACTTTGGTGCCACCATTTCTCAACAGGATAGTTAACCCATTGGGAACCCAGTTCTAGGAGCTTAGTTTGACACTATCCTTCAAGAAAATCAACCTGACACTCTAGAACGGCTCGCTCAATAGGTTCATAAGCTAATTGCAATTGTTCAGGCGATGCAACATCTAGTAGTACCCATAGTATCGATAGTTGTACATAGCTAGAAGCAGATCAAGCCATGCCACTATAATCTCTAGCACCTTTAGGAGTAACGCATCTAGAACCATGATGATTCCCATTCCCTTAAAATATTGAGCAAGAGGAACCTATTCCTCCAATAGCCCCAGAAGATCTTAGGCAGGGAAGGAGGCATTCCCCCTCGCCTCGATCAGATGAAGGGTCCACTCCAGCCTGTTCACTCCCATAGCCTTCTATTACACACCTAGCTAGAGATGCTAAAGTGGATCATAAGTTTCAAGAAATAGATTGATGCATTAAAGCCTTGCGAGACTTAGCACAGCGTAGAGATGATGACCTTGGCTTTACCATTGAGCCGCCTTTTGAAGCTTGCATCCTTGAAGAGCCACCACCAAGATATTTCAAGATGCCATAATTGGAGACATATGATGGGTCTACTAATTTGGTGGACCATCTACAGGGCTTCAAAAAGATGATGCTCTTGTATGGAGCTATCGATGTGGTGCTGTGTCATGCCTTTCCCTTGACCCTCAAAAATTTGCATGATATTGGTATTCCAGTCTAAACTTAGGCTCCATCTACTCCTTTGATCAGCTAAGTCAATCTTTTGCTTTTCATTTTGCTAGTAGCTAGAAGCCGTGATGGAGTTCTTACTCTTTAATTTATATTAAACAAAAAGAGGGAGAGTCCTTTAGGTCTTATGTAAGTTGGTTCAATGAAGTGGCTTTGGAGGTATATAACCTCGACCATTTGGTCGCCATGATTGCTATGAAGTGCGATCTCTAGCCATGTCCTTTTCTTTTCTCTTTGGAAAAGAAGCCATCAATAGATTTTTTTGAGATGCTGGCTAGAGTAGAGAAGTATGCATGCGTAGAGGAAGCATAGGTGCTCATGTTCCTCACACTATCCTACCTACCCTGGTCCTTGCTCTTCCTTTTATTTTGCTACCTGCCCTAACACAAAAGGAACAACCCTCGACCTTTGAATTTCATTCAAGGAAAAAAAATCAATGAAAAAGGTTGAGAAGTCGGTCGTCACATTGATGCCAGAGGTCATCCCTGCAGATTCGATGTCTTTAAAGCCCTGATTGGTCAGGTGTCCTACCATCATGAAAGTTTGGTTAGTATACTCGCTCAATGTCCCATGTGCTCATGTTCTAATGTAAGTTCAGGAGTAGCTACTCGAAGTCCAAAAGATGCATGCAAAGTCCAAGAGAAGGAACTAGAACAAGTAATGCTTGTACCAATGGGACCATGACCATGATATTAAAGAATACAGGCAACTTCAGGACAAGATTAAGAAGCATATTCACTATGGCAAGCTAAACAGGTTCCTTTGAAACCTAGGAGAGAGATGTAATGCTCTGGTTCTGGCCCTACCAGAGCCTCCACCAAGAGTGGAGGAACTCTATGATCAATCCACTAGAGATGATATCCATGCCATCATAAGGGGGCTAGAGGAAGAAGCCCAAGCTGGCAACTAGGGGGAGAGTCTTGATGAGACCATAACCTTTACTTGGGTTGATGCAAATGGGGTCCAATATCCCCACCATGATCTTATCATCATAACACTTAATATTGATGACTATAATGTCCACCATGTACTTATCGATAGTGAAAGTTTGGTAGATATTTTATTTTATGATACACTCTCGAAGATGAATATTCCTCTCATGTGACTAAAAAAGGAAATGCACCAATAACAGGATTTTTGGGAAAATTAGTTCCCATCAAAGGAACTATCACTCTGTCGGTGATAGTGGGGAGTGCCCCCAACAATCCCAAGTGTGTCTCACCTTTATAGTTGTGAAGACACCCTTACTTTGTCATGTCATATTTAGCCAACCGAGTCTAAATGCTCCATGAGTGATAGTTTCCACTTATTATTACTAATGATATTTCCCATACTACGAGGGATAGAAGAAGTACAAAGAAACCAAACCCTAGAAAGGTAATGCTACTTGGTAGCTTGATGACCAAACAAATCAAAACCCCAAATAGTCTTCCAGACAAGGGATTGGGCACCAAGGACAAACTGACCAAAGAAATAGGGAAGCTCGTGGAAGACCTTGTAACTATCCCCCTACATGATGGGGACCCTAGGCATGTTGTTTAAATTGGCTCATAGTTGGAGGAAGACATAAAGAAAAGATTGATAGTCTTTCTACAAAAAAATATCGATATTTTTGTCTGAACATTTGTAGATATACCAGGGATTGACCCTAAAGTAATGATGCATCACTTAAGGGTAGACTCGAGTCATAGTTTGGTGTGAGCACCAGACCTCTAATTAGGGTTTCAATTTTTGAGTCTTGTAATAAGGCTTCAAGCCTAAGCATTGTAAATTTTAGTCATGAATTTAGTCTCAATTATTTTGTTTAGTCCTGTACATTGACCAATTGAGTCAAGTTGTATCCTGTATTGAGTCCAGTCCGAGTATGGGTCTAAGCCAGAATGGTCTTTGAGTCCAGCTCAGCTACTATTGGGCCAAGCCTTGAAGGTCAACATGCCAAGCCATGAAGGTCAACACTTCACCACCCATGTGGCACCACTTCACCATCCCATGTGAAGCCACCTCATTTCGCCAAGTGGGCGGCACAAGTAAGAGTTTCTTGGGTGCCAAATGGAGACACATCAAATATTTTTTCCTCCTTTCCCTCCCTCCATCAAGCCACTTACCAAAGAAGGGAGGGCAACCAAGGAAAGGTTGAAGACAAAGGCCTTGCTCCAAGCCTCATTTCAAGCTTCTCTCCAAAGAAGGGCGAGTAACTAAGGAAAGAGGGAAGACACAAGCCATGAATCTTGCCTTCTACCCAAATTGAAGGTCAACTTTTCAAGTCCAAGGGAGCCAAATTCCTTCTTCCAAGCCCAATATCATACCATGCCCAAATCAAATTCAAGCCTTGGTCGGCCAAGGAGGAGGATTTCATATTTTTTTTTTGAATTTCAAAATTTTTTTGGCACCTCATCAAGAGAAGGAATGTATTTTTTCATTCAGATTTTGAAAGGATCTTAAGGTGCCTATATAAAGGACCGTACCCCCTCCTTTGTAATGTTAATGATGATGAATGAAAAGAAAAAATTTGAGAGCCATTCTCTTTGTTAGTTGCCTTCGTTCCTTAAGAACGTCGATCTTCATGAGGGAGCGCCTTCACCTTCGGGCGTCGAGAGGTGTGAGGCCTCGAGTTACTTTCTCTTCCACAAATCCGTCTTCCATCTTCAAGTTCGGAGGCCACCGGATGATCCATCTAGGCACCCGGTAAGAAGACCCCCCAATCAACATCATCTCCACCCTCTCTTCCCTTATTTCTTCTTGATACTTATTGATTCCTAATCCTTCTATTGATTGTTCGCAGGTCTTCCAGGTACCACGAATACGGAGTCAGTTTTCCTTGCCATCGAGACCTTGGATGGAAAGCCGGTGCATCCGCGAGGTTTGAAGGCTCGATCATCCAGGCCGCATCCGCGAGAGCGAGCGAACTCAGCATCGGGCACTTCAGAACATTAAGATTTGCAACCCTAGACTCCTAAGGGGTTATTGATCTGAGAGCTAAGTCCTATGGGGTTTCTCAATCCCGGGGTCCTCTTCCTATCCTGTTTAGGGACTTACTTGCTTGGATTTCTTTTCATTATAGAACCCTAGATCTTCCTTTTGTCTATCTTCGAGAATCCAAATCCATATAAAAAACAAAAATCACAAAGAATAAAAATCACTTGCATCATTCCTCTCATCTTGCATCTAGTTAGTCCCGCAGCATGTTTGGTATCAAAGAATGGTTAGGACTTAGCATCTTCTTAAGTACTTGGATTAGGTGCTTCACCATGGCCGACTGGTCATAGGAAAAAAGAAGGGCTGCAAGACCCTCACTTCCCATTCCACGGGGATTTCTTATGGCATGTAGGGGTGCCGATGTGATTAACCTTTGAAGGGGAACACAAGGAGATAAGTTTTGAATCTTAAAGAATAGTTTTGCATCATTAGAATCTTGCCTCTTTTAGTTTCTGTATTTTTTTTTTCATTTTACTACATAGTCTGATATTTTAATTATTTCTACCTATAGAAATGTTGGATTTTTGTGATTTTTATTTTTCTGAATTTTGCATAATTGATAGTATTTTTGATAATTTTCTTAGATTTTATTGCAGCCTGTAGAATTTCTACAATCCAGAATACTACCTGAAAGCAAAATCTATTATGTGATTTTTCAACAAGTGCATCTTTTCATGTTTTCATTTCTCAAATAGTTTAATTTTGCTTTTAGCTTCATCTCTTGTCATTTCCATCATCTTATTTCTGCTATCATCCATCAAAAAAATCCAAAAACATAACTTAGATACATCTCATTAGATCATTTGTGTGCCATCATTTTCATAATTCATTTAAGGGCATCAATATCAAAAGATAAGGGAAGGAAGTCATTACCTTTCCTTAGCCCAAAAACAACCACCCTGCATATCGGACCCAACCTCTAATTAAAAATGAGTAGACACTTAACTTGCTCTAGTGATCTAGGGACATCCATGAAGTCGGGTCGAACCAAGTGTCAAGCTAATTTAGACAATTTGTTTGTGTGTTCTTGAGTATCGGTGTCTAGGCAAGTGGTTCAGGGATAAGAGTCCAAAGGTAGGTGGGTTGGTTCGCTTACCTAGCTAATTTCAAATTGGTGTCTAAGGCAAGCAAAGAAGAACCTCCTCCAACCTTACACTTACCTGGCCAGGTGCCAAGTTACTACCACCAAGATTGTCTTCTTGACCTAACATTTGGTTTGACCACTTAGGTCTAGTAAACCCATAATATTTTTCGTTGTGTGTTGCATGTCAACTAGATCAGGAGTTCCCTATCACCCCCATCATTCCCAATCAAGTGAATCCATGGAGAACGAACGAGAAGATCAATTAAAGGTCATCATTGAACAATTGGTTAGGGTGAACAATAGGCTTGATAAGTTTAAAGATAGAATTGGAGCCTTAGAAAAGAGTAACATTAGACCATCCATCAAGCTTGAGTCTGAGTCAACTCCTCACCCTAGGGAATACCCTCAGCGTGATCCTTCCTTAGAGTTTGAAGACTTTTTAGGAATAGTCAAGTGCATCCTTACCCAAAACATAGTGCAAGAAGATTGGCGTAGGACTAACATTCTACAAACCTTTGCCAAGTTATGGGATAAGGTATGTAAGATCATAGTTGATAGTGGGAGCTATGTCAACGCCATCTCTTTAAGTACTATCAAAGTCCTAGGATTGACCCCAATTCCGCACCCCAACCCTTATAAGGTCTCATGGATAGACTCGACTTCCATACCTATCAAGTATAGATGTCAAGTTTTGATCAAATTACAATCATATGAGGAAGAGATTTGGTGTGATGTCCTTCTCATGGGAGTCAGTAGCATTATCCTAGGTCAACCATGGCTTTACGATCATGATGCCACCCTTTATGGTCGGACAAATACTTATGCCTTTAGTCACCATGGGAAGAAATTTGTAATCAAACCAATTTAGCCAAAGGACCAGGTTAAAAGAGAATCAAGTAGCCTTAAGGAAGAGAAGCCTGGAGTCACCCTGATCAAGTCTAAGGAGTTAGAGAAAGAGGATACTGAGGAAGAACCCTTTAATGAATTTCAGGGAGAAATGGTTGAACATTCTGAGAATTTAAATGAGAAAACCCCAAAGCCTATTGAAGTCTTTAAGTATGAAAAGGTTGAACCTATTGATAATCTAGAGAAAGAAACTCCGAAGCCCATCAAAGAATCCAAAGAAAACATCTATGAACCAAGTTTAGTAGAGGAGTATGGTCAAGATGGGTCCAAGGTTAAAATCATTGAGGAATCAATGGAAAATGACCCTGAACCCACTAAAGAATTTGAAGAAGAAATGACCGAGCCAGGATCACATTTAGTAAATGAACATGAGGGTTCACCAATCTTATCCATAGAAGGAGTTTAGGAACAAAACCTTAATGAACCGACCCAAAGAGAACATCTTCAAGAGATAGTTGAAGCTCTGAAAGGATTTGAGGATGTACTTCTCGATGAGTTACCTGATCAACTTCCACCCCTGAGAGACATCCAGCATACTATAGACTTGGTCCCAAGATCCTCTTTAATAGACCTTCCTCACTATGGGATTGACCTTAGCGAGCCCAAAGATCTACTGGAACAAGTGGACCATATCAACCTATAGAACAATGTCCAAATTTTAAGGTCAGTCTCTTTAACTTCGAACCAATCCCTGAGTCTCCTTCCTATTTCCTACCCTTCCTTGAGCCTTCTCATATTTCTAGAGCTATGGGGTTACTTTTTGTTGAGATTACCAGAATGGAGGACTCCTTAGAGCCCATCCCTTTTGCCATCTACTTCTGGACCTTATGGCATTTGCTAAGGATCCATTGTAATTTTTCTTGTGCATACCAGACTAGGGTCAAACCTAGTGAGTCAATAATCTGTTAGGTTTAGGCCCTAGAGAGTCCAATAAAATTCCATTCTATAGGAATGCTAACTTAAGTCTTCATTTTGCATCATGTTAGAATTCTACATTAAGTACAAATTTTAAAATAAATTGGCTGATTCCGGAAGGAGAACCAAGGAGTTTGAAATTAGGGTTTCTATAATAGTTAGGCTTAGGCCTGAATGGTTAAGAAACTTAATGCTCGTGGAGCTGGCCCGTTTAGAGTGATAAGGAGAGTTAGCCCTAATGCCTATATGCTTGAGCTGTCCCTGAATTATGGTATTAGCTCGACTTTCAATATCTCGGACTTAGTCGAGTATAGGGAACCAGCAAACATACCTAGTGAGCTATTTGGGTCTAAATTTTTATTTGAGAGCGAACCCGACCCAGAGTGTCCACCTTCAATTTTACCTGAGAGAGGAGAGTCGATCGAGCATGTCCTGGATGATCAAGCTATGACCACCTGGGGTAAAGGCTATCAGCATTACTTGGTCCGATTGCAAGGCCGATCACAGTCCGATGATTTGTAGGATACCCGAGAGGACTTGCAGCACCTCGATCCCGACCTTCTGGAAAAATATCAAAGCCAAATAAACCCTTACTCGACAGGGTCGAGTTCCTCCCACCCCGGGAGAATTGGTATGGGCACCAGACCTCTGATTAGGGTTTCAATTTATGGATCTTGTAATAAGGCTTCAAGCCTAAGAATTATAAATTTTATTCATGAATTTAGTCTCAATTATTTTGTTTAGTCCTGTACATTGAGCAATTGGGTCAAGTTCTGTCCTGTATTGAGTCCAGTCCTGTATTGAGTTCAGTCCGAGTCTGGGTCCAAGCCGGAATGGTCTTTGAGTCTAGCTCAACTACTACTTGGCCAAGCCTTGAAGGTCAACATGCCAAGCCATGAAGGTCAACACTTCACCACCCACGTGATGCCACTTCACCATCCCATGTGGCGCCACCTCATCTTGCTAAGTGGGCGGCACATGTAGGAGTTTCTTGGGCACCAAATGGAGACATCAAATATTCTTTCCTCCTTTCCCTCCCTCCATCAAGCCACTTACCAAAGAAGGGAGGGCAACCAAGGAAAGGTTGAAGACAAAGGCCTTGCTCCAATCCTCATTTCAAGCTTCTCTCCAAAAAAGGGCGAGTAACTAAGGAAAGAGGGAAGACACAAGCCATGAATCTTGCCTTCTTCCCAAATTGAAGGTCAACTTTTCAAGTCCAAGGGAGCCAAATTCCTTCTTCCAAGCCCAATATCATGCCACGCCCAAATCAAATTCAAGCCTTGGTCGGCCAAGGAGGAGGATTTCAATTTTTTTTTTGAATTTCAAAATTTTTTTGGCACCTCATCAAGAGAAGGAATGTATTTTTTCATTAAAATTTTGAAATGGTCTTAAGGTGCCTATATAAAGGACCTTACCCCCTCCTTTGTAATGTTAATGATGATGAATGAAAAGAAAAAATTTGAGAGCCATTCTCTTTGTTAGTTGCCTTCGTTCTTTAAGAACGTCGATCTTCATGATGGAGCACCTTCACCTTCGGGCGTCGAGAGGTGTGAGGCCTCGAGTTACTTTCTCTTCCACAAATCTGTCTTCCATCTTCGAGTTCGGAGGCCACCGGATGATCCATCTAGGCACCCGGCAAGAAGACCCCCAAATCAACATCATCTCTACCCTCTCTTCCCTTATTTCTTTTTGATACTTATTGATTCCTAATCCTTCTATTGATTGTTCTTAGGTCTTCCAGGTACCATGAATACGGAGTCAGTTTTCCTTGCCTTCGAGACCTTGGACGGAAAGCCGGTGCATCCGCGGGGTTTGAAGGCTCGATCATCCAGGCTGCATCCGCGAGAGCGAGCGAACTCAGCATCGGGCACTTCAGAACATTAAGATTTGCAACCCTAGACTTCTAAGGGGTTATGAGCTAAGTCCTATGGGGTTTCTCAATCCCGGGGTCCGCCGCTTCCTATCCTGTTTAGGGACTTACTTGCTTGGATTTCTTTTCATTATAGAACCCTAGATCTTCTTTTTGTCTATCTTCGAGAATCCAAATCCATATAAAATAACTAAAAATCACAAAAAACAAAAATCACTTGCATCATTCCTCTTATCTTGCATCTAGTTTGTTCCGCATCACGTTTGGTATCAGAGAATGGTTAGGACTTAGCATCTTCTTAAGTACTTGGATTAGGTGCTTCACCATGGCCGACCGGTCATAGGAAAAAAGAAGGGCTGCAAGACCCTCACTTTCCATTCCACGGGGATTTCTTATGGCATGTAGGGGTGCTGGTGTGATTGACCTTTGAAGGGGAACACAAGGAGATAAGTTTTGAATCTTAAAGAATAGTTTTGCATCATTAGAATCTAGCCTCTTTTAATTTTTGTATTTTTTTTTTCATTTTAGTACATAGTCTGATATTTGAATTATTTCTACCTGTAGAAATGTTGGATTTTTATGATTTTTATTTTTCTGAATTTTGCATAATTGATAGTATTTTTGATAATTTTCTCAGATTTTATTGCAGCATGTAGAATTTCTACAAGCCAGAATACTACCTGAAAGCAAAATCTATTCTGTGATTTTTCAACAAGTGCATCTTTTCATGTTTTCATTTCTCAAATAGTTTAATTTTGCATTTAGCTTCATCTCTTGTAATTTCCATCATCTTATTTCTGCTATCATCAATCAAAAAAATCCAAAAACATAACTTAGATACATCTCATTAGATCATTTGTGTGCCATCATTTTCATAATTCATTTAAGGGCATCAATAAAAGGATTAGGAGCTTGAAGAAGGGTGACTTCGAGCTTTATGGTGCGAATGGTGAAGCCATTCAAGTGGAAGCTATGGGAACCTATCTATTGTTATTGCCTTCTAGCAAAATTTTAGAACTAAAAGACTATTACTATGTTCTAAATATTATTAAAAAATTATTTATGTATCCTTGTTATTACAACAAGATTTTGAAATTAATATAAAGAGCCGTGGATGCTCTATTTCTCATTCTAATAAGTTTTTTGCAACTAGTTTATTTGTTAATGGTCTTTTAGTTCTTTCACTCAATGATGAAGTTTTACTTGTTGAAAATAAGAAAAGAAAGAGAAAAGATGTTAATGTCACTTTTCTCTAGCATTGCTGATTAGGTCATATTAATGAGTCTAGGATAAATAAGTTGTACAAAGATAAATTCTTTGATCCTTATGATTTATAATCATTAGGAACTTGTGAATCCTGTCTCATGGGTAGAATGACCAAATCTCCATTTACTAGTCATGGAGATAGGGCAACGAGTGATTAGGGTTAATACATATAGATGTATGTGGATCCATGTCAACTTAAGCCAGAGGAGGATACTCTTATTTTATCACCCTTATTAATGATTTATCTAGGTTTGGATATGTGTATCTTATGAAACATAAATTCGAAGCCTTTGATAAATTTAAAGAGTATCAAAGTATGGTAGAGAAACAAATAGGAAAGAGTATTAAAATCCTTTGGTCAGATTGAGGAGGAGAATACTTATCTATGGAGTTTCTTGATCATTTTAAGGACAAAGGCATTCTCTTAGAATGGACACCTTCATATACACCATAATTAAATGGTGTAGTAGAAAAGTGGAATTGTATCTTGTTAGATAGGGTAAGGTCCATGATGAGCTTTACTGATCTTCTTATATCCTTCTAGGGTTATGTCCTAGAGACTGTTGCTTATATAATAAACACAATACCATCAAAATCAATAGCTAGAACTCCATATGAATTATGAAGAGGCAAAAGATCAAGTCTTAAATATCTTAAGATTTGGGATAGCCTAGCTTATGTTAAAAATGTATTTGGACATAAGCTGAGTGCTAAGGCTGATAACTATAGGTTCATAGATTATCCTTAAGAAGATATTGGATACCTCTGTTATCATCCTACTGAATAAAAGGTTTTTGTTAGTAGGCATGCCATTTTTTTAGAAAAGAAATTTATCCAAGAAGGAGGCAGTAGGAGGATATTTGAACTTAATGAAGTACAAGATCAACAACCTACTATAGATAATCAATCTTAAATTCCTTAACTACAAGTATCTATTAATAAAGTACCATCATAACACACACCTCCTCTTCATAGGTTAGAGAGAGTGTGGGATGCACCTCTCAGATATAGCTTTGTTATTGGAAATGACAATAAAGCCAGCATCATTCAAGATGATGATCCTTTGCCCTATATGGAAGCTGTCAAGAGTAAAGACTTTGACAAGTGGCTTGATGCCATGAAATCTTAAATGGACTCCATGAATACCAACCAGGTTTGGATCTTGGTTGATCCACCTAAGAGAGTAAATTTAATAGGGTGCAAATGGATCTTCAAAATGAAGATTGAAGTAGATGGCCAAGTAAAAATCTATAAGACTAGACTAGTGGCAAAAGGTTTCAAACAAAGATAGAGAATTGACTATGATAAAATATTTTCACTATTAGCTATGCTCAAGTCCATTAGAATTTTACTTTCTATAGCTGCATACTATGATTTTGAAATATGGCAAATGAATATAAAGACTACCTTCCTCGATGGGTATCTTAAGGAAGAAGTCTATATGTCACAGCCAAAAGGGTTTGTCCCAAGTGGGAGAGCAAACAAAGTATGCAAGCTTATGAAATCCATTTATGGATTAAAGCAAGTATCGAGGGGTTGGAATATCTAATTTGATAAAATAATTAAGGAATTTAGTTTTATCAAAAATATAGATGAACCATGTGTTTGTAAGAAGATAATTGGGAGTGCCATTATCTTTTTAATATTATATGTTGATGATATACTTATCATTGGGAATGATATTCTAATATTGTAATCGATCAAAGCTTGGCTATCTAAACAGTTTTTCATGAAGGATTTGAAAGAGGCATCCTATATATTAGGTATAAAGATCTATAGAGATAGATCTAAGAGAATGCTCTGCTTATCTCAATCCAGGTACATTGACTTAGTATTGAAAAGATTCAATATGGAGGGAAGTAAAAGGGGTTACTTGCCTATAAGTCAAGGCATACATTTTTCTAAAAAATGTCTCCTAAGATACCATAATAGAGATAAAGGATGAGTAAGATTCCTTATGCTTTATTTTATGATCAATCATGTATGCCATGTTATTATCAGACCTGATGTTGCTTATGCATTAGGAATAGCAAGCAGATTCCATGTTGATCCAAGGGAGGATCATTAAAAAGTTGTAAAAAATTCTTTAGTACCTTAGAAGGACTAAAGATGTTTTTCTAATATATGGAGGATCAGATTTAAAACTAGAAGGCTATATGACTCTAGTTTTCAATCAGATCTAGATAATGGTAAATCCATATCAAGGTATGTCTTTACTCTATATGGAGATGCAATGAGTTGAAAAAGTACCAAGCAGCAAACTATAGCTATCTCAATTACTAAGGTAGAATATATAGCTACTAGTGAAACCACTAGGGAAGTTGTCTGGATGAAAAAGTTTATCTTAGAGTTGGATGTAGTTCCTGTGATACAACTACTAGTGCCACTTTATTATGATAACACTAGAGGTGTTGTATAAGCTAAGGAACCTAGATCCCATCAAAAACCCAAGCACATCCTAAGATATTTTCATCTCATTCATGAGATCATTGAAAGACATGATTTTAGAATGAGTAGATACAAAGAATAACATAGCAGACCCATTCACTAAGGCCCTTCCTCCATAACAATTTGATCATCATTTAGATTGTATGGGAATTAAATACAAAGGTGATTGGCTTTAGTGCAAGTGAGAGAATGAAAGAATAGTGCCCTAAAAGTTAATTATATTTTTTATAAAATAGGGGCTCATCTATAAAATTCTCTAAACTCATGTATGATATTATTAAAAGGTATTTTGTTTCACCATATGCTGTGCCTTATACTTTGTTGTTGTAAGATTATGATGAACCTCATAAATTAGAACAATGATTTTAGGGTTATGATGAAGTTTATAATAGTGAGACCTAAGATCTTATAAATCATAATCTAAAATATTCCTAGTCATAAGATCATCGAGTTGGAAATTGATATTTCTAGAGAGACTAGCATATCCTATGTCTGCTTGATAAAAAGAGTGGTTGGTCTTACAACCACTTATGTAGGAACACTAATATAAGGATATGGGTGCTCATCAGGATATGAGTTCACTGAATTGATCCGTTATAAGAATATCTTATGGAAGTCTTACTTATCAAAAGATGATTCTTTTAATGGAGTTGTAGAATATTCCTTAGACTTGAGATCACCATGGTATCTTATACACATGAATCCATGTTTTTTCTCATACTCATTCATAACTTAGTCATGTACGGGATGTTCATAGATATGATAAATTGTGTATAATGGTTATGGGCAGGTCAATAAGGAATTGATCACTCCTAGTAAGAGAAGTATTTATCCCATGCAATCTCATCAAATGATGACTAAGAAAGTCTTAAATCAAAGCAGGATGAAATTAGAAAAGGATTTATAATCTTTCATTAGTCAAGTATTTATTAGTGATTGTGATTCGAATGAATAAAGTGTGAGGGTTTGATAATTTTTCATACCCATTCCTTATTCGAGATAAAAGATGATCGAAGGATTGAATTGCATGGTAACTTGCCACTAAGGATATTTTGATAATTTCTACCAAATTTTCCATCTTCTAGATAGTCATGACATGTTGCTAGATGTCAATCATGTCTTGTAGGTTATCATGAATTAAATTGATTGAATTCATGAGTCAATTTAAAATATGGTTCAAATTGATAGCTAGGGTTAGCTCGATTTGACCTAATTTGATTAGTTAATTTCTAATCAAACTAAATCGACATGAACCTAGATCTACTACTAGCTAGATAAGGAGCCCAAAGGGTCACACACATTAAGGAATTAATCAAGGAAGTCATTTGTATTTTTATTATGATCATAGGATCCTAATTGGCTAGATAATTAATATCTTGCATATGTTGGCTAGCCTAACTCATAACCTAATTAGATTGGGTTTAAATGCTTGCTATTATGGCTAACTAATTTGAGTGGGACTTAAATTGGGTTGAGCCATAAGTGGGGTATCCAAATTATGATTTATCCTAATTTTATAACTTTTATCCACTGATTAAACCATGAGTCCCAAGGGCTTGGGACTCTTGGTGCCAATATTGGTTTAGCACACTTTAAGGGGTGCAGAAGGACCAAGAGTCCTTCTATAATTAAATCACCTTTTGGTGATAAGCATTAACCCCTATCCTCTCTAATAGGCTACCATTTGGATTGGATTTGACCGGTCAAATTATGTAATAATGAGCATGATTTCATGAAGGGATGCGATGCTTGAAATATATGGTGCATGGAATGGGCTAGAGTCCTTCTGCTTATCAGTCACAATTTTCTTAGATAAGCCTATTAGGGTGTTGGAACAAGTTTTTAATTCTAAAATTAAAAACTAATTATTAGTTTTTCTCAAAGAGTTGAGATAAGCAACTCTTGGTGCAAAATGTTAGTGAAACAACATTTCACTTTGCACCTTTCTGCCTAAAGACTTCTTCTACTTGAAGGGTCTTATCCAATATATTAAATATCAAATTAGGGACTGATGAAAGGGTGTATTAGGTGCCTCCTGTCTTCCTATTTAAAGGTTTCGGTGATTGAAACCAAAGTATCTAAAGTTTATCCTGACAACTCTCTTCCTTTCCTTGTTAGGACAAGTCTTTTATTTTAAGACAAGTCTACCATTTTAAGATAAGGGCTTAGGAAGAGAATTAGAAAGGACAATAGGATAGTAAAAAAAATTTAGAAAGATTTTCAGATACTCTTCAAAAGGAAAAAGGTCCTAGAAGAGAAGAAAGGCTACTAAAGGAAGAAAGGTCGTCAGAAGAGTCAATAAAGGAAAAGGAGTGTTTCCTTGATCCAATTCCTATATAGATAATCTCTAGAGGTCATACACTTATGTGCATAGTAGAATAAGTGATATTAGTGTTACAGGTATTTTTTTATTTTCTAATATTTTATCCTATTAATTGGTAAAATCAAGGTAGTCCTAGGTCTTGGGTTTCAGTTGACCAAGGTTTCAAAGATTAAATTTTTGAAATCATGTCTTTTACTGCATAATCGTAACCCAACACAAGTTTGGATAAAATTGAATCAAATTTGAACCTAATATGAATTGAATTTGAAAGGGCTAACAATCCTAGTCCAACTAGGATTCTTAAATTCTAGCCAAACTAGGATTCTTAAATCTTAGTTAAACTAGGATTCTTAAGTCTAATTAGATCAAACCAAACCAAATAAAATTATATTAAATTAAATTATAACTCTTGTAATTAAACCCTTGGTGCTAAAATTAGCATATGCCAAAAATAGTCGATGAAAGAATAGTACCCTAAAAGCCAATCATATTTTTTATATGTCAAAAAAATTTCTTGATGCAGAACGGAAGCTCTGATACCAAAAATGATGCAGAACAAATGAAGGGACGCGATGCGGAAGTAAATTAAGATTAACTAATTTTTTTTTTTGTTGTTTTTATATGTTTGTAGAAGTTGGCTTCAAATCAAAGAAAAGTTAACCTAACATTGAAAGATACTAATATGATAATTGAAAGCACAATTTTAAGGAAACTAAAGTATCAGAGTAGTTCAGAAGCAACGGATCGCTGGGGGTTGAGAAACTCCCAGACCTAGGGTTTCGCTCCGAACTTTCAACAGAACAGAAATAAAGAGAAGAGATGGTTTACCTAACCAGACAATGATCTTCATAAATTTTGGTGGAAGAACTCTCCCGAGCAGATTGTTGGATTCTCGGATTCAGATATCTTCGCAATGGATCCTCCAATACTGGTCCTTTGGCGGGTTGGCTTCTCCTGAACTCAAGATCTAGAAGAGAAGGAAAACAATTGGTGGAATCAGAGAGTCAAGGGAAAGATTTACCAGGTTGATGAACTTGAAGATTGAAATTGCTGAAAACTGGATTCTCCTGGAAGCTGATGTGATTTTCCTTGGAACTTGCTCTGGATCTGAAGTAGCCGGACTGGATCTGGATGAAGGTGGACGGCCTGGACTTGTAGAGAGAGAGAGGCCATGGGAGATGGATGGATCTAGGGTTTGATGGATTGAAAATAATGAAGGGTGGCTAGGGTTTTGGAATTTCAAGTGGCTAACCTAGGGTTTTGGATAAAGATGGAGATCTCTCACCTCCTCAAGGCTCCAATGGAACCCGGATTACCCCCTCACGGAGCTCAACACTTAGAATAGTGCGGAAGAAGAGAAACCTAGGTTACTCAACACAAGAGAATAGCAAAATATTTTTTTTTTTTCTCATTCATTGATTTTCAAAGTTACAAAGAGAGGTCTATTATATAGACCTAAAATTTTCTCCTAGCTTGTATAAATTCCCATGTGGGACTAAACTCCTCCAAACCCTAGATTAGGTAGAAAATCTTCTCTCTTGGTCGACCAAGACTTCAAAAAAAATTGGGACGGCCATAAAGGAATTTTTTTTGGAATTTTTATGGCGCCTCCTTTGGAGTTGGATTTGGATTTGGAGTCCTCCTCTTCTTATGGCATTTCTTCTTTTCTTCCACTCCAAGTTAAGCTCTTTGATTTTGATTTGAACTTCAATTGGATGTCCTTCTTTGATTTCTTCTCCAAGAGAAGTTTTCTTCCTTCTTTGCTTAGGTAAAATAGGCAGGTATGGGCGCCTCCTTTAAATTAGCTTCCAATTTGATTTTTTCTTCTTTGGGTGTGGGGACCATGACACTGGGATGCCTCTGTGGCGCCTCCTGGACTCTGGCGTGTGCTCGGAGTGTGGCTGGGCATGTGGCTTGGAGTGTGTCCTCCACTTGCTTGAACCTTGATTTGATTGGAAGACAAATGTGGCACCATTTTGGACCAAATTGAAACCACATCGGGACTTGCACCGAGTCAACATGACTCAACAAAATTTAAATGGTGACTCAAGAAATAAATAAAAATAAATAAACTGGTTGACCAGGTCAACCTTTATTACAAACCCTAATTTCTCGGGCAATGTCAATCAGAGATCCAGATGGAGCTCTGAAGTCTTCTTCTGAGTCTGGTGCCCGCACCAATTCTCCCGGGGTGGGAGGAACTCGACCCTGTCGAGTAAGGCTCAAGTTGGCTCTGGTATCTCTCCAAGAGGTCTGGGTCCAATTCTTGTAATTCTTCTCGGGAGATCCAAGAGTCATCAGAATCTGGCCTTCCTTGCCAGCGGACCAGGTACCTTTGGTATCCTCGATTACGAGTAGAGATAACCTGATCATCCAGGATCTTTTCAATCTGCTCTTTCCTCACAGGCCAGTTTGTTGGTGGACACACAAGGTCGGGATCACTCTCAATGATTGGGTTAGGCTCAAAAGGCTCACTAGGAACCACAGCTGGCTCCCTGTACTCTACTAAGTCTGTAATGTTGAAAGTAGAGCTAATGCCTAGTTCTGGAGGCAACTCGAGCACATAGGCATTGGATCCTACTCTCTTTACCACTCTAAATGGTCCAGCTCCCCTAGCATGTAACTTTCTAACGGTTCCAGGAGGAAACCGTTCAGGCCTTAACCTAATCATCACATAGTCTCCCTCAACAAAAGATTTGACTCGCCTTTGAGTATCAGCCAACTTCTTATAAGTTTCATTACTTAAATTTATTTTGGCATGAATTTCTTTATGCAAGTCTTTTACATGCTGTGCAAAATTCTCAGCAGACTCGGAGACTCGAGTGTGGACAGGTAAAGGGACTAGGTCAAGAGGTGTGTGAGGTTTGTACCCATATACAATTTCAAATGGACTCTTACCCGTAGACCTATTGACCGAGTCATTGTACGCAAATTTAGTCCTGGACAAAATACAAATCCCAATTCCTGGTGCTCTCAATCAAACCAAAATCTGAGCCAAAGCCTAGTAAAGGGTCAAGAAAAACTAAACTAGACTGACGACGCATTCCTAAAGAATGGACTTTATTCCAAAGGAACCCTAGGTCTAAACCTAACAAACTAAGGCTCTCTAGGTTTGACCTTGGGTCGGAGGAGGGCATGCAGAGCATGAAAACTTATCATGGGTGCCTAGTAGGTGCCATAAGGTCTTCCAGAAGTAGGTGGCAAACCTAATAGATTCTGACACGTGATTCACTCTAAAGACTTTGACAAAGTATACTTGGATGATGTAAGAAGCATTGGAAGTCCTAGAGAAAGGGAGGAAATATGAGGTGGAGTCTCGAATTACCTGCTGGCTAAAGGTGGTGACCTGAAGGTTTGAATGGTGATCTATGAATGTCAACTGGTCATCCTTACGAAAGGAAAAGTTTGCTACTCCCAGGAATGGATCAAGAGAAGGTTCGGGGAGTAGCCTAGGACATGTGATTGCAACAGTTAAGGTTTGTTCTCTAAGCAAATAATGATCCACTTTCTCAAGAACTAGATTAGAGAATGATTCATGGAAGGGCCTATGGATGATGACCTCAAGACTTGAAATTTGACCTATGGGTGCAAAAAGGTATACTCTATAGAAGAGGTCTGGGGTCATAAGGAGGACTTCTACAGGACTGGGCGAATCAATCCGCTCAAGATAAGGATGTTCAACTGAGATTACGGGAGAGACCTTAGTGGCTGGGCATGGGACAAGGTCCAATTGTAAGAGGCTTGATTCAGTCATCCTAAGGAGAGGATCTACCATAGGGTGGGCAAACTTAAACAGTTCAGTGCAAAGATCTTCAATTGGTACTTGGGGTATGACTGTCATTAGAGGGTACGAACTAATAGCTCGGGCTAACACTATGAGTTCTTCCTGGGGGTATTTGACTAAAGGAACCTGGTTCTCACAAATCTCTTGAATTTCTGAACTAGGTCCTACCAGTTGGTTGCTCTCCAAGGTCTCCTCAGGTAAGGAACCAATAGTATCAATGTCACATTCTTCAAGTTCTTCCCCCTCATATTCATCAACTAGACTTAAGCCAGCATCATATACTTCCTCGATGCCATCTTCAATGGGTTTCGGGTCAGTGGTAATCGGGTCAACTGATTCTAGGCTTGTCATACCTAACCGTTCTTCCTCATTGGTAGGCTTGGGTTCTCCCTCATTAATGTCATCCTTAGGATTCTTACCACTTAGCTGTGCACAAGCCAGTCCTATGCATGGGCACTGACTAGATTTATGGCCTCTTTCTCCACAAAACAAGCATTCTTGAGATATAGGAACCTGGGTCACACTGGGTTTCAAGCTAGTAGAGACCTTACTTGGGCATGGGTGTGGATCAAAATGGTTTGATCTAGAAGACTTGGGTTGTTGAGTGACTGGTCTAGAATATTGTAAGGACCTCTCATAGACACGATCCACACTATAGATATCATGGTTAGGCTTCCTAAGGTTATGCTCGGGATCACGGTATAAGGTCCTCCTAGGCTCCTGGTATGGATGAGGTTGGGGCCTATTAAATTTTGGATCAGGGATCCAATTTTGATGTCTACGTTTCTCAAGGACTTGGACTTGATCCCTAAGCTGGGTAAAATTCTCATGGACTTGTTCTTTACACTGGGTAACAGTAGCAGTCAAATCCTGGCTTAACTTGTTCATGCTCTCAGTAAGAGCTCTAACCATGGCCTCTAAATCAGGTTGGGTTTGACCAGGTTGATATGGCACTCCGTTTCTGGTAGACATGATGATTCAAGCAAGCACACAAAATGAGACTAGACTAAATCGACTACTAGATCACTAGACCTAGAGTCCAAACTAGATGCCCAATCAGAGTGGCAAGCTAGTCTGTAGTAACTCAGGACTCAGCCAGGCAGGTGTAAGGGGAGTGTTAGGTCCCTGATTGCCAATCCTAGACACCAATCAGTGATTGGCCAGGTAGGCGGACCAGCACACAAGCCCTTCGGGAATGGATCCCTGAACCACCGTTCTAGACACTGAGTGCTAAGCACACACAGAATAACTCGGCAAACTGACTCAACACTAGCCTAGACCCGACCAATTGGTGTCCCTAGCCCACTAGGGCAAATTAGGTCTAACTGATTTTAAATTAGGTCTAGGTTCGAATGATTGGATGGTGGTTTTGGGCTAAGGAGAGGTAATCAACTCCTCCCCTTATCTTAGATGCTCAATTGCCCTTAAGTAAATTATGAGATGATCACTCCAAAAAGAATTGAATTGCAGAACACAAAAAAACAGAGTTGTTGTATTTTAATGATCAGAATTTTTACCGAAACCAATAAATCACAGAAAAATTATGGAAAATAGGTTCAATTATATTTGTTTCAACGAAGCAAAAATCATGCAATTCGGAATTTTATGCAGGGAGAAATAATTCAGACAACAGGGAAATTACGGGCTCCAACTAGATTGTCTTCCCCGTTTATAATCCCTGCTACGAAGTTATAACCCAATGGATCCCCTACACGCCCTAGGAACATCCCGTGGAATGGGAGGAGGAGGCTTGCACCTCGCTTAGTTCCTAGGACCGGACGTCCTGGGGAGTCTACTTCGAGCAGACAAAATAAAAAGAGAATAATCAAAGAAAGCAAGCAAATCTGAAACCCTAGACTGGGCTCTGATACCAAAAATGATGCAGAACGGAAGCTCTGATACCAAAAATGATGCAGAACAAATGAAGGGACGCGATGCGGAAGTAAATTAAGATTAACTAATTTTTTTTTTGTTTTTATATGTTTGTAGAAGTTGGCTTCAAATCAAAGAAAAGTTAACCTAACATTGAAAGATACTAATATGATAATTGAAAGCACAATTTTAAGGAAACTAAAGTATCAGAGTAGTTCAGAAGCAACGGATCGCTGGGGGTTGAGAAACTCCCAGACCTAGGGTTTCGCTCCGAACTTTCAACAGAACAGAAATAAAGAGAAGAGATGGTTTACCTAACCAGACAATGATCTTCACAAATTTTGGTGGAAGAACTCTCCCGAGCAGATTGTTGGATTCTCGGATTCAGATATCTTCGCAATGGATCCTCCAATACTGATCCTTTGGCGGGTTGGCTTCTCCTGAACTCAAGATCTGGAAGAGAAGGAAAATAATTGGTGGAATCAGAGAGTCAAGGGAAAGATTTACCAGGTTGATGAACTTGAAGATTGAAATTGCTGAAAACTGGATTCTCCTGGAAGCTGATGTGATTTTCCTTGGAACTTGCTCTGGATCTGAAGTAGCCGGACTGGATCTGGATGAAGGTGGACGGCCTGGACTTGTAGAGAGAGAGAGGCCGTGGGAGATGGATGGATCTAGGGTTTGATGGATTGAAAATAATGAAGGGTGGCTAGGGTTTTGGAATTTCAAGTGGCTAACCTAGGGTTTTGGATAAAGATGGAGATCTCTCACCTCCTCAAGGCTCCAATGGAACCCGGATTACCCCCTCACGGAGCTCAACACTTAGAATAGTGCGGAAGAAGAGAAACCTAGGTTACTCAACACAAGAGAATAGCAAAATATTTTTTTTTTTTTTCATTCATTGATTTTCAAAGTTACAAAGAGAGGTCTATTATATAGACCTAAAATTTTCTCCTAGCTTGTACAAATTCCCATGTGGGATTAAACTCCTCCAAACCCTAGATTAGGTAGAAAATCTTCTCTCTTGGTCGACCAAGACTTCAAAAAAATTGGGACAGCCATAAAGGAGTTTTTTTTGGAATTTTTATGGCGCCTCCTTTGGAGTTGGATTTGGATTTGGAGTCCTCCTCTTCTTATGGCATTTCTTCTTTTCTTCCACTCCAAGTTAAGCTCTTTGATTTTGATTTGAACTTCAATTGGATGTCCTTCTTTGATTTCTTCTCCAAGAGAAGTTTTCTTCCTTCTTTGCTTAGGTAAAATAGGCAGGTATGGGCGCCTCCTTTAAATTAGCTTCCAATTTGATTTTTTCTTCTTTGGGTGTGGGGACCATGACACTGGGATGCCTCTGTGGCGCCTCCTGGACTCTGGCGTGTGCTCGGAGTGTGGCTGGGCGTGTGGCTTGGAGTGTGGCCTCCACTTGCTTGAACCTTGATTTGATTGGAAGATAAATGTGGCACCATTTTGGACCAAATTGAAACCACATCGGGACTTGCACCGAGTCAACATGACTCAACAAAATTTAAATGGTGACTCAAGAAATAAATAAAAATAAATAAACTGGTTGACCAGGTCAACCTTTATTACAAACCCTAATTTCTCGGGCAATGTCAATCAGAGATCCAGATGGAGCTCTGAAGTCTTCTTCTGAGTCTGGTGCCCGCACCATTTCTATAAAATTCATCTAACTCATGTATGATATTAATAAAAGGCATTTTATTTTATTATATGTTATGTCTTATACTTTGTTATTTTTAAGATTATGATAAATTCCATAGATCAGGGCAATGATTTTAGGGTTATGATGGAGTTCATAATAGTAAGATCAAAGAATTTATAAACCCTAATCCAAAATATTCCCAATAAAAGGAACATCAAGTTGAGGATCGATGTTTTCGAAGAGACTGGCACATCATATGTAAGCTTGATGGAGAGAGTGGTTGGTCTCATGACCACTTGTGTAGGGACACTAACATAAGGATGTAGGTGCTTATCAGATATGAGTTCATTGAATTGATCCATCATGAGAATATCTTATAAAAGTCTTACTTGTCGAAAAATTATTCTCTTAGTGGGAGTTGTGCAAGTAATCCTTAGACCTGAGATCACCATGATATCTTGTACACATGAATCCATATTTTGGTTCATACTCATTCATGACTTAGTTATATACATGATGTTCATGGATATGGTAAAATATATTTGAAGGTTATGAGTAGGTCAACAAGGAATCGATCACTCCTAGTAAAAAGAGTATTTATCCCATGTAATCGTATCAAATGATGACTCAGAAAGTCTTTGATCAAAGTACAATAAAATTAGAAAAGGATTTATAATCTTTCATCCATCAAGTCTTCATTAATAATTTGAGATTCAAATGAATAAAGTATGAGGATTTGATAATTTTTCATATCTATCACTTATTCAAGAAAATAGAAGATCGAAGGATTGAATTGATAACTTACCATTGAAGGGTATTTTAGTAATTTTAACCAAAATTTTCATCTCTTGAATAGGCATGATATATTGCTGATGTCAACCATGTCTTGTAGATCTTCATGAATTAAATTGATTGAATTTATGTGTCAATTTGAAAGATGGTTCAAATTGGTAGCTAGATTAGCTCGGTTTGACCTAATTCAATTAGTTGATTTGTAATTGAACTAAATCAACATGAACCTAGACCTACTACTAGCTACATGACTTGTCAAAATAGTCACACACATTAAGAAATTGAGCAAGAAAGTTATTTATATTTTTGCTAGGGTCATAGGATCTTAATTGGCTAGCTAATTATCATACTAGCATTGTTGGTTAGCCTAACTCTTAACCT
Source organism: Areca catechu (assembly GCA_021397845.1). Lineage (NCBI taxonomy): Eukaryota > Viridiplantae > Streptophyta > Magnoliopsida > Arecales > Arecaceae > Areca > Areca catechu. The sequence goes on from CM038038.1 coordinate 44,828,060, forward strand.
AATTAGATTAGGTTTAAAAGCTTGTTATTTGAGCTAACTAATTAGAGTTGGACTTAAATTGAGTTGAGCCTTAGGTGGAATAGCCAAATTAGGATTTATCCTGATTTTATAGCCTTTATCCATGTATTAAACCAAGAGTCCCAAGAGCTTGGGACTCTTGGTGCCAATATTGCCATGCACACATATTAAGGGGTGCAGAAGGATCAAGAGTCTTTTTATAATTAAGTTACCCTTTTAGTGATAAACCTTAGTCCCTATTATCTCTCATCCATGCCCAATTAGACTGGATTTGATCGGTCAAATTAAAAAATTATAGGCATGATTTCATGTGGGCGCATGAAGAGATGAGATGCTTAGGATATATGGCACATGGGATGGACTAGAGTCCTTTTGCTTATCAATCACCTATTCTAGATAAGCCTCTCTAGTTTATATGCCTATTGAGATGTTGTACCAAGTCTTTAATTCTTAAATTGAAGGCCAATAATTAGATTTTTTATTAAGAGTTGTGATAAGCAACTCTTAGTCCAAAATATTTGTGAAACAACATATGTTTCACATAGCACCTTTCTACCTAAAGACTCCTTCTGCTTGAAGGGTCTTGTTTGATATGTTAAATATTAGATTAGGAGATGATGAAAGGACATTTTAAGCACCTATTCTCTTTCTATTTAAAGGCTTCGGTAATTGAAACCAAATCATCTGAAGTTTGTCTTAACAACTCTTTTCCTTACCCTATCAGGATAAGTCTTTTATTTTATGACAAGTCCTCCATTTTAAGATAATGACTTAGAAAGATAATTAAAAAGGATAATAGGATAGTAAGAGAGTTTTTGAAGAGATTCTGATGTATTTTTTGAAAAGAAAAAGATCCTAGAAGAGAGGAAATGCTGCTAAAGGAAGAAAGGTTGTCGAGAAGAGTTTCTAGTCAAGCAAGCAAGAGGAATGCTTCCTTGATCCAGTTCCTATATGGATCATCTATGAAAGGAATACATTTGTATGTCTAGTGGAATAAAGGATATTAGCATTATAGATATTCTTCTTGTTGGGAATTATGTCCCAAAGCCAATCTCCTAGGCTGCAGATGATTGTGCTCAGTATTGTAATTTGTATATGAATTAATAAAACTTTATTTTGGTAGCTCATCACATTATTCATTTTCTTGTAATGAACTCTATTTATGTGATGAAGTCCTTAGGACTGCACTAACTTCGATATAGAGAGGATATATCGAGTGGTCCTTTAAAAAGGTTCACAACCAAAGGATACATTATACAGGACGACAATGTATCAAGTGTAGGTTATTGTGGTTCACATCATTTAGTTATCCTCTTGACCAAAGGAGTGTGGTGTCACTGATGTGATCTGCAAGTGGGATGTGTGACATCTCATTGAACGTGACTCCATGGAGCTCCTTTTCTGCCAAAGGATTGCTCATGATTGGATATAGGTATATATGTCCCTACGACCTGAGGTCACCATGGTAGCTTGCAAGAAACTCCCTGTGCTTTGTATCAGACTACCCGGATTTCTAATCCGATGATGGAAGGTTTCTGGGTACAGGCAAGTATTTGTGGAGCAGTGGTGGACCAAGATGGAATTGACCTGTCCAAAATTGTTTGGATTGAATATCTTGCAGTGTCTCAATTTAGCAAATCCTTGACCAGGGTAGTCCTAGTGAGGAGTCACTGGACATGCGAGGTTGAGACATGTTGTGGATTGACTCAGTTAGGGTTGGCAGTCTAACCCTAGGTCATATTGAGCATTGGAGGTCAAAGGGATGATTATACGGTAACCATATGCTAGAGGTTCGATAGAATGCTCTCGCATCTTTGACCTATCCGGATGCCGGGATCCATTGCTAGTGGTATCTTGTGCTAGTACTGGAAGTGTTTCAGTGCTACCATTTAGGTTCGAACCTATGAGGTCACACGCCATAGAGGATTCCTTCCTGATCCGAGAGCCGATCAACGATTGGAAATCATTTCGGTATTAAGGTCAGAAAATTTGATTGAGCACACATTAGATTTATTCTGATCAACTTGGTATGATTTGGATTGACCAGGATTGTTTGGGTCAACCAGGAACTATTCCTAGTGGACCAGGACTGGACTCGATTTTCTTACTGATCGAGTTTGGTTGGACTAGGGTCTTGATGAACTGATTTTTTTTTGGGGTTTGATGAATCAGTTTAAACATGGCATGTTTACATGATATTTTCTCCCAGAAATTTATTAACACCAGCTTGAAGACTTGCTTGGGCTCCCTGCTCATGGTTTTAAACTGTTTTATCGCTTGAATGGAATTTCAGATTATGATCGATTGCACAGCGATCTGGAAAGGGTCTTACGGTGGTCTCTCCCACACATCTTTCCTATCTCTCGGTCCCTGTTTTCACGATGATATAGCCCCCTTTGTTCTCTTCTAGCCTACAATCCTAGCATTTTAAACCAATCAAGAGCTAATTCAAAAGGAGTTTAGTTTTATCTGGACATCTCTCACGATGTCTTCCCTTCCTTCATGGGTTATCTCAGCCTCATATATATCTTGGTTGAAGACCGTGAGAGATTGTGAGACGGAAAGGAACAGGGCATGCGATAAGAGAGGAGCAGAGAGCGATTGTGAGGGAGTTTTTGGACGAATATCTAAGTGCAGAAATTCGTAGAGCATCCCGTGAAATCCTTCCCTATTTTTTAGTTTCATTGTGTGCTTTTGGTGGAGTAAGGGAATTCTTGGAGAAGACCACCATGAAGATGTGTTTGGCTTTCCCTGCTCCACATATCCATGATCTGTTCTTTGATTCCCGTAGGACTAGCATCCATCCAGGAGTTGGATCAGCGAGAGCCCGCGCATGATTACTCTAGAGGGTGGACATTTGGACACCTTGAGAGATTAGACCGATCCCTTTCTTATTCTTGCTGTTGTTTATGTGTTAGAGGATCAAGTGGAAGCCCTATTTGCTAATATGTTCTGAATACTTGATTTGCTATTGAAGGGAGTTTAGTTGCTGCCTTGATTTGCTATTGAAGGAGTTCAAACCCGCTGATCTATTTTGGTCAAGAAGGGAGTTGGCTTCTTCCTGCTTTGATCCAAATTCAGAACAATAGGAAGCTCTATAAGGTATATTATTTTTTTTTGTTATCATACATGTTTAGATCTAGATTTTATCATATTGTTTATAATTATTGTACTGCCTTTACATGCCGTGTATTAGTTACATGCATCATGTTTATGTTAGATCCTGTGCATGAGTAGGCTTTTCCGATGCATGCTTAAAAATATTAATATGCAATACCTACTCCTTAGTGTAGCATGCCTAGGGTAGGCGTCTGATGCACTGGTTTTCTTTCAATGGTATCAGAGCCAAGTTCCTGAGTAGCATATCATGATTGCATGTATTATTGGTTTTGGATCTGTATCTAGATTAGGGATTACTTTTAGGAAACTAGATGAGACCTTCACCATGGCCGTGTGTCCGTAGAGATTAATCAGGGTTAAAACTCCTAAGTTTCTATGCACGAGGCGGTTCGTCTGTGTTGGCCTTTTAGAAGGATCCTTAAAGAAAAACCTACGGTATTAAAAATGTTTTAATCCTGATACATGATTATACATGGCATGTCTAAAATTGTTAAGGCTTGCAATAATATAAATTGAGTATGATAGGACTAGATATGATGCATGAAAGATGTAAAAGGTTTTACATGAATTTAATTAAAAGGATTTTAATTAAAAGTTGGCTTATAATCTAACAATTATGATTGAAAGATTAATTAAATGACAAGCCAGATTAGGGTTTATGAAACCTATTGTCATTTGAATAAGCCATCCGGGTTAATTGGGTTAGCTGTCTGATTGGGTTCGTTTATTGGGTTAGACCTAAGGTTAATTGAATGGACTTAAGAGAACTAATCAAATGTTGATTAAGGACCTTCTCTTTAGTATCTATCTAATAGTTAGATGGTTAGTCCATTCTTCTAAAATGGTAATTAGTGGCTCTGTGGTAAGCCTGAGTTCTTAGGCTGCTCTAATCAAGTCTGGTAAATCGATTGGTGTTTAGGTAGGTTTGGCAATTTTGATCATGGTTGCATGAGGCTACCTCTTTCTGGCCAACTTGGTTGGTATCTAGGAAAGATGGTTAATGGCGGATACTCACCCATGATCTCACCTACCGGCCAATCCGGTCAACCAGAACTGATTAGAAGAGCTTATTGATTTGAGTTAACCCATGTCACCCAAGTTAATCAGCCTGTTGGATCTTTAGGTGTCCATGGACCAACTTGTTGAATTTAATTTAGCCCTTCTGAGAATTGATTTTATCAGTGGGAGGTTGATCCATGTCTTCTCTCTATTATTCTGTCATAATTTAATTAAAATCCTCTTAATTATTAGAACCTAAAAAAAGGCTAAGTCAATGAGTGATTGTATCTTAGCCTCCCATTAAGTGGGTTAGTAATGAGTCCTTTAGCTTGGTGTACATCAGCAGTTCCAAAGAATGGTGTACACCAGTTACTGGGATTACTCTTCCATAGATGATGGTTCAGTGCAACCTTTAACAGTGATCAGGTGGGGCCGGCCAAAGTCCGGCTTGGTCATTCGTTAGCTGGAAGCATCGGAGTTTTCATCTTGATGGTTGGACCTAACCAGAGACCCACAATAGGAGGCCCTAAAATCGATTAGGGGTTCTATGGGGCAAAATTTGTTACTGAAGTTGCTTAGGGAAGCAATTGGTTAGAGATCCTACCTTTAGGCGCATATGGGTGAGCCGGCCAAAGTCGAGCTCATATATGGCCTATTGGATTTCAGTACCCACTATGAAATGATGATTTCATAGATTGGAGTTGAGGCTCCCAATCTGAAAAATTAGTGAGAGGGACCTTTAGACTAAAGTCCAAGTATTCTGGTTTAATTGATTAATTCATATACTATTTTGGTCTTAATTTCCTTCAGATGTGTTCAAACGCTTTGCTCGGTCATTTCTCGATAGTGAGAAGTTAAAGGGTCCCAATTTTGATAGCTGGTATCGAAAATTGAGGATAGTCCTCGAGCAAGAGTGGGTCCTTTATGTGATAACAGATCCAACACTCGAAATCCCTCCTGCCAATGCTCGGAGTTCGGTCAGCTACACTTATTTGAAGTGGATTTCTGATCGGACTACTGTCTGATGCATAATGTTGGCGACGATGAATAACGAGTTCAGTCGCAAATTTTAGGAGGCCCAGCCAAACGAGATCCTTCAAAAGTTGAAGGAATCTTTCGGCATGCCAGACGATGTGGAGCGGTACAAAGTGTCTTGTGCCATCTACAATGCCAAAATGCGGAATGGCGATTTGGTCACTGATCATGTATTTACATGATCGAGATGATCGAACGATTGGGCAAGCTCGGATGTCCCTTGCACGAGCAACTTGGCAAGGATGTGATCCTGAATTCTCTACCCTCCTCCTATCTTGACTTTTTCGATCAACATAGAATGAATAAGCCTGCAGTCAATTACCATGGTTTGATGGGGTTGCTGTAGACTTACGAGAAGGACCACCAACTGAATAAGGGGGTGGTGAATTAGTGGGAGGTTTTAAAGGTTGTCATCCCTTTAAGAAAGGGAAAGAAGAAAGGTAAGGGAAAGAATGTGCAGAGTGCTCCTAGTCCAAATCAGGCCAAGAAAGTGAAAGCTGATCAAACTGGTGCAGAGTGCTTCTACTGTAAGAAGTAGGGCTTCTATTGTAAGATGTAGGGATACTAGAAGAGGAACTGTTCTCTTTATCAGACATCCTTAGACCCGAACAGCCCAAAGAAGGGAAAGCAGCAAGGTGCTGGACAAGGTATTTATATGATGAAACCTTGTAATTTCTCTATTTGTGACACTGTTAACTGCGTATTGGATACTGGTAGTCCTATTCATATTTGCAATTCGTTGCAGGGACTGCAGGTTGAAAAGAGATTCAAGGATGGGGAGCAGTTCCTGAGCATCAGAAATGGAAATCGTGTTCCAGTGCTGCCGGTCAGAGTTCTGAGTCTTGTTTTTGAGTCTAGTACTATCGAATTAGTTGACTGTCATTATTGTCCTAGTTTAATCATGAGAATTATCTCTGTAGGCCTATTGGCCAATTGTGGTTATGAACTTTCAATAAAAGAAGATTTTTGCCAAGTTTTTGTGAATAACTCTGTGATAATGAAAGCTAAGTTAAATAATGGCATTTATGTTTTGTCATGGCCTGTTAATGTAATGTACACGTCTAGCAAATGCCCAAGGATAGAAAATGTCAGTGACTTGTATCTATGGTACTGTAGGCTAGGTCATGTTAACCATAATAGGATAAACAAGTTACGAGGAGAAGGCCTCCTCGAGGTCAGTGATTCTGAGTCACTGCCCACTTGTGAATCCTGTTTGCTTGATAAAATGACCAAGTCACCTTTTACTGGAAAAGGTGAATGAGCTACAGAACTTCTGAGTCTCATACATGCTGATATATGCGGACCCATGATAGTTAGTGCCAGAGGTGGATACAGATATTTCATTACATTTATAGATGATCTTTCCAAGTATGGTTATGTCTTCTTGATGAGACATAAATCTGAGTCATTTGAAATGTTCAAACGATATCATAATGAAGTGGAGAAACATACTGCAAAGAGTATTAAAACCCTTCGATCTGATTGAGGTGGTGAATACCTATCTACTGAGTTCATGACATATCTTGAGAAGAATGGGATTCTCTCTCAGTGGACTCCTCCAGGAACACCGTAGTTGAATGGTGTGTCCGAAAGGAGGAATCGAACCCTATTGGACATGGTTCGATCCATGATGGGCTTTGCAATTCTGTCGCTGTCCTTTTGGGGATATGCACTTGAGACAGCTTGTTACTTGCTGAATGATGTTCCAAGTAAGTCTATTGTCTCCACTATATATGAGTTATGGACTAGACGTAAGCTCTCAATCTTACACCTTCGGGTTTGGGGTTGTCCAGCTTATGTAAAGTGTTTAGACTCAGATAAACTTGGTCCTATATCTGATCGGTGCCTGTTTATGGGTACCCTAAGAAAACAAAAGGGTATTTCTTCTTCTTGGAGAACAAACAGAAAGTGTTCGTTGCTCTTAAGGCTATTTTTTTGGAAAAGGAGTTCCTTGGAGAAGGAACTGTAGCCTCTAAGATTGAACTTGGTGAAGTTCAACCAGTGGAAGAACCTACACACTCTAAGAACATCATAGAACCGGCTATGATTAAATCACACCCAGAACCCATTAATAGGAGATTCGGTAGAGTACCGCATCAGCCAAATAGATATTATGGTTTCTTGGTCCGGGATGGTGATCCCATTGAGCTTGATGAGAATGATAAGTATCCGATCACCTATATGGATGCACTTCAGAGATCTAACTCTAAGGCAGGGCTTGGAGCCATGCAATCTGAAATGGAGTCCATAGAGATCAACAATGTATGACATTGGTTGATCCACCTAAAGGGATAAAACCCAGGGGTGCAAGTGGATTTTTAATAGAAAAAGGAGAGTAGATGGGAAGGTGGAAACCTATAAAGCCTGTGTGGTTGCCAAGGGGTATCGTCAACTATATGGTATCAATTATGACGAGACGTTCTTCCCTGTGTTAATGCTCATGTCCATTCAGATCATGCTTGCTTGGGCAGCATATTTTGACTATGAGATCTGGTAGATGGATGTCCGAACTGCTTTCCTGAATGGGGAGCTGGATGAGGAGGTGTATATGATACAGCCTAAAGGGTTCACATCCATAAACAAGTCAAAAGTGTGCAAATTATAAAGATCCATTTATGGACTCAAGCAAGCATCTCGAAGTTGAAACATGCGATTTGATAGTTGTATCAAATCATATGGCTTCGTTAGGAACGGAGAGGAACCTTGCATATATAAGTGGGTAATGGTTCTGTGATTGTATTCCTGGTATTGTATATTGATGACATTCTCTTAATCGGGAATGACATCGCAGAGTTGCAAGGAATAAAGATCGGTTGTCATCTCAGTTCTCCATGAAGGACTTGGGTGAAGCTTCTTACATATGGGTATGAAGATTTATAGAGATAGATCTAAGGAGGCTTCTAGGATTGTCCCAGTCTATGTGCATTAATATCATGCTGAAATGGTTCAGCATGAAGAATTCCAATAAAGGCTATCTCCAGATAGGTTCTAGAATTACTCATTCCAAGAAGGATTGTGCGATAACTCCTAAGAAAAGAGAGTGTATGAGTAGAGTTCCTTATGCTTCTATAGTGGGCTCTATCATGTATGCTATGGCATGTACTAGACCAGACGTGGCATACTCACTAGGAGTGGTGAGCAGATACCAGTCTGACCCAGGTGAGGTGCATCGGAAGGTGGTTAAGACTATCCTGAAGTATTTGAGAAATACTAAAAACCAATGCTGATTTATGGAGAACCTGACTTGAAACTTGTGGGGTATACTGACTCTAGTTTCCAGTCAGACAAAGATGATAGCAATAGTGTATCAGGGTTTGTGTTTACCCTAAATGGAGGAGCGATATGCTGGACGAGTTCCAAGCAGGCAACAATTGCAGACTGGTATGCGAAGCAGAGTACATTGCAGCATTAGATGCAGCAAAGCAAGCTGTATGGTTGTGAAAGTTTCTTGGAGAGCTAGGGGTGGCACCTTCCCTAGATGGTCCTGTTCCAGTGTATTGTGATAGCACAGGAGCCATTGCTCAAGCTATGGAGCCAAAGTCTCATCACCGTACCAAGCACATTCTGCGGTGCTATCACCTCGAGCGAGAGATCATGGAACGAGGCGACATCAATCTTATGAAGATTGATGGAAAGGAGAATCTGGCCGACCCCTTCACTAAAGCCCTCAGAATCAAAGAGTTTGACTATTGTAAAAGGGAAATGGGTATTAGATACTGTTCTGATTGGCTTTAGTACAAGTGGGAGTTGTTGGAAATTGTGTCCCAAAGCTAATCGCCTAGGCTGTAGGCGGTTGTGCTAAGTATTATAATTTGTATATGAATTAATAAAACTTTATTTTGGCAGCTCATCACATTATTCATTTCACTGTAATGAACTCTATTTATGTGATGAAGTCCTTAGGACTATACTAACTTCGATATAGAGAGGATATATCAAAGGTTGTTGTGGTTCACATCGTTTGGTTGTCCTCTTGACCAAAGGAATGTGGTGTCACTGATATGATCTGCAAGTGGGATGAGTGACATCTCATTGAATGTGACTCCATGGAGCTCCTTTTCTGTCAAAGGATTGCTCGCGATTGGATATGGGTATATGTGTTCCTCTGACCTGAGGTAACCATGGTAGCTTGCAAGCAATTCTCTGTGCTTTGGTGCCGAACTACCCAAATTTTTAATCCAGTGATGGAAGGTTTCTGGGTACAGGCAAGTACTTATGAAGTAGTGGTGGACCAAGATGGAATTGATCTATCCAAAATTATTTGGATTGAATGCCTCGTAGTGTCTCAATTTAGCAAATCCTCGACTGGGGTAGTCCTAGTGAGGAGTCACTGGTCTTGCGATGTTGAGACATGTTGTGGATTGACTCAGTTAGGGTTGGCAGTCTAATCCTAGGTCATCTTGAATATTGCAGGTCAAAGGGATGAATTATACGATAACCATGTGCCAGAGGTTTGATAGATTGCTCTCACATCTTCGACCTATCCGGATGCCGGGACCCATTGCTAGATAGTATCTTGTGCTTGTACTGTAAGTATTCCAGTGCTACCATTTAGGTTCAAACCTATGAGGTCACATGCCATAGAAGATTTCTTCCTGATCCGGGAGTCGATCAACGATTGGGAATCATTTCAGTATTAAGGTCAAAAGGTCTAATTGAGCACATATTGGATTTATTCTGATCAACCTGGTCTGATTTGGATCGACCAGGATTGGTTTGGGTCAACCAGGAACTGTTCCTGATAAACCAGGACTGGACCCAATTTTTCATACTGATCAGGTTTGGTTGGACTGGGGTCTTGATGAACCAGTTTTTTTTTTGGGGTTTGATGAACTGGTTTAAACATGGCATGTTTACACAGTATTTTCTCCCAGAAATTTATTAACACTAACTTGAAGACTTGCTTGGGTTCCTTACTCATGGTTTTGCCTTGTTTTACCACTTGAATGGGATTTCAGATTATGATCGATTGCACAGCGATCTAGAAAGGGTCTCATGGTGGTCTCTTCTGCACGTCTTTCCTATCTCTCGATCCCTGTTTTCACGATGATATAGCCCTCTTTATTCTCTTCCAGCCTGTGGTTCCCAGCATTTTAAACCAATCAAGAGCTAATTCAAAAAGAGTTTGGTTTTATCTGGACATCTCTCAAGATGTCTTCCCTTCCTTCATGGGTTATCTCAACCTCATATACATCTTGGTTGAAGGCCGTGAGAGATTATGAGAGGGAAAGGAATAGGGCATGCGATAAGAGAGGAGCAGAGAGCGATCTGTGAGAGAGTTTTTGGACGAATATCTGAGTGCAGAAATTCTAGAGCGTCCCATGAAATCCTTCCCTATTTTTTAATTTTCATTATGTGCTCTTGGTGGAGTAAGGGCGGTCTTGGAGAAGACCTCCGTGAAGATTTGTTTGGCTTTCCCTACTCCATATATCCGTGACTGTTCTTTGATTCCCGGAGGACTGGCATCTATCCAGGAGTTGGATCAGCGAGAGCCCGTGCATGGTTACTCTAGAGGGTGGACATTTGGACACCTTGAGAGATTAGACCGATCCCTTTCTTATTCTTGCTATTGTTTATGTGTTAGAGGATCAAGTGGAAGCCCTATTTGCTAATCTGTTCTGAAGACTTGATTTGATGTTGAAGAGAGTTTAGTTGCTGCCTTGATTTGCTGTTGAAGGAGTTCAAACCCGCTGATCTATTTTGGTCAAGAAGGGAGTCGGCTTCTTCCTGCTTCGATCCAAATTCAGAATAATAGGAAGCTTTATAAGGTATTTTTTTTTTGTTATCATGCATGTTTAAATCTAGATTTTATCATATTGTTTATAATTATTACACTTGCCTTTACGTGCCTATGTATTAGTTACATGCATCATGTTTATGTTAGATCCTGTGCATGAGTAGGCTTTCTGTATGCATGCTTAAAAATTTTAATTGTGCAATACCTACTCCCTAGTGTAGCATGCCTAGGGTAGGCATCCAATGCACTGGTTTTCTTTCACTTCTATTTCCTAATATTTTATCTTATTAATTGATATGATCAAAGGGATCCTAGGTCTAGGGTTTCGGTTGACAAGGGTTTCAAGAATTAAAATTTTAAAATCTAGTCTTCTACTATACAACCAAAACCCAACAGTGATATCAGAGCCACCTTGATCCATTCAATTAATAGTCAGTTAAATGTTTGAATGATTATATGCTATATAATTATATCTAGCATAATAGTTGTAGTATATGTTGGTTGATGTATGCCACTGATTAGGTATTTGACTTAAACCCTAATCAACATAAAGATATGTTTAGATTATTCAATCATCATTTTGAAATAAGGTTATCCTAACATAGCAGTGGATGTCTGCTATATTATAAGGTTGTCCTAGAATGATGACATACTTGGCATATATAATGTTGTGGTGTATATGCCTATTAGATAATTTGTAGTATTAGGATGTGTGTAAGACCATGAAAGCTCTCTTTAAAAATTATAAAAGTTATAAAATCATAAAATAGATCCATTTAGAGTTTGATTGATCAATTGGTATCTAGGAAAGTAGTTCTAGGAAGGTAAGAGAATATGGTTTTTAATTGGATCCATTTCTTACCTGGCCAAATTTTTGGTGTCTGAGATAAGTTCGGGGGCCTCCCATCTCTCTTCCACTTACTTGGCCAATTTGACTGATTTAGACCTTGAATTGAAAAATACTAATTGATTAAAATATTACTAATTGCTTTCTTTCATGCTAAGCCAAATTCATGTCAAAAACTATAGTCGGTTTATTATGAACACAAGGTCTGCTCTAGGATTTGATATGAAAATTGTCTTGGTGCATCTAATACTTTATAACACGATTGATGGTGTTGCTTTATTATGTAATACAAGGGCAACATTATTCAAAAATGATTATACGGAAATGAAGGGTTTGACTAAACTAAGACATTATAGTTTGTTGTGTAACACAAGGCTGTAAGTGTCTTAGAGGCAACTGTCATATTGAGAGTTGCATGGGTTCAATTGGAAAAGAAAATTTTCTATCCTTAAACTCATAAATATTTATCATGTAACACAAGGCATTTATAAGGCATTGGGATCTTAACCCTACTAAAGAAACCCTATTAGGGTTTTTCACTTATCATAGGTGAGGGCTATGGTATTCATAGAAAAATAGTGGGAGATATAATTATATTGATAAGTCCTTATCTAGTTGTGTATATCATCTTGAGTGGACTGCTTATACATTGTTCATTATTTTATGTAGATTAAGATTATGGCTTCTACAATATCACTATAGGGTATTTTAGATGTCAATAAGTTGACCAGTTCCAATTATGTGGATTGGTTAAGGATCTGAGAATTGTATTAACTCAGGCAAAGGTATCCTATATCCTCGATTCACCTAATCCAAATCTGATCAGAGATGATGCTTCAGAGGAGGAAAGGGCCACATATAAGATATGGCAGAATATAGTTTAACTATCAAGTACATTATATTGGCCTCTATAAGCAATGAATTATAGAGGCAACATGAAGAAATAGAACTTCAGTCCATATTGCTCAATCTTAAAGAGCTATATAGAGAGCAAAGTAGGGCTGCTGATATAAAATATCAAAGTAGTTGTTTCAAGAATGTATATGTAAGGGCTCATATGTTCAAGTCCATGTACTAAAAATGATTGACTTAATCATTCAATTAGGTCAATTAGGATTTGTTATGGATGGAGAGATTAATCAAGACTTGATCCTGCAATCACTCCCAAATTCCTTCTCTTAGTTTGTCATGAACTACCACAGAAACAAATTGAACCTTTCATTACTTGAGCTGCTTAACATGCTTAAGACAATTGAGAGCCATTTTAAAGGGGACAAGGCTCATCTTCTTCTAATTGATGAGAAAAAGAAAATAGAAATAAAGAAGGGTTCAAAGAAAAAATAAAATCCTAAGAAAAGCATCCAGAAGCCTTTTGCTGATGGAACCTGTTTTTACTGTGGCAAGTAGGGACATTGGAAGAAGAACTGCAAGTCATATCTTGCTAGTTTGAAGCTTGATGTTGATGGAACATCAAAAGGTTTGTATATGATAGAAACTAACTTGTCATTGAGTATTTCAACTTTTGATTCATGGATATTGGATATCACATGTGGGTCTCATATATGCAAGTCTTTGTAGGGACTTAATAAAATTAAGAGCTTGAATAAGGGTGACTTTGAGCTTTAAGGTGAAGTGGTGAAGCCATTCAAGCAGAAGCTATGGATACCTATCTATTGTTATTACCTTTGGACAAAACTTTAGAATTGAAAGACTATTACTATATTCCAAATATTATTAGAAATATTATTTTTATATCCTTGTTATTATAATAAGGTTTTAAAATTAATACAAAGAGCAGTGGATGCTCCATTTATCATTCTAATAATTTCTTTGGAATTGGTTTATTTGTTAATGATCTTTTATTTCTTTCATTCAATGATGAAGTTTTACTTATTAAAAATAAGAAAAGAAAGAGAGAAGATATTATTGTCACTTTTCTTTAGCATTGCCAATTAGGTCATATTAGTGAGTCTAGGATAAACAAGCAAGATAAAGATAAATTCTTTGATACTTATGATTATCAATCATTAGAAACTTGTGAGTCTTGTCTCATGGGTAAAATGACCAAATCTCTATTTACTGGTCATGGAGATAGAGCAATTAAGTTATTAGGGCTAATACATGCAGATGTATGTAGATCTATATCAACTCAAGCCAAAGGAGGATACTCTTATTTCATCATCTTTACTGATGATTTATCTAGGTTTGGATATATATCTTATGAAACATAAATCCAAAGCCTTTGATAAATTTAAAGAGTATAAAAGTATGGCTGAGATACAAACTGGAAAGAGTATTAAAATCCTTCAGTCAGATCGAGAGAGAGTACTTATCTAGAAAATTTCTTGATCTTTTAAGGATAAAAGCATTCTCTCAGAATGGACACCTCCATATACACCATGATTAAATGGTGTAGTAGAAAGGAGGAATCATACCTTATTGATATGGTAAGGTCCATGATGAGCTTTATTGATCTTCCTGTATCCTTCTGGGGTTATGCCCTTGAAATTGTTGCTTATATATTAAATAAATACCATCAAAATCAATAGCTAGCACTCCATATAAATAATGGAAAGTCTAAAGATCAAGTCTTAAATATCTTAAGATTTGGTGTAGCCCGGTTTATGTTACAATGTGTTTGGACATAAGCTAAGTGCTAGGATTGATAAATGTAGGTTCATAGGTTATCTCTAAGAGGTATTGGATAGCTCTTTTATCATTCGACTGAACAATAGGTTTTTATCAGTAGGCATATTATTTTCTTGGAAAAGAAATTTATCATAGTAGGTAGTGAGAGGATAATTGAACTTAGTGAAGTTCAAGATCTACAACCTACTCCTATAGATAATTAACCTCAAATTTCTCAACTATAAGTACCTATTAATCAATTACAATCACAACACACCTCCCTCTGTAGGTCAAAGAGAGTGTGGAATGCACCTCCTAGATATGTCTTTGTTATTGAAAATGAAAATGAAGCTAGCATCATTCAAGATGATGATCCTTTGACCTCTACGAAAGTAGTCAAGAGTAAAGATTCTAACAAATGGCTTGATGCCATGAAATCTAAAATGGACTCTATGTATTCCAACCAGGTTTGGACCTTGGTTGATTCTCTTGAGAGAGTAAATCTAATAGGGTTCAAATGGGTCTTCAAAAGGAAGATTAGAGCAGATGGCCAAGTAGAAATCTACAAGGCAATGCTAGTGACAAAAGGCTTCAAACAAAAACATGAAATTGACTGTAATAAAATGTTTTTGCCAATACCTATGCTCAAGTTCATTAGAATTTTGCATGCTGTAGCTACATACTATGATTATCAAATATGGTAAATGGATATAAGACTATCTTTTTCAATGGGTATCTTGAGAAAGAAGTCTATATGTTATAGCTAGAAGGGTTTGTCTTAAGTGGGGGACCAAACCAAGTATGCAAGTTTAAGAAATCCATTTATGGATTAAAGCAAGCATCGAGGTGTTGGATCATATGCTTTGATGAAATAATCAAAAAATTTAGTTTCATCAAAAATGTGGATGAACCATGCATGTATAAAAGACAAGTAGGAGTGCCATTATCTTCTTAATATTGTATGTTGATGACATACTTATCATTGGAATTGATATTCCAATGTTGCAATCGATCAAAGCTTGGTTATCTAAATAGTTTTCCATGAAGGATTTGGGAGAAGCATCCTATATACTAGGTATAAATATCTTTAGAGATAGCTCTAAGAGGTTGCTTGGCTTATACCAATCTAAGTACATTGACTTAATATTTAAAATATTCATTATGGAGGAGAGTAAAGGGGTTACTTGCCCGTGAGTCAAGGTATACATTTTTCTAAAAAGATGTCTCCTATGACACCTGAAGAGAGATAAAAGATGAATAATATTTCTTATACTTTGATTGTAGGATCAATCATGTATGCCATGTTATGTACCAAGCCTGATGTTGCTTATGCCTTAAGCATAGTAAGTAGATTCCAGGCTGATCTAGAGGAGGATCATTAGAAAGCTATGAAAAATATGCTCAAATGCCTTTAAATGACTAAAGATGATTTTCTAATATATAGAGAATCAGATTAAAAAATAGAAGGCTATATCGATTCAAGTTTTTAATCAGATCTAGATGATAGAAAATCCATTACAGGATATGTCTTTACTCTGTATGAACGTGCAATGAGTTAGAAAAGTACCAAGCAGTAAATTGTAGCTGACATAGTTACTGAGGCAGAATATGTAGCTACTAGTAAAGTTACTAAGGAAGCTATCTGGATGAAGAAGTTCATCTTAGAGATCTGTTGCCTGAGAAGGAATGCAACTAATTACTAGAGTTCCTACAACTCAATGCTGACATCATTGCTTAATCAGCATTGGACATGCCTAGGATTTTCCTTGAAGTCATCACTTGTAAACTGAATGTTGGCTCAAAGTACAAGCTAATCTGACAAAGGAAGAGAAGTTTTTTTCCAAGATATAAAAGGCCATTGAAGAATATGTCGACAAGCTCCTAATCACTAGATTCATCCGAGAAGCCCATATCCTGACTAGTTAGTTAATATTATCATTCTCTAGAAAGCTAGTGCGAAGTGGAGGACTACATCGACTACACTAATTTGAATAAAGGCATGCTCGAAGGATAGCTTTTCATTGTCAAAGATTGATCAGCTAGTCGATGCTACTTCCAGACATAAGCTACTTAGCTTTATGGATGCCTTCTTAGGCTACAACCAAATAAGGGTGGTTTTTGAGGATGAAAAGAATACTACCTTCATAACCAATAAAGGTATTTATTGTTATAAAGTAATGCCTTCCAGTTTAAAAAATATTGGAGCCACCTATCAATGGTTAGTTAATAAGATCTTCAAAGATCAGATTGATTAGAACATGGAGGTCTTCATCGATAGCATGCTTATCAAGAGCTCTGAAAAGGCTAACCACATCATAGACCTGGAGGAAACCTTCAATACCCTCTATCGATACTGAATGAAGTTGAATCAAATTACAAATTTGTTGCCACATCCAATATTTTTCTTGGATTTATGGTCTCCAAGCAAGGAATTGAAGTAGATCCAAAGAAGATCTAGGCAATCATCGATATGCGATATCCAACTTTCAAGAAAGAAGTGCAGTAGCTCACTGAACAAATTGCTGCACTCAGTCAGTTTATCTCGAGATTGGTTGAGCAATGCTTGTCATTCTTTAAGATCTTATAATAAATGTACAACTTCAACTAGATGGAGGAATATCAAAAAGCTTTTGAGGAGCTGAAGAAGTTTTTCATATCTCTACCTCTACTTTCCAAGCTTGAAGTCAAAGAAGAGCTCTACTTGTATCTTGCTATATCTGTAAAGGTAGTCAACACCGTGCTTGTTTGGGTGGATGATGTCCAAAAATCTATTTATTATACTAGCTGAGTACTCTATAATGTAGAGCCTAGGTATTTTAAATCTGAAAAGATTATTTATGCACTAATCATCTCTGTGTAGCATCTTAATCCTTACTTCCAAGCCCATTCAATAGTCATCTTGATTGACCAACCACTCAAGGCTATCTCGAAATGATTGAACTTCTCTAGAAGAATGGCTAAATGGGCTATCAAACTTAATGAGTTTTATATCCCTTACCACTCAAGGTCATCCATGAAAGCTCATGTCCTGGCCGACTTTCTTGTTGAGTGCATATGGTCAAATGACAAGCCTAAAGAAGAGCCTATTGATGAGTTCTATAAATATATTAATAAACGCATTAATTTGTAGACTAATTCACCTAATTCTTTAAAAATTGATACTTCTTATTATCTTTTGTAGAAAAGATGATCACCAATGCAAAGAGTCTGATTTGTTTCCAATTTGAGCCCTTTTAGCCTACAAATCAGTCTTCTTTTATTGATGATCATCTTTCCTACAAAAGATAATAAGAAGCATCAATTCTTAAAGAATTGGGATGAAATGGTCTATACTTTGATACTTTTATTAATATGTTTATAGAAGTCATCATATCCCTCAACTTGAACTTTGCTCATGCTCGAGTAAAGAAAGAATTAGTATTAAATATCTTTTAACTTTGAGTTTCAAGTTTTATCGAGCAATTTTCTTTAAAGGGCCATAGATATTCAGTAGAGCGAGGGTGAGGTATGTTATCAGAGTATTAATTCTTATCCAATATAAAAATTAAGTAAAGAATATTAAACTTTTTCTAAATATTTCTAAATTATCTCTACTTTTATCTCTAAATCATTAACCTTCACATGTACTAAGGTATTGTTACTTCCATCCTTCATTTATTATAAAAGCATCTTCACATTGTCTACTTTTTGATATGAACAACAATGCTAAATTAGGTAAAGGTGCCCAATTACTCAGTGGGAAGTACTTCAAAACTATTTTATTTTTGTTTTTTTAATAAGAAATATATAGTTATCCTATGCTAGTCCATAATATGTAAACTCTTCTTTGACGCTAGTAGGACTTAAAAGTACTCAAAGAAAAATGGTTATATTCTAGACTTATCTCTCTATTAGGTTTTCTTAATACTTGATCCCTCAATATCTCACAAACTCTCTGATATGAGCATCAATTTAGTTTTTTAAAAAATTGCTTAGTTTAGCTTGATTGTTAAGCATAATTGAGTGCCTAAATGCTAAATACTAACTTATTCAAGGAATTTAATTTTTTTAATTTTATTTATTCTCTTTTCAACTTAATCAACATTGTCATCGATGAAAAAATGAAAATAAAATAAAGAGGGTTGAAAGGAGATATGTCATATAGGATTAAGCTGCTCTAGATTTGAAAATGATTTAGAGAGAAGGTGGCTTGAAAATCATATTCCAAATCTTCACGGTGTAGTAGCTGAGTCCATAAACCCTAAAAATAAATAAAAAGTAAGGAAGTAAGGGAGTTGGGTTGCCTTCTAACGAGCACTAAGTTTAATGTCTTCAGTCAAACTTTTTTTAAGACTATAATTTTTATTAAGATTGTTCCTAAAAAATTGGGTTGCCTCCTAATAAGCATTAAGTTTAACATCTTTAGCCAGACACTATAAGAGAATTTCATTGATAACAAACTTTGTAGTGTCCCTCAAGGTTTCAAAAGGATAGGGCCAATCATGAAGCCTTATCATCATGGCAAAAAAATTTCATAGAGTAATACTATGATGATTAGCCCAGATCAATAAAGTATACTAGGCAAACATGCTAGACTAGGATTTAAAAGTATTTTTATGATGAATAGAAAGGATTGCATATATTGGGCCGAGATCAAAGGTGGTAGTTTAAGAATTACTTCAACTATAGCTTGATCTACCCTAATCCCTTTCTTGAGTATGATATATTTTGGCATAACCCCTTCCTAATCAAAAGCAAAATACTTTTTTCAAATTAACATTAAACCTATCTCCATACATCATTTTAGTGTTGCAGATAGATTTTGGAGGCAATCCTCAAACCAAAATAGAAAAATTGATTATAAAAATTTTAATATCATTATCCCTCATATCAGGAATGTCCCACCCAACAGCTTCTTTATATGCTTTAGAATATTGATAAGTTAATCTTCGTGGTTAGGGATCACCAGTAGAGTGTTAGTGGGTATGACAGCAAGTGGCTTCAATCCAAGATTAAGTGGTGATTCTAACAAGAGATCTATTGGAGGCTAAGTGATGACTCATATTTTTTGATCCAAAGTAAGATGATTTTAAAGTAAGGTAATTCTACTATATTATTTACTTTTATGCTATACCCATCTACATTAAAATCATACACCTCGAAATGAGCCAAACAGGGATATAATGATTCCTATGGGAGAATTGTAGAAGGGGCTTGCCTATTATGTTATTGGTTTATGGTTCTTGGGAAGTCTTAATTAATTCCATCATCTCTTCTATTTATCCTCCCTCTATATTAAAAGGCATGGATAATTCTAGGACATTTGGGAATAGGGCCATAGATATGTAGGATGATATTGAAAGTGGTTCATCCCACCAATCTGATTTCTCCTTATCTATCTTAGTCAAATTATCTAAATTGTTGTGGTTGTGTAGGGTTGCTCTATTACTAGTTCATTCCCGACGGCTCAACATCTAATTGATGTTAGATTAAAGGTTTGGGTCAATGCAATATGTCGGGTGGTGGTTTGTAGGCCAAGGAATGGTGATGAAATCCCTACCTTAAATTGTTTGGGATTTAGTACCCTTAAGATAGCTTATGCAGATGCAATACAATGCAAACATATGTCCAAACAAGTTAGTTTGGTATTTGTCTCTAAAATTTTTTTAATAAATTATAAAATTTATTTAGTTTAATTAATTAATTAAGTTTTTAATGAATTAATTAATTTTATATTTTTTTAGTAAACTAACCATGCCAATGGTCCCGACAACGATGCCAAAATTTGATCATTATCGTAGACGATCAAAAATAATAACCAACTTAAACTTTATAAATAGGGTGAGTTAGGATCATATCCATAGAGATTAGCTAGGATTATGTTCATGTTTTAATTAAGATTTTATTGGTATTTTAATTAAAATACAAATTTTAGAAATAAGAAAGAGCATAAAGGTGATTAAACTAGAAATTAAAAGAAAACATAAATTCTAATTAAATTAATAAGCAAGAAATTAAATAATACAAGATAGATGTCTTAGAATTTTGATTTGATTTCTTTTAATAAAATATAAAATAGTTTATTATTATATAATTAGTATAAGTATGATTGATATCCCGAGCATAACCTATCTTGTTGGATACAAATCAATCCCTATGTAGTCATAGGTTATTCAAAGATTAATTCTCAAACATAACCTATATCATGGTATACAAATCTATTCCTTTATAGTCACAGGCTATTTAATGATTCAAATTATAAAAATAATTAAAATATCATATAATCTAGATTCCAAGCATAATCTATTATGTTGAGCATGAATTGTACCCTTAGATCATAACTCATTTCTATGTAGTTATATATTATTCAAAAATCTAAATTGTAATTCAAACATGAAGCATAATACTTGAAATAATGAAGAAAGGATTTTATTTATAAAGAAAAGGATCATTACATCAACATTTAATTACATAAAAAACTAAAATATAAAATATTAAAGAACCTTCTCTACTTTGGAGACTTGGAGATTAGTTATGCATGGTGTCTACAAGCTTCATCTTTAATAGGAGGAAGATGAGGAATAAGAACAACCACCAACCTCTCTCCCATTAAAGCCCCTTACACAATTTAAAGAAAAAGAAAAAATAAATAAAATAATTGCTATGCTACCACTGCTTGGTTGCTTTGATGTTCCCTATGGTTGCCTTTTAAATAAGGGAAGGAATAGGCCAATTTTGGGTCAAAATAGGAGAAAAACATCTTTAGAATTAAGTGTTGACACATTGGGATTTGTTGGGCCATTAGATGGTGATCAAAGGCCTGAAATCTTATCAAAATCCACCACATATAGTCCCAAATCACATTGGAAGAAGAGCCAGTGTTTGATCATGTGTTAAGTGGTTTTCTAGCTATTGAATGGTGCAATTTTGGCTCGAATCATGCATAGAAATCCTTCTGCCAATTAGGGTCAATAGTAGTCATTAGATTATTGCCCACTTGGTTCCCATCTGCATGATCGTGCACTTGAAATGTTCGTTTAAGTCCTTCTCCAAGGTAGATCATTTGTGTTGCCCAGAAATGGAGCCCAAGAGGAGGGGGTGAATTGGGTCTTTTAAAAATTTAAGAAAATAATGTGAGGGACAAGTGGTGCTTGTGAATAATGAAAAACTCAATGCAAGATATTAGCAATAATTAAATAGCAAGAGAGGAAGAGAGTAATCACACACAAACACAAGGTTTATAGTGGTTCAGTGCAAACCTAGCACCTACATCCACTCCCCAAGCCACCCTTGGGAATTTCACTATAATCCACACTAGATTACAGTCGACTTGTTTTTCACAAGGCTCACAAGTCAAAACCTAAGTTGGTTTTGTCACTTAGGTTTACCAACAAACCTTAATACTTATTTTGTCTTCGGGTACAAAAGTTAACCCTAGTTGGTTTTATCCCTTTGGCTCACCAACAAACCACAATAACCTTCTTTCAAGACACCCTTGAAAGCAAGGTCAAATCACGATAAAAATAGATATACAAATTAAAACTACAACAAACTCTCTTCAAGAGTAGATTGGAATCTTTGAAGCTCAAGAGGATGCTTTGTCTTCACTCTTCCTTGGAATCTCCTTCAATGTGCCTCTTTTTGGAATGAAGTAAGGATGAGCTTGTAGGCTTTTCAATGGAATAAAGCTAGAAGAGGCTTTTGATGTGAAGTATGGAGAGAATATTGGCTTTTTGGCTTTTGAGTAGACTTTAATGCACTTGAATACACTTTTCTTGCTTTGAAATGAGGTTGGTGGAGGTTAAATACACCAAGAACCTTCCAAAAAATGGTTTGTGACCGTTGGCACCTCGGAAATAGCCATTTGGAGCTTGAAAAGCAAGTTCTGCAAGCCAGAAAAATAGATTCGTTAGAGCTGTCAGGCTGCAAGTGTCGATACTTGGCTGTCAGGTGTCGACACTTGATCTCTGGGTGTCGACACTTGAACATTCAAGTGTCGACACTTGATGCACAAGTGTCGACACTTGACGTAAAAATCCTCAATAATACAAAGTTCTGTATTTTCAAAAATCTCAGGCCTTGAGTCGACACTTGAATATAGATGTCGACACTTGCCGTGCCAAGGATTTTTGTCTGTGCCAAATGCTGAAGTGTCGACACTTGACTATCCAGGTGTCGACACTTGAGACTGAAAACTTTCAGATTCAAGTGTAAATGCCTCGAAAATATAAATAAAATTCTTGAATACATAAACACATAATATTTAAACATTTAGAAGCCCTTTTTCAATGAAGAGATGCCCGGATTTGTGAGAATTGCTCCGTGCCATTACGTGCCATACACCATAAGTTTTTGAAATTTTGAGGTGCTTTCTTCCTAAAAACTCATAACTTGAAATCCTCATTAGAATATAATATGTACTCAATGTTTTGTTATTCATCAAAATCACTGGGTGGAGCCAACAATCTCCCCCTTTTTGATGATGACAAAACCTTGAGTAAAAAGACAATATATTTCAAACTTTAACCATTTAATTTATGAATATGAATTTAAGTCACAATAGAGAATTAATCTCCCCCTTAATTAGATACTTCTTATTAAGGTAAACTTCAAAGATCAACATAATCAATACAATTTCTCAACAAATTTATGAATTAACACCTTTTTCTCAACAAATTTATACATCAATAAAATCAATACTCTTTCTCCCCTTTTTGTCAATCATTAGAAAGGAGAATTTTTCCTCCCCCTCACAATGTGCATGGAGACAAAAAGATAGTAGAGAAACACATATCATAGATATCAGAGTCAAAATTATGCTAATATCAAAGAGTATCAGAGCTAAAATATACCAAGATAAAAGAGTATTAGAGCCAAAAAAAATTGTAAATTGATTCATTGAAGCACAAATAAAGAGTACTGAACAGAAATATATATATATAAGATAAGTTTTCAGTACAAAATTTGCTGAGTCATCAGCAAGAGTTGAAACATACATAAATCATCAGAGTCAAATAAGTATCAAACATACAACATAAGAGCTAAAACAGACATCTGTGAGGCTAATCCTCATTAGATGGAACATCAAGACTGAATGGAGCACTGATCCTAGATCTGGTGGCTAATGCCCTAGGAGGTGTTAAAGCTCTACGACTCCTAGTGCGGTCGGAAGGACCAAAGGCGGGTACAACCCTAGATGATCTAGTGGAAGGAGGTGAAAGATGATCAGCTGGCGCAATAAGGTCCGGTGTGGAATCAACCAATGCGGTAGTAGGAGCTGGTGTAGTAGGAGGATCTCGACTGACCATCTCATAAGCATCGGCACCGCCAACACTGTCGCTGTCACTGCCCACTATCTCTGTAGCTCGATTAATATCCTAATCACCACCCTCAGCAGAATCAGCATGGTCACTCTGGTGATCGCCGCCATCATCATCATCATCATCATCATCAGATTGTGCAAGTGCAGGGGCTGCCGGAGGTATAAGGGATCTCAACAGACTCTCAATGCAAGAGAATCCCTCCTCCATGGATCTGCGAATCTCAGCATGCTCCGAGGTAGTATGTGCTTGTAGAAGCTCGACCTCGCTATGTAGCTGAGTCACCTCATCTCTGATCTCTGTGAACTATGCTCTGGCATGCTCCTCAAAAGATAGTCCTGTAGATGGTGGTGGAGGAGCTGAAGTGTCAGGAGACAAGTGCTCTGTCTATGTCAATAGGATATCGACTGGAGGAAAAACTGCTAGCTCAGATGGTCCAGCCTCAGCCTCTCGAATCTCGTCCTCCTCATCTGGCTCCTGGCCAGACTCTTTGCAAACCCATTGACCTCCAACTAACCTGTATCCCATCCAGTGCAATGACCTCTCGTCGTACACATCGGTGTGTAGTATCTCCTTGGGGATCTCCCCCTCCAATGATACTCCACACGCTCTGAAAAGTTGGGTCAGTTCCATGCCGTATGGTAAACAGTGTCGGTGCTGAGTAGCAGCATCATACATCTGAGTGAGCATCAGAGATGGAATATCTATCTGCCTCCTCTCGATCAGACTCGTCATCACCATCAACTCCCTCTCGGTGATGAAGTCAAATCTCCCAGACATCGGTAGTAGGATCCGTGCAGTGATATGGTGCAAAAGGTGCATCTCCAATGATAACTGGTTCGCGGTAACTACTGATATACCGCGAACATCCTCTCTCTCAATGATGCACCTAAATACCGCCTCTCTATCATCCACTGAAAAGGCACAAACTCCTCTCCGGGGTATCTCCCATACACGGCTCAGAAGCTCATCAGTCAATGAAATCTGAATACCCCTGACTGATATCGTCCACAGTAGTCGTCAACAGTCCAGTGCACCATAGAACTCCCTCACTAGGTGAGGATAGTCCTCTCCTGCATGGTGCAGAATGGTACTAGTCCTGCATCAATGAGTACCTGTCGAATGCTGAAGTGGTGCCTGTCAAAACACTGCAAGTCGACTCTCCTCCCTGAAGCTACTAACTTCCCTGCCATCTTCTCTGCAGGGGGGAGCTCGATGTGGCTGTACTGCTCGGCTGTGCTGTATCAAATCTGGCCTTCGACCTCCTCTCAACACCACGACTGGGCCTCTCCCTAACTGCAAGTCTCTTCCTAGGACCCATTACAGCCAACTGACCAGGGAAAAGGAAGAAAGGATTAGAACAGGGGACTGGCTACAGGGTTGAGATTAGAAAAAAAGTTTAGATTGGTTTTAAAAACCAGAATCAACAACGTTTGAAAAATTGTAAAAATAATATTTGTATAAAATATATTTTGATTCAATGACAAACTTCCGAACAATATTTGTAGAAAATATTTTTGTTTGGTAGAACACATTTGAATCTTTAGAAAAATAATTTTTGTAAGGTCTAAAAATCAGAAAAAATGGGATTTGGGTCTTAATACTTAGGGTTTTAGCCAATAGGCAAAAATGTTGCAAATGTATCACGAGAAACCTTTCTAAATTGGCTATAAAAGGATTTAGCATACTTAATTGAGATGAAAACCCAAATTACTGTGGTCAAAAATCAATAGAACAGTGTTTTTTGCGAAAAGTGGATGAAAAGGGCGTGAAAACGACCAAAAGATGTGGGAAATCTGAGAAAAATACGTTTAAATCACTATTCCCTCAAATGGAGTTTTAGAAATTTACTAAAACATGCAAAAATCCGGTTAGATTCATGAAAAATATTTGGAAAACCCCAATCATGGTTGTTTGGTTCGAAAACAACAAAACCAAAAACAAAGAAAAATAAAATGAAAATGCAAGAGGGAAATACCTGATTTGTGATGGATTAAAGGGTAAATGGACGGATTTGGACAGAGGGGACCACTGTTGCAAGAAATCAGGGGGGGAAGAAAATTTCAAAAACCCTCGTTCAGCCCTTTTAAAAACAATTTCAGATTCGCAAGTGTCGACACTTCGGATGTGTCAAGTGTCGACACTTGGTCAGGTGTCGACACTTGACACTTTCCATGTGTCGACACTTGGCCAAAAAAATCAAGAAAAATTCGGAAAAAAATTTTAAAAAATAGGAAAAATTTTGATAAAATTTTGGGGCTTTAATCAATAGGTTTTGAGCTCTAGGATTTAGGTAAAATTGATACTAAGAGAGTTCTAGGAGAATGGATCAATGACACCTAACTCTCTTCTAATCAGACAGAACCTATCCTCACTCAAAGGCTTGGTAAACACATCTGCTAACTGATCATCAGTACAAACAAAATCAAGAATTACATTAGAGTTTGTACATAATCTCTTATGAAATGATGTCTTATTTCAATGTGTTTACTTCTTGAATGTTGCACAGGATTTTTAGATAGGTTGATTGCACTAGTATTGTCACATCTTATGGGTGTCTTAGTTAGTTTAATGCCAAAATCTTCGAGTTACTGTTTGATCTAGAGGATTTGAGCACAACAGCTTCTAGCTGCTATATATTCGGTTTCCGCTGTAGATAGAGCAACTGAGTTCTATTTCTTGCTACTCCAAGAGATCAAATTCACTCCAAGAAACTGACAGGTTCTACTAATACTTTTATGATCAAGTTTACACCCAGCAAAGTCAGCATCAGAATAAGCAATTAATTCAAATGAAGAATCTCTAGAGTACCATAAACCAATTTCAATTGAGCCAGATATATATCTAAGTATACGTTTAACAGCCAAAAGATGAGACTCTTTAGGATTAGACTGATATCTAGCACACATACAGACACTAAACATGATATATGGCCTACTGGCAGTAAGATATAACAATGAACCAATCATGCCACGATATAATTTTGGTCTATAGACTTACCTGATTCATCCTTGTTAAGTCTACATGTAGAGCTCATAGGGATACCTAAAGGCTTAGTGTTCTCCATCCCAAACTTCTTGAGTATTTCTTTTGTGTATTTTGTTTGGTTGATGAAGATCCCCTCTTTAGTTTGCCTTATTTGGAGTCCGAGGAAGAAATTCAGTTCTCCCATCATGCTCATCTCGAACTCACCCTGCATTAATCTTGCAAAATCTTGACAAAGAGATTCATTAGTAGCACCAAATATTATATCATCTACATAGATTTGTACTACTAAGAGATCATCATTCTTTTTCTTTAAAAATAAAGTTTTATCTACATTACCTCTAGTAAAATCATTTTTCAGCAAAAAAGAGCTTAAACGATCATACCAAGCTCTTGGAGCTTGTTTCAATCCATATAAAGCTTTATGAAGTTTATAGACATGATTTGGAAATTCAGAATTTTCAAAACCAGGGGGTTGCTCAACATAAACTTCTTCTCCAATTAATCCATTTAAAAATGCACTTTTAACATCCATTTGATATAGTTTAAAATTCATGAAGCAAGCAAAAGCCAACAATAGCCTAATTGCCTCAAGTCTAGCCACAGAAGCAAAGGTTTCATCAAAATCTATCCCTTCCTCCTGATATTATCCTTTGGCAACTAGTCTAGCTTTATTTATAATTACTATTCCATTTTCATCAAGTTTATTTCGAAAAACCCATTTTGTACCAATAATTGATGTGTTTGAAGGCCTATCCACTAGTGTTCAAACATTGTTCCTTTTAAATTGATTAAATTCATCTTGCATAGCATTTATCCAATTACTATCACATTCAGCTTCCTCAATAGTTTTAGGTTCAATTTGAGACACAAAAGCTAAGTAATCACAAATATTTCTAAGGAATGATCGAGTACTTATACTTTAGATGGATCACCTATAATTAGTTCTTTTGGGTGTCCATGAGCATACCTCCATTCTTTTGGTAATGGATCAACAGTTGATGTATTTTCATCACCTTGTTCTTGATCTCTTTCAGTGTTTTGATCATCGTTCTGTTCCTTGGTAAGCCCTTCATTGTTGTTTATTTCTTCAGTTTTCTTGCTACCTGTTTTATCAAAAAGTACATCTTCTTTTCTTGAAGATTTTTGGTTAGTTTCATCAAATACCACATGTATGGATTCTTCAACAACAAGTGTTCTTCTGTTGAAGACCCTGTATGCCTTACTAGATGTGGAGTAGCTTAGAAAGACTCCCTCATCTGATTTGGCATCAAATTTACTTAAATTATCTTTACCATTGTTTAAGATGAAACAACGGTATCCAAAAACATGAAAATAATGAATTGAAAGTTTTCTACCATTCCAAAGCTCATAAGGGGTTTTCTTTAAAATTGGTCAAATTAAAACTCGATTTAAAATATAGCATGCAATATTTATGGCTTCCACCCAAAAATATCTAGGTAAATCATTTTCACAAAGCATGGTGCGTGCCATTTCTTCAAGAGTTCTATTTTTTCTTTCTACTACCCCATTTTGTTGAGGTATCCTATGTGCAGAAAAATTATGATGAATTCCATTTTCAATATAGAATTTATCAAAATAGGCATTTTCAAATTCGGCTCCATGATCACTTCTTAAAGATACTACTGAAACACCTTTTTCATTCAAAACTCTTTTATGAAATCTAATAAATTCAGAAAACGTTTCATCTTTATGTGCTAAAAACATGATCCATGTAAATCGTGAGAAATCATCTACAATGACTAGACCATACTTCTTACCTCCCAAACTAGATGTTCTAGTAGGCCCAAAGAGGTCCATGTGAAGCAATTCCAAAGGTCTAGATGTAGAGATCACTCCTTTTGGTTTGAAAGATGATTTTGTTTGTTTTCCAAGTTGACATGCACTGCAAATTTTATCTTTTTCAAAATTAAGTTTAGGCAAATCTTTTACCAAATTCTTTTTGCTAAGTTTTGAAATTAAATGCATGCTTGCATGTCCTAGTCTACGATGCCAAAGCCAACTAGTTTCATCGATCTTGGCTTCCATTGCCACTAGACATTGACCTTTCTGAATAGGAAGATCATCAAGATCAACCATATAAATATTGCCATGCCTATGACCAATGAACTTAATGCCATTGTCATCTAGACTAGAAACAATGCACAAAGAAGATTCAAAAACAACTTTAAAATTTTTGTCACAAAATTGACTAATGCTAAGCAAGTTATGTTTTAAACCATCAACATATAAAACATTATCAATATAAGAGGTAGGGGTGATATGGATTTTACCAATACCGATAATTTTGTCCTTTCCATTATCACCAAAAGTTACATTGCCACCATTTTGATATGTGAGTGATGAGAACTGCTCCATATCTCCTGTCATATGCCTTGAGCAACCGCTATCAAGGTACCACATTCTTTTCTTGTTGGTTGCAAGGCATACCTGCAATAAAGATCAAGTGGAGACTTTAGGTACCCAAGCCATCTTGGGTCCTTTTTGGTTAGTGGCATTGGTTCCTTTTGGAACCCAAACTTTCTTAATGTTATTTAATTTTCTTTTGTTGCACATATAAGATTTATGTCCTTTGATACCACAAGTATAACAAGTAATGGATGAAGATGCAGGCACAAAAAATTTTTTAAAGAGTTTCTGTTTCTTATGAGTTCTGAATCCTAAGCCAGCTTTGTCAAATACTGCTCTTTGGTTATTTAAAAGTAAATTTAATTTTTCAGAACTGTAAGTAAATTTTTCAACAAAAGGTTTTAGTTTTTCGATTTCTTCTTTATATCTTTTATTTTCAATTAAAATTTCTTTGCTTTATTTTGACAAATTTTCATTTGAAAGTAAGTCACTTTTCTTTTTAAAGATATCATTTTCTTTTTCAAGTACCATAATCTTATCATTTAATTTTTCATTTTGTATAAGAAGGCATTCATTTTCATTTGAAAGGTTGTTATTTGTTTTGGCTAGATCCAAGTTTTGCTTCTTTAAATCTTTATGTTTTGATTTTAACTTTTGAGATTCTATGACTAGTTCATCAAAAACCTCATGAAGCTCATCAAAAGTATATTCATTTTCGGTTTCAGAACATACCTCTTCTTGATCGGCCATCAGACAGAAGTTTGCTACCTCCTGCTATTCTTCCTCAGAACTGGAGTCTTCACTTTCACTCCAGGTTGCCATCATGGCTTTCTTTCTTAGCTTTCTTCTACTTTTCTTTAACAAGGGGCAGCCTACCTTGAAATGCCCAGGTTTTTTACACTCAAAACACGTAGGCTGCTCCTTCTCCTTTTCTTTGTCCTTTTCCTTACTCGGCTCACCTTTCAGAGGTTTCTTTTTGTAATTGAACATTTTCTTTCTCATGAACCTTCTGAATTTTCTTGCTAACAGAGCCATTTCATCTTCTTCGTCATCCTCTTCAAAGTCTTCGCTTGATTCCTCTCTAGCAATAGATTTGAACGCGATCGCCTTCTTTTTTTGTCTACCTCTCTATTCTTTTGTTTGAGGGAGAGCTCATAAGTCATTAAGGAACCCAACAGTTGTTCCAGCGGGAGAGTGTTAACATCTTTAGCTTCTTCAATCGTAGTGACCTTTGCATCCCATGAAACTAGTAGAGACCTGAGAAGTTTATTCACAAGTTCACCGTTAGAAATAATTTTTTCTAGGCTTCTCATGCCATTCACAATGTTTGTGAACCTAGTATACATCTCACTGATAGACTCAGTAGGTTTCATTTTAAACATTTCATATATGTGAATTAGCATGTTGACTTTAATGGTTTTCACTTGGTGTGTACCCTCAAGGGTAACCTCAAGTGTATCCCAAATCTCCTTGGCAGAGAGACAATTTGATATTCTATTAAATTCACTAGGATCAAGAGAACAAAATAAAAGATTCATTGCCTTAGCATTAAGCTCAATTTGCTTAATGTCATTCTCATCCCAATCATCTTCTATTTTTGGAGTGAGAATGCCATTAATCATCAATGTAGGCTGATGAGGACCTTTTACAATAGTTCTCCACAAATTATAATCAAGTGCTTGAATAAATATGCGCATGCGTGTCTTCCAGTATGTATAGTTTGTGCCATTAAAAAGTGGGGGTCGGTTTGAAGCTTGACCTTCTACAATACCCATTCCTATTGGGGCTGCCATGATCTTTTACTCAAGATCCTTGGACCTACAAGAGAGTAACGGTGCTCTGATACTACTTGTTGCCCAGAAATGGAGCCCAAGAGGGGAGGGTGAATTGGGTCTTTTAAAAATTTAAGACAATAATGTGAGGGACAAGTGGTGCTTGTGAATAATGAAAAATTCAATGCAAGATATTAGCAATAATTAAAGAGCAAGAGAGGAAGAGAGTAATCACACACAAATACAAGGTTTATAGTGGTTCGGTGGAAACCTAGCACCTACATCCACTCCCCAAGCCACCCTTGAGAATTTCACTATAATCCATACTAGATTATAGTCGACTTGTTTTTCACAAGGCTCACAAGTCAAAACCTAAGTTGGTTTTGTCACTTAGGCTTACCAACAAACCTTAATACTTGTTTTATCTTCGGGCTCACAAGTTAACCCTAGTTGATTTTATCCCTTTGGCTCACCAACAAACCACAATAACCTTCTTTCAAGACACCCTTGAAAGCAAGGTCAAATCACAATAAAAACAGATATACAAATTAAAATTACAATAAACTCTCTTCAAGAGTAGATTGGAATCTTTGAAGCTCAAGAGGATGCTTTGTCTTCACTCTTCCTTGGAATCTCCTTCAATGTGCCTCTTTTTGGAATGAAGCAAGGATGAGCTTGTAGGCTTTTCAATGGAATCAAGCTAGAAGAGGCTTTTGATATGAAGTATGGAGAGAATATTGGCTTTTTGGCTTTTGAGTAGACTTCAATGCACTTGAATACACTTCTCTTGCTTTGAAATGAGGTTGGTGGAGGTTAAATACACCAAGAACCATCCAAAAAATGGTTTGTGACCGTTGGTATCTCGAAAATAGCCGTTTGGAGCTTGAAAAGCAAGTTCTGCAAGCTAGAAAAATATATCCGTTAGAGCTGTCAGGCTGCAGGTGTCGACACTTGGCTGTTAGGTGTCAACACTTGATCTCTTGGTGTCGACACTTGAACATTCAAGTGTCGACACTTGATGCACAAGTGTCGACACTTGATACAAAAATCCTCAATAATACAAAGTTCTGTATTTTCAAAAATCTCAGGCCTTGAGTCGACACTTGGAACCTAAGTGTCGATACTTGGTATCGAAACTTGAATATAGGTGTCGACACTTGCCATGCCAAGGATTTTTGTCTGTGTCTGTGCCAAATGCTGAAGTGTCGACACTTGACTGTCCACGTGTCGACACTTGAGACTGAAAACTTTCAGATTCAAGTGTAAATGCCTCGAAAACAAAAATAAAATTCTTGAATACATAAACATATAATATTTAAACATTTAGAAGCCCTTTTTCAATGAAGAAGATGCCCGGATTTGTGAGAATTGCTCCGTGCCATTACGTGCCATATACCATAAGTTTTTAGGATTTTGAGGTGCTTTCTTCCTGAAAACTCACAACTTGAAATCCTCATTAGAATATAATATGTACTCAATATTTTGTTATTCATCAAAATCATTGGGTGGAGCCAACAATTTGCCCATCATTAGATTATCTTCAAGATTGCCTTTTTCTTGTCTGATCGCACGCCCAACAACCTTCTGGTTCCTTCTCTCTTTTGGAAATCAATTGAGGTCATTGGATTAGTCAAAAAGTCATCTCAACCACAGGTTAGCATAAACTTGCCACTGCCTAGTGCTTCTTTTCTCTCGTAAGCCACAATGATAAATTGAAAAGAACTATAGCCATAGATTGCCTCAACCTTTATGCACCGAGTGGCTGGTCCATGGTGAACTAGTTGCTTTAAAAATTATGTGTGGGCATGATTTAAGTGGATTTTTGGATCGATTTTGAGCCTAAATTAAACTAGATTTGAGCTTGATTTGGGCCACCTTTAGATCTTCATTCAGTTTTCAATTTGAGTCTGATTTGCTTCTAATTTAAGGACTTTAATATGCAAATTGGGCTCTTTACATTAGTGATCATCTTTCCTATAAAAGATAACAAGAAGCCTCAATTTTTAAAGAAATAGAATGAATTAGCCTACAAATTGATGCTTTTATTAATATGCTTACAGAACTCATCACTTGCTGAGTAGCCTGACCTAGGGATGACTTGAATTCTTCACATTTTTGGGGCTTCGAATTTCCAAGGAGCAAAGCTAGATTGATCTTGACTAACTTGGAATGAGTGGTTACTGAGTATGCATTATGCTTCTCATTTAAGGAGACCAAAAATAGATTGAGTATGAAGCCCTGCTGGCTGGACTAAAGCTTGCCAAGGAACTCGGGATGACAAACCTTAGAGTCTGTAGCTGGTCAAGTCATTGGTGAGTACGAAGCTTGGGACCTGACTATGGCAAGCACCTTGATAAGGTGCAAACTCTTACATCAGTACTCAAGTACTTTGGCATATCTGACATTCCTTGGCACAAGAATGCATGACCGAACACACTCTTGGTTAGTGACCTTAATAGACAACTTCCTTGGCCGGACATAAATGAGTACTTGGAAGCTCTCAGCATCAATGAAATCAAGGTCGAATAGGTCACCGATGAGATGAGTTGGATGGATCTGTTTGTCAAGTATTTGATTGAAGGCATCCTTCCTAACAATTTCTTAGAGGTGGAGAAGCTCAAGTGGAAGGTTTCTCAGTTCATACTATAGATGGACAACTCTATAAGAGATCTTTCTCACTACCTCTTCTCAAGTACTTATGGCCTAGTGATGATTCCGTAAACATATCGATAAAAGTATCAAATTACATATTAATTAATCTTTATTATTTAAGAATTGATATTTTTATCTATCTTTTACAGGAAAGATGATTGTTAATGTGAAGAGCCTAATTTATAGGTTAAAAGGACTAAAATTAAGAGCAAATTAGACTTATAATGAAAACCAAATAAAGATCTATAGGGGGCCCAAACCTAAGTCAAATTTAAGTTTAAAATAGGTCCAAAATTGAATCAAAATCAACCCAAAAACCAAGCTAAACCAGGCTTAGAATAGATTTTAAAGTAGTTGGTCCATGGTAGACCAAGTGCTCGGTCTACATGGGGTACTGTGCAGTCCATGAAGCCATGGCCACATGGCTCACATGGGTTTTGGGTTGAGCATAGAGCTTCTCGCTAACTATGGATAGTGCTTTGAAGGGAGGTTGTTCCAGCTATTCACCGAAGGTTGATGGCGAAGATGGTGGTGGTGCTCGGGTTTGGTGACAGCACAATGCAAGGGAGGTTCATGGCCATAGGGAACAACCAAACAACAATGATGAAGCTAGTGAACAGCTTCAGTAGTGGCAGCAGCGGAGGTCAACAATGAAGATGATGGTGGCAGAGCTTCAACAAGTCCCAAGCTTCTTCACCCGAGTGGGAGGTTTCAGTAACAGGGAAGATGGCTATGGCACATAGGAGGTCGATGGTGCCAGTGAGCAGAGATGGCAGTAGCAACAATCTGACTACAGTGAGGCGATGGTCCAGCACCAGTGAAGACTTCAATAGTGCAGCTATGGCAGTGCTAGCATCATCCATGGTGGAAAGTGTCATGATCTTAGTGTGGCTTGAAAGAATTGTACCCTGAAAGCCAATCACAGTTATTGTATCAGTGACATTTTTATATTCTCCCAACTCAAGATTGATATTAATAAAGGCAATTTCTTGATTCATTATATGTCGTATCTTGTATTTTAGTTACAAGATTATGATGAACCCCATAGGTTAGGGTAATAGAATTAGGGTTATGATGGAGATCATAGTAGTGAGACCTAAATTCTTATAAATCCTAATTTAAAATATTCCTAGTCGTAGGATCATCAATTCGAGGATTGATGAATCTGGATAGACCAGAACATCCTATGTATGCTTGATGGAGAGGGTGGTTGGTCTCATGACTACTTATATAGTAACACTAATACCAAGATGTGGATGCTCATTTGGTTATGGTTCACTAAATTGATTCGACAAGAGAACATCTAATGGAAGTCTTACTTGTCAAAAAGAATGTTCTCTTAGTGGGAGTTGTGCATATGATCTTTAGACATGAGACAACCATAGTATCTTATGTATATGAACCCATATTTTGGTGCATACTCATTCATGGCAATTAAATCATGTATGGGGTGCTTCTAGATATGGTGGATTGTGTATGAAGGTAATGAGTTGGTTAACAAGGAATCGATCACTCCTAGTAAGAGGAGGACTTATCCCATGTAATCTATTTATTTGCTGACTCAAGAAGTCTTTGATCAAAGCAGGATGAAATTAGATAGGATTTTTAATCTTTTATTGATCGAGTCTTCATTATTGAATTGAGATTCGAAAGGATTAAGTACTAGGATTTGACATTTATCCTTGCCTATCACTTAATTGGGATAAAGAAAGATCGAATGATTGAACTATATGGTAACTTTTCCTGAAGGATATTTTGATAATTTCTATCAAATTGGTCATCTTTAGGATAGGCATGACACGTTGCTAGACATCAATCATATCTTGTAGGTTTTTATGAATCAAATTGGAAGGATTCAAGAGTCAATTTGGAAATTAGTTCTAATTGGCAACTTGGATCAGCACGATTTGACCTAATTGGGTCAAATGATTTTGATTAGATCGAAATAGCTTGAACCTGGACCTACTGTTGGCTAGATATGGAATCCAAAGGGTCACACATATTAGGGAATTGGACAAACAAGCCAATCAAATTTTAATTTGGGTCATGGGATCCTAATTGGCTAGCTAATATACATACTAACATATGTTGGCTAGCCCAACTCCTAACCTAAATGGATTGGTTAATTAGCTTGCTATTTGGGCTAACCAATTAAAGTAGAACTTAAACTGGGTTGATTTCTAATTTGGGCAGCCTTAATCAGTATTTATCTAGAATCATTTGGAGTTTTATCTTTGATTTATGATATAGTCCAAGTAGAAAAGGACTCTTAGCGCCATATTGGCATGTGCCAAGAATAAGTTGCATAGAAGGACCAAGAGTCCTTCTGCCACTTAATCACAAATACCAGATAAACTCAAGGACCCTCTCCCTTATCTCCATTCCCAATTGGATGGGTGTTTACTGATCAAAAGAAGAAGGAATTGGCATGGAATTGTGGCATGCATAATGAAGGGATGCATCCCTTCTTTTGGCATAGATTTAAAATGCAAGAGTCCTTCTGTTTGAAGGCTTCTATTTTCTTCGACACACCTCTTGGGATCCCATGCTTCTTAGCCTTTATCTGACTGGTAACTTGCCACATGGCAAGTGGATAATTTGCTAGAAAAATAAAGAGACACTTATATGTCTCTTGGTGCATGAAATGACATTTCATGAAAAGTCTTCTCATCCAAAAGACTCCTACTTGAAGGGTCTTATCAAGAGCTAAGAAAAATACTTATCAGCACCCCCTCTCTCATTATAAATAGGCATCAGTAATCTAATGCCTATGGGATAGAATTCTGATTCGAAAGAAGTCACTTTCTATTTTCTCTTCCTTGTCCTTTTAAGACAAGACTTGTAATTTTAAGACAAGTGATTAGGAAGACATATAGGAGGGATAATTAGATTCTGAGAGAAGATTCAGAAAGGTCTCTAAGTGCCCTACAAGAGGGTAGGGGTTCTAGCAAAGGAAAAGGAAGAAAAGCTATCGGGAAGAGTCCTAGTCAAATAAGCAAGCTTGGTGGGGTGCTTCCTTTGTCTAGTTCCTTTGTAGATCACCTCTGGAGGGCATACACTTGTGTGCCTTGTGAAAATTAAGGAGTATAGCACTCCAGGTATTCCTTTATAACCCTAAAGTTATGATTTATTAGTTGTTATGGTCAAGTGGTCCTAGGGTTTAGGGTTTCGGCCGATTAGGGTTTCAATAATGAAAATTTTGAAACCTAGCCTTCTGCTGCGACTGCCAAGAATCGAACATGGCCCATGGTCTAGGTAGTCATCCTAATCCACCTGATAGAGAAGTTTTGTAGTAAGGATGTGGCCATGAGTTACATTATTCCCCGACTAGAAAACTATGTCAACTCCAATTGGGTTTGGAAGAGAATGCATCTAGGTGCAATCTACGATGACTAATGGCTTTTGAGACCAAAATCCAATGAGAATATTCATTTTGATTGCAATTAGGACACGATGCTATGGATTTTGATGCGATTTTAGGCACTATGATTAGGATTCGATGCTGAGCAAATTTCAGGGGATCTTAAGGTCAATTCTACATGATTTGATCTCCTTTTTGGATCTAGATTAAACCTGATTGAAGCATTATAAAAGGAAGCCATGGGAGATATTGAAATGAACTGAGCATTGAAGCAGCAGTCCATAGTTTTTCTTCTCTTTTTATTTTTCTTGATATAAGAGCTTTAAGGGGAGAGAGGTGGCAATGGCTGATCTTCATTGTCATCTTCCTCCCATTGAAGATGAGGTGTGTGGATACCATGCATGGCTGATCTCCAAGTCTCCAAAGAGTAGATGAGGTTCTTTTAGTATTTTATATTTTAGTCTCATCTTCATGTAATTAGATCTTGAATGTAATGATTTGTTCTTCCATTAATAAAATTTATTTTCCATTATTGCAAGAATTGTACTTATTGTTCAATCTATAATTTAGATTTTAGAATAATCTATGACTATATAGGGATAGATCAAGGTACTATGATCTGTACTCAACAAGATAGATTATACTTGAAATCTAGATTATAGGATATTTTAATTATTTATATGATCCAAGTCATTGAATAGCCTATGGTTATGTAGGGATACGTAGCGAGATGGGCCATGCTCGAGTTTAAGACTTTGAATAGCTTATGACTATGTAGAGGCGGATATATACCCAGTGAGATAGGTTATGCTCAGGATATCAATTATATATTTTCTAATTACATATTAAAAAAATAATTATATTTTATTAAAAGAAACCAAACCAAAATCTTGAGACACTTTCTTATATTATTTCTCCTGCTTGTTAATTATTATTTTGATTTAATTAAAATTCTTATTTTCTTTTATTTTTCAATTTTAATCATATTCCCACTTTTCAAGCTTTTATAATTTAAATAGAAATCTAACTAAAAATCCTAATAAAAGTGAACTGGTGTGGGCACCAGAATTCGAAAGAGACTTCAATCAAACTTAATCAATCCAGGCTCCTTGTGGATTACCAGTGAATAAGCCATTTCAGTTTCAACTTTTAATTTCAGCTGAGTCCTGTAGGGTCAAGTTAATTTCAGCTTAAGAATTTCAACATGAGTCCTATAATTAGAGTCAAGTCAATTTTAGTTTCAGCAAAAATCCTGTAATTAGTCATAAGAGGCAAGTTGGATTCAATTTAATCTTGTAATTGATCAAGTTGGGTTCAAATTAGTCAAGGCAAGATCAAGACCATTGGATGAAAGCATGGAATGAAGCTTGAACCCAAGTAAAGAAGCATCAAGATTGGATGGAGCAAACCACCTCAACCTCCATGCTAAGATGGAATGCCACCTCACCCTCCATGCCAAGATGGAATGCTACCTTACTCCCATGCCACATCAGCTCCATTCTTGCACCCATAGCATAAAGAATTCAAATTTGAATTCAAGTTGGGATGCCCCACTTATCACTCCACTTTTCATGAATGTAATTTGAATTTCAAAGGGCTTGGGAAGTTAATAAATATCCCCTAACCCTCTTGTAATCAAGTCATTGAATGAATGAAAAAAGTCTTTCTTCTCTTCCTTTGCCTTGTTGCATTGTCACTCCGTGAGGTAGAGGGTGTGAGGCCCAACCAGTTCATCTAAGCTCCAAGAAATTGCCAACAATCCTTCTCTTCCCCTTCTTCAATCATTTTCCTCTCTTCTCTTTCCTTCCATGCCCACTGATGTTCTCTATTGCAGGAATCCCTCCATGGCCACGAGTTGAGGATGAAGTCTACCTTGCCTTGGAATCAACTGCGTTAGGTATCTTCAATCAAGAGAGTTGTAGTCTTCTCATCTAGCTGCTAGTCCTTTGAGGTTGAAGTTTGAGCCACCTACAAAGTTGAGATTTTATTGTTGGTAAGATAATCCCCTCCTAAATTCTTAGGTTTGATTTCTTGAAGGTAATTATCCTAATTGGAATGGTTTCTTAGCCATTAGATCCATTTACTTTAGAATAAATGAACCTCCACTACGGGTAACAACTTTCTAATAGTCTGTTTCATTAAGTTCATTTGCTCTTTTACGAATGAAACTTGCTGATATGTGGTAGACTCAGTGTTCTCTTTAGACTTATAAGTTCTTTAGTTTTAAAACCCATTTTTATCTTGCATCATTTTTGGTATCAGAGCATGGTTAATTAGGACAAGTATTCCAGTTGCTGAAAATTTCTATATCATCTAAGGACTAGGCCTGAAAGCTCATCTCATACTTTTCAGATCTTAGTTTAAAATGCATTTCCTAAGTATCCTTTTCAGATCAAACTGGACATGGAATCTTTTTCC
The DNA here is from genome assembly GCA_021397845.1 of Areca catechu. Lineage (NCBI taxonomy): Eukaryota > Viridiplantae > Streptophyta > Magnoliopsida > Arecales > Arecaceae > Areca > Areca catechu. The sequence goes on from CM038038.1 coordinate 44,867,301, forward strand.
ATAGTTTCATATATGAATTTTCAGAAAAAAGATTATTTGTTTTCCTAGTTTACTCTCTAATCGAAGGAATCACACCTCCTAAGCGAGTATACGAAAGTATACTTATAACCCATGGGAGTAATGAGCCAAGGACGGACGTGAGATCCCAAGATTGGAGGGTCCATTGTGCTAAGTGGATAACTGCATGATTGGAGTTAATGAATGCTACATTATATGTTTTCTCCTTTAGCACAACCTAGGTTATAAATTTCTAGTACAATTCAAATTTGAATTCTCCTAACCATAATTTTATAATTTAAAATTTAAAATTTGAATTTTGAAATTTGAATTTTGAAAATTTAAATTTGAAATTTGAATTTGAAATTTGAAATTTAAAAAATTTAATTTTGAAATGAATGTGTATCTTAGTCTTTACATTCATTGATTAGTTAGATTCTTGATTGTGCATTCATTCTAAAACACTTAAGGAAAATCCTATCATAAGATAAGGGAAGGATTTCATCACCTTTCCTTCTTCAACAAATAACCAACCACATATTGCATTGACCCAAGCCTAATCTAAAATTGAGTAAGAACCTAAACTAGGGACATCAACAAATCAAGTTCATGTTTCATGTTGAGACTTAGTTTGGTTAATTCTATATTTACTCCTGGATATTGGTGTATAAGGCTAGGGATCCAATGGCAAACGCCTTAAGTGGATCTATGATTTTTAATTAGGACCTCGTGAAAGCGAGGGGAGCCTCCCACAATCCCACCTCTTACTTGGCCAGTTGAAAGGGTGACTGCAGTCTTGATTGGTGCTTTGGCAATTCATGCTACCTTGAACTTCTAGGTCTAGGAGCCCTAGAGACTAGGTTTTGTATTGCATGACCACTAGATCAGAAACCCTATACCAACATTTCCAAACTCAACCAAGTCTCACCATGGACCCCAATCTTGAAACTTTGATAGGAACCATGACCGAGCAATTTAGACAACTAAATAATAGGTTTGACCAAATGGAGGAGCAAATCAGGACCCTTGAAGAGACCCGTATGACCCATACTGAACTTGAATCACCTAAACCAACTTTTCTTGGCCCAAGAACCCATTGCCATGATCCCACCCTTGAACATAACCCTAGACACCCACACCAAGATTTTACTGATTCAGAGAAAAGAGCCCTTAGGAACACACAATTTGATGCACCCACTTTTGATGGAAATCTAGACCTTAAGGTGTACATTAATTGGGAGAGTGACATGGATCAATTGAGTGGTATGAGATGTCGAAAGAGAGGAAGTTCAAATTTGCTAAACTTAAGTTAGTCTGACAAGCTAGGTTGTATTGGGAAAATGTTGAGCATATTTATTGTCAAAGAGGAGACATGCCCATAGTCACATGGAGGGCCATGAAGATCAAACTTAGGGAGAAGTACTTATCCTTGTCCTATGAGCAGAGGCTTTTAGATCAATGGCAGAGATTGAGCCAAGGTAATAGAACTGTATTCGAGTACATTACTAAGTTTGACGAATTTGTCATGAGATGTAGCATGGTTGAGTCGGAGGCCATCACCCTATCCCGGTTTCAAGCAGGCCTTCATGAGAAAACTCAAAGGAAACTATTCATGAAAAAAGTCCATATCCTAGAACAAGCTTATCAAGTCACTAGGGACTATGAAAGATTTCAGAGGGGACCCATGATCCATCGACCTGAACCCAACAGGATTAGTACCCCTGGATATAAGCCAAGTTCTAGTCAAGTTCCTTCAACCCGACCCACTCCTACTACCCCACAAGGATGATAGCAGTAAGGCCCCTGAAGTTCAAATGGATAATCACCAAAATGTGCATTGCTTCAAGTGTCATAAAGTTGGCCACTACGCTAGTCAGTGCCCTACCCGAGCCCTACACATAGGAAAATTGGAGGAAGGAGCTCTTGAACCCGATGAAGAATTTGAGGAAGAAGTGTATGAAGCAGGATCAAACTTAGTAGATGAGTATGAAGGAGATGAAAAAATAATAGATTCATCTGAGCTAATGGGAGTCGTTAGATGTATTCTGACTTAAACTCAGGAACATGAAGATTGGCGTAAGACCAACATCCTACAAACTTTTGTCAAATTAGGGGAGAAGGTTTGCAAAATTATCATAGATAATGGGAGCTGTGTTAATGCCATTTCTATTAATGCTATCACAAATTTAGGTTTGCCTACTGTTCCCCATCCCAACCCCTATAAGGTATCTTGGATTGATTCAACCTCCATTCCCATTAAGTTAAGATGCCAAGTTACAGTCCAAATCCAATCTTATCAAGAGAAAATTTGGTGTGACGTTCTTCCTATGGGGGTTAGCAGTATTATTCTAGGTCGACCTTGGTTGTATGATCATAATGCTATCTTGTACGGTTGTTCCAACTCTTGTTCCTTTAACCACCATGAAAACAAAATTGTCATAAACTCGACACCACCTAAGGACAACACCAAAATAGGGTCTATTAATCCGAAGGAAAAGAAACAAAGATTAAATTTGATCAGTGCTATGGATATTGTCCACCAAGAAAATCCAGGATCAATCCTAGAAGGAGCAACCCCAAGAAATAGTAGAGTTTTTGAAGGATTTTCAAGATGTGTTTCCAGAAGATCTTCCTGATCACCTCCCACCATTAAGGGACATTCAACATGCCATAGACTTAGTCCGAAGAGCCACCTTACCAAACCTTCCATGTTATAGGATGAATCCCACTAAACACTCAGAGTTAAAAAAGTAAGTTGGAGATCTCCTCCAAAAGGGATTCATTAGGGAAAGCTTGAGCCCTTGTACGGTACCTACCTTTTTGACCCCTAAAAAGGATGGCACTTGGAGAATGTGCGTAGATAGTCATGCCATCAATAAGATAACGGTCAAGTATCATTTCCCTATTCCCCATCTTGATGATTTGTTAGACATGATGGTCGGAGCCACTACTTTCTCTAAGATTAACCTTAAGAGTGGCTATCACCAAGTTAGGATTAGGCCTGGGGACGAGTGGAAGACAACTTTCAAGACTAAGGTGGCCTTTACGAATGGGTAGCGATGCCTTTTGGCCTTTCTAATATCCCTAGTACTTTCATGAGGATCATGACCCAAGTCCTAAGATTGTTCATCAGAAAGTTTGTTGTAGTTTATTTTGATGACATCCTAATCTACAGTAGGACTAAGGAATACCACCTGAGCCATCTTCAACAAGTATGCCAAGCTCTTAGAAAGGATAGCCTCTATACTAATCTTAAGAAATGTAGCTTCCTGACCCCTAAAATCATTATTCTAGGTTTTGTCATTACCCCCGAAGGAGTGTTTGCCGACCTAGAAAAGATTAAGTCCATAGTTGAGTGGCCTATACCCAAAAGCATACATGATGTACATAGCTTCCATGGCCTTGCCATCTTCTATAGAAGATTCATCCGAGGTTTTAGTATAATTGTTGCACCTATCATTGACTGTATTAGGAAGGAAACTTTTGAATGGACTAAGAATGCCAATAGAGCCTTCCTTGAGATCAAAGAGAAAGTGACCCAAGCACCAATTTTGTGGCTACCTGACTTTTCAAAGATTTTTGAGGTTGCTTGTGATGCCCCGGAGTTGGAATTATAGGGGTTTTGAGTCAAGAGAATCATCCTATAGCCTTTTTTAGTGAAAAACTAAATAAAGCGAAGTTAAGATATTCAAATTATGATAAGGAATTATACACGGTAGTTCAAGCTTTAAGGTATTGGAGACACTATCTACTACTGCAGGAGTTTATTTTATATTCAAACCACGAGGCACTCTGATTCCTTAATTCTCAGAAAAAGTTAAACCCTAGGCACAGAAAGTGGGTAGAGAATATCTAGACTTATACCTTTATTTTGAAACACTGTGCAAGCACTGAAAATCGAGTTGCCGATGCGCTCAGCCGTCATTCCATGCTCTTGACCTCTGTAAGCACCGAAGTCATAGGATTTGACAAGTTGAAAGAAGAATATGAAAATTGTCTTATCTTTAGCAAGATTTTTCAATCTATTTGCCAAGGACCATCTAGTTTGTATAGTGACTATACCTTTCATAATGGATTCCTTTTCAAAGAAAATAGGTTGTGCATCCCTCAAACTTCCATCCTAGAATTTTTAATTTGGGAAATCCATGTAGGGGGTTTAGTTGGCCATTTTGGTATGAACAAAACCATTCTAGCAGTTGAAGATCAGTTTTTTTGGCCTAGCCTCAAACAAAATGTGGCCTAAGTAATGGCCCAATGTCGAACCTATGCTGTTGCCAAACAGTAGAAACAAAACACTGGCCTATACACCCCTTTGCCAGTACCTGATTGTCCATGGCAAGCTTTAGTATGGATTTTGTGTTAGGGTTACCAAAGACCATGCGAAGACACGACTCTATCTATGTTGTGGTCGATCACTTTTTCAAGATGGCACACTTCTTACCTTGTTTCCAAACTTTTAATGCTTCAAAAGTGGCTAAGCTATTCCTAAATGAAGTAGTTAGATTACATGGTTTGCCCAAAACCATTGTGTCCAATAGAGATGTCTGATTCACTAGCTATTTTTGAAAAATCTTATGGGACATGTTAGGAACCAAACTAAAGTTTTCTACCACCTACCACCCACAAACTGATGGCCAAATAGAAGTTGTGAATAGGAGTCTTAGAAACCTATTGAGATGTCTAGTTGGTGAGAGTACTAGAAATTGGGACCTTTAGCTACCACGTGCTGAATTTGCCTACAATAGCTCAGTTAATAGGTCCACTGAAAAAAGCCCATTTGAGATTGTCCATGGATATAAACCAAAAAACCCCATAGACCTTATCTCTTTACCCATACATGCACAATTTTCTGAATCTACAGAGTCATATGCACAGCATGTTAGAGATTTGCATGAAGAGATCAGTAAGAAAATTAACTTGAGCAATGAAACTTACAAGCATATTGCCAATTCCTATAAGAGAGTCAAAGAGTTTACTGAAGGAGATAATGTGATGATTAGGCTTAGACCTGAATAGTTCCAATCCAGAACCATGAAAAAGTTATATGCCCGTGGTGCATGTCTGTTGGCTTTGACTCCTTAGTTTTGATGATTAACAAAAGGTTGAGTATATGTTTGGACTAATGTTTAATCTCAAGATAAAGTTTCAGGACTTAGGTTATTCAAAAAGAGTATCATAAGGACAATGATGAAACTAAGTTTACCTGATTTGGAAATGAGCTCTTCTACCTTGGACAAGATCAAAATTCTCATAATGGACCTTATTGTTAAGAAATATTTGATAAAAGAAATAAAGGCTTAAAAAAACTCAAGCATGGCATGCAAATCTCAAGAGTTTCAGAAAGATTCAGATCAGAGGTCGACCCCCAGAGGTCGACACCTTGTCAAAGGTCGACCACCAGAGGTCGACTCATGAAGAAAAAGAAAAGTTCAGCATGGCCGGCACGACAAAGTCTCAGTGGCACGCTTCAGAGGTCGACCACCAGAGGTCAACACCTGTCCAGAGGTCGACACCAGAGGTCGACTCATAGCCTGAGAATTCAAATGGGCAGAACTATGGTATTCTGAGCTTTTGCCTAAACTTTACTAGAGGTCGACTCATGAGGTCGACACTTGATCCAGAGGTCGACTCATGAGGTCGACTCATGGCATAACGGCTAGTTTTTCTGAACTTCTGATTTGATTTCCAACGGCCATAAACTGCCATATTTTTTAATCTAACGGTCTTGTGGAGTTGTTTCAGCATGAATGAGGTATTTAACCTCCACCAAACTTCAAAAAAGACAAGGAGACAAAGTGAAAAAGTGTTGATTCAAAGTACAAAACCTTCAATCACTTCCAAGCAAAAAGAGTGAGAAAACCAAGAGATTCCCTAGCCAAAAAGTCTTCCATCTTTGAGGAATCCAACATTCAAGTGTTTGGCATTTAGTGAGGTCCAAAGATTCCAAGGGAAAAGGCTTGAAGAGTCTCCATCAAGAGCTTCAACGAATTTATTATTGCTCAAAAGGAGTTTGTTTAGTTTTAATTCATTGTATTCATACTCTTTTGTCTTTAGCTAGTTTCAAGGGAATTTGAAACTAGAGTGAGGTTTGTTGGTGAGCCAATTGATAAAACCAACTAGGGTTGCTTGTTAGCCCGAAGCCAAAACAAGTGAGTAAGGTTTGTTGGTGATCCAATTGATAAAACCAACTAGGGTTGCTTGTTAGCCCGAAGCCAAAACAAGTGTGTAAGGTTTTGACTTGTGAGCCTGGTAAAACAAGTCGGCTGTAATCTAAAGATTATAGTGAAATTCCCAAGTGGAGCTTGGGGAGTGGATGTAGGTGCTAGGTGCACCGAACCACTATATTTCTTGTGTGTTTGCATTGCCTTTCTCTTTAACTTCTTTAGCTCTTTAATTGCCACTTTATTTCATTGCTTCCGTTGCACAATTCTTAAAGCACTATCACTCTTCACCTTAAAACTTGATAGCACATATATTGCTTTAAAATTTTAAATACCCAATTCACCCCCCCTCTTGGGCACCATATCTGGGCAACAAGTGGTATCAGAGCACCGGTACTCTCTTGTAGGTCCAACGATCTTGAGTGAAAGATCATGGCCGCCCCAATTGGAATGGGTATAGTTGAAGGACAAGCATCAAATCGTCCTCCTTTCTTTAATGGCACAAACTACACTTATTAGAAAACTCGTATGCATATTTATTTACAAGCTGTAGATTATCATATTTGGAGAGTAATCACTAAAGGGCCTCATCAGCCCACTCACTTGGTTAATGGCATTATCACCCCAAAATCTGAAGAAGAATGGGATGACAATGACATCAAACAAGCTGAGTTAAATGCTAAGGCGATGAATTTGTTATTCTGTGCACTTGATCCTAGTGAATTCAACAGAATATCAAATTGTATTTCCGCCAAAGAAATTTGGGATACACTTGAGGTTACCCATAAGGGTACACATCAAGTGAAGACCACTAAGGTGAACATGCTCATTCATACGTATGAGATGTTCAGGATGGAACCAACTGAAAGCATAAGTGAAATGTATACTAGATTTACCAATATAGTAAATGGTATGAGGAGTTTGGGAAAAATTATATCTAATGGTGAACTGGTTAACAAACTTCTCAGGTCTCTTCCGGCTTCATGGGATACGAAAGTTACAACCATAGAAGAAGCCAAGGATGTCAACACTCTACCTCTCGAGCAGCTTCTTGGATCACTGATGACCTACGAGCTTTCACTAAAGCAGAAAACAGTGGACAATGACAAGAAAAAGAAAGCCATAGCCTTCAAGTCCACTACAAAAGAAGAGTCAAGTGATGAATCTGAAGAAGAAGCTGATGATGATGAGACAGCCCTAATTACAAGAAAGTTTAAAAGATTCATGAGAAAGAAGAAGGGCTTCTACAAGAAAAGGCCACAAAAAGGTGATCACAACAAGGAGAAGGAGAAAGAGAAAGAAAGGGATCCACCCATCTGCTTCGAGTGCAAGAAGCCTGGACATTACAAAACGGATTGCCCTTTGCTTAAAAAGAGTAGAAGGATGTTAAGAAAGAAGGCCATGATGGCTACCTGGAGTGAGAGTGAGGACTCCAGCAGTGAAGAAGAGCAGCAGGTAGTCGCCAACCTATGTTTCATGGCCAATGAAGATAATGAGGTAAATTCTGAACCTGAAACTGAATTTACTTTCAATGAATTGCATGATGCTTTTGATGACTTAGTAATGGAATATGAAAAATTAAAATTAAAAAATAAGAAATTAAGAAAGCAAAATCTTGAGCTTACCAAAAATTCAGAAAAGTTTTCAAGTGAAATTGAAAATTTAACTCAAGAAAACAAGAAATTAAAAGAACATGTAAAGACTTTGACAAATGATAAAGATAATTTTTTTAAAGAAAATAATTCTTTAAAAATAATAGAAGTCTTAAAACTAATGAGAACATTGAAAAACAAAATAAAGAACTATTGCTTCAAAATAAGAATTACAAGGAAGAGTTAGAAAAAGTAAAACCCTTTGTAGAAAAGTTTACCTTTAGTTCAGAAAAACTAAATATGCTTTTAAATAGCCAACATGCAGTGTTTAATAAAGCTGGACTTGGATTTAAACCACACAATCAGCAAAAACTTTACAAAAACTTTTTCATACCTGCATCTTCTAATATTACCTGCTATGCATGTGGTAAAGTAGGTCATAAATCATATGTTTGTAATAGAAGAAAATTAAATACCTTTAAAAAGATTTGGGTTCCAAAAGGAACCAATTTGACTAACCCTAAAGGACCCAAGATGACTTGGGTACCTAAAGTTTCAACTTGATCATTTTTTGCAGGTGTGCCTTGCAACCAAAAATAAAAGAAGAATGTGGTATCTGGATAGTGGTTGCTCAAGGCACATGACTGGGGATGTGAAGCAATTCTCATCACTAGCTGCAATTGATGGTGGAAACGTCACTTTTGGTGATAATGGAAAAGGCAAAATCGTCGGAATTGGTAAAATCCATATCACCCTTAATGCTTATGTAGATAATGTATTATTTGTTGATGGCTTGAAGCATAATCTTTTTAGCATTAGTCAATTTTGTGATAAAGGTTTTAAAGTAATTTTTGAATCATCTTTGTGCATGGTATCTAGTCTAGATGTCGATGGCATCAAGTTCACTGGTCTTAGACATGGAAACATTTACATGGTTGATCTTGATGATCTAGCCATGGAAAGTGGTCAATGCCTAGTGGCTAAGGAAGCCAAGGCAAGTGAAACTAGTTGGCTTTGGCACCGTAGGCTAGGGTATGCTAGTATGCAGTTGATTTCAAAATTAAGCAAAAAGAATCTTGTAAAAGAATTGTCAAAACTCACTTTTGAAAAAGATAAAATTTGTGCTGCATGTCAATTTGGAAAACAAACTAAGTCTACTTTCAAACCTAAAGGAGTAGTATCTACTACTAGACCCCTTGAATTATTGCATATGGACCTCTTTGGACCAACCAGAACCACTAGTTTGGGAGGTAAAAAATATGGGCTAGTAATTGTAGATGATTACTCACGATTTACTTGGGTAATGTTTTTAGCTCATAAGGATGAAACTTTTTCAGCTTTTGTTAAATTTCATAAAAGGGTTTCAAATGAAAAAGATCTCACTATTGTTTCTTTGCGTAGTGATCATGGAACAGAATTTGAAAATCATGATTTTGAAACTTTTTGTAATGAAAATGGTATTAGTCATAATTTCTCTGCACCTAGGACACCTCAACAAAATGGGGTGGTAGAAAGAAAGAATAGGACACTTGAAGAAATGGCACGCACAATGCTTTGCGAAAACGATTTACCTAGATATTTTTGGGCAGAAGCCATTAATACTTCCTGTTACATTTTAAATCGTGTTTTAATTCGACCTATTTTGAAGAAAACACCATATGAGCTTTGGAAAAATCGAAAACCTAATCTCAAGTATTTTGTGTGTTTGGTTGCCGCTGTTTCATATTAAACAATGGCAAAGACAATATCAGTAAATTTGATGCCAAGTCAGATGAGGGTATCTTCTTAGGATACTCTACTTCTAGCAAGGCATACAGGGTCTTCAACAGAAGAACTCTTCTGGTTGAAGAATCAATTCATGTAGTGTTTGATGAATCTAATGAAAAATCTTCTAGAAAAGAAGATTCTATTGATGTTGAAACAGGTACAAAGAAACTTGAACAATTGACAATCAATGAAGATGAGCCCAAAGGAGATGATGATCAAGAAAGTCAAGATGAAATTCAAGAAATCAATGCAACTTCACCAAAACCATTACCTAAAGAATGGAGGTATGCACATGGACACCCTAAAGAGCTAATAATAGGTGATCCATCAAAGGGGGTAAGTACACGCTCTTCTATTAGAAATGTTTGTGATTATTTAGCTTTTGTATCTCAGATAGAGCCTAAGTCAATAGAAGAAGCTGAAAAAGATTGTAATTGGATTAATGCTATGCAAGATGAACTAAGTCAATTTAAAAGAAATAATGTTTGGACTTTAACTGAAAGACCCCTTAATGTTTCTGTAATTGGCACAAAATGGGTTTTTAGAAATAAACTTGATGAACATGGTATTGTAATTAGGAACAAAGCTAGACTTGTTGCTAAAGGCTACAACCAGGAAGAAGGGATCGACTTCGATGAAACCTTTGCTCCTGTTGCTAGGCTAGAAGCAATTAGACTATTACTTGCTTTTGCTTGTTTTATGGATTTCAAGTTATTTCAAATGGATGTAAAGAGTGCCTTTTTAAATGGATTTATTGAAGAGGAGGTTTATGTTGAACAACCTCCTGGTTTTGAAAATCATGAATTTCCTAATCATGTCTTTAAATTGCATAAAGCATTGTATGGTTTAAAGCAAGCTCCTAGAGCTTGGTATGATAGATTAAGTTCATTTTTGATGAAAAATGATTTCTCTAGAGGTAATGTAGATAATACATTATTTTTGAAAAAGAAAAATGATGATCTCCTAGTAGTACAGATATATGTAGATGATATTATTTTTGGTGCTACTAACGAATGTCTTTGTCAAGAATTTGCGAAGTTAATGCAGAGTGAGTTCGAGATGAGCATGATGGGAGAACTCAACTTCTTCCTCGGACTCCAAATTAAGCAAACAAAAGAGGGGATCTCCATCAACCAAGTCAAGTACACAAGGGAGATATTGAAAAAGTTTGGGATGGAGACTACAAAACCAATAGGTACCCCTATGAGCTCTTCATGTAAATTAGACAAAGATGATTGTGGTAAATCAGTAGACCAAAAATTATATAGATGCATGATTGGTTCATTGCTATATCTAACTGCCAGTAGACCAGATATAATGTTTAGTGTCTGTATGTGTGCACGTTTTCAGTCTGCTCCTAAAGAATCACATCTCTTAGCTGTAAAACGTATACTTAGATACTTATCTGGGTCTATCGAAATTGGTCTTTGGTACTCTAGAGAGTCATCATATGAATTAATTGCATATTCTGATGCTGATTTTGCTGGGTGTAAACTTGATCGAAAAAGTACTAGTGGAACTTGTCAATTCCTAGGAGTTAATTATATTTCATGGAGCAGTAAGAAACAGAATTCGGTTGCTCTATCTACGGCGGAAGCCGAATATATAGCAGCTGGAAGCTGTTGTGCTCAGATTCTATGGATCAAACAACAACTCGAGGACTTTGGCATCAAACTAACTAAGACACCCATAAGATGTGATAATACTAGTGCAATCAATTTAACGAAAAATCCTGTACAACATTCAAGAAGCAAACATATTGAAATAAGACATCACTTCATAAGAGATCACGTTCAAAACTCTAATGTGTTGTTAGAATTTATATGTACTGATTATCAATTGGCTGATATATTCACAAAACCATTGAATGAAGACAGATTTTGTATGATCAGAAGAGAACTGGGAGTCATTGATCCTTTTGCTTGAATCTCTTCAATTTTCATCAAAATTCCTCAAAAATGATTTATAAATTCTCAAATTTGGTTAAAGGCTATTTCTTTAAATTTTATCGATTTTTTAAATCTTATAGAATTTTATTTCAAGTAATTAATTGTTGGAGGTCGACACTTGAGGTTTTCGAAGGTCGACACTTGAGGTCGACACCTAAGTTATGGAGGTCGACACTTGAGGTCGACCCCTGAAAATTTTCAGAGGTCGACACTTGAACGGAAACCTGTTTTTTTAAAACCCCGTCCGCAAGCCTTGTTTTTCCAATTTTTTCTTTCCTCTCCTTCGTGTGGTCCCCCTCCAACATTCCTAAACCCTAAATAGTAGATTTCCACCCTTCTCCCTCAACCTTTTGGGAAATCCTCTCCTCTCCTCTTGCATTTCTTCGATTCAACCCTCTTTTTGACCGTACTTTTGATTTTGGACAACCGAAAGCCTTCGGATCTATCTACCCGCTAATCCCGGTTGTTTTTCAATAGAAAATACTTGTTTCTACCCTCCGTTTCTTACTTTTTCTCCATTTATTTTCTATTTTTTCCACTCTCACAAACCCTATTTCCCCATTTCACATTCTTCTCTTCTTCTCAATCCGCGAACCTCTCTTTCCCTCTCTTTTCCTCTTAGCCTTACCTCTTTGCATTTCTCCCTAAGTTACCCCTCATCCTTACACATGGGTCCGAGAAAACACCAGGTAGTAAGGAAAAGGAGATTGGAACAGGGGCAGGGTAGTACTGAGCGGCGAAGGAAAGTTAGACATGAGCGTGAGCCGACCCCAGAGCCACCTACACCAGTGCTAGCCAGCCTAGTCCGGAAGAGCATTGCTAGTGGGAGGCGCGTGGATATTCCATTCTGGGATCAGCATCACTTCTTCATAGGAGATGTACTGAGAGATGCAGGTCTGGTTCATTTTTGTACCATGTCCGAGAGATTCTACCCAGACCTCATCAGAGAGTTTTATGGATCCATGGCCACTGATGGCATTGGATGGTCCGCTACAGTTCGAGGGATTGAGATTCCAGTGACACCTGAGGTCATCAGTCGCATCTGGAGGATTCCACTTCATGGCACTGCTGCCACTACGATCAGCGATAGAGAGCACGCCTTCAGGTGTATCCTAGAGCGTGAGGATGTTAGCGGCATTTCTACAGTAGCCGCTAACCAGCTTTCACTGGAGATGAGAGTGCTGCATCACATCATCACCCGTATCTTGATTCCGAAGAGCGGGAGATTTGATTTTATCACTGAGCGTGAGCTGGTGTTGATGGTGTCCCTGAGCCAGCGGACTCCCATCAACCTTCCCAGGATCATGCTTCAGCAGATGGGTGAGGCAGCTTCTCACAGGAGACTCGTTCAGCCGTACGGCATGGGACTGACTCAGTTATTCAGAGAGCATGGTGTCTCATTTGACGGCATACCCTTCAGTCAGCTACAGCACACAGATACTTATGGAGAGAAATCCCTACATAGGATGGGATTTCGACTGATCAGTGACCGATGGGTACGACGAGAGTCTGGCCAGGAGCCAGATGAGGAGGACGAGATCCGAGTTGCTGAGGCAGGGCCTTCAGGGCCTACTGATCATGGTACACCTCCTCGCCCAGCACCGGAGACAGAGACTGCGGAGCCTGAGCCATTCACGCCACCACCTTCATCAGCTCCGGCACCTACTATCACTGCGACACCACGGAGGACTTCAGTGAGGATATCGGACTTCGAGCAGCGATTGCTGATCAGATTTCAGAGGTCCTGACAGAGATCACTGGTGTATGGCAGGAGCTTCATGATCTGCGGATACACACAGACACACGCATTGTGCTCTGTCAGCTAGTATGGATATAGGATTCAGTCAGATCCTCAGCTTACTGAGAGTAGCACTGCCATCAGAACTGCAGATCCGACAGTATCTCCTCCACATGATGATGATGATGATGATGATGATGATGGTGCTGATGACTCTAGTGGATACAGTGACAGTGATGGAGATCAGCCTGGAGCAGGTCGTTCTAATGTTCCACCTGCAGAGCTGATTCCAGAGATTCCCCCTTCAGCTGATCCTCCTTCCACTGATCTTCAGAGTTCAGATCCTCCAGCCACAGCTGTGCCAGTTGATATTGAGCCTATAGAGTCACTATTTGAGACTATCACTGGGATTCCGATGACATAGATGAGCATACAGAGACAGACATCGATGATCCCACAGCTTATGAGCTAGTCAGCAGGCAGACTCCAGCTCAGTCTACTCAGCATGCTGATCCGTCCACTCCTTCAGCTACTGCCTCTGTCTCGACTTCTGTGGAGCCCTTACCTAGGACATATAGATCTCGTAGGACTACCCCTAGGTCTGGTCCCTCTCTGAGGACTCGGAGTTCCTCTCATAGGACTCCAAAATCCTCATCTAGGATCTTGGCTCCTGTATCTTTCGAGATACCTTCTGATGAGGAGTAGCCTCATAGTTTTATTTGTTGTACTTAGTTTGCTTGTGTATGATCTGCTGTATCAGTATCTTGTGCCTACTTTGTAGGCAATTTTGTAACTGTATACACTTGTTTTTATCTATCTTGTGACTTTTTATCAATATTGTGACATTTTGTGACATTTTATCTGATACCAGCTCTCAATATTTAAAAACCCTCAAGTTAAAATGCTTTATTATATTGAATGCACAAATTGAGGGGGAGCATGTATTCTATGCACCTAAATACTTCATTATAATTGAACATAAGTCTCATTAATATATCTTTCACTATAAAATAAACTTTTTGATTCTTGACAAAAAGGGGGGTAGTAAAGTATATATATATTTATGAGATCTCCGTCTTATGAGTAGTAAAGTTTATATGATTCTTACCTCTCTTGACTCATGAGAATTTTTCACAAGAAGAAAGAAGTAAATAAAAGGTAACTCTTGAAAATATTTTCACAAAAAGAAGATGAAAAGTAAATTTTTATGATACACTCATGCATGTAAGGATTCTGTGAAAATATTTATTATTGCTATATCTTGCTTTTGGACTTAATTGCATATATACTCAAGGTTTTGTCATCATCAAAAAGGGAGATTGTTGGCTTTGACTCCTTAGTTTTGATGATTAACAAAGGTTGAGTATATGTTTGGACTAATGTTTAATCTCAAGATAAAGTTTCAGGACTTAGGTTATTCAAAGAGTATCATAAGGACAATGATGAAACTAAGTTTACCTGATTTGGAAATGAGCTCTTCTACCTTGGACAAGATCAAAATTCTCATAATGGACCTTATTGTTAAGAAATATTTGACAAAAGAAATAAAGGCTTAAAAAAACTCAAGCATGGCATGCAAATCTCAAGAGTTTCAGAAAGATTCAGATCAGAGGTCGACCCCCAGAGGTCGACACTTGTCAAAGGTCGACCACCAGAGGTCGACTCATGAAGAAAAAGAAAAGTTCAGCATGGCCGGCACGGCAAAGTCTCAGTGGCACGCTTTAGAGGTCGACCACCAGAGGTCAACCACCAGAGGTCAACACCTGTCCAGAGGTCGACACCAGAGGTCGACTCATCCTGAGAATTCAAATGGGCAGAACTATGGTATTCTGAACTTTTGCCTAAACTTTACTGGAGGTCGACTCATGAGGTCGACACTTGATCCAGAGGTCGACTCATGAGGTCGACTCATGGCATAACGGCTAGTTTTTCTGAACTTCTGATTTGATTTCCAACAGCCATAAACGGCCATATTTTTGAATCCAGTCTTGTGGAGTTGTTTCAGCATGAATGAGGTATTTAACCTCCACCAAACTTCAAAAAAGACAAGGAGACAAAGTGAAAAAGTGTTGATTCAAAGTACAAAGCTTTCAATCACTTCCAAGCAAAAAGAGTGAGAAAACCAAGAGATTCCCTAGCCAAAAAGTCTTCCATCTTTGAGGAATCCAACATTCAAGTGTTTGGCATTTAGTGAGGTCCAAAGATTCCAGGGAAAAGGCTTGAAGAGTCTCCATCAAGAGCTTCAACGAATTTATTATTGCTCAAAAGGAGTTTGTTTAGTTTTAATTCATTGTATTCATACTCTTTTGTCTTTAGCTAGTTTCAAGGGAATTTGAAACTAGAGTGAGGTTTGTTGGTGAGCCAATGATAAAACCAACTAGGGTTGCTTGTTAGCCCAAAGCCAAAACAAGTGAGTAAGGTTTGTTGGTGATCCAATTGATAAAACCAACTAGGGTTACTTGTTAGCCCGAAGCCAAAACAAGTGTGTAAGGTTTTGACTTGTGAGCCTGGTAAAACAAGTCGGCTGTAATCTAAAGATTATAGCGAAATTTCCAAGTGGAGCTTGGGGAGTGGATGTAGGTGCTAGGTGCACCGAACCACTATATTTCTTGTGTGTTTGCATTGCCTTTCTCTTTAACTTCTTTAGCTCTTTAATTGCCACTTTATTTCATTGCTTCCGTTGCACAATTCTTAAGCACTATCACTCTTCACCTTAAAACTTGATAGCACATATATTGCTTTAAAATTTTAAATACCCAATTCACCCCCCCCTCTTGGGCACCATATCTGGGCAACAATGTCCTTTCAAAATAATAAAGAAAATTGGACCTAATGCCTATGTTCTTGAGTTACTATCTGATTTTGGTATTAGTTCAACTTTCAATATCTCAGACCTAGTAAAGTATAAGGAACTAGCAATGATACCTAGTGAGCCTTTTAGACCTTATCCCATTTTTGAGAGTGAACCTACCCCTAAGTGTCCCGCAGCCACATTACTAGAATAGCGATATAGGATTGAGCATATTCTGGATGATCAGGCTATTATTACCTTGAACAAAGGATATCAAGGCTATTTGGTTCATTAGCAAGGTGGACTAGAAATCCCAAGACTCGTGGATCACTCAAGAGAATCTACAAAGGATCAACCCAAATTTACTATAACTCTACTAAAGTCAAGTTGACCCATACTGGATAGGGTCGATTCCTTCCCATCCCGAGAGAATTGGTGCGGTCACTAGAATTTGAAAGAGACTTTAATCAAACCCAATCAATCTAGGCTCCTTATGGATTACCGGTGAATAAGTCATTTTAGTTTAACTTTTTTAATTCAGCTGAGTCCTGTAGGGTCAAGTTAATTCCAGCTTAAGAATTTCAACATGAGTCCTGTAATTAGAGTCAAGTCAATTTTAGTTTCAGCAAAAGTCATGTAATAAGTCATAAAAGGCAAGTTGGATTCAATTTAGTCTTGTAATTGGTTAAGTTGGATTCAAATTAGTCAAGGTAAGATCAAGACCATTGGATGAAAGCATGGAATGAAGCTTGAACCCAAGTAAAGAAGCATCAAGACTGGATGGAGCAAACCACCTCAACCTCCATGCCAAGATGGAATGCCATGTCACCCTCCATGCCAAGATGGAATGCCACCTTACTCCCATGCCACATCAGCTCCATTTTTGCATCCAAAGCATAAAGAATTCGAATTTGAATTCAAGTTGGGACACCCCACTTATCACTCCACTTTTCTGCATGTAATTCGAATTTCAAAGGGCTTGGAAAGTTAATAAATACCCCCTAACCATCTTGTAATCAAGCCATGAATGAATGGAAAAAAAAAGTCTTTCTTCTTTTCCATTGCCTTGTTGCATTGTCACTCCTGAGAGAGGGTGTGAGGCCCAACTAGCTCATCCAAGCTCCGAGAATCACCAACAATCCTTCTCTTCAATCATCCTTCTCTCCTATCATTTTCATCTCTTCTCTTTCCTTCCATGCCCACTGATGTTCTCTATTACAGAATCCCTCCTGACCATGAGTTGAAGATGGAGTCTACCTTGCCTTAAAATTAACTGTGTTAGGTGTCTTCAATCAAGGGAGTGGTAGTCTTTTCATCCAGCCACTAGTCCTTTGAGTGTTGAAGTTTGAGCCACCTACAAAGTTGAGATTTTATTGTTGGTAAGACAATCCCCTCCTAAATTTTTAGGTCTGATTTCTTGAAGGTAATTATCCTAATTACAATAGTTTCTCAACCATTAGATCCATTTACTTTTGAATGAATAAACCTCCATTGCGAGTAATAACTTTCTAGTAGTCTATTTCATTAAGCTCATTTGCTCTTTTATGAATGAACTTGCTGATATGTGGTCGACTCATTGTTCTCTTTAGACTTATAGGTTCTTTAGTTTTAAAATCCATTTTCATCCCGCATTATGAACATAACCCTAACTGATCCATATGGATATGATCTTTTATTTTTGATCACTTACAACGTGGTCAAATTTCAATGCTGACTATGCACTTTGAGAGATCCATGAGATCTGTGTGAATCATCTAGAAGGCAAATCCCCAGCTTACAAATTCCTTAGGTAGGGATACTATTGGCCTAATATATGAGAAGATGCCTTGGAGCTTGTCTAGAGTTGCGACCGGTGCCAATGGTATGACAACATCTAGCAGCATCTTGTAAGTCAACTGACTCAACTTTCTTTTCCCTAGCCTTTTGCCCAGTGGGATATGGACATACTTGGTCCATTTTTCCTGGCAACCGGGTAGTGGAAGTTTCTTATCGTTGTCATCGACTACTTTACCAAATAGATGGAAGCAGAATCTTTGATGCACATCACCAAGAGCAAAGTCAAGGATTTATTCTACAAGTCATCATATGTAGATTTAGACTCCCCCACATCATCATCATCAATAATGGTTGATAATTCGATAATCAAGCATTCAAGGACTTGTGCATTGAACTCCATATTCAACATTGGTTCAGGTCTATTAGGCATCCCTAGTTGAATGGGGAAGTGGAAGTCATAAACTGAACATTCTGCAAGGGCTCAAGATAAAGCCAGATGAAGCCTTTGGTAGGTAGGCCAAAGGGCTGCTGGAAGTTTTGTGGGCTTACCAAACAACTTCTTGTACTGACTGAGTCTCCTTTTAATTTGGCCTTCAGCATTGAAGCCATGATCCTAGTGAAAATTGGACTATTGACCATGCAGATCAACTACTATGATGAATCAAGCAACTCAAACCAACTAAGAGCTAGCCTTGACTTACTGGAGGAGATTCAAAATTAGGCCCACCTATGGATGGTATCATGTTGATAATGAGTTACTTGGTATGACAACTTCTAAGCAAGGTCAAAAACTTTTTGTCTAGGAGACCTTATGCTGCGACGTGCAGAAGTCTCAAGACCTACCATGCATGGCAAGCTTCGCCAAACTAGGAAGGGCTTTATCAGGTGACTGAAGACTTTCAACGAGAAGCTTACAAGATAGAAGACCTTAATGGGATACCAATTCTCTAGACCTAGAATGTCGAGAACCTCAGAATGTATTACCAATGATGTACCTATTTTTATTCAAAAATACAAAGAAATTTTCTTTAGCAATGTTCCTAGAGGTCTTATCTTAGTGTTCAAACTTTCAATTGCCTCGTGCCAAGCCCACTAGAGCTTGATGAGCCCTCTAGCCATTTAATACTTGGTCAAGTACAAAGATGGCTGAATTCTCACATCTCTATCTTACTTAGGGTCACACTCCCCTTCGGTCACTTAACACCTGGCCAACTATAAAGATGGCTACTTTCTCACACCTCCATTTTACTCATACTCTCACTCTCCTTTGGCCACCTAACAACCAGTGACTACCTTAGATAGCAACATTTCTACACCTCCATTTTCTCTCTTTGGTAGCTTGATAATTTGTTGATAAAAAAAAGGACAACCACCAAGTTAGTTAACCCAAACCCAACTTGCCTATGGTGGTGACTAAAAGATACTCGGTCATGGAAATGCAAGTCTTATTGTCAAGGATTTGATATTTGGAGGATTGAAGTTCAGGCTACACCTACTAACATCCGACCAACTACATGAATTGCAAATTTGCTAAATTGCTTGTTTAACCAAGTTCAAGAGAATATTTGGTTAAGGGTGCTTCTCTGACTAGATAACTTGCCTAATCATGAGTCTATGCTACACCCAAGCTAGTATGATTGACTACTTAGGTGAAGGTATTGCCCGACTAAGAAATAACTAAACCTTAGAAGCTACACCCTTATCAGTTGAAATCCTACTGACTACATTACTTGGTTAAAATCAGTCATATTAGACAAGCATTTACATAGCACAAGAAGATGAAGAAAGCATATTTCATTAATGTGAAAAAAGTCATCATGTGCAAAACTTTCAAATAGACCCCAATACCAAACTATGCCTATAATAAAGGTCAGCCTAGTCTACCTAGTCAGCCTATGCAGCCATCTTATGATAATTAGCCATCATACCAACCTCCTCAACAGACCAATCTAGTCAATGAAAGGTTTAATCAACTCCAACAACTAATCATAGCTCACCAACAATCAATCACCAGGCTAGAAGTGTAAATAAGACAAATAGCTGAGTCCACCATGACGAGGGAACTAGGTCATTACTAAGCCAACCAATAGCAAATCCCAGGAACAACTCGCCCAACCTTCAATCAAATGTCCCTCCTAGGAATCCCCAATTTAAGAATGCCAAAACAATCTCTGAGCTTAGAAGTGGTAAATTCTTAGAAACCCATACTTAGACCCGGTGGGAGAGGCTAGTACTAATGCTAGCCAAAATTTGAACTTAGAAGAAGAGGTTCATATTGAGACTAACCTTATGAAATAACCTAAGCCTGAAATAGGTATTGATGTTGGTTCAAATTTGAATGAAAAAGACAGGAGAAAGAAGAGAGTAGATGAGTTGCCCGATACCTATAACCTAAAGTTGCATTTCTTTTGGCCCTAGAAGCCAGCTCTTCACACAAAAAGTAGGGAGCACATGATAGGGAATTAATGAAATTATTTAAGCAAGTACATATTAATTTACCTCTTCTTGATGCAATTCAGCATGTTCCAGCTTATGCTAGATTTTGTAAGGAACTTTGCACCCAAAAATGTGAGTCATGTAGTAAAAGAATAGTGCCCTAAAAGCCAATCATATTTTTTTATAAATAGAAGCTTATCTATAAAATTCTCTCGACTCATGTATGATATTAATAAAAGGTGTTTTGATTCATCATATGTATCTTATACCTTGGTTTTAAGATTATGATGAACCCCATTATTAGGGCATGATTTTAGGGTTATGATGAGTTCATGACAGTGAGACCTAAGATCTTATAAATTCTAATCTAAAATATTTCTAGTCATGGTCATCGAGTCAGGGATCGATGTTTTCGAAGAGACTAACACATCCTATGTATGCTCAATAAAGAGAGTTGTTGCCCAGTAAGCAACACAAGAGGGGGAGGTGAATTGGGTCTCTAAAAATTTAAATGCAAGTATAAGAACCAATCTAACAATCAAACTAAGTATTATAAATTCTAGTGCAAATTGCTTTCAATAAGTATGCAGCAGAAGTATAAAAGCAATAAAAGAGGAGCAAAAGAAAGAGACAAGCAATCACAAACACAAACCAAGTATAGTGGTTCGGTGCTTTCCAATGCACCTACATCCACTCCCCAAGATCCACTTGGGAATTCACTATAATCTCAACTGATTACAGCCGATTAGTTTTCCGAGCTCACTAATCAAAACCCGACTTGTTTTTACAAGACTTACAAGTCAAATCCTCACTTGGTTTTCCGGGCTAACCAAGAACCTAAATAGTTTTAAGGCTCATCAACAACCTTCCTTGGTTTTGCGGGCTAACCAAGAACCTAAATGGTTTTCAAGGCTTACCAAAAACCTCCTTGGTTTTACAATAGGCTAACCAAAAACCTTTACAACAAATATAAGTTTGAAGTAATGAAACAATGAAATCTTTAAAATAAAAGCGGATATCTCTTTGAAGCTTTGTAGTAGTGTTGCCTCTAACTTGATGAAGCCTCTTTTAATGCTCAAGAAGATTGAACTTGAATGCTCTTGAAGGCTCTTGAATACTTGGAGACTTCTTTTGCTTAAAGGTGGTTGAACTCAATGACTAGGAGTGAAACTTTTCTTTTCTTTTCTCTTGGTTATTCACTTTTCATTCTCTTATGTTTAGATTTAATTTGAATCAATTAAATACCTTCCCAAGGCCTCAAACTTAGTTTCTAGCTATTAAACACGAAAAACTAGCCGTTGGGAGCCAAGAAGTGAGTTATATATTTGAAAAACTAGTGTTACTGATCCCAAAACTCCAAGTGTCGATACTTCAAGCTGTGAGTCGACACTTAGGGTCTATACTTGTAGTCCATGAGTCAACACCTAGTTCAAATATCTTCATTGAAGCTTTCTGGAATTCTTAGATGTATCGATACTTTCTCAGGTGAGTCGACACTTTGAGTCGACACTTAGCATCCATGTGTTGACACTATGGCAAGTCTTCAACTTCAGCAAGTTCTATAACCCAAAAATCTTAGACGATGAGCTGATCCATGTGTCGACACTTTAAGTCGATACTTGACATCCATGTGTTGACACTTCAACCGTGCCATCTGAAACTCTCTCTGCATACTGGCTTGAGTCGACCTTCCTCAATCATGTGTCGACACTTAAGTCATGTGTCGACACTTTGAGTCGACACTTCACTGAGATTTTCACAAAAATAGCTGAACTTTTGCTGAGACAGAATTGTGTTGCCTTCTTGTATCCTTTCAAGCATTCTTCAACTACCAAAGTCCTCTTTAAGCAAATCTTTCATCCATATTTGGGATTTTCAATCAATCAATCTTTTGTTAAGTTAATGAGCACCTTTTACTATAAAAACACACTTCAAAGAAATGGTTAGTACTCAACTTATACTTAAGCATTTTGCTTATCATCAAAATCAATAACAGAGTTAACAAGAGTGGTTGGTCTCATGACCACTTGTGTAAAGACACTAATACAAGGATATGGATGCTCATCAGGGTATGCATTTATCGAATTAATCCATTATGAGAATATCTTATGAAAGTCTTACTTTACAAAAAATGATTCTCTTAATGGAAGTTGTGCAAGTGATCCTTAGACCTAAGATCACCATGGTATCTTATACACATGAATCCATGTTTTGGTTCATACTTATTTATGATGTAGTCATGTGCGAAATATTCATGGATATGGTGAGTTGTGCATGAAGGTTATGAGCAGGTCAACGAGAAATCGATCACTCTAAGTAAGAGGAGTATTTATCCCATGCATTCTCATCAATGATGACTCAGGAAGTCTTTGATCAAAGCAGGATAAATTAAAAAGGATTTTTAATCTTTCATTAATCGAGTCTTCTGTTATGATTTGAGGTTTAAATAAATAAAGTGTAAGGGTTTGATAATTTTCCATACCAATCACTTATTTGGGATAAAGGAAGATCAAAGAATTGAATTTCATGGTAACTTGCCACTAAAGGGTATTTTGATAATTCTACTAGTTTTTTTATCTTCTAAGTAGGCATGATACATTGCTAGATATCAATCATATCTTGTAGATTATCATGAATTAAATTGATTGAATTTATGAGTCAATTTGAAAGATGGTTCAAATTGGTAGCTAGGGTTAGCTTGATTTGACCTGATTCGATTAGTTGATTTCTAATTGACCTAAATCAATATAATCTAGACCTACTGCTAGCTAGATGAGGAGCCCAAAGGGTCACACATATTAAAAAATTGATCAAGGAAGTCATTTACATGTTTATTAGGGTCATAGGATCCTAATTGGCTAGCTAATTAACATACTAGCATATGTCGGCTAACCTAACTCCTAACCTAATTAGATTGGATTTAAATGCTTGCTATTTGGGCTAACTAATTTGAGTGATACTTAAATTGGATAGATCCTTAAGTGGGGCACCCAAATTAGAATTTATCTTGATTTTTTAGCCTTTATGCATTGATTTAACCAAGAGTTCCAAGGGCTTGGGACTCTTGGTTTCCATATTGGTGTACACATCTTTTAAGGGGCGTAGAAGAACCAAGAGTCCTTCTGTAATTAAATCACCTTTTTGGTGATAAGCCTTAGCGATCCTCTCTATGGGCTTGGGACTCTTGGTTTCCATATTGGCGTACACATATTTTAAGGGGCATAGAAGAATCAAGAGTCCTTCTGTAATTAAATTAATTTTGGTTATAAGTCTTAGCCCCTATCCTCTCTATTAGGTGCCCATTTAGACTGGATTTGATTGATCAAAATATATAATAATGGGCATGAATTCATGAAGGGATGCAATGCTTGGAATATATGGCATATAGGATGGGCTAGAGTCCTGCTTATCAATCATCTTTTTCTAGATAAGCCTTTCTAATTTATATGCCTATTGGGATATTGTAACAAGTCTTTAATTCTAAAATTAAAGACTAATTATCAATTTTTTTCTTGAAGAGTTGCAATAGGCAATTCTTGGCACAAAAATTTAGTGAAACAATGTTTCACTTTGTGCCTTTATGCCAAAAGACTTCTTCTACTTGAAGGGTCTTATCTGATATGTTAAATATCTGATTAGGGGCTGATGAAAGGGTGTATTAGGTGCCTCCTCTCTGCCTATTAAATACTTCGATGATTGAAACCAAAGCATCCAAAGTTTGTCCTAGTAACTCTCTTCCTTCCCTTGTTAAACTTATATTTTAAGACAAGTCCACCAGTTTAAAACAAGGGCTTAAAAAGAGAGTTAGAAAGGATAATAAAATAGTAAGAGAGTTTTTAGAGAGGTTTTGAAATACTTTTCGAAAGAAAAAAAGTCCAAGAAGAGAGAAAGGCTACCAAAATGAGTCAAGCAAGATAAAGGAGTGCTTCCTTGATCCAATTCCTATATGGATCACCTCTTGAGGGTATACAATTATGTACCTCGTATAATAAGGGATATTAGCATTACAAGTATTTTTTTTATTTTCTAATATTTTATCCTATTAATTGATATAATCAAGGGAGTCTTGGGTCTAGGATTTCGGTTGACTAGGATTTTAAGGATTAAATTTTTGAAACCTAGTCTTTTGCTGCATAACCATAACCTAATAGTGGTATCAGAGCCACGTTGATCATTCAATTAATAGTTAATGAAATGTTTGGATGACTATGTCTAGCATAATAGATGTAGCATATGTTGATTGGTGTATGCCACTGATTAGGGTTTCACTTAAATCCTAATCAACATAAAGATATGTTTAGATTATTCAATCATCATTCTAAAATAAGGTTATCCTAACATAGCAGTGGATGTCTGCTATGTTATAAGGTTGTCCTAGAATGATGACATACTTGGCACATATGATATTGTGGTATGCTTGTTAAATAGTTTGTAGAATTAGGATGTATGTGAGACCATGAAAGCTCTTTTTAAAAAATTATATTTAGTCATAGTGTTATAAAATTATAATGCAAATCTATTTAGGATTTGATTGATCAATTGATGTGTAGGAAAGTGATTCTGGGAAGGTAAGGAGAACGTGATTTTTAATTGGGTCTATTGCTTACCTGGCCAAAATTTTGGTGTCTAAGGCAAGCATGGGGGCCTCCCACCTCTCTCCCACTTATCTAGCCAATTTGATTGATTTAGATCTTGATTTGGAAATGCTAATTGATTAAAACACTACTAATTACCTTCCTTCATACTAAGCCAAATTTATGTCAAAACTATAGTAGGTTTGTTATGTAACACAAGGCCTATTATAAGGTTTGATGTAAAATTTGTCTTGGTACATCTAATGCTTTATAGCATGATTGATGGTGTTTTTGTTATGTAACACAAGAGCAACATTACTCAATCATGACTATATAGAAAAGAAGGGTCTAACTAAACTAAGATATTATAGTTTGTTGTATAAACACAAGGCTATAAGTGTCTTAGAGGTAGCTATCATATTGAGAGTTGCATGGGTTGCAATTAGAAAAGAAAATTTCTTATCGTTGAACTCATAACTGTTTGTTATGTAAATCAAAGCATTTATGAGGAATTGGGATCTCAACCCCTAAAGAAATCCTATTAGGTTTTCTCACTTACAATAGGTGAGGGCTATGGTATTCATAAAAAATAGTGGGAGACATAATTAGATTGATAAGTCCTTATCTAATTATATATATCATCTCAGGTGGTATGCTTATACATTACTCTTTATTTATATAGATTAATATTATGACTTCTACTTTATCACTATGGGATATTTAGATGCCAATAAGTTAACTGGTCCTAATTATGTGGATTGGTTAATAAACATATAATTTTTTAACTCAAGAGAAGGTATCCTACATCCTCGAATCTTCTAATCTAGATTCGATCAGAGATGATGCTTCGGAGGAGGAAAAGGCCACATAAAATGTGATAGAATGATAGTTTAACTATCAAGTGCATTATGTTGGCCTCTATGAGCAATGAATTATAGAGGCAACATAAAGAAATGGAACCTCAGTCCATATGGCTCAATCTTAAAGAGCTTTTTGGAGAGCAAAGTAGGGCTGCCCGATATGAAATATCAAAGCTGTCATTCCAAGTATGTATGAGTGAGGGCTCGTCTGTTCAAGTCCATATACTTAAGATAAATGACTTAATCACTCAATTAGGTTAAATAGGATTTGTTATGGATGAAGAGTTTAATCAGGACTTGATCCTGCAATCACAACCTGAATCCTTCTCGTAGTTTGTCATGAACTACCACATGAACAAACTGAATCTTTCATTATCAGAGTTGCTTAATATGCTTAAGACAGTTGAGAGACATTTAAAGGGAACAAGCTCATCTTCTTCTAATTGATAAGAAGAAGACATAGTAATAAAAAAAGATTCAAAGAGAAAGTGGAACCCTAAGAAAAGCATCCAGAAGAGGAAGAAGGCAAAGAAGTCTTCTGCTGATGAAACCTGTTTTCATTATGGCAAGTAGCAACATTAGAAAAAGAACTGCAAGTTTTATCTTTCTTGTCCGAAAGCTAATGCCGATTGAGCATCAAAAGGTTTGTACATGATACAAACTAATTTGTCATTGAGTACTTTAGCTTCTGATTCATGCGTATTGGATACCGCATGTGGATCCCATATATGCAAGTCTTTGCAGGGACTTCCCAAAATTAGAAGCTTGAAAAAAGGTGACTTCAAGCTTTATGGTACGAGTGGTGAAGCCATTCAAGCGGAAGCTATGGGCACCTATCTGTTGTTATTGCCTTCAGACAAATTTTTAGAACTGAAAGACTATTATACATTCCAATGTTATTAGAAATATTATTTCTATACCCTTATTATTAACAAGATTTTAAAATTAATATAAAGAGTAGTGGATGCTTTATTTGTCATTCTAATATATTTTTAGACTAGTTTATTTATTAATGATCTTTTAGTTCTTTCCTGAATGATGAAGTTTTACTTGTTGAAAACAAGAAAAGAAAGAGAGAAGATGTTAATGTCACTTTATCTGGCATTCGATTAGGTCATTTAGTGAGCCTAGGATAAACAAGTTGTATAAGATGAATTCTTTGATCCTTATGATTATCAATCATTAAGGACTTATTAATCCTGTTTCATAGATAAAATGACCAAATCTCTATTTACTGGTCATGGAGATAGGGCAACTGAGTTATTAGGATTAATACATATAGATGTAAATGGACCCATGTCAACTTAGGCTAGAGGAAGATACTCTTATTACATCATCTTTACTAATGATTTAACTAGGTTTGGATATGTGTATTATATGAAACATAAATCCGAAGCCTTTAATAAATTTAAAGAGTATCAAAGTATTGTTAAGAAATAAACTGGAATGAGTATTAAAATTTTTCAGTCAAATCGAGGAGGAGAATACTTATCTCATGAGTTTCTTGATCATCTTAAGGATAAAGGCATTCTCTCAAAATGGACACCTCCATATACATCACAATTAAATGGTATAGTAAAAAGGAGGAATCGTACCTTATTAGACATGGTAAGGTCCATGATGAGCTTCACTGATCTTCCTGTATCCTTCTAGAAGTATGCCCTAGAGATTGCTGCTTATATGCTAAACAAAGTACCATCAAAATCAGTAGCTAGCACTCCTTATGAATTATGGAATGGCAAAAGACCAAGTCTTAAATATCTTAATATTTGGGGTAGCCCAACTTATGTTAGAAATGTATTTGGACATAATCTGAGTGCAAGGGCTGATAAATGTAGGTTCATAGGTTATCCTCGAAAAGGTATTGGATACCTCTTTTATCATCCTACTGAACAAAAAGTCTTTATCAGTAAACATGCCACTTTCTTGGAAAAGAAATTTATCCAAGAAGGAGGTAGTGGGAGGATACTTGAACTTAATGAAGTATAAGATCATCAACCTACTCCTATAGACAATCAACCTCAAATTTCTCAACCATAAGTATCTATTAATAAGGTACCACCACAACACTCACCTTTTCTCCATACATCAGAGAGAGTGCGGGATGCACCTCTCAGATATGGCTTTGTCATTAGTAATGACAATGAAGCTAGCATCATTAAAGATTGATCCTTTGACCTATATCGAAGCTGTCAAGAGTAAAAACTTTGACAAATGGCTGGATGCCATGAAATCTAAAATGGACTCCATGAAAATCAACCAGGTTTGGACCTTGTTGATCCACCTGAGAGAGTAAATCCAATAGGATGTAAATGGGTCTTCAAAAGAAAGATTGGAGCAGATGGCCAAGTAGAAACCTACAAGACTAGGCTAGTAGCAAAAGTTTTCAAACAAAGACATAGAATTGACTATGATGAAATATTTTTGCCAGTAGCTATGCTCAAGTCCGTTAGAATTTTCTTGCTATAGCTGTATACTATGATTATGAAATATGGCAAATGGATGTAAAAATTGCCTTCCTTAATGGGTATCTTGAGAAAAAAGTCTATATGTCATAGCCAGAAGGGTTTGTCTCAAGTGGGAGACCACCCGTTTGCAAGCTTAAAAATCTATTTATAGATTAAAGCAAGCATCGAAGAGTTGGAACATCCAATTTGATGATAATTTAAGGAATTTGGTTTCTTTAAAAATATAGATGAACTATGTGTGATAAGACGACAAATGGGAGTTCCATTGTCTTCTAAATATTATATATTGATGATATACTTATCATTGAAAATGATATTCCAATGTTGCAATTGGTCAAAGCTTGCCTATCTAAACAGTTTTCCATGAAGGATTTGGGAGAAGCATCCGATATACCAGTTATAAAGATCTATAGAGATAGATCTAAGAGGATGCTCGGCTTATCTCAATCCAGGTACATTGACTTAGTATTAAAAAGTTTAATATGGAGGGAAGTAAAAGGGTTACTAGCCCATGAGTCAAGGCATACATCTTTCTAAGAAGATTTCTCCTAAGACACTTGAAGAGAGACAAAGGATAAGTAAGATTCCTTATGCTTCGACTATAGGATCAATTATGTATGCCATGTTATGTACTAGGCATGATGTTGCTTATGCCTTAGGCATAGCAAGCATATTCCAAGCAGATCTAGGGGAGGATCATTGGAAAGCTATGAAAAACATTCCTAAGTACCTTAGAAAAGACTAAAGATATTTTTCTAATATATGGAGGATCAAATTTAAAACTAAAAGGCTAATAAAAGATCTACATAAAGAAATTATTAATAAAATTAATATCAGTAATCAGATCTATAAATAATTAGCTGATTCACACAGACGAGCTTATGGATTTATAGTAGAGGATTATATTATGATATGGATTATGCCAGAGTGGTTTTTCTTTAGAACCATTAAGAAACTATATGCCCAAGGAGCAGGCCCTTTTAAGATCTTAATAAATTGGGATAAATGCATATATTATGGATCTACCATCTGATTATAGCATTAGCACTACTTTTAATGTATCAAATCTAATAAAATATAAAGAACCAAGATTAATACCTATGACCCTTTTGAGCCTAACTCCTTTGATGAGAGTGATCCCCCACCCATGTCCACAATCAAGAGTTTCTCGAAGCATGATTGGATTGAAAAGATTCTAAACAAGTAGGTCATTTCTATTTGGAGTTGTGGATATCAGAGATATCTAGTGAGATGGCAAGGCTACCCTGAGTCTAAGGACACATGGATTACCTGAGAAGAGCTACAGCAAATTGATCCTGATATTCTTGAGCACTACCGAGCAGTATGAAGAGCTTGACTCAATGGAGTTGATTCTTACCAGCCCAGGAAAATGATGAGGACATCACCCAATCCAGATCCTGATGCACATCTTTGAGTAGATATTTATATTTTTTTATTTTATCTAGATGTATGGGGATTGGACATATTATTTATTTATTTTTATTAATATTCTTGTATCTAGCTCATACACGGATCTTAGAGCATGAACACTGGATTAGTCTAAAGTCTATTTTAGATTAGGCTAGTTGTTTCATATTGATTTGAGTCTTAGTATTTTGGTTTATCTGGTTTACAATCTATTGGAGAGTCCCAGAGTTTCAGTCTCAAATTTGTGGAGGACTAATCTCCATATAAAGAAGTCCCATGTATTAGTTGAAACATCAACAAAGAATTGAATAGAACCTTTTGGATTTTTCCCGACTCTCTCTTCTTCTTTATTTCTTCCTCTCTCTTCTTCTTCTTTCTCTCCTCTTTTCTCTCTCTCCTCCTCCCCTAATCTTCTTCTTCCTCCTATTGCTCTATTTTTCAAACTCACGATTCCCTTTCTAGCTGACATCGAGTTTCCAAAGTCTCCACAACCTCCCCTATTTCAACTTCCAACCATAGATCCCTCGTCACCGTCAATAGTCGACCTCCTGACCTCAAATCCCTCATCACCATCAACAGTTGACCTCCCGACCACAGCTCCCACCGGTAATCATCCATACCCAAACACCAACCATCCCAACTCATTCCACCTACACCAAACTCATCCAACCGCCACTATAAGAACCACTTCCCCTCCGACCACCATCGATGATGCATTGCCCGAAGTTGAGCACACCACTATCAACCCCATCTTCTCCCCCTCAAATCCATGGAAAAACCTACTACCAATGAACACCGATTCATCATCCTTGTTGTGCCACCCTCTTCCCACCCATGCCACTATAAATCACTGGAACAGAGTCATGCCCCCTTCTCCCTATGCCACCGCCTTCACTCTGGTGCCATCACTAGCAAAATCCCCACTAGAACTTCCATCCAAAGAATCATTCCACTATTTGTCATGCTAATTAAAGCATAATCCCTCTTTGCATAATCATGAAAGCAGGGAGGGGTTCTGCATGCCTCTCAAAGCAAAGTTGATTTGCCTTGCTAACTTCAAGCTAAAGCAGGAAAAGGAAAAAAAGAAAAGAAAGGAAAAAAAGTGGGTTTAAAAGTCAAAAATTTGGGTTTCATATAATTTGAGTTTCATACCATTTGACTCTTGAACATCCTAATGTTGACCCCATAAGTGATTTTGATGATAACCAAATAATGGTGCATGCATTTGATTTACTAACAACTCTTCAAGTGGTTCACAAGTTTTTGTAGGATGAATTCATTGTTCAAATTTCAACTCCTACATTTTCATTTCTTGTTTTGAGTTATGTTGTAATTGAATTTTGTAAAGAAGAACCCAAAGAAAAAAGCAAAGAAAGATCATAAAATTGGGTTACTTCTAAGTGTGTTTCAAGCTTTTAGTCTCTTGGAAACTGGTTGGAATTGAAGACTTCTTGAAGCTTGAAGACAAGCTGGATGGAATCTGGAGAAAGACTGAGCAATTCACTGATACATTCATCCGAGCCGACTCGAGGAAGAAGAGAGCCTACTCTGGCACTTGGCACGCATGAGATTTCTGGCACGCATATATCTGAGCCGACTCTGAGGGACTCGAGCCGACCCATTTAGAGTGCTAATTCTTGAATCAAACAAGTGAGCCGACCCAAAGGAAGTTCGAGCTGACTCTATCACATGGTCAGATATTCGATGACTCTTCAGAAGTTCGAGCCGACTCCTCCAGAGTCTAGAAAATTATTTTTGAGCAGAACAGTCATCCGAGTCGACTAGAGTAGAAGTTAGCTGACTCATCCAGACTGACATTTTGAAGGCCTGAGAATCCAAGCCGACTCTAATTAAGGCGAGCCTACTCTTACAGAGTGAAGAATCAAGACACTGTGCAAGCGAGCCGACTGGATTGAAGAGAGTCGACTCAACCAGAACTCCTCTAAGGATCCGAGCCGACTGGAGTAATCCGAGTCGACTTGAAGGTCAATTTCAAACTTGCAACGGCTAGTTCCAGAACTCAGAATTTGAATCCAAAAGTACTCCAACGATCAAATGTCACATCCTAACAGTCTACAATGACTTAAATTGCCTTGGAATGATGGAAGGCCCTATATTTGAGGGATTTGAACTTCCTTGAAGCAAGAGTTAGAGAGTTCTTTAAAGAAAAAATGCTTTATTGAATATCCAACTTACCAACAAAGAAGAGAGCACTAAGAGCATTCAAGATAGCCTTCAAGTCTTCACCAACTCTCATCTGAAGCTTGAAGCACTTGGTAAAGAAGCATAGAAGCCATTAAAGTGCATTCAAGTAGACTTCTCTAGAGCTGCATCGGCAACCACTCGATAAAATTAGTTTGTCATTTTGTTGCTTTTCTTTTCAATTCATTCTTGAATTGTTGGGTTATGGTGAGCCCGTTTGAAAAGCCAATAGGTTCTTGGTAAGCCTTTGTTAAAAACCAAGTGTTGGGTTCTTGGTGATCCTGGTAAAACCAAGTTGGGTTTTCTTTGGTAATCCGGTAAAACCAAAGTATACAAGTTTGGATTGTGAGCTTGTTTAAATAATCTGACCATATTCCGGTGGGGAATATAGTTGAAATCCCAAGTGGTAATCTTGGATAGTGGATGTAGGAGCGGGTTTGCTCTAAATCACTATAATTTTTGTATGTTTGTGTTGTGGTTCTCTAATTTATTTTTGCTTCTGTAGTTAATTGATTTATCACAGTACCTAACACTTTAACAGGGATTTCAAAGTATATAATTGCTTAAATTTTTTAAATTCCCATTTACCCCCCTCTTGGAAAAGCCACCTGGGCAATAACTGGTATCAGAGCAGTGTCTCTGAATACATTTAGAGTAAAGATTGATGGCTCATCCCATGAGTACATCCTTGGCCGAAGGCCAATCTACTAATAGACCTCCACTCTTCACTAGCAAAAATTATTCTTACCGGAAAGCTAGAATAAAATTTATATACAAACCATTGATTTTCAATTATGGAAGGTCATTCTGAAAGGGCCACAAATTCCCATGATTAAATTGATGGCATGGATATCCCTAAGCCTGAAAAGGAATGGGATGAACACGACATGAAGATGGGAGAATTAAATACCAAAGCAATGAATTTACTACATTGTGCTTTGGATGCTAGCAAGTTTAATCGAACTTCTAATTGCTCTTTAGCAAAGGAGATTTGGGATAAACTCGAAGTGACCCACGAAGGAACTTCCTAAGTGAAGACTTCGAAAATAAATCTTCTAGTACATAGTTATGAACTGTTTAAATGGAACCTACTGAAACCATATCTGCCATTTTTACTAGATTTATAGATATTATTAATGACTTGAAAAGTCTTTGCAAGGTTTATTCAACTAACATAGTATATAAGATCTTAAGATCACTTCCGAATAAATGGGATCCCAAAGTGATTACCATCCAAGAAGCGAAAGATCTGAACACCCTTTCTTTGGATGAATTAATGGGTTCACTCATCATACATGAATTGACCATGCAGCATAGAACTGATGATGATCAAAAGAAGAAGAAGATAATTGCCTTCAAAGCTGCATTGGTATCAAAGAAAGATGAGGAATCGGAAGATGACTCCACCTCCTCCTAAGACAATTGAAGATGAAGATATAGCAATGGTCGTAAGGAGATTTAGAAAGTTTATGGGAAAGAAAAAAGGAAGATTTAATAAAAAATTTCATAAATGAGGAGAGCACTCCAAGGACAAGGACAAGAAAAAAGAAAAGGAAAAAGAACAAGTGCCCACATGCTACGAATGTAAGAAACTGGGCACATTCATCCAGATTATCCCTACTAAAGAAATTTTTAAAGAAAAAGAAAAAAGGTGATGGTTGCCACATGGAGCGATAGTGAGGAATCCAACTCAACTGAAGAGGAAGAGACCACAAAAATAGCTAATTTATGTCTAATGGATCTCGAGGATGAGATAACATCCTCCAATGCTCAAATTAAATTTATATTTGATGAATTAAATTCTGTATTTCATGATTTATTATCTAAATTTAAAAAGATTGGAGTAAAGATTAGATCCTTAAAGAATATCAATGATTCTTTACTAAAAGAAAAGGAAGAGATTTCAAAAAAGAATCTTTTATTGCAAAAGAAATACATGTCTTTTCTAACAATTGTAAAG
Organism: Areca catechu; assembly: GCA_021397845.1. Taxonomy (NCBI): domain Eukaryota; kingdom Viridiplantae; phylum Streptophyta; class Magnoliopsida; order Arecales; family Arecaceae; genus Areca; species Areca catechu. The sequence continues at coordinate 44,901,000 of CM038038.1, forward strand.
CTTTGAAAACTAAGAATAGTTCTTATCTTAACAAAAACAAAGCTTTAATAAATGGAAATAATGAGTTGAAAAAGGAGGTTGAAAAACCACTTGTTGAAAAACTTACATTATCTTCTAACAAGCTTGAGTTGATTCTTAAAGACAAAAAGATTCTGGTAACAAAGCTGGAATTGGTTTTAATTCCTCAAATTCAAATAGTATTTCAACAACTACTTTTATGAAACCAAAAGTTTATGTTCCAAAATTTACATCTCAAAAGGCTTTTGCAACCAATGGTTCTGCTTCTACTTCTAAAACTACTTTGTATGTTCCTAAGAGCTTAATAGAAAATCATTTATATCTGCATCTCATGCATCAACATCTAGAACTTCAAAATATGCATCTTCTCAAAATTCTAGAATCAAATGTTTTGCTTGCAAAGGGTTAGGATATAAAGCTTTTTAATGCAATATTATTAGAAATATCCAAACTAAATCAAAAAAGATTTGGTTTCCAAAGGAACCACCTCCACTAACCTGCAAGGACCCAAGTTAGCTTCGGTACCTAAAATAACTTATTGATTATCTTGTAGGGATGTCTTGCAGTCCAAAAACTGAAGAAAAGATGGTATCATGATAATGGCTATTCAAGATATATGATGGGTGACAAGAATCAGTTCATTACCCTGGAAATGAAAGAAGGAGGTATAGTTACTTTTGGAGATAATGGCAAGGAAAAATAATCGGAATCGGTAAGATCAAGATAACCCCTGTACTTTTATTGAAAATATTGCTAGTAGATAAATTAAAGCATAATTTATTGAGATTAGTCAATTATGTGATAAAGGCTTCAAGGTTATCTTTGAATCATCTATGTGTATTGTAACAAACTCTCTTGATTCTAGTAGTAAGTTTATTAGACATAGACTTGAAATATTTATGTGGTAGATCTTAATGATTTTGCCATATCAAGTAGTTCCAGTCTTGTTGCAATGAATGTTAAGACCAAGGAGTCTTGTTTACTTTGGCATAGATGATTAGGTCATGCTAGCATGCATACTATTGCCAGGTTAATTTTCAAAAACCCTTGTTAGAGGCATACCTAAGTTTAAAGTAGACTTTGATCATGTTTGTGATGCATGCCAAATGGGTAAACAAACTAGGGGGAGTTTTAAACCCAAAGTATGATTTCAACTTCGACCTCTGAGCTACTTCACATGGACTTATTTGGATCAACTAGAACCACAGGCCTAGGAGGTATGAAATATGCCCTTATGATTGATACGATTTTCTAGATTTACATGGATTTTATTTATTGCTCACAAAGATGAAACCTTTAAAGTATTTCAAAAATTTCACAAAAAGCTTCAAATCAGAAAAATCTATCAATTATTTCAATTATGAGTGATCACGGCACCGAATTTGAAAATCAATTTTTTGATGATTATTGCACAGAAAACGGCATTGATCACCACTTCTCCGCTCTTAAGACACCACAACAAAATGATGTTGTAGAGAGCAAAATCAGGACTTTGGAAGAGATGGCTCGAACGATGTTATGTGAAGGCAATCTTCTAAGGTACTTTTAGAAAGCGGTGAACACTGCTTGTTATATTTTAAACCGTGTTTTGATCCATCCTATTTTGAAGAAAACCCCTTATGAGCTTTTGAATGAAAAGAAACCCAATATTAATTATTTTCACATCTTTGGATATAATGCTTTATGCTTAACTGGAAAAGATAATCTAGGAAATTTGATGCTAAATCAGATGAAGCAGTTTTTCTCGATTATTCATTACATAACAAAGCATATAGAGTATTCAATAAAAAAACTCTTACTATAGAAGAGTTAATGCATGTATTTTTGATGAAACTAACCCTTCACCTTCTAAAAAGGAAGAGTGCATAGACAATGATGCAATACCATTCAAAAGAAATGAAAGACTTGAGCATACAAGAAATATTAATGAAGAAGGAGAAGAATGGTAAGGATCATGTAGATCCACCAAGGGAATGGAGGTACATAACTTCTCATCCAAAGGAATTAATTATTGGTAGATCCTTCTCAGGTGTTAGGACTAGGTTTGCATATAGAGATGCACATGATTACCTAGCCTTTGTATCCCAAATAGAACCACATACCTTAGAAGAGACTGAAAATGACCCAAACTGGATGATGGCCATGTATGAAGAATTGAACTAGTTTGAAAGAAATAAGGTTTGAACACTAGTTGATAGACCTAAAGACCATCCAATTATAGGAACCAAATGGCTCTATAGGAACAAATTAGATGAGCACAGGAAATGTGGTAAGAAACAAAACTAGATTAGTGGCTAAGAGAAATAACCTAGAAGAGGGCATTGATTTTGATGAAACATATGCACCTATAGCTAGACTAGAAGCTATTTGATTATTTCTTGTATTTGCTTGCTACATGAATTTTAAACTTTTTCAAATGGATGTAAAAAGTATATTTTTAAATGGTTTCATTTTAGAACAAGTTTTTATAGAACAACCATCAGGTTTTGAAGATCATGTTTTTCCAAACCATGTATTTAAATTGAATAAAGCTTTATATGGTTTGAAACAAGCACTTAGAGCCTGGTATGATAGACTTAGCACCTTTTTAATTGAAAACAATTTTTTAAGAGAAAATGTTGATAAAACTATTCATCAGGAGAAAAAAATAATAAAATATTAGTTGTACAAATTTATGTTGATGATATTATATTTGGTGCAACTAACGAAGCTCTTTGCGAAGAATTTGCTAAGTTAATGCAAGGAGAATTTGAAATGAGCCTAATGGTGAACTTAACTACTTCCTTGGACTTCAAGTGAAACAAACAAAGAAGGAATCTTCATCAACCAAGCCAAATATACTAAGAAAATAATCAAAAAGTTTGGTATGGAGTCAGGCAAACAAATGAACACACCCATGAGCCCATCTTGCAGATTAGACAAAGATAAAAATGGATCCAATATTAACCAAAAGCTTTATAGTGGTATGATCGGATCCTTATTATACTTAACTGCAAGTAGACCTGATATCTTGTATAGTGTATGTGTATGCTAGATTTCAATCTAATCCTAAAGAATCACATATGCTTGCTGTTAAAAGAATTATCAGATATTTGAAAGGTACAAGTAATTTAGGTCTATGATTTTCAAAACATTCTTTATTGAATTTAATTGGATTTTTGAATGCTGATTATGCTGGTTGTAGAATTGATAGAAAAAGTACTAGCGGCACATGCCAATTCTAGGGTTGAATTTAATCTCATGGCATTGTAAGAAACAAAATCGGTAGCACTTTTTACTGCTAAGGTAGAGTATGTTGCTGTAGGGAGTTATTGTGCACAAGTGTTATGGATTAAACAATAACTAGAAGACTTTGGTGTTACATAATATAAAATTCCAATCAAATGTGATAACACGAGTGCTATAAATTTGACAAAAATCCAATTCAGCATTCTAGAACTAAGCATATAGAGATTAGACACCATTTTATTAGAGATCATGTTTTGAATGGTGACATTGAACTAGAGTTTATCCCAATTTAGAACCATTTAGCTGACATTTTTACTAAGCCACTTAATTAGGATAGATTTGAAATGCTTAGAAAAGAATTAGGTATTTGTGATTCTTTCTAGTTTTTCCTAACCTAATTTTTTCAAAAATTTAAAAAAAATTATCTACAAAACCTCCTACATCAATTCAAATTCTTTGAACAACTTTTCTTGAGATTTTATTGAACTAATTTCAATTTTTAAATCATTTCAACTTTTGTGGAAAGTTTCTGTTCGAGTCAACTCGAGCAATTTTGCTCTGGTCGAGCCGACTCGAATCTCTGTTATTTCTGCTTTTGCTCTGGTCGAGCCGACTCGAATGTCAAGAAAATGCTTTTTTTTATAGAGCCGAGTAATCTTTTTTCTTACTCTCACTCTCTATTCTATTCTAAACTCTGTCATTCTACTTGGAACCTTTACCAATTCACCAAAAACCTTTTCTCGAAGCCTTGATTTCCTATTTCTTGCAATTTGCTGCAATGGCTCCAAGAAGATCTACATGGAAGCACTCCCAAGTAGCTAAATCAAGCTCTCACAGTGATAATCTGAGGAAGAAGAAAGAAAAGAAGAGAAAATCTTCTCTTGGACTGAAAGAAGAAGAAGCACCTTCTCCAACCGGGCAAATCACTTCAATGGCCAATCGTCTGGTCACATGTGAGAGAAGGATTGATTTCTCCTTCCTGGAAGAACTAGAAATGAAGATTGGGACTTGGATTGATAACCAAGGTTGGAAGTTTTTCTGCTCATTAGACATTTCGACCTACACTTCCTTGGTATGAACTTTCTTTGAAAATCTAGTTCTTGAAGAATATCATGTGGAATCCATTGTCAAAGGAGTAAAGGTTGTTAGGGATGAAGAGAAATTGAGCAACCTACTACAAATGCCGACTGACAGTGAAACAGAGCTAACCCTAAAGGACAAAGAACAAGCACTGAGGCTCATCTTGGAAAGATCAGATGTAAGCTCCGTCAAACATGTTCAAGCCAACATGTTATCCATGGAAATGCGGCTACTCCACAACATGATAAGTCAAATTTTTCTTCCCCGAACTGGTCGTTTCGACTGGGTGAGTGAACGGGATATGATCTTTATGGAACATATCATCGAAGGAGAAGCCCTCAACCTTCCATACATTATGATCATACAAATGAGGGAGGCAACAAGAAAGATCAAGGTAAGCTTGCCATATGGTATGGTATTCACTTTACTATTTGAAGATGCTGGAATTGACCTAACAGATGAAGTCGGCAAGCCTCTCCACCACTTCGACACCTACTCAATTAATTCTCTTAAGAGAATGGGATATCAATTACAAGGAGTCTGGATGAAGAAGTTATCTGGTCAAATGACTGCCACTTCTTCTAATGATAACATTGATGAACCTCCTGCTGATGAAACAAATAAATCTGAGGACAATGTTGAAGACACTTCTGAATGTACAATGAAAACACCATCTGAGCTTAAGGAGTTTATATCTCAATAGATGGAAACAATTTCTAATTCTCTTACAAGCCACATCAACTTTGCACTTAATGAATTACGCCAATCAATTGATAACAGCTTGCAGAAAATCAAGTCTGAACAGAAGCTACATGAAGAAAAGATGGAAAGAGAGATGGACAGTTTCAAAGAAGAAATTCGAAGTATCCTAGTGCACTCACAGAAGGAAATGTTCACTGCGAGGATGCTTCTTTACTGACCTACAAAGAGTCACCAGCACCTCCTGCTCAATCATTTCCTATGACTTCAAAGTTTCCTTCATCTGATCCTCCATCATCCAAAGCTAAACCTGATCTCCCCAAGAAGAAACCAAAAACCAAGAAGACTAGCACACCTATAGCCCCTGTTAGAACCAAATTGAGGGATCATAGGTTCAAACCTCTTAAAACCAAAACTTCAGATAGGGTTATAGATGTTGCCTCTTCCTCGAGTGAGGAAGAAGAATAGGATGATTGGTTAGACTCTGGGTTATAATGATCACATCTTTGTATTTCTGACTTTTAATAGTATTTAGGCTTTTCTTCCTATCTTTTGTAGTCAAGAAACTTTGTGAATAAAAAGAAAAAGTTTTATCTTACTGAACTTTCATATTTTGTACCTTGTATTGAACTTTTTTAAATGAAATGAAAATCATTTTGATATTTTCTAAATCTGTCATGAATTATCTTGAGATTATGCAATGTTTATAATACAACTGTGATGAGTTTTAATTAGAATATCTAAATGAAATTGAGAAAGTGAAATTATCTCAAACAAATATTAAAATCTTTCTCATTCTATTTCAAAATGTGAGCTTTAATGTAAATACCTTTTTGATTGTTTGACAAAAAGGGGGAGAATGGTATCTATGTTGAGCTATCATGAAAAATCTGAGCTAACAAAAGAATTTTGAGCTTCCTTGAAATTATTCACTACTGGTTTCATGCTTTGAAAGTTATTCATAAAATATATGAAAAGAATGAAAAAGGGGGAGCACATAAGTGATTGTGTTTAAATGAACCTAATTGTTTTAGAACCTATAGGAAAGGGAGATTTTTTTTAGCTTTAACTCTAAACCCTTCTTTTGCTCTGAATGCTCTAAATTTCAGCTCTTAAATTAGCTTTAATTCTTTCAATTTTAAACTCTGATACTTCATGTTTATGCTAATTCTGACACATTAAAGTATTCGAAGCTTAATACCTTGATTCACACAAAAGCACTGACATCGATACTATACAATTTCATCACTAGAGCTTTGATACTTATTTACAAATATATTAGCTCTAATACATATGCATACTTACTTTCAAATACTTGTATACATGTAACTGTAAAGAATTTTTCATGCCCAGTGTTTTGTCATCATCAAAAAGGGGGAGATTGTTGACCCCATAAGTGATTTTGATGATAACTAAACAATGGTGCATGCATTTGTTTTACTACAACTCTTCAAGTGGTTCACAAGTTTTTGTAGAATGAATTCATTGTTCAAATTTCAACTCCTACATTTTCATTTCTTGTTTTGAGTTGTGTTATAATTAAATTTTGTAAAAAAGAACCTAAAGAAAAAAGCAAAGAAAGATCATAAAATTGGGTTACTTCTAAGTGTGTTTCAAGCTTTTAGTCTATTGGAAACCTATTGGAATTCAAGACTTCTTGAAGCTTCAAGACAAGATAGATGCATTATGGAGAAAGACTGAGAAATTCATTGATACATTCATCCGAGCTGACTTGAGGAAGAAGAGAACCAACTCTGGCACTTGGCATGCATGAGATTTCTGGCACGCAAATATCCGAGCCGACTCTAAAGAACTCGAGCCAACCTGTCCAGAGTGCTAATTCTTGAATCAGATAGGCGAGCTGACCCAAAGGAAGTTCGAACCGACTCTATCACATGGTCAGACATCCGAGCCGACTCTTCAGAAGTTCGAGTTGACTCTTCCAAAGTCCAGAAAATTGTTTCTGAGCAGAACAGTCATCCGAGTCGACTAGAGTAGAAGTTAGCCGACTCGTCCAGACTGACATTTTGAAGGCCTGAGGATCTAGCCGACTCTAATCAAGGTGAGCCAACTCTTACAGAGTGAAGAATCAAGACACTATGCAAGCGAGCTGACTGGATTGAAGAGAGTCGACTCAACTATAACTCCTCTGAGAATCCAAGCTGACTCGAGTAATCCGAGTCGACTCGAAGGTCGATTATAGACTTGCAACGGCTAGTTTCAGAACTCAGAATTTGAATCCAAAATGTACTCCAATGGTCAAATGTCACATCCCAACAGTTCTACAACAACTTAAATTGCCTTGGAATGATGGAAGGCCATATATTTGAGAGATTTGAACTTCCTTAAAGCAAGAGTTAGAGAGTTCTTCAAAGAAAAAATGCTTTATTGAATATCCAACCTACCAACAAGGAAGAGAGCACTAAGAGAATTCAAGACAGCCTTCAAGTCTTCACCAACTCTCATCTAAAGCTTGAAGCACTTGGTAAAGAAGCAATAGAAGCAATTAAAGTGCATTGAAGTGCATTCAAATGGACTTCTCTAGAGCTGCATCGGCAAGCACTCAACCAAAATTAGTTTGTTATTTTGTTGCTTTTCTTTTCAATTCATTTTTGAATTATTGGGTTATTGGTGAGCCCGGTTGAAAAACCAATAGGTTCTTGGTGAGCCATTGTTAAAAACCAAATGTTGGGTTCTTGGTGATCCTAGTAAAACCAAGTTGGGTTTCTTTGGTGATCTCGATAAAACTAAAGTGTAGAGGTTTGGATTGTGAGCCTGTTTAAAACAATCTGACTGTATTCTGGTGGGGGATATAGTGGTAATCTTAAATAGTGGACGTAGGAGCTAAGTTGCTTCGAACCACTATAATTTTTGTGTGTTTATATTGTGCTTCTCTGATTTATTTTTGCTTCTGCAATTAATTGATTTATCACAGCACCTAACACTTTAACAGGGATTTCTAAAGCACATAATTGCTTAAATTCTTTAAATTTCCAATTCATCCCCTCTTGGGAAAGCCACCTGGGCAACACCTAATCATGATCAAAGAGTTTGCATACTTTTCAAAGCACTTTCAGAAGACTACACCAACTATAATTATGGATTTATTATATCAGATATAACATTACTTTGATTTTGAAAATCCTAACTGTGATTATTTTCTTTTGGTACTCCAAGTCCAAGGACTTTATCGGACTCGCCATCCAGCTAGGATCATAACCCAACTTGGTCAACGCCTTCTCTTTCAATTTTGACTACAATCAAATTTGTGAGCACCTTTAGCACTTATAATATTTAATTAATATTGGTAGTGAGTCTTATTCTTTATTTTATTAGATTTATATATTAATTATTTATGCTTAGCCTAAATTTATGGGTAGTTTCTCATTACCCATGATCCTATTTTTAAGTTCTAGGGTTTTCATTGTTGCTTGTAGTTATTTAAAAAAATGATTATAGCTTAATCCCTTCCATATTCATTAAAAAATACCTAATTTTGATTTATAGTTTTTGTTTGCTGATAATTAAATAAAAAAATCTGCATTAGTCCCTCTTTGCATCCCTAGATCAGGCTATCCTGTATCAAGCATATTAGATTAAAAGTAATTTTAATCACTAAATCATACATTAAAATAATTCTAAAAACCTACCTTATAGGATCAGGATAAAATTTGAAAAGAGTATAGATGCTGAAATTAAAATCAGCATGCATCGATCCAACTGATGCATGCTATAGATCTAATTTATAAACATATATATGATCGGATCTCATACTCGTCGTGGGTCGATGAACATTGCTACTAATGGAGCATGATGGAAGTTCTGGACATCGCCTCGTAGGGTCATATAGGATATCCGATGTCTACAAAAAGTCCACTGAAGCCCCGAGAAATCACCTTCTCTAGAGTGCTAGCTCCATGTGGAGGCTATGGATGGCTGATCTGAAAACCTTCCTTCAAATTTTTTTAAGTCCTCCAAGAAGATAAGAAGATGGAAGATTAAGAGGATCAAGTCATAGAAGAAACAAAAACCAAAAACCAATTTTTCTATTTTTCTTTTCTTCCTTTCTTTCTCTCTTTTCTTTTCTCCCCTAGCACCAGAAGTCCCCATGCCAATTTATTTTTCATGCCCACTCTAATATTCTTTTCTATGATTTTTCTCCATGGATTTTGATAGTAAAAGCTCCTCAAAGATGTCACACAATCCCAGCAAAAAGCCTTTCAAATATGCATGGGGAAATTAGGATAAATCTAAAGAATAGAGTTTTTCTAGGACTAGCTGTTAATTCTTCAATATCAATCCATTCAATTTAAATTAAAATTAATTAAAATAAATTCTAAAATTTATTAAAGCTTATCCTACCCAAATGAGATTGATATAAGGCATCAAAACTCATTTTTTGTGTTGAAAACTTCATGCAAAAATCAAAAATTCATGGAGAAATCTAAAGGTGCAAGAATCAATTTTGACTTGGTCAAAATAGATACAAAACTATATTAAATCTTCTTTAAGGATTTTCTTGGATTAGTTCCAATTAGAATGGATAATATGAAGGGAACTAATCATATCTTGGCATGGATATTCTTCAAGCAAAATCCATTTTTGCAAGGAGAACAAAGTGGTGCGAGGAAAAAACTAGGATCCAAGGTTTAACTTAGTCAACCTTAATTCTAATCTTAATTTAATTTGGTTTAACCAATTTAAATAGCTTGAACCTAATATAATTAATCTATAATTTAAATTTAATTAATTAAAAAAATAATTAAGTTTAAATCTAAATTAAATCAAGATTAATTTTTTTAGTGATTAGGTCATCGAATAACCTAATCAAGTGAAATCTAATTGAACCAAATTCAAATAGATTTGACCAAATATTTTCACTTAATAAATTGACCCAATTAGAAGCAATTACTAATTAATCCTTCTAATATTAATTAATAATTATTTATTTATTTATTTATAACTTTTTTATAAGAGAAATTGTTGAACATATTTATAATATTGTCACTAGATGATTTTTAATCGTCGATCAGCCATCATGATCAATTGAAAACTTCTATTATGTATCACCTCATAAGTTTGAACCCTAAGCCAGTAGCTAGGAATGATTTTCTAAACTAATTAATATAACCATGTAGCAATGGTGCCAATGTCTAGATGGTCGAATGATGGTAAAGCAACAATCAGGAACCCAGGCTATGGTTACCATATAATTTATCTCTTTGACTTAATGCTCAAGATGAAATCAGGGTCTACTACCAACTTTGAATAAGTGTATCCGAATGTGCCTCAATATGCTAAATCCCATGACTCCTCACCAAGATTATCCAAGCCTAGGTTTTGCTAAATTAAAATACTACCGAGTATTTACTCCAACAACTTGAAATAGTCAATCCCTTCTTGACTCAACACCGACTTAATAAGTACTTGATTGCACCCATAAACTTCTGTCACTGGATTAAAAATCTAGATAGTCTAGTACCAAAGTATAGTGAGTTGCTTGTAAGTCACCATGATAGTCTCAAGTCAGAGAGACATTTATATCCATACCCTTTTCGTATGACACTATTGATAGCAGAGTACTCGATAAAGTTGGTCATTATTCAGTAAGATGTGCCCTTACACTCACCAACATACCATACTAGTGTCTCCACACTCCTTGGTTAAGAGGACAACCAACTTATATGGTACACAATGACCTATTCTTCATAAACATTATCATCTTTGGTAATAACATATCATTTGATCATGAACTGATTTAAGAACCACTTAATAAATCCTCCTTTATCGAATCAATATAGTTCTAAGGAATTCAACATATTAAAGTTCATAGAAAGATGACAATAGTATTGAGTTGCTAAAAATAATATTTATTTTATTAATAATTCATATATATTTACAAGATAAGTCAATCATCAACAATCCAGATGATTGGCTTTAAGATACTTTTCCCAACAACTCCCACCTGAACTACAACCAGTTGGATCATAATCATATACCCATCTTTTACTTGTGATCATCAAACTCTTTGATTCTAAGGGCTTTAGTTAATGAGTTAGCCGGGTTCTCCTTTCTATCTATCTTTTGAAGGTCGAGTCATCTTATTCCATAATCTCTTGGACAAGTGGTAGCGATGTAGAATATGCTTGGTTCACTAATGTGCCTTTGGTTCCTTTAATAAAGCAATGGTTCCAGTGCTATCCAATGCAAAATAACAGGACCTGTATGAGGGTGCCACTCCAAGCTCGATGATGAACTTCCGCAACCATACAACTTCCTTTGCAGCATCAAATGCTGCAATATTCTCCACCTCGCATATGGATTCAACTACACTATGCTGCTTGAAACTTTTTTACCAAATATCTCCTTCGTTAAGGATAAAGACATAACCCCGACACTTTAGCTATCATCCCAATCTGATTGAAAACTTGAGTCAGTGTAATCAACAAGTTTCGAGTCATAATCTCCATAAACCAACCATTGATCCTTAGTATTTCTTAAATACTAAGGATAGTTTTTACGACCTTTCAATGGTTCTCACCTAGATCAGATTAGTATCTACTCACTATTCCTATGAGTATACTATATCTAGTAAAATACATATCATGGTGTACAAAATGAATCCCACTACCAAGATATATGGAATCCTACTCATATGCTCTCTTTTAAGTAGTTGTCAAACAATCCTTCTTAGAGAGAGTAATTCCATGGCCTATCAAAGAGATAGCCTTTCTTGGAATTTATCATGCTGAATTGCTTCAACATAATATTAATGTATGTCGAATGGGATAATCCTAGCAATCTTTTAGATCTATCTCTATAGATCTTCATCCTAAGGATGTAGATTGCTTCTTCTAGCTCCTTTATGAAGAATTGGGATGACAACCAAATCTTTCTTCTCTGTACTGCAAGAATATCATTTTTGATTAAGTTCTATCATCTACATACAAAATAAAAAATATCATTACTGAACCATTAGCCTATTTATATATGTAGGGCTCTTCTCCATTCTTAATGAAGCTATAATTTGATCACCTTATCAAAATGCATGTTCTAACTTGAGATGTCTGCTTCAATCCATAAATAGATTATTGAAACTTGCACACCTTAGATTCATCTATGGAAGTGAACCCTTCAGGTTGAGTCATATACACCTCTTCTTCTAACTCTCCATTTAGGAAAGCAATTTGGATATCCTTTTGCCAGATCTCAAAATCAGATGCACTACTATTGCAAGTATAATCCGAATGAACTTGAGCATTGCCACAGGAGCAAAATCTTATCATAGTTAATGCCATAACATTGATGATAGTCCTTGACAACCAGATAGGCTTTATATGTCTCCAATGTCCTGTCTGCACCCCTTTTCCTTTTGAAATCTACTTGCACCCAATAGATTTTATCCCTTCATGGATAACTACTTGTTCACAACTATGATCTCTATGGACTCCATTTTGGATTTTATGTCTTCAGCCATTTTTCAGAGTCAGAACTCTACATCGCGTCCATGTAGAGGGATCAGATCCTTATTGTTTTTATCAAGTTCAACAGGATGTTTATCCTGGACCAAGAAATCATAGTATCTATTCAGTCAACGTAGTACTTTACTAGATCTCTTTAAGGTTGCCTCTATAATAGGCTCCGTGTTTAAACTAACAAATCCAATTGAATTGGTCTGGTTAATTATATCAGTTCTTCTACTTATTGAACTTCTTCAACTTCAACCTTAGAAGCATTAGTTCCTTCCTCAAGGAACTCTCTTTCCAAAAAGACTACCATATTATTAACAAACACTTTGTGTTCATCAGTATGGTAGAAAGAATAGCTCTTAGTTTCTTTGGGTACCCTATAACCTATCAGACCTAGGCCCAAGCTTTGTCTGGACATCCCCAGACCCTAAGGTGTGAGAGTACCTGCTTTATACCCTATTCATATTTTATATGTGAAAAAATAATCTTAGTTTCATTCAGGTACCCTATAAATATATACCTATCAGACCTAGGCTCAAGCTTTATCTAGACATCCACAGATCCTAAGGTGTGAGAGTACCGGCTTACACCTGTTCATATTTATATGACATTTTGTCTACAAACTTGCTAGGAACTCTATTTAGAATGTAACAAGCTAACTCGAGTGCATATCCCTAAAAAAAAATAAGCAGACTCGCAAACCTCATCATGGATCAAATCATGTCTAATAGGACTCGATTCCTCCCTTTAGATCTTTATTATGTTGAGGTATCCCGGGAGGAGTCTATTATGAGAGAATCCCATTCTCTTCAAAATATGTCATAAACTCGCTGGTAAGATATTAACCTCCTTAATCAAATCAAAGGGTTTTGATATACTTGCTAATTTATTTTTCTACTTCATTACAAATTATTTGAACATCTCAAACGACTCAGACTTATGTCTCATTAAGTATATGTACCCATATCTTAATAGGTCATCAATAAATATGATGAAATAGTGATATCCATTCATAATTAAAATGTTCATGGGTCCATATATATCATATGTATTAGACTCATAATCTTAGTAACTCTTTCATCTTTTTCAATAAAAGGTGACTTAGTCATCATCCTAAGAAGACAGGATTTGTAGGTCAATAAATGATTCAAAATCATTAACATCGAAGATTTCCTCTTTAGGCAATCTGTTCATCCTTTTCTTATCAATATGACATAGCCTACAATGTCAAAGGTAGAAATCAGACATATTTTCTCCTAAGGCATTTGTTGGACATGTATATTACATTCACAGCTATGATAAAATATAAATGTCATTCTTCAATTATCTACGCATTCTAGTAACAATATTCAAAATAATATCATAATAATTATCTTTCATTGATAAATGATAATCATTTTTGACCAAAAGGCCTACAGAGATTACATTCAATAAAAAACTAGAACAATAGTAGTAATCACCTAAAACAATAATACTAGATTCAAAAACAAGCTTGATTATTCCTATATCTAGAATTGGAACAAATCTTCTATCTCCAATGTTTAGAAATTCTTGCCATCTTCGAATATTCTACTGACATGAAGTTCTGCAATGAATTGCAAATATTAATAGGACTTCTGGTATCTAACACCTAGTAGTAGTATCATAAATAGAAAAATTATAAGGTCTTATCATACAAGTATCTTGTCCAACAATACCTTGCTAGTTCTTCTTCTTCCTTAGCCTGTTCAGGTCTAACGAGGCAATATAAAGAGGATAATTTCTCTTCCAGTATCCTTGCTTCTTTCAGCTTAAGTCTAGTCAGCTTTTAATTTCTTGATCTGACCTAGCTTAGTCACCATAATACTTTACATCTTTTTCTTTTTTCTTTCCTTTCTTAAAGGGACATGTCCTGTCAAACCTCCCACCATATTCACCAACCCCTTATGGAGCTGATAATCCTTCTCATATGTCTATAGGAACTCCAATAAACCATGGTAGTTTACTACAGGCTTAGTTATTTTATAATATTAAGAAAATCTATGTAAGACTTCGATAAAAAATTGAGGATCACATCCTTCTCCAGCTATTCATGCAGGACAAACCAAGTTTGCTTAGGCACTCAATCATTTTGATCATATATAATACATGATCGGTGACTGATGCCCCTTCCCTCTTCCTTGCATTGAAAGTGGCACAAGATATTTTGTAGCTTTCAACATCGTCAAGAGTATCAAAGAATTCTTTCAACACTTGAAGTATGTCCATTGGCAAAGCATCAATTTGTGATTCAATTCATCATTCATGGATGCCTGCATAATACAACGGACCATGGTTCGATCACTGAGCCACTTCTAGTAAGTATCTTGGACCACACCACGAGCATTCTGAGTAAGCTCCTCAGGTGCTAGATTTGTCAGCACGTATAGGATCCATTAATGCTCCAAGACTATTTTCAGCTTTCGATACTAGCTACCGAAATGGGTGTTCCGATAATTTTTCATTGTCTAGCAATAAATGGAGTGATAATATAGTGGCTATATCAATCTTAAAGGAGAATAAGACCTAATTAGTACATGAATCATTAATATCATGAAAACTGGACTTTAGTTTAAAGGTTCTACCACTATTTTATATCAAATTGATAGCCTCTACTCTAATTCAAGAAATTATACCAATTCCATAGCAAGTACCAAAATCCAGTAGACTATATTGAAAGGAATATGCCCTATAAGCCAATTGAAATTGTATTCTAATGGGATATTCTTATATCTTCCAGACCAATGTATTGACAATTTTATCAATAAAGGCATTATTTTATCATTCGCTATGTCTTAATTATAAATTAGGAAATGATAAATCCAATAGATTAAGGCTATGGTTTTAGGGTTATTGTGATCATACCAGTGAGACCTAAAACCTTGAAACCTTAATCTAAATATTCCTGGTCGGTGGAGTTTTGAGTAGGGGATCAATGTTTCGGAAAGACCAGCACATTCTATGTATGTTTGGGTGACTGATCTCACTGTCACAGGTGTAGGACACTAATACTAGAATGTGGGTGCTTATTAGGTAATAAGTTCACTGAATGGACCCAACCTGAGAATCTCTAATGGTGCCTTATCTGCTTATCAATAGAATATTCTCATAGTAGAAAGTTATACATATAATCCTTTGACCTGAGATTATCATGGAACCTTGTATCCATGAAACCATGTTTTGGTTCATACTCATTCATGACTAAGTCATGTACGGGATGTTCTGGATATGGTGGATTGAATATGAAGGTTGTGAGTTGATCAATATGGAAACGATCACTCTAGTAAGAGGAATTGCATCCTACTTATTTTTAATTACTTGATGGTTCGGGAGTCTTTGATCAAAGCATAATGAATATTAGAATGGTTTCTAATATTGCATTAAATTTGAATCATCATTATAAAATTGAAACAAATATGAATATGATATTGAATTTGACATAATTCCATATTCAGAGTCATATTCGAGATGTTTGGTGATGCAGGATTGAATTGTATAGTAGCTTTCCACTGAAGGGTATTTTTGGTATTTCCACCAAAAATTCATGTTTTCCGGGTAGGCATGAAATGTTGCTAGACATCAATCATGTCTTGTAGGTTGATCAAATTAAATAGTTTTAATTAGATCATGAATTAGAATGAGTTCTAATTTTCAATCGGGATAGCTCGGTTTGACCTAAATCGGTTAGAAAGAGTTCTAATCAGGTTAAGTCAACTTGCACTCGAACCTACTACTGGCTAGATATGGAACCCAATGGGTCACACATGAAAGAGGATTGATCAAGGATTTAATTTGAATTAAATCATGTTTACAGGACAAACACACTAGCATGTGTTGCAAACCCTAGCTTGAAATCAAATCGGATTTGAGTTTATTGTTCCGAATTGGCCTTAATTGGGTTCAAATTGAGCCTAATTGAAGACTTATTAAGTAAATTGGGTTTTGGGCTAATCCATGGCTAACCAATTGGCTAAGCAAACACCCAAATCAGCCCCTCCACCCGCCCATTTTATTTTGTGCGCCAAATGAGAAGAGTCCATGCGCGCATGGACTCTTCACATCTTAGCGCAAAAAACTCCGTGAAGAGTTTTGGGCAGCCTCCTTTCTCAAATTATCACCCCTTTTGTTGATCATTGGATGGCCATCAAATGGTGGAAATTTAATCTGGATTTTAAGAAAGGCGTGTTGCTTCCGGTTGCGTGAAACGATGTCTCTTCAGAGATATTAAGTTCGCGACTTCTTCCTTTAAATTCATCGTGACTTTTCCTTTAAGAAAAGCCATGAGATTAAATATGGAAGGCCATGAGAAATTAAAAAGGGCATGAGAAGAGTTTTGCAGAGGGATGTGATCTTTGGATTGACATCTATACGTAAACTATTTAAGGAGTGGTATTACGGTGTTTTGTTTACTGGTTTTCTTCCTCTCCTGAATACTGTTTCCCTCTTTTCTTGTTTAAGAAGAGTTTCCTTTACAGAGTTAGAACTCTGTCGAAACTCTAATCTATAACAAGAGTAAGAGTTAAACTCTTGAAAGGCAAAGGAAAGAAATAGAAAATTTTTTCCTTCTCTCTTGTTTAAAAACAATAGTTATCTTAGTAGTTTTTCTTTAAGACACAATTTATTCATTTAGGACATTCTTCTTTCTTCAAGAAAGTAGTGTTCTTTTGAATAAGTGTTTAAGGAAGACGAGGACAAGGCTAGGAAGAAGGAAGTGCAAAGGAAAAGGGACCATTTCCTGGAAGAGTTAGTGTCTTGATTGCTTCTCTTGTGGATCACCATTGGAGGGTGGACCTTTGGACACCTGGTGGAGTGATCAAGTTTGTTTCAAGAAATCTGTCACCAATTTGGATTTAGCGATCAAAGATTGGTACTTTAATTTAATGTGTTTTTAATTGCATGTTTGTATGATTTTGTCTATAATAAGGAGGTCTTGTTTTTAGGGTTCGGTAAGGATTTCATAATAATTTTTGAAATTCATGTTTCCGCCCTTGTTACTGAAACCTACAGTGGTATCAGAGCCACCTATTAGGGTTAAATCATACAAAATTGAAGTTGCCCAATTTTGTAGGACTCTACAAAAGTTTAAAGTTACATATGATTGATATGTTTATGCATATATGTATGTCACTAGTTAGGATTTTCACTTAAACCTTAATTGATATAGAGATAGTTTAGCGTTGTAGTCCATCATACTGAAATAAGGTTGCCCTGGCATAATGGTGGATCCATTATGTGGTAGATGGTTGTCCTAGTATGATGACACACTTGGCACATTATAAAATGATATATGATGAATGGTAATATTAGAATGTGTTTCTATTTAAATTGCCCTCTATTAAATAATATTAAGTTGTAATATGATTAACAAATAGCAATATTGGTATGGATGTACAATAAATCAATTCGTTGTCTAGAAAGATGGTTCATGATCGGTAAAGAGATCGTGGTTTTTAATTGGTTCCATTGTCGACCTGGCCAAATTTTATTGTGTCTAGGAAAGCAACGGGGGACTCCCACCTCTCTCCCATCCGCCAGGCTGAGTTGATTAATTATTATTTTGGACTAGCATGCTTAGTGTTAATCTACTACATAGGGCCTTCCTTCATGCTAAAGTACTATTATATTATAAACCATATTAGGCTTGTTGTGTTACTGCAAGACCTAATATAGTGAATGATGTAATGTTACTTTAGTGCATAGAGATGCTACAGGATATTCAATATAATGCTTGTTGTGTTACTGCAAGGGTATTTATATTTGAATGTTGACTGTATTGAAATGAAGGGTCTTACTTAACTAAAATATTATGGTTTGTTGTGTTACTGCAAGGCCAATAATATTTTTAGAGGCAAGTTTTTATTGTATTAGATATATTGGAAAGAGTTTCCTACCTATGAACTTATAGAAGATTTGTGGTGTTACTGCAAGATCTTCTAAAAGTAATTAGGATCTCAACACCACTAATTGTATGACATAATGAGGGCTATGACATTTAGTGGGAGACATAATTAAATTAAAGTCCAAATTTAATTATGATTGTCAATACATGGTTTTTGCTTATGTAATGTTTTTATTAATGTAGATAAATGGCATCTTCGATATCACTGCAAAGCATTTTAGATACCAAAAAATTAACTGGTCCAAATTATGTGGACTGGCTGAGGAATCTAAAGATTGTACTCAGTTCAGAGAAGCTTGCTTATGTTCTTGATACCCCTAGTCTTACTCCACTAGGGGATGATGCTACAGAGAGAAGATAGGGCCACATATAAGATGTGGCAGAATGATTCTCTTTCTGTCAAGTATATCATACTTGCCTCCATGACTAATGATTACAGAGACACATGAAAGTATGGATACACATTCCATATTGCTCAATCTTAAAGAGCTCTATGGGAAACATAGCCGGACTGCTCGATATGAAATATCCAAACAATTGTTCCGTGCTAGAATGACAGAGGGCTCATCTGTACAAAACCATGTACTAATGGTTATTGACCTGATCACTTGATTAGGTCAATTAGATTTTGTTATGGATGGGGAGTTAAATCAGGATCTGATCCTTCAGTCACTCCCGGAATCATTCTCCCAGTTTGTTTTAAAATTATCATATGAACAACTAAATACTTCCTGCCCGAACTATAAAACTGCTGAAAACTGCCGAGTGCCATATCAGAGGATAAGCTCCACTTCTTCTTGTGAAGGGAACACAAGAAGAAGGCAGGCAAAAAGGGTTTTAATAAGAAGAAACTAAACCCTAAAGGTGGCATCAACAAGAAAAAAGAAAGAAGGGCCTTCGATAAGATGACCTATTTCTTCTGCGGAAAAGCGGGTCACTGGAAAAGGAACTGCAAGGCTTACCTTGCAAGTTTGAAGCCCGGTGCATCAGATGCGCCAAAAGGTATGTATGAAATACATACAATATTGTCATTGAATTCTTCCATTTCAAATACTTGGGTATTAGATACCGCCTGTGGTTACCAAATTTGCAAATCATTGCAGGGACTGCAGAGGCTTGAAATATTAAAGGAAGGTGACTTCGAACTCTATGGTGCTGAAGGAGAAATCATCCAAGCTGAAGCTGTAGGAATCTATTACTTAAGTTACCATCTGGGAAAGATCTTAAAGTTAAAGAATTGTTATTATATGCCTAAGATCATTAAATATTATATCTATACCCTTGTTGTTAGAACAAGGTTATGTAATAGATGTAAATAGAAATGGTTGCTCTATTACGGTTTCTAATGAAATTATTTGTTCTGGCATATTTTGCAATGGTATCTTGACTCTATCATTCAATGACAATGTGTTTCATATTAATGAACATAAACGAAGAGAGAAAATCTGAATAACACATTACTTTGGCATTGTTGCCGTCGCCTTGGTCATATTAGTGAAAAACAGGATTAGCAGAATCATATTAGTGAATAAAACACATTACTTTGAGTTATGTGATACCATGCTGTGTGCATAAAGGGGATTGCGAGAGTTTTTCTCCCACTGCTGCAATCATCTCTTCCTACTGCCAACAAGCATCTCAGATCCCTGGACGCCCACTCCAAAAGAAGCCTTCCCTGCTATTTTCCCCTTGTTTCTTGTTCCTTTGTGAGTTTTCTAACCCCTGACAGGTCGTTGTACAGTCCCCGAGTTCCTACGCCAACGACTGAAGCCAAGCCTCAAGCCTCACCGAGCACCGAAAAGCCGGGTATCCGCGGGTCTTTGGCTCGATTTTCCAGGCCGCATCCATCGAGGAACGAGAGACCCTTTTGCTGTGATCTTCAAGACATTGTCAGGTACACCCCCTCTACCTCCAGTGTATTTGTTTATTGTAGGAGAACTTGCCCTAACCGAGGCTTCTCAGCCCCGGCGCTCTTCTTTTCTACTTTTCTAGGTCCTAATCTGCATGCTGATCTTCAAAAATCATACAAAATCCCCTACAAATAATTTTAATCTAAATTTGGGTAATTAATCACCTAACTCAACATGTAAACAACATACAAAAAAATGCATGCATATTAGTTCATATCATTTGGTATCAGAGCTTAGATTAGGGCTTATTTCTGCAATTTTTCAGTCCGTATATACTCTGTTATTTGAAATATTTCTCCTTGATAAAAAATCCAAAAATTCTAAAATTTATTTGTATGGAATTCAGCATAATTCCATAAGATTTTAATAATTTTTCAAATTATTATGGACTGTGAATATTTGCATACAAGCCGAAATACAGCCTGCAAATTTTTGGCTCTTTTTTTCAGCAAGACAAGTTTGGAAGTTTTAGGGTTTTATTTAGCATCTTTTGCATATCTTTTAATTTTAGTATATTTCCAGCAATATTAGGAACATGTTTTCAAAGTTTTCTTCTATTCAGGAAATACCAAAAAAAGAAAAATTACATATTCTCCAAAAATACCAAAACATCTAAACCCTAATTTGCTCCTCATCTGCCTGCCCTCATTGCATAATTTACTTTTAGGGCACTCTTTCATATCAGATAAGGGGAGGAGTTGATAATCTCTCCTTAGCCCAAAATCACATCCTTGCATTCGGTCCCAAGGCCTTAACCTAAAATTAACTAGACTTAATTTGCCCTAGTGGGCTAGGGACACCAACTGGTCGAGTCCGGGCTAGTGTTAGATCACCGTGTTAAGGTAACCCTATGTGTGCATTGGCTGCTCATGTCTAGAACAGTGGTCATCGGGATTCAATCCTGAAGGGCTGTTTCTGGTCTGCCTACCTGGCCAATCTCTGATGTGGTGCCTAGGATTGGCAATCAGGGACCTAACACTCCCCTACATTTGCGTGGCTGTGAGTACAGGGTTACTATAGGCTAGTTTGCCACCCTGATTGGCATCTAGTTTGGACTCTAGGGGCTAGTCCACTCATAGTCAGGTCGGCTCTGGATCGAGTCTTGCAATGAGCACAAGATAGACACGGAGTTTTATATCACCCACCTCCTTCATAAATTGTCTGAACCCAGGTGAATTTTACAAGCCCAAATAAAAGCCCTAGCTGATCAAATGCCCAGATGACTACCCAGTTAACTAAGTTCTGCTACCCAAACCAATAAAGATTGAAAATTGACCATCTTGCCAATAGGTTTGACCAGTTAGGAGCGCCGTTAGGGACCATAGCAAGACCCATGGGTCATGATCTGAGCCAGATCCTGAGTCCCCCTCAACCTAGGAGAACCCCAACCCTGATCTATACCATGAGGTCGAACCTAGGAGAGCCCATTATCCTGCCCGTACTACAATCCTCAACCTATGGAGGACCCCAAACCCTGATCCATAACGAGAGGTTGAACCTAGGAGAGCCCCCAGCATGAACCATACTATAATCCTGACCTAGGAGGACCCCAAATCCAGAACCATATCGTGAGGTTGAACCTAGGAGAGGCCACTCAGCCTGACCCATACTATGATACTGAACCTAGATCCTATGACTCTAGATCCTATTTACCCACATCCTATAAGCCTAGTATACCCACAACCTATAGATCTTATGACTTCAAATCCTTTGACTCTAAAATCTACGAACCCATATCCCATGAGTCCAGAAGACCCAAGACCCATAGAGCTAACCCAAATCCTATGACCCAGATCTTATGATCCCGTGACCCATAGATCTGCACCCTTATCCTATGAGTCTAGGGAGCCCATAATCCCTAGATATCAATCTAGTACTAGTCATGTTTCCCTTAGTCAACTTGAACCCCATAGGATTAGCACCCCTAAATATGAGCCCAGTAGTGAGCCACTACCCCTTAGACAACCTGAACCTACTAGGATTAGTATCCGTAATCAGAAACCAGGACCTAGCCAATTTTTTCCTAGCCGACCTTCTCCAACCATTCCTGAGATTGACAAGGCTTACATTAACGCGGAAGTGTGTGAAGCTGATGCGAGCCTAGTGGATGAGTATGAAGGAGAAGAGGAGACACCTTTAGATGACCTAGAATTAGCTGACCTAATAGATACCCAGGTAGAAGCCAACCTAAAGGTAGTTGACCTTGACCACATCCAACCTAAAGCTATAGTGGAAGAACAAATAGAGGAAGAGAACCTAGGTACTGCTACTAGAGCCTTACCTAAGGAAACCGAAGAGGAGAGCCAAATTATAGAGTCTAGTCCTAAAATACAAGAACCAGAAGAATTTATTAAGGACCTGATCTATTTGAATCAGTACCCTCAGGATGAGCCTCCTCCTATAGTTCCCATTAGGGACCTCTTTCCTGAGATTAGTAACCCATCATTCCATTATGCAAACCCCATAGATATACCGCAACCTCGTAAGGTTAGCCTCATTAGTCTAGGATTAGTCCCTGACATGCCTTCTTATATCGAACTTTATCCAACTAACCTTGAACCTTTTTTCCTACCCTACCAAACTAATTCTGAACCCACTTCCTATTTTCTGCCCTTTCCTGACACCTCCAGCATTTCTAGGATTATTAGATTGCATTTAACAGAGATTAGCGTACTGCATGCATTCATTACGCATGTTAGGTTTGCATTATACTTCTGGCATACCCTCTGGCATTTGCTTGGAGTCCATTGTAAATACTCTTGTGCACACCACACTAGGGTCAGACCTAGAGAGTCTATAGTCTCTTAGGTTTAGGCCCATAAAAGTCTAATAAATTTCCTTCGATAGGAATGCAAAGTCGAGTGTATTAGGTGTTAGTTTAAGTCCTTTGCATCATCTTGTTAGGAGTCTGCATGTGCCTAACATGTTCACCACCTGCACTAATGTTAAACAAACTGGCTAATTCCCGAAGATGGATCAAAGAATTTGATGTAGTGGATTCTATCTTGGTTAGGCTTAGGCCTAAAAGAAGCTTCATGCTCGCAAAGCCGGACCTTTTAAAGTGATAGAGAAGGTTGGATCAAATGCCTAGGTGTTAGACTTGCCTTCGGATTTGGGCATTAGTTCTACCTTCAATATTACAACCTGGTTGAGTATAGGGAACCGGCAGCGCTACCTAGTGAGGCCTTTAGACCTATTCCTTTTCATTGTGAGTGACCCTAACCTAGAGTGTCCATAAACAAATTTGGCCTGAGAGAGGAGAACGGATCGAGCGTATCCTGGATGATCAAGCCATCACGACCCAGGGCCATGACTATCAATGCTTCCTGGTCCGATGGCAAGGCCGGCCAGAGTCGGACGATTCGTGGATTTCTCGAGAGGACTTGCAACACCTCAACCCAGACCTTCTCGAGAGATATGTGAGCCAGTCTGACCATCACTCGACAGGGTCGAGTTCCTCCCACCCCGGGAGAATTGGTGGGGATACCTGAGGCACCAGAATAAGACAGAGGCTTTTCAACCCTCTGTAAATTGATCAATATTTATGAGTCCATCTATAATAAGGGCTTAGCTCATCTGAGTCCATTTTAGCTGTTTTTTGAGTTTTTTTGAGTTGTTATTCAGTTCTGTCCTATTCAGCTCATGTTTGAGCTAGTTCAGTCCTCAATGCTGGTCAGCTCATGTTGAGCTAATTTTATTTTTTTTGAGTCCTATCCAAGCATACTGAAGACTCAAGACCACATAATATAAGTAAAGACCAAGTCCAACCAGATTGAAGACATGGAAGTTTAGCCCAAGTCCAACCCAGCTTGAAGATTTGAAGACCCCAGGAGGAAAATCAGAAACCCTGATTCCTTGCATATGCCCTCCAGTTGCCCAGATTCCTTTCAGATGCCAAAATATATTCATAGACCAGGTATCCATGATTTTAGAGGTCCATCTGCATCCTAGCCCAAAGAAATCAAGGCCAGGCGCCCAGCCCAAGCCCTAAGAAGCAAGATACCAGGGAATATTCCTGCTACCTGGCTACCAGGCCACCCCAGCTTCTAGAGGCCCAAACCCATGCACCCGGGCCCTTTGGGCCGGCCCCTGCTGCTCTTAGAGCCCAACACACCCCCCTAGGCGTCCTTGGAGTGTTGGCCAAGTCAAGAGAATTTTAGGGATTTTTCTACCTAATGTTTCCTTATTTTCTAGCTATGGTTTGAGAGGGAAAAGGATTCTTATGTAAAGACTAATGTACCCTTACTTGGAGCCCAAGGTTAAGGGTCTATTTAAGGGACCCTAGCCTCTTGTATGAAACCTAATTTTTGATGAATGAAAACCTTGAGTTCTTCTATTGAGTTGTGTGATACCCTGCTGTGTGCATAAAGGGGATTGCGAGAGTTTTTCTTCCAGTGCTGCAATCATCTTCCTGCTGCCAACAAGCATCTTAGATCCCTGGATGCCCACTCCAAAAGAAGCCTTCTTTTGCTGTTCCCCTTTGTTTTCTTGTTCCTTTGCAAGTTTTCTAACCCCTGACAGGTCGTTTACAAGTCCCCGAGTTCCTACGAATCCAACGACTCCAACCAAGCCTCAATCGGATCACTGAGCAGAAAGCCGGGTATCCGCGGGTCTTTGGCTCGATTTTCCAGGCCGCATCCATCGAGGAACGAGAGACCCTTTTGCTGTGATCTTCATAGATGTTGTCAGGTACACCCCTCTACCTCCAGTAGTTTATTGTAGGAGAACTTGCCCTAACCGAGGCTTCTCAGCCCGGCGATCCTTCTTTCTACTTTTCTAGGTCCTAATCTGCATGCTGATCTTCAAAATTCATACAAAATTTCCTACAAATAATTTTGATCTGAATTTGAAATTAATCACCTAACTCAACATGTAAAACATACAAAAAAATTGCATGCATATTAGTTCCCCATCATTTGGTATCAGAGCTTAGATTAGGGCTTGTTTTCTGCAATTTTTTAGTCCGTATATACTATATTATTTGAATTATTTCTCCTTGAGAAAAACTCCAAAAATTATAAAATTTACTTTTCTGGATTCATCATAATTCAGTGTAATTTTAAAAATTTTTTCAAATTTTATTATGGACTGTGAATATTCTGCAAGCCGAAATACAGCCTGCAATTTTTTTTTGTTTTTTCAGCAAGACAAGTTTGGAAGTTTTAGGGTTTTGTTTAGCATCTTTTGCATATCTTTTAATTTTAGTATATTTCCAGCATATTAGGCCATGATTTGAAA
The DNA here is from genome assembly GCA_021397845.1 of Areca catechu. NCBI lineage: Eukaryota > Viridiplantae > Streptophyta > Magnoliopsida > Arecales > Arecaceae > Areca > Areca catechu. The sequence continues at coordinate 44,926,559 of CM038038.1, forward strand.
GTTTTCTTCTATTTAAGAAAATACCAAAAAAAAAAATTACATATTCTCCAAAAATACCAAAAACATCTAAACCCTAATTTGCATCCTCAACTGCCTGCCATCATTGCATAATTTACTTTTAAGGGCACTCTTGCTATATCAGATAAGGGGAAGAGTTGATAATCTCTCCTTAGCCCAAAACCACATCCCTTGCATTCGGTCTCAAGCCTTAACCTAAAAATTAACTAGACTTAATTTGCCCTAGTGGGCTAGGGACACAAACTGGTCGAGTCCGGGCTAGTGTTAGATCACCGTGTTAAGTTAACCTATGTGTGCCTTGGGCTCAGTGTCTAGAACAGTGGTTCAGGGATTCAATCCTGAAGGGCTTGTGTGCTGGTCTGCCTACTTGGCCAATCTCTGATTGGTGCCTAGGATTGGCAATCAGGGACCTAACACTCCCCTTACACTTGCCTGGCTGAGTACAAGGTTACTCTAACCTAGTTTGCCACCCTGATTGAGCATCTAGTTTGGACTCTAGGTCTTGTCAGCTATAGTCGGTCTGATCGAGTCTTGCATGAGCACTAGATTAGGAGTTTCATATCACCCACCTCCTTCACAAATGTCTAAACCCATGAAAAATTTACAAGCCCAAATAAAAGCCCTAGCTGATCAAATGGCCCATATGACTACCCAGTTAACTCAGTCTGCTACGCAAACAACAATAGAATTGACCATCTTGCCAATAGGTTTGACCAGTTAGGAGGCCGTGTAGGGACCATAGCAAGAACCCATGGGTCACGATCTGAGCCAGATCCTGAGTCCCCTCAACCTAGGAGAACCCCAAACCCTGATCTATACCATGAGGTCGAACCTAGGAGAGCCCTTATCCTGACCCGTACTACAATCCTCAACCTAGGAGGACCCCCAACCCTGATCCATACCGAGAGGTTGAACCTAGGAGAGCCCCTCAGCCTGACCCATACTATAATCCTAAACCTAGGAGGACCCCTAACCCTGAACCATATCGTGAGGTTGAACCTAGGAGAGCCACTCAGCCTGACCCAAACTATGATACTGAACCTAGATCCTATGACTCTAGATCCTATTTACCCACATCCTATAAGCCTAGTATACCCACAACCTATAGATCTTATGACTTCAAATCCTCTGACTCTAAAATCTACGAACCCATATCCCATGAGTCCAGTAGACCCAAGACCCATAGAGCTGAACCCAAATCCTATGGCCCCAGATCTTATGATCTCGTGACCCATAGATCTGCTCCCTTATCCTATGAGTCTAGGGAGCCCATAATCCCTAGATATCAATCTAGTACTAGTCAGGTTTCCCATAGTCAACTTGAACCCCATAGGATTAGCACCCCTAAATATGAGCCCAGTAGTGAGACACTACCCCTTAGACAACCTGAACCTACTAGGATTAGTATCCATAATAAGAAACCAGGACCTAGCCAATTTTTCCCTAGCCGACCTTCTCCAACCATTCCTGAGATTGACAAGGCTTACATTAACGCGGAAGTGTATGAAGCTGATGCGAGCCTAGTGGATGAGTATGAAGGAGAAGAGGAGACACCTTTAGATGACCTAGAATTAGCTGACCTAATAGATACCCAGGTAGAAGCCAACCTAGAGGTAGTTGACCTTGACCACATCCAACCTAAAGCTATAGTGGAAGAACAAATAGAGGAAGAGAACCTAGGTACTGCTACTAGAGCCTTACCTAAGGAAACCGAAGAGGAGAGCCAAATTATAGAGTCTAGTCCTAAAATACAAGAACCAGAAGAATTTATTAAGGACCTGATCTCTTTGAATCAGTACCCTCAGGATGAGCCTCCTCCTATAGTTCCCATTAGGGACCTCTTCCCTGAGATTAGTAACCCATCATTCCATTATGCAAACCCCATAGATATACCGCAACCTCGTAAGGTTAGCCTCATTAGTCTAGGATTAGTCCCTGACATGCCTTCTTATATCGAACTTTATCCAACTAACCTTGAACCTTTTTTCCTACCCTACCAAACTAATTCTGAACCCACTTCCTATTTTCTGCCCTTTCCTGACACCTCCAGCATTTCTAGGATTATTAGATTGCATTTAACAGAGATTAGCGTACTGCATGCATTCATTACGCATGTTAGGTTTGCATTATACTTCTGGCATACCCTCTAGCATTTGCTTGGAGTCCATTGTAAATACTCTTGTGCACACCACACTAGGGTCAGACCTAGAGAGTCTATAGTCTCTTAGGTTTAGGCCCATAGAAGTCTAATAAATTTCCTTCGATAGGAATGCAAAGTCGAGTGTATTAGGTATTAGTTTGAGTCCTTTGCATCATCTTGTTAGGAGTCTGCATGTGCCTAACATGTTCACCACCCACACTAATGTTAAACAAACTGGCTAATTCCCGAAGATGGATCAAAGAATTTGATGTAGTGGATTCTATCTTGGTTAGGCTTAGGCCTAAATGAAGCTTCATGCTCGCAGAGCCGGACCTTTTAAAGTGATAGAGAGGTTGGATCAAATGCCTAGGTGTTAGACTGCCTTCGGATTTGGGCATTAGTTCTACCTTCAATATTACAGACCTGGTTGAGTATATGGAACCGGCAGCGCTACCTAGTGAGGCCTTTGGACCTATTCCTTTTCATTGTGAGTGACCCTAACCTAGATTGTCCACAAACAAATTTGGCCTGAGAGAGGAGAACGGATCGAGCGTATCCTGGACGATCAAGCCATCACGACCCAGGGCCATGACTATCAACGCTTCCTGGTCCGATGGCAAGGCCGGCCAGAGTCGGATGATTCATGGATTTCTCAAGAGGACTTGCAACGCCTCAACCCAGACCTTCTCGAGAGATATGTGAGCCAGTCTGACCATCACTCGACAGGGTCGAGTTCCTCCCACCCGGGAGAATTGGTGGGGACACCTGAGGCACCAGAATAAGATAGAGGCTTTTCAACCCTCTGTAAATTGATCAATAATTTATGAGTCCATCTGTAATAGGGTTTAGCTCATCTGAGTCCATTTTAGCTGTTATTTGAGTTTTTGAGTTGTTATTTCAGTTCTGTACTAGTCAGCTCATGTTGAGCTAGTTCAGTCCAATGCTGGTCAGCTCATGTTGAGCTAATTTTATTTTTTTGAGTCCTATCCAAGCATACTGAAGACTTAAGACCACATAATACAAGTAAAGACCAAGTCCAACCAGATTGAAGACATGGAAGTTTAGCCCAAGTCCAACCCAGCTTGAAGATTTGAAGACCCCAGGAGGAAAATCAGAAACCCTGATTCCTTGCAGATGCCCTCCAGATGCCCAGATTTCCTTTCAGATGCCAAAATATATTCATAGACCAAGGCATCCATGATTTTAGAGGTCCATCTACATCCTAGCCCAAAGAAATCAAGCCCAGGCGCCAAGCCCAAGCCCCTAAGAAGCAAGATACCAGGGAATATTCCTGCTACCTGGCTACCAGGCCACCCTAGCTTCTAGAGGCCCATACCATGCACCCGGGCCACTTTGGGCCGGCCCCTTGCTGCTTTTATAAGCCCAACACACCCCCTAGGCATCCTTGGAGTGTTGGCCAAGTCAAAAGAATTTTTAGAGATTTTTCTACCTAATGTTTCCTTATTTTCTAGCTAGGGTTTGAGAGGGAAAATGATTCTTATGTAAAGACTAATGTACCCTACTTGGAGCCCAAGGTTAAGGGTCTATTTAAGGGACCCTAGCCTCTTGTATGAAACCTAATTTTTAATGAATGAAAACCTTGAGTTCTTCTATTGAGTTGTGTGATACCCTGCTGTGTGCATAAAGGGGATTGCGAGAGTTTTTCTTCCCAGAGCTGCAATCATCTTCCTGCTGCCAACAAGCATCTCAGATCCCTGGATGCCCACTCCAAAAGAAGCTTCTTTTTGCTGTTCCCCTTTGTTTTCTTATTCCTTTGTAAGTTTTCTAACCCCTGATAGGTCGTTTACAGGTCTCCGAGTTCCTACGAATCCAACGACTCCAGCCAAGCCTCAATCGGATCACCGAGTAGAAAGCCGGGTATCCGCGAGTCTTTGGCTCGGTTTTCCAGGATGCATCCATCGAGGAACGAGAGACCCTTTTGCTGTGATCTTCACAGACATTGTCAGGTACACCCCCTCTACCTCCAGTAGTTTTATTGTAGGAGAACTTGCCCTAACCGAGGCTTCTCAGCGCCGGCGATCCTTCTTTTCTACTTTTCTAGATCCTAATCTGCATGCTGATCTTCAAAAATTCATACAAAATTCCTACAAATATTTTGATCTAAATTCGGGAATTAATCACCTAACTCAACATGTACAACAAACATAAAAAATTGCTTGCATATTAGTTCCCATCATTTGGTATCAGAGCTTAGATTAGGGCTTGTTTTCTGTAATTTTTTAGTCCATATATACTCTATTATTTGAATTATTTCTATAAAAACTCCAAAAATTTTAAAATTTATTTTTCTGGATTCATCATAATTCACAGTAATTTTAAGAATTTTTGCAAATTTATTATGGACTGTGAATATTCTGCAAGCCGAAATACAGCCTGAATTTTCGGCTCTGTTTTTTCAGCAAGACAAGTTTGGAAGTTTTAGGGTTTTGTTTAGCATCTTTTGCATATCTTTTAATTTTAGTATATTTCCAGCATATTAGACCATGATTTGAAAGTTTTCTTCTATTTAAGAAAATACCAAAAAAAAAATTACATATTCTCCAAAAATACCAAAAACATCTAAACCCTAATTTGCATCCTCATCTGCCTGCCATCAATGCATAATTTACTTTTACGGGCACTCTTGCTATATCAGATAAGGGGAGGAGTTGATAATCTCTCCTTAGCCCAAAACCACATCCCTTGCATTCGGTCCCAAGCCTTAACCTAAAATTAACTAGACTTAATTTGCCCTAGTGGGCTAGGGACACCAACTGGTCGGGTCCTGGCTAGTGTTAGATCACCGTGTCAAGTTAACCTATGTATGCCTTATGCTCAGTGTCTAGAACAGTGGTTCAGGGATTCAATCCTGAAGGGCTTGTGTGCTGGTCTGCCTACCTGGCCAATCTCTGATTGGTGCCTAGGATTGGCAATCAGGGACCTAACACTCCCCTTACACTTGCCTGGCTAAGTACAGGATTACTATAGGCTAGTTTGCCACCCTGATTGAGCATCTAGTTTGGACTCTAGGTCTAGTCAGCTATAGTCGGTCTGATCGAGTCTTGCATGAGCACTAGATCAGGAGTTTTATATCACCCACCTCCTTCACAAATGTCTGAACCCATGGAAAATTTACAAGCCCAAATAAAAGAAATAAACCCAGTGATCAAACATCAGTAACTCAGTCTGCTACCCAAACCCAACAATATAATGACCATCTTGCCAATAGGTTTGACCAGTTAGGAGGCCATGTAGGGACCATAGCAAGAACCATTGGTCACGATCTGAGCCAGATCCTGAGTCCCCTCAACCTAATAGAACCCCAAACCCTGATTTATACCATGAGGTCGAACCTAGGAGAGCCCCTTATCCTGACCCGTACTACAATCCTCAACCTAGGAGGAACCCAAACCCTGATCCATACCGAGAGGTTGAACCTAGGAGAGCCCCTTAGCCTGACCCATACTATAATCCTGAACCTAGGAGGACCCCAAACCTGAACCATATCGTGAGGTTGAACCTAGGAGAGCCTCTTATCCTGACCCATACTATGATACTGAACCTAGATCCTATGACTCTAGATCCTATTTACCCACATCCTATAAGCCTAGTATACCCACAACCTATAGATCTTATGACTTCAAATCCTCTGACTCTAAAATCTACGAACCCATATCCCATGAGTCCAGTAGACCCAAGACCCATAGAGCTGAACCCAAATCCTATGACCCCAGATCTTATAATCCCGTGACCCATAGATCTGCACCCTTATCCTATGAGTCTGGGAGCCCATAATCCCTAGATATCAATCTAGTACTAGTCAGGTTTCCCTTAGTCAACTTGAACCCCAAAGGATTAGCACCTCTAAATGAGCCCAGTAGTGAGCCACTATCCCTTAGACAACCTGAACCTACTAGGATTAGTGTCCATAATCAGAAACCAGGACCTAGCCAATTTTTCCCTAGCCGACCTTCTCTAACCATTCCTGAGATTGATAAGGCTTACATTATCGTGGAAGTGTATGAAGCTGATGCGAGCCTAGTGGATGAGTATGAAGGAGAAGAGGAGACACCTTTAGATGACCTAGAATTAGCTGACCTAATAGATACCCAGGTAGAAGCCAACCTAGAGGAAGTTGACCTTGACCACATCCAACCTAAAGCTATAGTGGAAGAACAAATAGAGGAAGAGAACCTAGGTACTGCTACTAGAGCCTTACGTAAGGAAACCGAAGAGGAGAGCCAAATTATAGAGTCTAGTCCTAAAATACAAGAACCAGAAGAATTTATTAAGGACCTGATCTCTTTGAATCAGTACCCTCAGGATGAGCCTCCTCCTATAGTTCCCATTAAGGACCTCTTCCCTGAGATTAGTAACCCATCATTCCATTATGCAAACCCCATAGATATACCGCAACCTCGTAAGGTTAGCCTCATTAGTCTAGGATTAGTCCCTGACATGCCTTCTTATATCGAACTTTATCCAACTAACCTTGAACCTTTTTTCCTACCCTACCAAACTAATTCTGAACCCACTTCCTATTTTCTGCCCTTTCCTGACACCTCCAGCATTTCTAGGATTATTAGATTGCATTTAACAGAGATTAGCATACTGCATGCATTCATTACATGTTAGGTTTGCATTATACTTCTGGCATACCCTCTGGCATTTGCTTGGAGTCCACTGTAAATACTCTTGTGCACACCACACTAGGGTCAGACCTAGAGAGTCTATAGTCTCTTAGGTTTAGGCCCATAAAAGTCTAATAAATTTCCTTCGATAGGAATGCAAAGTCGAGTGTATTAGGTGTTAGTTTGAGTCCTTTGCATCATCTTGTTAGGAGTCTGCATGTGCCTAACATGTTCACCACCCGCACTAATGTTAAACAAACTGGCTAATTCCCGAAGATGGATCAAAGAATTTGATGTAGTGCATTCTATCTTGGTTAGGCTTAGGCCTAAAAGAAGCTTCATGCTCGTAGAGGCGGACCTTTTAAAGTGATAAAGAAGGTTGGATCAAATGCCTAGGTGTTAGACTTGCCTACGGATTTGGGCATTAGTTCTACCTTCAATATTACAAACCTGGTTGAGTATAGGGAACCGGCAGCGCTACCTAGTGAGGCCTTTAGACCTATTCCTTTTCATTGTGAGTGACCCTAACCTAGAGTGTCCATAAACAAATTTGGCCTGAGAGAGGAGAACGGATCGAGCGTATCCTGGACGATCAAGCCATCACGATCCAGGGCGATGACTATCAACGCTTCCTAGTCCGATGGCAAGGCCAGCCAGAGTCGGACGATTCATAGATTTCTCGAGAGGACTTGCAACGCCTCAACCCAGACCTTCCTGAGAGATATGTGAGCCAGTCTGACCATCACTCGACAGGGTCGAGTTCCTCCCATCCCGGGAGAATTGGTGGGGACACCTGAGGCACCAGAATAAGACAGAGGCTTTTCAACCCTCTGTAAATTGATCAATAATTTATGAGTCCATCTGTAATAAGGGCTTTGCTCATCTGAGTCCATTTTAGTTGTTATTTGAGTTTTTTGAGTTGTTATTTCAATTCTGTACTAGTCAGCTCATGTTGAGCTAGTTCAGTCCAATGCTGGTCAGCTCATGTTGAGCTAATTTTATTTTTTTTGAGTCCTATCCAAGCATACTGAAGACTCAAGACCACATCATACAAGTAAAGACCAAGTCCAACCAGATTGAAGACATGGAAGTTTAGCCCAAGTCCAACCCAGCTTGAAGATTTGAAGACCCTAGGAGGAAAATCAGAAACCCTGATTCCTTGCAGATGCCCTCCAGATGCCCAATTTCCTTCCAGATGCCAAAATATATTCATAGACCAAGGCATCCATGATTTTAGAGGTCCATCTGCATCCTATCCAAAGAAATCAAGCCCAGGCACCAAGCCCAAGCCCCTAAGAAGCAAGATACCAGGGAATATTCCTGCTACCTGGCTACCAGGCCACCCCAGCTTCCAGAGGCCCAAACACATGCACCCGGGCCCCTTTAGGCCGGCCCCTTGCTGCTCTTAGAAGCCCAACACGCCCCCTAGGCATCCTTGGAGTGTTGTCCAAGTCAAAGATTTTTAGGAATTTTTCTACCTAATGTTTCCTTATTTTCTAGCTAGGGTTTGAGAGGGAAAAGGATTCTTATGTAAAGACTAATGTACCCTTACTTGGAGCCCAAGGTTAAGGGTCTATTTAAGGGACCCTAGCCTCTTGTATGAAACCTAATTTTTGATGAATGAAAACCTTGAGTTCTTCTATTGAGTTGTGTGATACCCTGCTATGTGCATAAAGGGGATTGCGAGAGTTTTTCTACCCAGTGCTGCAATCATCTTCCTGCTACCAACAAGCATCTCAGATCCCTGGACGCCCACTCCAAAAGAAGCCTTCCCTTGCTGTTTCCCCTTTGTTCTTGTTCCTTTGTGAGTTTTCTAACCCCTGACAGGTCATTTACAGGTCTTCGAGTTCCTACGAATCCAACGACTCCAGCCAAGCCTCAATCGGATCACCGAGCAGAAAGCCGGGTATCCGCGGGTCTTTGGCTCTGTTTTCCAGGCCGCATCCATTGAGGAACGAGAGACCCTTTTGCTGTGATCTTCACAAACGTTGTTAGGTACACCCCCTCTACCTCCAGTAGTTTTATTGTAGGAGAACATGCCCTAACTGAGGCTTCTCAGCACCGTCGATCCTTCTTTTCTACTTTTCTAGGTCCTAATCTGCATGCTGATCTTCAAAAATTCATACAAAATTACCTACAAATGATTTTGATCTGAAATTCAGGAATTAATCACCTAACTCAACATGTAAAACATACAAAAAAAATTGCATGCATATTAGTTCCCCATCATTTGGTATCAGAGCTTAGATTAGGCTTGTTTTCTACAATTTTTCAGTCCATATATACTCCATTCTATTAATTATTTCTCCTTGATAAAAACTCAAAATATTCTAAAATTTATTTTTCTGGATTCATTATAATTTAATTTAAAATTTTTTTCAAATTTATTATGGACTGTGAATATTCTGCAAGCCGAAATACAGCCTGCAAATTTTTGGCTCTGTTTTTTCAGCAAGACAAGTTTGGAAGTTTTAGGGTTTTGTTTAGCATTTTTTGCATATCTTTTAATTTTAGTATATTTCCAGCATATTAGGCCATGATTTGAAAGTTTTCTTCTATTTAAGAAAATACCAAAACAATAAAAATTACATATTCTCTAAAAATACCAAAAACATCTAAACCCTAATTTGCATCCTCATCTGCCTGCCATCATTGCATAATTTACTTTTAAGGGCACTCTTGCTATATCAGATAAGGGGAGGAGTTGATAATCTCTCCTTAGCCCAAAACCACATCCCTTGCATTCGGTCCCAAGCCTTAACCTAAAAATTAACTAGACTTAATTTGCCCTAGTGGGCTAGGGACACCAACTGGTCGGGTCCGGGCTAGTATTAGATCACCGTGTCAAGTTAACCTATGTGTGCCTTGTGCTCAGTGTCTAGAACAGTGGTTCAGGGATTCAATCCTGAAGGGCTTGTGTGCTGGTCCGCCTACCTGGCCAATCTCTGATTGGTGCCTAGGATTGGCAATCAGGGACCTAACACTCCCCTTACACTTGCCTGGCTGAGTACAGGGTTACTATAGGCTAGTTTGCCACCCTGATTGAGCATCTAGTTTGGACTCTAGGTCTACTCAGCTATAGTCGGTCTGATCGAGTCTTGCATGAGCACTAGATCAGGAGTTTCATATCACCCACCTCCTTCACAAATGTCTGAACCCATGGAAAACTTACAAGCCCAAATAAAAGCCCTAGCTGATCAAATGGCCCATAAGACTACCCAGTTAACTCAGTCTGCTACCCAAACCAATAATAGAATTGACCATCTTGCCAATAGGTTTGACCAGTTAGGAGGTCGTGTAGGGACCATAGCAAGAACCCATGGGTCACGATCTGAGCCAGATCCTGAGTCCCCTCAACCTAGGAGAACCCCAAACCCTGATCTATACCATGAGGTCGAACCTAGGAGAGCCCCTTATCCTAACCCGTACTACAATCCTCAACCTATGAGGACCCCAAACCCTGATCCATACCGAGAGGTTGAACCTAGGAGAGCCCCTCAGCCTGACCCATACAATAATCCTGAACCTAGGAGGACCCCAAACCCTGAACCATATCGTGAGGTTGAACCTAGGAGAGCCACTCAGCCTGACCCATACTATGATACTGAACCTAGATCCTATGACTCTAGATCCTATTTACCCACATCCTATAAGCCTAGTATACCCACAACCTATAGATCTTATGACTTCAAATCCTCTGACTCTAAAATCTACGAACCCATATCCCATGAGTCCAGTAGACCCAAGACCCACAGAGCTGAACCCAAATCCTATGACCCCAGATCCTATAATCTCGTGACCCATAGATCTGCACCCTTATCCTATGAGTCTAGGGAGCCCATAATCCCTAGATATCAATCTAGTACTAGTCAGGTTTCCCTTAGTCAACTTGAACCCCATAGGATTAGCACCCCTAAATATGAGCCGAGTAGTGAGCCACTACCCCTTAGACATTTGAACCTACTAGGATTAGTGTCCATAATCAGAACCAGGACCTAGCCAATTTTCCCAAGCCGACCTTCTCCAACCATTCCTGAGATTGACAAGGCTTACATTAACGCGGAAGTGTATGAAGCTGATGCGAGCCTAGTGGATGAGTATGAAGGAGAAGAGGAGACACCTTTAGATGACCTAGAATTAGCTGACCTAATAGATACCCAGGTAGAAGCCAACCTAGAGGTGGTTGACCTTGACCACATCCAACCTAAAGCTATAGTGGAAGAACAAATAGAGGAAGAGAACCTAGGTACTGCTACTAGAGCCTTGCCTAAGGAAACCGAAGAGGAGAGCCAAATTATAGAGTCTAGTCCTAAAATACAAGAACCAGAAGAATTTATTAAGGACCTGATCTCTTTGAATCAGTACCCTCAGGATGAGCCTCCTCCTATAGTTCCCATTAGGGACCTCTTCCCTGAGATTAGTAACCCATCATTCCATTATGCAAACCCCATAGATATACCGCAACCTCGTAAGGTTAGCCTCATTAGTCTAGGATTAGTCCCTGACATGCCTTCTTATATCGAACTTTATCCAACTAACCTTGAACCTTTTTTCCTATCCTACCAAACTAATTCTGAACCCACTTCCTATTTCTGCCCTTTTCTGACACCTCCAGCATTTCTAGGATTATTAGATTGCATTTAACAGAGATTAGCGTACTGCATGCATTCATTACGCATGTTAGGTTTGCATTATACTTTGGCATGCCCTCTGGCATTTGCTTGGAGTCCACTGTAAATACTCTTGTGCACACCACACTAGGGTCAGACCTAGAGAGTCTATAGTCTCTTAGGTTTAGGCCCATAAAAGTCTAATAAATTTCCTTCGATAGGAATGCAAAGTCGAGTGTATTAGGTGTTAGTTTGAGTCCTTTGCATCATCTTGTTAGGAGTCTGCATGTGCTTAACATGTTCACCACCCGCACTAATGTTAAACAAACTAGCTAATTCCCGAAGATTGATAAAAGAATTTGATGTAGTGGATTCTATCTTGGTTAGGCTTAGGCCTAAAAAAGCTTCATGCTCGCAGAGCAGGACCTTTTAAGTGATAGAGAAGGTTGGATCAAATGCCTAGGTGTTAGACTTGCCTTCGGATTTGGGCATTAGTTCTACCTTCAATATTACAGACCTGGTTGAGTATAGGGAACCGGCAGTGCTACCTAGTGAGGCCTTTGGACCTATTCCTTTTCATCATGAGTGACCCTAACCTAGAGTGTCCACAAACAAATTTGGCCTGAGAGAGGAGAACGGATCGAGCGTATCCTGGACGATCAAGCCATCACGACCCAGGGCCATGACTATCAACGCTTCCTGGTCTGATGGCAAGGCCGGCCAGAGTCAGACGATTCGTGGATTTCTCGAGAGGACTTGCAACGCCTCAACCCAGACCTTCTCGAGAGATATGTGAGCCAGTCTGACCATCACTCGACAGGGTCGAGTTCCTCCCACCCCGGGAGAATTGGTGGGGACACCTGAGGCACCAGAATAAGACAGAGGCTTTTCAACCCTCTGTAAATTGATCAATAATTTATGAGTCCATTTGTAATAAGGGCTTAGCTCATCTGAGTCCATTTTAGCTGTTATTTGAGTTTTTGAGTTGTTATTTCAGTTCTGTACTAGTCAGCTCATGTTGAGCTAGTTCAGTCCAATGCTGGTCAGCTCATGTTGAGCTAATTTTATTTTTTTGAGTCCTATCCAAGCATACTGAAGACTCAAGACCACATAATACAAGTAAAGACCAAGTCCAACCAGATTGAAGACATGGAAGTTTAGCCCAAGTCCAACCCAGCTTGAAGATTTGAAGACCCCAGGAGGAAAATCAGAAACCCTGATTCCTTGCAGATACCCACCAGATGCCCAGATTTCCTTTCAGATGCCAAAATATATTCATAGACCAAGGCATCCATGATTTTAGAGGTCCATCTGCATCCTAGCCCAAAGAAATCAAGCACAAGCCCCTAAGAAGCAAGATACCAGGGAATATTCCTGTTACCTGGCTACCAGGCCACCCCAGCTTCTAGAGGCCCAAACCCATGCACCCGGGCCCTTTGGGCCGGCCCCTTGCTGCTCTTAGAAGCCCAACATGCCCCCTAGGCGTCCTTGGAGTGTTGGCCAAGTCAAGAGTATTTTAGGGATTTTTCTACCTAATGTTTCCTTATTTTCTAGCTAGGGTTTGAGAGGGAAAAGGATTCTTATATAAAGACTAATGTACCCTTACTTGGAGCCCAAGGTTAAGGGTCTATTTAAGGGATCCTAGCCTCTTGTATGAAACCTAATTTTTGATGAATGAAAACCTTGAGTTCTTCTATTGAGTTGTGTGATACCCTGCTGTGTGCATAAATGGGATTTCGAGAGTTTTTCTTCCCAGTGCTGCAATCATCTTCCTGCTGCCAACAATCATCTCAGATCCCTGGATGCCCACTCCAAAGGAAGCCTTCCCTTGCTATTTCCCTTTGTTTTCTTGTTCTTTTTGAGTTTTCTAACCCCTGACAGATCGTTTAAACATCCCCGAGTTCCTACGAATCCAACGACTCCAGCCAAGCCTCAATCGGATCACCGAGCAGAAAGCCGGGTATCCACGGGTCTTTGGCTCGTTTCCAGGCCGCATCCATCGGGAAACGAGAGACCCTTTTGCTGCGATCTTCACAGACATTATCAGGTACACCCCCTCTACCTCTAGTAGTTTTATTGTAGGAGAACTTGCCCTAACCGAGGCTTCTCAGCCCCGGCGATTCGTCTTTTCTACTTTTCTATGTCCTAATCTGCATGCTGATCTTCAAAAATTCATACAAAATTCCTACAAATAATTTTGTTCTGAAATTTGGGAATTAATCACCTAACTCATCATATAAACATACAAAAAAATTGCATGCATATTAGTTCCCATCACCCAATAACAATCCAATTGCTAATTAATCCTCCTAATATTAATTAACAATTATTTATTTATTTATACCTTTGTATAGGATAAATTATTATCATATTTATAATTTTGTCACTGGATGATTCTCAGTATTGATCAACCATCATGATCAATAAAAAACTTCTGTTGTATGTGACCTTATAGGATCAAATTCTAAGTTGGTAGCTCAGAAATTATTTTCTGAACTATTCGATATGACCATCTAGTAATGGTGCCCGATATCTAGATAAGTTGAATGATGGCAAAGTAACATTCAAGAACCCAGGCTATGGTTATCAAATAATTCATCCTTTTGACCTAATGCTCAGGGTGAATTCAGAGTCTACTACCAACTTCAAATAAGTGCATCCAAATATGTCTCAACATGCTAAATCTCAAAACTCCTCACCATGATAATTCAAGCCTAGGTTTTGCTAAATTGAAACACTGCCGAGCATTTACTCCAATACTTGGAGTGGTCAATCCCTCCTTGACTCAACACCAACTTAATAAGTACTTGACTATACTCAGAAACCTTCTATCACTGGATTAGAATGTAGGTAATCCAGCACCAAAGTATAGTGAGTTGCTTATCAAGTTACCATGATAGTCTCAACTAGGAGGGATATTTATACTTATACCTTTTCTGCAAGATACTCTTGATAGTAGAGTACTCTACAAAGTTTGTCACAATTCAGTAAGATGTACCCTTACACTCACCTGCATGCCATACTAGTATCTCCATACTTCTTGGTTAAAAGGACAACCAACCTATATGGCATACAATGATCTATTCTCAATAAACATTGTTATCCTAGGTAACAACATATCATTTGATCATAACTGATTTAAGAACCACTTGATAAATCCACCTTTATCGAGTCAATGTAGCTCTAAGAACTTCAACACATTAAAGTTCATAGCAAGATGATAAATAGTGTTATGCTACCAAAAATAATATTTATTTATTAATAATCATATATATTTACAAGATAAGTTAACCATTTATAATCTAGATGATTGGCTTTAGAACAATTTTCCTAACACTGATATGTCAAAAAAAGATAAAGCATGATTGAATTGTAATCTTTGTTAGGACTTTTATGAGGAAATCATCCTTTATTATCTAGAATGTCCCCTTCCCATTATTGGAAGGTTTTATCTTTCATGTCTCCCATCGTTTTCCTTAATGCCTCAGTTATGGCCTAAAAAGGGGCCACACTCCTTTGATGACTAAAATCTACTCTTAATAATGAGATTTGATAGTTTGTCTATTGTGAAAAGCATGTCAGGACAAGCATCGATAGACTTTTCCTTCAATCATCTAGTGGAACACCCTGGTGAGGTGCTATTGGCTGGGTTTGGATTTTAAGTGCCATGGTTTGATAGGTCTAGGAGCCCCTCTGGACTAGATATCTACAAAACCTAGTAGTTAGGAAGGGCAGACACTGATTATGTCAAAGGTAGATGAGAAGATGTTTCTTAACTGGGGGTCCCTGAAATAGTTGTTCAAATAGCCAAATGTAACTCCGATTCTATCTAAAAGGATGAAGGTTAAGTTTGGCAAAGACGTGGGGGGCCAAACATACTTTAGCATGATGTTCGATAGGACTGGGAATTGATGTGTTGTTCTCGACCTCTATTCTTAGGGCATGGGACCAGATGACTGGTAATGTACTCTTAAGGGAATGTCACGAGGCAGGACCAATCTATTGGGGATCTGGATCAGCTCCAATACTGTGGAAGCAAGAGGGAGAGCGAGATAATGTGAATCAGCCTTATTGATTCCAAGAAACCAACAATCAAGAAATCTAACCGGCTAAAACCTTTTCTTGGATTCCTATTAGCAAAGAGAGATAGGAGAAGAGATGGAAAAGAGATTTGGAGAAAAGAGAGATTGTTTCTTTATTCCATGGAGAAGAAAACCCTTGTTGCAATACAAGATACCATCTCCTCTCCAAACCAAGAATCCCTCATGCACGCATGCCCAAATCCCTCAATGCGAACAAGCCCCCAAGCCTAGAACTGTCGGCCCCCATTCTTGATTTATGGGGTAAGCGATTTGAGTCTTCTTGGGTGGTTAGGATTCTTGGATGGTCCAACCAACTAGCTAGGTAATAACCACCTAACTAACCTCCTAACCAACTACTCCCCTTTCACACCAAAGGGGGGCAGCCAGCTAACATAGACCCAACCCTATAATCCAAATGGATTATAATACAATCTCTCAAAAAACTCTCCTTAATAAGTCAATATGAGAAAACACTCAAACCCGAGCCCATGTACACCCATGTCTCATATGTTCTCTCAACCCTGGGTCAAGCCCCTTGACCCAACATTACTCAAAGGACCTTGGAAACCTATAAACCTAAGCCCCAAACTTGTCCTAAACACCCATGAATATATCATGAACCCCCTAGAACACCTCCAGAAATTGCTTGGCATGCCTCCAAGCTCCCAGGGATCGTCTCGAACATCCCTGCCATGGCCTCCCAAGTCTCTCCAAGGCTTGGAAGTACCACATAAAATCCTACATCTCCACCTTGGTGCCCCCAAGCTTTGGCAACCTGGCAATGTCCTCCTACACAACCTCGCTATAACTGCATGTCCTGATAGCCCCTTGTGCAAATCTCCTTGCCTCTGCCAACACCCTTCAGCTACTGAGCTCCCTTAGAGGCCTTTGGGATGACCACCTCCCCCACTGAAGATCCTTACTTGTACCCTAGCACTACTATTGTAGCCTTCCTTTTGCTTGGTAGTTGCATCAGTCTTTTCCTTGGACTTTCCTAGAGAGACTGCAGCAAACCTGAGCAGGCCCTCACTATAACTGGAGCTCTACCTGATACCATCTCCTCAAAGCCATGCCTCACTACCTGTGCACACTGCTCCACCTGCCTCGATGCATCCCTAGCACTGGTGCTGAGATGTGACTCCTCCCGTGCACCCCTTTGCTCTGACCTCGTGTCAAATCCTGCTCCACCAGTGAAGCCATCTCTCCGTGATGCTTCACTTGAGACTAAAGTCCCCCTGATGCCACAAAATGAAATCTTAAGGCCAACCACTCAACGCTATCCTATTGAGCCTATCGCTGCACCTCGTACTCCATCGCTGCCTCCTCAGACCCTTCACATCCCACGAACCCCACCAAGATTGTTTCGGAGACACTACCCCTGCAGGCTCCTTCGAAATAACCAAAAGCTCATCCGACTCTTCCTCTAACCCAGCGACTGAACCTAAGAAATCTGGACTTTTCCTTTATCCATTTCTACACTTCTTCCTTAGCAGACACTCTCACTTAAAGTGCCCTGCTACACCACACCTGTAGCACTTGAATTCTCTCTTGCCATTTTGGGACTTGGACCATCCCTTGAGCTTGTTGCCTTCCTTCCCTCTCCCGGTCCTCTCTCTTACTATGAGGCCCTCCTGAGGTACTCCCTTGATCATCATCTTCTCCCTTTTCTCATTGGACCTTAGCACTGATACTATGTCTTCATACATCAATGTCTCCTTCCCATACAGCAAAGTAGTGACAAGCGGATCATAAGAACTCGGCAACGAGCATAGCAAGAGTAGAGATTTTTCTTCCTCCTCCATCTTCACCCCAAGGGTCAGTAAATCATTGCAAACTAGGTCATACCTCTGAACATGAAGAACAATATCTCCTCCTTCCTGCATATGAAGGCTATACACTTACAATCTAACATCAGCTTATTGCATATATTTTTTCCCATATACATGGCATGCAATTTGGACCATAGACCCTTCGGTGTCTTCTCCTCAAGGATGCTATACAACACTGCATCAGCCAAACACCCTTTGATGGCTGCATATGCCCTCTTTAGTAAAGATAACTAATCCTGATCCATCATCCCCTTTGGCTTTTTCTCCAAAGCCACGTCCAGAAAATTCTACACCAATAAATCTTCCACCCGAACCTTCCATATAGAGAAGCTTCCCTTTCCATTAAATTTCTCAAACTCCACCATACTGCTGCTATTGATGGTTGATCAGGCCATGAAGAACAACTCAAAAGGCTGGATTTCAGAAATACCTCGAAGGGATCCCGGAGTAGAAATCCGCAACACATGCGGATGGGTGCAACAGAAGTCAGTTTCAAGGCTAGCATCTTCCTCTTTCTTGGGGATGAACCAGGGAGCAGCATCTCCTTCTTCCTTGAATCCTCCTCTCCCTATGCTCGAACAAGGCTCTAATACCACTTGTTGGGGATCCAGATCAGCACCAATATCGTGAAAGCAAGAGGGAGAGCGAGACAACGTGAATCAGCCTTCTTGATTCCAAGAAACTAGTAATCAAAAAATCTAACCGACTGAAACCTTTTATTGGATTCCAATTAGCAAAGGAGGATAGGAGAAGAGATGGAAGAGAGATTAGGAGAAAAGAGATATTGTTTCTTTATTCCATAGAGAAGAAAACCCTTGCTACAATACAAGATACCATCCCCTCTCCAAACCAAGAATCCCTCATGCACACATGCACAAATCCCTCCACGTGAACAAGCCCCCAAGTCTAGAACCGTCGGCCCCCTTTCTTGATTTAGATGGGGTAGGTGGTTTGAGTCTTCTTGGGTGGTTAGGATACTTGGATGGTCCAACCAACTAGCTAGCTAAAACCACCTAGCTAACCTCCTAACCAACTACTCCCCTTTCATACCAAAGGGGGGGCAGCCAGCTAACCTGGACCCAACCCTATAACCCAAATGGGTTATAATACAATCTCTCAAAAAACTCCCCTCAATAAGTCAATGTGAGAAAACACTCAAACTCGAGCCCATGTACACCCATGTCTTATATGTTCTCTCAACCCTGGATTTAGCCCCTTGACCCAACATGACTCAAAGGGCCTTGGAAACCTATAAATCTAAGTCCCTAAATCTGTTCTAGACACCATGAATACATCATGAATCCCTGGAACACCTCCAGGTCCTTTGGAACACCTCTAAAAATGCTTGGCATGCCTCCAAGCTCCTAGGGATCACCTTGAATATCCCTGCCATGGCCTCCCAAGTCTCTCCAAGGCTTGGGAGCACCACACAAAATTCTACACAATCCTCCCTAATGACTCAGTAGCATATACTTTAGTTATATAGGTTGGTTATTTTGAATCAAGCAAGCATTTATTTAGTATGTGCATGTCCAAAATACTATGGCTTCAAGAACCATCTAGTGCCCATAGTGACTATACCTTACAAGATGGTTATCTCTTAAGGAAAATAAGTTGTGCATTTCCAAGACTTCAATCCAGGAATTTTTAGTGTGGGAAACCCATGCGAGAGGCCTAGCTGGTCACTTTAGTAGGGAGAAGACCACTTGGCTATTGAAGACCAGTTCTTTTGGCTAGGCCTCAAGAAAGATATCGCCAACATCATCTCTAGGTGCCGGACTTGTGCTGTGGCCAAATAGCAGAAGCAGAATACTGGCCTTTACACACCTCTGCCCGTACCTAGTCACCCTTGGCAAGACCTCAGTATGGATTTTGTGGTAGGATTATCCAAGACTGCAAGGAAGCACGATTTTGTCTTTGTAGTAGTGGATAGGTTCTCCAAAATGGCTCATTTCAAACCTTGCTCCCAAACCCTAGATGCTTCCAAGGTTGCCAAGCTTTATCTTGAGCATGTGGTCAAGTTACATGGCCTACCCAAGACCATAGTGTCCGATAGGGATGTCCGCTTCACTAGCTATTTCTGGAAATCCCTTTGGCACCTCCTAGGCACCAAGCTCTAGTTCTCCACTGCCTACCACCCGCAAACCGATAGACAAACAGAGGTAGTCAACCACAGCCTAAGGAACCTTCTTAGTGCTTGATAGGCGAACATACGGGAAATTGGGATCTTCTTTTACCTCGAGCCGAGTTTGCCTACAACAGTTCTGTGAATAGGACCACCAGGAAGAGTCCTTTTGAAGTTGTATGTGGATACAAGCCTAACCGACCTCTTCACCTGATTCCTCTACCCATCCATGCATGTGTCTCTGAGTCTGCTGAATCACTTGCATAGCATATTAGGGACATGCATAAAGAAATTACCCAGAAAATTAATATAAGTAATAACACATATAAAAGGCTGGCTGATTCCCGAAGCGAGCCAAAGAGTTTGAAATAAGGGATTTTGTAATGATTAGGCTCAGGCCTGAATGGTTTCCACCGGGAACAGTTAAGAAGCTTCATGCTCGTGGGGCTGATCCCTTTAAAGTGATTAAGAGAATGGGCCCTAATGCTTATGTGCTAGAATTACCTCTGGATTATGGAATTAGCTCGACATTCAATATCCCTGACTTAGTCGAGTATAGGGAACCCGCAAACATACCAAGCGAGCCATTGGGCCTGACCTTTCTTTTGAGAGTGAACCTGAACCTGAGTGTCCACCTCCAAATATACTTGAGCGAGGAGAGCGGATCGAGCATGTCCTGGATGACCAAGCTATCACTACATGAGGCAAATGCTATCAATGTTACTTGGTCCGATGGCAAGGCTGACCCGAATCCGATGACTCGTGGATCACCCGAGAGGACTTGCAGTGCATCGACCCTGATATCCTGGAGAAGTACCAAAGCCAGACTAACCCTTACTCGATAGGGTCGAGTTCCTCCCACCCCGGGAGAACTGGTGTGGGCACCAGGATCTGACAGAGGCTCCTCAACCCTCTGTGGATCTCAGATTAGGGTTCCACTTCTTTGAGTCTTGTAATAAGGCTTCAAGCCTTAAATTTGTAATTATCTTTTGCTTTGAATTGAGTCTGTACTTTGACCAAGCAGGTCAAATTGAGTCCTGTACTGAGTCGAGTCACAAATCGAGTCCAGTCTGAGTCCATTGCAAGAGTGGGTCTTAAAATTTAGTCTCCTTGGAATCAAGTTGGGAAGGAATCCAAGTCAACTCATGGCCTACCTATGCATCCTATATGGTGCCATGACATCTTGCCATGTGGGCAGTACACTTGGCATGCAAGGATGCCCATTGGGGAGGACCACTTCACTTGGCTCTAGCCTTTTTCCCCTCCCCCTATCAAGCTCATTGCCATGCAAGGGTGGTCGGCCAAGGTAGAAGTCAATGGAAGTTGATGTAGGGAATTCAAATCCCTTGCTTCAAGCCCTCCAATCAAGCCTTCTTCCCAAATTGCTTCAATCTCTTTGGAAGGGAGAGACAAGAGCCTTGGGCGCCTCCACCTAACACTCCCCATGTCAAGCCTTGTACCAATGAAAGAATACCAACCAAGGAAGGAGGAAGAACACATGCCTCGCTCCAAGCCCCTCTTCATGCCTTCTTCCACAACCAAGAAGATTCTTTCAAGTTCAAGGCGCCAAGAACCTCACTCCAAGCCATGCATCATGCCATGCCCAATCCAAGCTGCCTTTGGTCATCCAAGCAGAGGAGAAAGTCAATGCTTTTAGGCGCCCATCCAAGAAGTTTGTAATTTTTTCATTTGAAATTAAAAAAGGGTTCCAAGGTGCCTATTTAAAGGACCCAACCCCTCCATTGTAAAGGGTATTTGATGATTAAATGAAAAGAGCTTGAGTTTTGTTTCTCCTCCCCTTCTTCGACTTCAGAATCCAGCCAGACACCGGGCTCGAAGCCCCTTCTCAACCTTCCCTTAGTTCCATTTTGACACTTCGCTCCATTTCACTAATCCCTCCTTTGCTTGCCTACAGGTCCCCCTTGGTATCACGGGCACCGGAGACGGTCTGCTTTGCCATCGCGACCACCCGATCGAAAGCCGGTGCATCCGCGGGTTCGACTGCTCGGGCATCCAGGCCGCATCCATCGAGTCAAGCGATTTTTGCATCAGGTGCTTCAGACATGTAAGGTTTGCCCTTTCTCCTAAGTAGGTATTGCATATCGAGCTTAGTCCTACCAGGGATTTCTTAATCCCGGGATCCTGTTCTCTTTTTCACTATTTAGGGACTTGATTGCTAGTGTAGGCTTATATTATTCAATTTTTCCTATTTCTAGTCTTTATTATAATCGGGAATCAAAAACTTATAAAAACATTTAAAACTCATCAACTATAAAACCCCTTTGCATCATAAGCATCCATACTAGCATCTCTAGCCCTACTCCCCCTGCATCAGATGAGCTTGAAAAATTAAAACCTTTTGTTGAAAAGTTTACTTATATTTCTGAAAAACTCAATATGCTTTAAATAATCAAAGAGTTGTTTTCAACAAAGTAGGATTAGGTTTCAAACCTCAGAAATAACAAAAATTTTTCAAAAATTTTTTGTACCTACTTCATCTTCCATTACTTGTTATTCTTGTAGTAGCGTAAGACATAAATCATATTTATATAATAAAAGAAAATTAAATAAAGTTAGAAAAGTTTGGATTCAAAAAGAACCATATCCACTAACCCTAAAGGACCTAAGATGACTTGGATACCTAAAGTCTCCTCCTGATTTGTCATTTAGGTGTGTCTTGCAACCAACAAAAAGAGATGTGTACCTCGACAGTGATTACTCAAGGCACATGACTGGAAATGTGGAGCAGTTCTCTTCTCTGAATATCAAAATAGTGGAAATGTAACTTTCGGTGATAATGGAAAGGGCAAAATCATTGGGATTTGTAAAGTCCATATTACCTCTTCTAGTTATATAGATAATGTTCTTTTGTTGATGGTTTAAAGCATAATTCACTTAGTATTAGCTATTTTTGTGACAAAGATTTTTAAGTTATTTGACTCTTCCATGTGCTTATTTCTAGTCTTAATGACAATGGCATCAAGTTTATTGTCATAGGCATGGCATTATTTATATGGTTGATCTTGATGATCTTCAAATACAAAATGGTCAATGCCTAGTGGCATTGGAAGCCAAGATCAATGAAACTAGTTGGCATTGGCATCGTAGATTAGGACATGCAAGTATGCATTTGCTTTCAAAACTTAACAAAAAGAATCTTATAAAAGATTTGTCAAAACTTAGTTTTGAAAAGGATAAGATTTGTAGTGCTTGCCAACTTGAAAAATAAACTAAATCTTCTTCAAAACTAAGGGAGTTGTCTCTACATCTAGACCCCTAGAATTACTTTATATGGCCCTCTTTGGACCTACTAGAATAACTAGTTTGGCAGGTAAGAAGTATGGTCTAGTTATTGTAGATGACTTCTCACGTTTTACATGGGTCATGTTTTTAGCTCATAAAGATGAAACATTTTCTCCATTCATTAAATTTCATAAAAGAGTTTCAAATGAAAAAGGTGTTTCAATTATTTCTCTAAGAAGTGATCATGGTACGAAAATTGAAAATCATGATTTTGAAAAGTTTTGTAGTGAAAATGGTATTCATCATAATTTTTCTGCACCGAGGACATCTTACAAAAATGGGATGGTAGAAAGAAAAAATATAACTCTTAAAGAAATGGCACGTATCATGCTTTGCGAAAATGATTTGCTTAGATATTTTGGGAGGAAGCCATAAACATTGCTTGCTATATTTTAAATCGTGTTTTAATCTAGCCTATTTTAAAGAAAACACCTTATGAGTTTTGAAAAGGTAGAAAACCTTCAATAAGTATTTTCATGTTTTTGGATGCCATTGTTTCATTTTAAATAATGGCAAAGACAATTTAAGCAAATTTGATGCCAAGTCAGATGAGGGTATCTTTTAGGTTACTTCTACATATAGCAAGGCATACAGGGTCTTCAACAGAAGAATACTTCTTGTTGAAGAATCCATCCTTATTGAGTTGGATGAGACTGATCAAAAATCTTCTAGAAAAGATGTTCTTGATGATGAAACAGGTATTCAAAGAACTAAAAAAGTGAACAACAATGAAGAGCCTTCCAAGGAGCAAGATGACAATCAAAACAATGAAGGAAAACAAGTACAAGAAGTTGGTGACTCATCTGCACCTAACCCATTACCTAAAGAATGGAGGTATGCTCATGGACACCCCAAGGAACTTATAATAGGTGATCCATTAAAAGGGATAAGCACTCATTCATCATTAAGAAATGTATGTGATTATTTAGCTTTGTTTCTCAAATTGAACCAAAATCTATTGAAGAAGCTAAAAAAGATTGTAATTGGATAAATGCTATGCAAGATAAACTAAATCAATACAAAAAAAATAATTTTTGGACATTAGTTGAAAGACCTACTAATATTTTAATAATTGGTACAAAATAGATTTTCAGAAACAAACTTGATGAAAATGATTTAGTTACATGAAATAAAGCTAGGCTAGTTCCAAAAGGATATAATTAGGATGAAGGGATTGATTTGATGAAACCTTTGCTCCTGTTGCTAGACTTGAGGCAATTAGGCTATTATTAGCATTTACATGTTTTATGGATTTTAAACTATTTCAAATGGATGTTAAAAGTACTTTTCTAAATGGATTCATTGAAGATGAAGTGTATGTAGATCAGCCCCCTGGTTTTGAGAATCATGAATTTTTCAATCATGTTTTTTAACTTCATAAAGCTTTGTAAAGTTTGAAACAAGCTCCAAGAGCTTGGTATGATAGATTAAGTTCATTTCTGCTTAAAAATAATTTTTCTAGAGAAAATGTAAATACCATCTCCTTTTTGAAAAAGAAGAATGATGATCTTTTAGTAGTACAAGTTTATGTCGATGACATCATATTCGGTGCTAATAATGAATGTCTTTGTCAAGAGTTTGTAAAGCTAATACAAGGAGAGTTCGAGATGGGCATGATGGGAGAGCTTAATTTCTTCCTCGGACTCCAGATCAAGCAAACAAAAGAGAGAATCTTCATCAACCAAGCTAATTATACAAGAGAAATCTTAAAAAAGTTTGAAATGAAAAATACCAGATCATTAGGTATGCCTATGAGCTCCTCTTGTAAACATGATAAAGATAAATCAGGTAAAAGTGTAGATCCAAAAGTTATATAGAGGTATCATTGGTTCATTGCTATATTTAACTACAAGTAGGCCAGATATAATGTTCAGTATTTATATGTGTGCAAGATATCAGTCTACTCCTAAAATGTCTCATTTATTGGATGTAAACGCATGCTTAGATACTTGTCTGGCACTATAGATATTGGACTATGGTAATCTAGAGATTCATCATTTGAATTGATTGCATATCTGATGCTGATTTTGCTGGGTGTAAACTTGATAGAAAAAGTACTAGTAAAACTTATCAATTTTTTGGAGTTAATTTATTTTCATGAAGTAGCAAGAAATAGAATTCAGTTGCTCTATCTACGGTGGAAGTTGAATATATAGCTGCTGGAAGCTGTTGTGCTCAAATCCTATGGATCAAACAACAACTCGAGAATTTTGGCATCAAATTAACTAAGACACCCATAAGATGTGATAATACTAGTATAATTAATTTAACCAAAAATCCTGTTCAACACTCAAGAAGCAAACATATTGAAATAAGACATCACTTCATAAGAGATCATGTGCAAAACTCAAATGTGATGCTTGAATTGTTTGTACTGATAATCAATTAGCTGATATTTCACTAAACCCCTGAGTGAAGAAAGATTTTGCATGATTAGGAGAGAGTTAGGTATCATAGATCCCTTTGTGTAGAACTCTTTCAAAATTTGTTCTTACTCAAATTTGTGTGCTTAAAATTATATCTTTTATGTCTTAAACCATTATCTAGAAATCCCTTGTTTTTTTGTATTTTTTATTGATTTTTTTGGGATTCCTGGCCAAGTGTCGATACTTGATTTTGGCCAAGTGTCAACACTTGACCAAATTTGAAGTGTTGACTCACGGGTGGAAATCTGATTTTTCTAAGGCATCACCTATTCTTTCCGAAGCCACTTGCCTTTTGTTTTTCCTCTACCTTAGTGGTCCCCTAGCACTCCATTGACCTTGGAACATTGTTCTTCCATCTGTGTCCTTCGATATTTTGGTAAATTCTTCACTTTTTCCCTTTTTTGGTCCGATTGCTCTCCATTTTCTTCATGATTTTTGTTGTTATGGCCCGAAATCCCTCTTCCCATTTTCTTTCCTTTCTTCGGTTCATCTTCCCCTTGATTTCTTGTGGATTGGCTCGAACTATCACATAATCCCTTCCACATTTCTCCCTCTCATTTCATTTTGGTTTGTTCCCTTGACCGATTTTAGCTTGCATTCACCTAGTCTTCCCGTCGGTCTCTTTTTCCCTCTTTTGGTCTTTTCCTCTTGGCCTTTCCCAGTTCACCTATTTCTGTCCTTGTTCTTTCCCTCTGTTGGTGATTATGGGACCCCGCAAGCAAGTAGTATCTAGGAAAAGGTTGAGTCAAGGTTCTGTCGAAAGGAGAACCAAGGCTCGAAGTGACAGAGGATAGCACCCTAAGCATGAGAGAGTGGCACCCCCTCAGTCCCCCATAGTAGAGAGAGTGTCAGGGAAGATCATCATGGATGGACATCGAGTTGACTTAGAGTTCTTCGACCGCAAGGGTATTCATCTTGGACATATTCTTGAGGCAGACAGTTTGACCTCCTTCTGTACTATGAAAGAGAAGTATTATCCGCACTTTATTAGAGAGTTTTATAGGAGCTTGGCCACCAGTGGATTGATGTGGAGAACTACAGTTAGAGGCATAAATATTCCAATTTGTAAGGACATTTTGGGCAGAGTCTAGGACATTCCTCTTCTTGGGATTGCTACCACGAGTGTTGGATATAGCGAGGCAGCTTTTTAAGCATATTGGAGCAAGACGATGTTCACGGTGTGACTACAATCACCATGAATCAGTTATCGGTAGAGATGCACCTTCTTCATCACTTCATCACGAGGATACTTCTGCCGAAGACTAGCCACTTCAACTTTATCGCAGAGCGGGAGCTTATGTTGATGGTTTGCCTCACACAAAGGAATGCCATCAACATCCCTGCCCTGATGATGAGCCAAATGTGTGAGGCTGCGACCCAGCATTGTCTGTGTCTTCCATATAGGATGGGTCTGACTCGTCTATTCAGAGCTTATCATGTTCTTTTGGAGGAGGAGGCCTCCAAAGATATTATGCACACTGATGTGTATAAGAGAGATCTCTGCATCGTATGGGATACTGAAGGATTATCGATAGGTGGGTGCATAGAGAGTCTGGTCAGGAGCCAGATGAGGAGGATGAGCTGCGAGTTGCAGAGGCAGGGCTATCTGGGCCTACTAAGCATTTCACACCTCCTAGACCCACACCTGTAGCAGCTTCAGAGTCTGAGCCAGTCAACCCAGCACCTATTTCTTCACTAGCTGCTGCTCTGCGCACATCTACTGAGTCTACCTTTACATAGTAGATCAGAACTGAGATTGCTGAGATCAGGAGTGAGATCATTGGATTAGCTATTAGGACTACACAGCTTCGGATTAAGATTGAGGGACTAAGAGCACACATCGATGATCAGCTCTCAAGCATTAGACAGACTATGGAGGCGGGCTTCATGAAGATTCGTGATCTTTTGAGATCACTTTTACCTCTGACTGCACCTTCTGGTCCACCTCCTCCTCCACCAGCAAATGATGACAACCACCCTGACAGACATGATGACAATCCTGATGATGGTGGTGATGGTGATGGTGAGGCTGATAGAGGCACAAATATTCTTGATGACAGTAATGGCAGCGACGACAAAGCGGGAGATTATGAGATTTTCAGCAGGGAAATTCAGACTTCAGCTGCTGCTACTAATACTCCTAGAGATGCTCAGCTTGCCACTACACCAGTTTTTCTGACACTAGCAGAGACATTACCTCCACCCTTTACTAGGTCCTCTAGGGTCATTCCCCGTTAAGGACCAGCTCTATGATGGGAATAGGATTATGGGCAAGCCTAGAAGTCACCTAGATTAGGGGTTTTTTTTTTTTGGATTCTTTTTCTAGTGATGGTGAAGGAACAATGGAGATGGAAAACTTAAGGTTTAAAATTCATGAACTTTGGGACTCATACTAATGAAGAGACCTCTCACCTCTAGGGCATTCCACCCACCTCGATACATGGAGGTGTTAGGGTGAATATCAAAGGAAATGAAGGATAAAGAAGATGGAATCAAGGAAGGGGATAACTAGACATGACCTATCATCATGTCCTGGAATTGGGCCTCACACCCTCTCCTTACAGAGCGAAAGAAAAGAATCACTCTTTTCTAAAAAAACTCATTTTTATTCATCAACTATTTTTTTATAAAGGACTGAGGGTGGTATTTATTGACCTTTCCAACCCTCATTTGAATTTGAATACAAGATAAAACGAAAAGAATTGTTCAAATTTAAATACAAGATAAGGATAAGATAAGGCCTATCCATATCTTAATCCTAACCAACCAAAACTAACTAAATCCTAAATCAAATTTCAAACAACCAATCCTAATCAACTAATTTTTTTGAATTTGAATTTATTGAAATTAGTGCTGCTCTAGGATCAGTGCTGCTCCAGGATCAGTGTTGGCGATATCCCCATCATTCCCTAGAGGTGGGAAAAACTCAACACCATCAAGACAAGATCAGCGAGGGATTTGATGAACCAAATCTAAAGGCTATGCTCTGAGATCTGTGCAGCTTTGAAATCCATGCGGCTCTGAAATTGTATAGCACTGAAAACTGTCCAAATTATTATTTTTTATTTTTCTCTTTTTTTCTTTTTTCTCTTTTTTTTAATTCCTCGGCATAGCTCTGAGAATCATGCACTTTGAAGAGCGTGTAGAGGGAGAAGTCAGCTCCGAACGCAAACTTGCATTCACGTTAGTGCGGGCTTCTTCTTCTCCACGGGCTAATATAGAGAGAACAGGGGAGGCCTTCAAAGGGGATTTCAACAGGCTTCGTCGGCGATGGTGCTGAGGAGGAAGACGGCAGCACTGCGAAGAGCTTTGACTGTGCTCGGAGGGGATGACGACATGGGAGGGTGCGGTGATTTTTCCTTGGTTCTGATGGAGGTGGAGTAGGGGATGGATCTGGAGAAGCCCAGCATCATTGATGGCTTAGTCGGAGTCCATCACGGGATGGCGAAAGTCGGGTGTCATAATAACAGGGAGATTGGGCAAAGGTGGGATGCTTCACGGAGGTTGATCATCCGGTGGGGCTATTGGTCGGGAAGATTGACTGGGTGATGGATTTCTCCGGTCAAAAGAGTGACAGCGGACTCAGCGAACTCAACCGCAGCATTGAGGAATAGTAGCGACAACGGGCGATGGGGTAATTAGCTCGATCGAGCGGATCCAGGGAAATGGCTAGTGGTTACAGGCATCGCGGTAGTAGAGATCGATTGGGAATTTTCGCAAGGATGGAGGCGGTGGTGCACTCAGTCTTGGGTGAAGATGGCACTTGTCGGTGCGATCCTCGTCGGATCGTATCGCTGGTGATGGTGGACGGTCTCGATGGCGATCTTCTAGATGGGAGGCGTCACATGGAGATCTGTGCATCAAAAGTTCCGATCGGCATCGGTGGTGCAAGGTGATGGCAGAAAAGAGGAGTTCGGTGGAGTTTTGGGAGGAGTCACGGTAGGGAAGGTGGGGCGCTGGCAGATGCTCAGCAATGGGATTGGAAGAGGGAAGAAGAAAATTGATGGTGACTTGATGAACTAGGAGATCTTTTTTTTTTTTTTGATCTTGGAAGATGATAGATGGACAAAAAATTGGATCGGTGATGAGGGATCTGGAGTGATATGAACCGTACCCTAATAATCTGGCTCTGATACCAATTTGATGCAGGATAGATGGGAACAGGATCGTGGGCTAGCCTAGAAGTCACCTAGATTAGGGTACCATTTTTTCTTAGATTTTTTTTCTAGGGATGGTGAAGGAACAATGGGGATGGAAGACTTAAGGTTTGAATTCATGGACTTTGAGAGTCACTCTAACGAAGAGATCTCTAAAAAAAATGAAAAAAAAAAATAATTTGGGATAGTTTTCAGAGCTGCACAATTTCAGAGCTGCATGGATTTCAAAGATGCACAGATATCAGAGCATAGCCTTTAGATTTGGTTCATCAAAGCCCTCGCTGATCTTGACTCGACGAAGTCGAGTTTTTCACACCTCAAGAAAATGATGGGGATATCGCCAGCACTGATCCCGGAGCAGCACTAATTTCAATAAATTCAAATTCAAAAAAATTAGTTGATTAGGATTAGTTGTTTGAAATTTGATTTAGGATTTAGTTAGTTTTGGTTGGTTAGGATTGAGATATGGATAGACCTTATCTTATCCTTATCTTGTATTTGAATTTGAACCATTCTTATCTTTTTATCTTGTATTCAAATTCAAATGAGGGTTAGAAAGGTCTAAAAATACCACCCTCGGTCCTTTGTAACAAAATAATTTGGTGAATAAAAATGAGTTTTTTTAGAAAAGAGTGATTATTTTCTTTCGCTTCATAAGGAGAGGGTGTGAGGCCCAATCCCAGGACATGATGATAGGTCATGTCTAGTTATCCCCTTCCTTGATTCTATATCTTTATCCCCGATGTCCTTTGAGATTCACCCTAACTCCTCTAAGTATCGAGGTGGGTGGAATGCCTTAGAGGTGAGAGGTCTCTCATTAGTTTAAGTCCCAAAGTCCATGAATTTCAAACCTTAAGTCTTCCATCCCCATTGTTCCTTCACCATCCCTAAAAAAAAAATCCAAAAAAAAAAGTACCATAATCTAGGTGACTTCTAGGCTCGCCCACAATCCTGTTCCCATCTATCCCGCATCAAATTGGTATCAGAGTCCAAAAGATTAGGGTATTATCTTCTTCATGAATCACTCCAGATTTCCTTCACCAACAATTTTTTTTTAGATCTTTCTCTCCATTGCTTCGACCTCGTCACTGCTTTTTCCCCCTCTCTGTCTTTTCTCCTTTCCACCTAAAAACCACCACCGAGCCAAACCCAGCATCACCTCCTCCGAGTCCGACCGCCCGTCGCCACCACCTACAACCGAGAATGCCTGATCTTTATTATTCCCTCTGCTATTATTTTCTCTGTCCCATTTTTCCAAGTCCATCAGGAGATCTAAGGTTAAGGTTTTGGGCCTCCACCTCCGAGATGGCCTCCACCTCCTGGCGCAGCAGCTATGGGACCATCCCCACCTCCCCAGAGGGTGCCGTGGCCTCCACCTCCCACACCACCGAGTTCTCCCAGGCCAAGGAGCGTGGCGGGCCTTTCTTCGCCACCCGTCGGCCATGGTGCGAGTTCGTGAATCCCACCACCTTCGGCCGTCCCTTCAGCTATGGCGAGGCCATGACCCGTGCTCGCCATCGTCTTCCTCTATGATTGAAGTTCATCATATCAGCGTCCACAGTCATCTTCCTCTCAACCGAAGACCCCTCACCATCGCCAAGGGAAGTCCACGCTCTAGCCGCCTGATTTCGATCATCCCGATCGGAACCACCACTGTATTCCACTCCTCCGATCGAGACCATCGTCAACCCCTCCGTCGGTTGTTTCCCCAAGCAAGTCGGCCACCGAAGGTATGAAGAAGCCCACCGTCTTCGTAGCCTGCAACCAAATGGAAGCAGCTCATCCTCCGGTCCAGATCTCCGCGCTGCCCCTTCTCTAGTGATGTCACGCGGATCTCCTCCCTGCTACCATCTCCAGCCGTAGCTGACTCCACCATCACCACCGTTGCCATGCTGGATCGACTCCGTATAGTGCTGACGCCAGCGACACCCCTCCGTGAGCCCCTATTCCTAGTTTGAGTTCATGAAGAAGAAGGGTTGTTGCATGAACGTGAAAGCTAAATCAGCTTTCTCTATCGACTTCAAGCATGGCACGTTCCTTAAAGCAAAGTCGTTCCCTCTGTTGCCAATTTCACCCACTTCAGGATTAGGCAGGAAATAAAGGGGAAAAAGTGAAAAAAAGAGAAAAAGAAAAAGAAGAGAGAAAAAATGAATAAAAAAATGAAAAAAAAAAATATTTGGGATAGTTCCCAAAGCTGCACAATTTCAAAGTTACATGGATTTTAAAGCTACACAGATCTCAGAGCAGAGCCTTTGGATGTGGTTCATCAAAGCTAGGGATGGCAATGGGTCGGGTTCGGGCCGGGTGCATAACTACCCAAACCCAAATCCAAATATTCAATACACTACCCAAACCCGACCCAAACACTATCGAGACTGGGTTTTTTACCCAAACCCATCTCAATTGGGTATCGGGTAATCGGGTTTACCGGCCCGAACCCAACTGAGTTATATTAAATATTTTTTATTTTTATCAACTTTAAAATTATCTACAATTTTATAAATTATATATACATTAGACAAATAAAATTTAACTACATTTTTAGTTCAACAGCAGTTAATTTCATATTCAATCAAAATTTATATTATGAAGTTGGCAAACAATTAATTATGATCTTGTTTTGAATTCACTAAATAGAATAGGATGAGAAAAATTTTCAATATATATATATATATAGATTAGGGTAGAGGGTTCAAGTATTTAAAATTTAATAACTACTAATCATAATTAATAAAATATATATTATTTATATATATATATATTTAAATATCAAAATAATTCGAGTTAGGTTCGGGTCGGGCATATATCTATCTACCCAGTCCCGGTCCAAACCCAAAGTTAAGCATTCGGGTTTTACCCAAACCCGGCCCAAACCTAGTCAAAGCATTGACTACCCGGCCCAATCGGTCGGGTCGGGTCGGGTACCCATGGGTTTGGGTTTATTGCCATCCCTAATCAAAGCTCCCTGCTGATCTTGACTCGATGGAGTCGAGTCTTTTCCACCTCAGGAGAATGATGGGGACATCGCCAGCACTGATCCCGGAGTAGCAATGATCCTGGAGCAACACGGATCTCGATGCATATCCATAATAAGTTATTTTTAGGATCAAGTTTTAGTTTTTAGAATTTATCTTTATTTTAAAATTAGTTAGTTGGTTAGGATTGAGATAAGGATATGCCTTATCTTATCCTTATCTTGTATTTGAATTTGAACCGTTCTTATCTTTTTGTCTTGTATTCAAATTTAAATGAGGGTTGGAAAGGTCTATAAATACCACCCTCAGTCCTTTGTAGAAAATGGAGTTTAGTGAATAAAAACAATTTTTTTAGAAAAGAGTGATTCTTTTCTTTCACTCTGTAAGGAGAGGGTGTGAGGCCAATCCCAAAACATGATGATAGGTCATGTCTAGTTATCCCTTCTTTGATTCCATTTTCTTTAACCT
Organism: Areca catechu; assembly: GCA_021397845.1. Taxonomy (NCBI): domain Eukaryota; kingdom Viridiplantae; phylum Streptophyta; class Magnoliopsida; order Arecales; family Arecaceae; genus Areca; species Areca catechu. The sequence continues at coordinate 44,959,323 of CM038038.1, forward strand.
CCCATGTCCTTTGAGATTCAACTTAATGCCTCCAAGTATCGAGGTGGGTGGATGAATGCCTAGAGGTGAGAGGTCTCTTCGTTAGTGTGAGTCTCAAAGTCATGAGTTCCAAACCTTAAGTCTTCCATCCCCATTGTTCCTTCACCATCCCTAGAAAAAATCCAAAAAAAGTAGTACCCTAATCTAGGTGACTTCTAGGCTCGCCCATGATCCTACCCCTTATCTGTCCCCCATCACCATGGCAACTATAAGACCCCTAGACTCCTTGCTTCTAGAACTAGGATTAGAGCCGCATTTACTCTAAGCTCCCATCTGATGAGGAGTAGCCTCATAGATGTTTATCTTGTTATTTATGTTTATGCATTTTTATTTACTATGTATCAGTTGTTAGTCATGTTTCAGTTTATGCTATGTAAGCAATTTTGTGTACTGAAATTCTCTTAAATATATGAAAACTTACTTTTCTCTCATGATTACTCATCTTTTTGTCCAATTGCTCTGATACCAACTGATATCTACTGATATATTGTTAGATCATGGCCCCTAACCAACTTTGTATGCTTTAATGCATTAATTCAGGGGGAATTACTCATTTTTAGTGTTTAATGATTGACAAAAAGGGAGAGTAAGATCTATATACAAGTATTTTCTAAAAATTTTGAAATGTTTCATAACTTATCTAACATAGGGGAGAGAAAATGAATTTCAACCTTGTTTTGCACTTCTCCTCCATGAAACTGTGTTGTATAAACTTTGATATGCTGAATTTAAATCAATTCTAATGAGTTGTAAGTGTATGCTCACTTGAATGAGTGTTCAATATCTATAATTGAATTTAAATGCTATATACTCAAGGTTTTGTCATCATCAAAAAGGAGGAGATTGTTGGCTTTAGCCATTGATTTTGATGACTAATAAAATATTGAGTATATTTTATACTAATATTTTAATTGTAGTTATGAGTTTCGGGATACAGGCATCTCAAACTTTCAATATAAAAGTATCATGGCACCTATTGGAAGCTAAGCAATTTTTCACTATCTAAGATGTCTTCTCATCTTAAAAAGGCTTCAAAATAGATCAATCAGGCTTTATAAAAAGTGTATTGAAGTTTTACTAAAGAACATTTGAATTTTGAAGGTTAGCACAAGTTTTTGTCAAGTCACAGGAGTCAAGTGTCGACTCATGGTATGCAAAGTGTCGACACTTCAGAAGGCTAGCACACAGAAATCCCTTTGGCATGCCAAGTATCGACTCACAGAAATCAGGTGTTGACTCATAGAAGTCAAGTGTTGACTTACAGAAATAAAAATGTCAACTCATGGCCTGAGAAAATTGAAGAAATAGAACTATGTCATTTTGAAGTATTTTCTATCAAGTGTCGGCTCAGGAGACTCAAGTGTCGACTCACAACTTTCAAGTATCGACTCACATGGTTAAGTGTCAACTCATAGCCTGAGAACAAAAAAAGGACAGAACCCTGGTTTTTCAAATGCTTATACCTTGAGTCGACTCATGCTCATCCAAGTGTTGACTCATGAAGACTCAAGAGTCGACTCACAGAAGTCAAGTGTCGACTCACGAGTTCTGACAACTATAACGACTATATTTTTTGAGAGTTAGATTTGAGCCCTACAAGCTCTCAATGGCTAGTTTTGCTCCACCAATAATCTTAAACCATTTTTTGAAAGTTTTTGAAGTATTTAAGCTTCACCAAACTCATTCATGTACTCACAAGAGACGACATTTCTTGAGAACTTCACTTCCAAAAGTCAAAAAGAGAGCAAAAGAGAAGATTCCACTGAAAATGCTTACAAGCCTTCATTTTAGCATTCCAAAAATAGTCTTTGAAGTGATTCCAAAGAGAAGACAACTCAAGCAATCATCAAGATCCTCAAAGATTCTATATTCCACTCTATGAGAGAGTTTGCTTATGCTTTATATTTGTATCTCTGATTTCATTTATTCTACTAGTTTCAAGGATGTTTGAAACCAGGTGTAAGGGCCTTCCAAGCCTTGAATTAGAATCCAAGCCTAGGTTGGCTTGAGTAAAGGTTGTTGGTGAGCCTAAGTGAGAAAACCAACTTTGCGTTTGACTTGTAAGCCCATTGAAAACAAGTTGGCTGTAATATAGGTTGATTATAGTAAAATTCTCAAGGAATAACTTGGGGAGTAGATGTAGGTGCTTGGTGTGCACCGAACCACTATAAACCTTTGTGTTTGTGTATGTGCTCTTTGCTATTTTGTATTTTCTCTTATACTCTTAGCATTGTATCTCACTCACTTGGTGCACACTTGCATTGCTTCACAAACACATTAATTTCAGCACATATCTGCTTTAATTTTTAAAGAAACTCAATTCACCCCTCTCTTGGGTTGCTATGCTGGGCAACACTTTCCATCACCGAGCACCACTATTCCGACCACTGCTCATAGCCAACTATGCCATCCACCACTATCGCAATCCATCTAGGAGCAAGAGAAGCCAAAGATTCAAATCCAACAAGGAGGAGGAGTCCTTGGAATCTGGGATTCGATCCAACATCGAGACTCAATTTGCTTGAGAAAGAAGGAGATCATCGATCACCCTATCAAATTGCAGATCAAATGGCTGAGATTAATTTTCATGATATATGGCCGATTTTGATCCAGATTGACTCCAAATTTGATCGGGAGAAAGCTCTTGATGAGCTCTATAAAAGAAGGATCCTAGGGAATAAGCAAATCATAAATTTCCTATAGCATAATTTTCTTTTCTTTTCTTTTATAATTTTATGCTAGACTTCGAGAAAGAGGGAGAGGAATAAAGAAAAATAGTTCTTCAGGAGAGAAATGCTATGACAAGCCCGAATCTCCAAGTTGTATCCAAGAGCCATGTGTGTCATTAGTTTGTGTAATTTTTATCCTCTATATAATTGAATAGATACTTTCAATTTCTTTTTCTTTTTATTTGATTTCTTAAATTAATTACCTATAGGTGGGATGGATCATGATCCTAACATGATATGGTCCATGTTCAATATAAATAATGATTCTAGGATCTTTATTCACATATCTTGTTAAGATCTATTCAACTCAATCATTGGATAGCCTATACTTATGGGACAGGCCATGATCTTAATAAGATATGATTCATACTCAACAAGATAGCCTATGCTAGAAATTAGTTTGAAAGATTTTGAAACAAATATATATTTTAATTATTTAGATTATAATAAATACATGATTTTATTTATGATTATCTGAAAACCTAAAGACATCTTTTTATCATATAAATTCTTAATCTCATATTTAATTTTAATTAATTAGTTCTAATCAACCTGTCATCTATCTTTTTTTAAAAAAATCTAAATATTTTTTTACTTTACTTTTTTCATGAAATAATTGATCTTGATCCCCGAGGATACAATCCCTACTCATCCTAGCTATAATAGTGAGTTAGGTTTTATTTTTAACCATCTACAATGGTGATCAAGTTTGGCACTATTGCTAGGGATCTAGGCATGATTATTTTATGAAAAAAAGTAAAAAAATATTTTAGTTATTGCTCTATTTAGTTTCATTATTTTTTTATTTTAGTTTCCTTAATTATTAGATTTCTTTATTTTTCTTGTTAATATATAAAATTTTACTTTCTTTCTTTTTGCAAATCAACTCCTAACCTAATTAACTTTTCTTTTAATTAAACTTCCTTAAATAACCTAAAAGAAAACAAAGGACATCCTTCCATAAAATTTAATTAATTTAAGAAAATAAATAATAAATCTTAAAAATTTCCTAACTTTTTTGGATACCTTATCTTATTTGCATTGCATTCTCATAAAATACCTTAAGGGCATAATCCCTAAATAACATAAGGTAGAAATTTCATCATCCTTTCTTGGCCTACAAACCACCACCCTTCATACTGCATAACCCAAGCCTTTAATTTAAAATCATTTAGACGTTGGTGCTAGGACATTCGAGCTCATTGGACAAGGCTTCTGAAAGAGTTGCACCAAGTCAAGATTAGTTGGTCGGCTGGTGTCTAAGAAAGTGGTTCAAGGATAATGTAGCCCTAAAGGAAAGTGATTTTAATCGGTTCAGTTAACTAACTTGGTCAATTTATTTGGTGTTTAAGAAAAGTAATGGGGCCCCACCGACCTTACCCTTACCTGGCTAATCGATTAGTTAGTTTTTGACTTGAAAGACTCCAAGGTAGTCTTGGTAGTTATGAGCTATCTAGACATAGGTCAACCCTAGAATAGAAAGTCCATATTTGATAACTTGTTTGCTAAAAAAATTTTAACCTAATTAAATCATCCTTCCTATCACCTATAGATTTAGGATCCTCTAGGTCTTTCATCTTTAGAATTATTTTCTCTCTTTCTTCCTTTTTTCCTTTCCTATTTAAAAAATATCAAAAAACAATCTTGCTAAGACAAAACAATGATTGGTCAGATATAATCTAAACCAATCAAGATTAAAAGGTCATGGAGTCTATTGAACAACCAAGGAGCCTAATGGATTATTGTTACCCTAATCCTAATGAATGACCTCAAACCCTACAAGATTATTGGTACATGATTGACTCTAACCGATCATCTAGAATCAAACCCCAAGCTAACAACTTTATGAATTGATCATAATAGATTGATATACAACCTAAATTCATAAGATTCGGAGATGCATACAATCATACAAGGAAACTTGAAGGAACTAAAATGGCATCTTTAATCCATAGGATTGAGGAAGTCCTAGAATGTAAAGGATATATCCAATTTCACCATGTGCCAGCACCTATGTGTATGGCATATGACGCACCAAATCATGTTGTAAAGGAATATCATTACTTAATGCATCCAATCCAAAATGGATTTACATAGGGGAGTGTAGCTAATAATAGATATATAACTGAACCTTATGCACCAACTTATAATCCAAGATGGGATCATCACCCCAATTTTGTATGGTCACAACATGCAACACTAGGAGCTCATAATTTTGATTAGCCCTATCCTAGGCCCAGCCAAGTGTTTAATCATCAACCAAGTTTAGATCTTGAGGAAGAATCCAGTCCCCTAGGAAAAGTCCAAGCTATGGCTAAATCTCGTACTAATCTTAATGCTAAAATTAAGAGCACTAATGCTACCATAAATAGTTTCATGCAGACCACGGGATAATATATAACTCCCAGCATCAAGACTATTGCCAATTTAGAGCTGCAATTGAGACCATTAGCCATAGCTATGAATAAAGAAGAGCTGTCCTAATCAATCTGAGAGTGACCCTAAGGGATAATACCTAGCTAAAAATTTTAATATCACTATAACTATCCTTGATTAATTGATTATAACTCTTGGAAATGAATTGGTCATAGAACAACCCTATATAACTAAAGAGACCAACCTAGATAATTCAACCAAGGCTAAAATATATGAAAAGAAATTAGAATGGACAGACAAATAACTTCCATCATCACCAACTTACCTATGGCCTCGTTCCCTAGTGCCCCAAATCATCCATTATTTTTAATAGGAAGGAAGAACAAATAGGTGCAATGATAGAATAATTGAGACTTTTTAAGTATCACAAATGCATAATACAATAGAGGAAGTCATGCATTAAATTCTTTTCCTTGATTTGTTAAACCCTAGTCTAGCTTACTTTGAGGTGGATGATCTTGATGTAGAGGGATGTACTCTAGAAATGAATGACCTAGTAGAAACACCCTACCCTAACACCACCTCACCTTGGATCAAGAAACATGAGCCATCACCCAACCCCCCATGGTTTCCTTGTTAGAATCACCACCTGATCCAAAATTGAAGCCACTCTTATCGCATCCACTGATACCTTACAATAACATGTAATTAGAAGCTCAAATTGTAGATATTTAAAAGCACATATAGAAGCTGTTGGATAGGACATTACGCATATAAGGATAACTTCTGTATATCTAATTTCTCTGTATCTGGTACTACTTTTAAAAATTGCCTCCAAAATTTATCTATTATATTGAAACAATGTATGGAGATAGAGTTGATATTGATTTGAAAAAAGTATCAAGTTATAGTTAAAAAAGGGCTTATGCTAAGATCTAAATTATTAGCCGAACCCTCATGACACTAGTTACACTCTTGCCTATGAAGGAAGAGGCATTAAAAGGGGATCCTAAAATACTCCCTCCATATATCGAGCACATTGAGTACATAGATCTATGTCCATTAGAATCCCAACTGGTACTTAAGTTATACCTAGATCTAATTATAATGAAAGAATTGTTAGCTATCAAGGGAATAAGCCACTTAATGGTCCTATGCAGGAAGTATTCTGAAACTGAACCTGAATCACGTAGGGAATTACAAACCCATGTCAAGATTTGGATGGGAATAGGATGAGAACCCAAAGATCTAACTGAAGATACTAAACTTTGCACTTATTGGAGGCAAGCCAATCTTTTATTAATTCTTGATTTAGTAATTTTTATTTTTATAAAAATAATGGACCACTCTACAAATACACCTAATAATTGATGATGCATATCTAGTCTAGGTGGTCCTCTCTTTGTCTTACTTTCATGTCCTAATTTTTTCTTATTCTATTAAGGATAATAGAAATTAAGTTGGAAAGTAAGGAAAAATCTTTTAAAAATTTTTAAAATTATTTTAAAATCTTTTAAAAAATTAAAAAATATATGAATTTTTTTATAAATCATTTTCCATGAAAGAAATTCTTGAACAAAATAGACTAGGAAAAGAAAACAGAGTTAGATAGTATTTTCTAATTACTATAGCAAGTCAAGGATAGACTAGCTAATCAGACTTTTAGCAACCTACTTAGGTCATCTAAAGGCTATTAGCACTTTCATTGAATATACACAGACGACTAAATTAAGTATTAGTTATTAGGTCAATTGAAGATTTAGTTATTATTGAAAAATTGATAATTGATGTACACCCCCTCATTAACTTGAATTTGAGGAAAGAGCTACTTACCTAAAAAAAAAAAAAGAAAAAAGGAAAAGAAAATGAAAATGAAAAAAATGGGGCAAGTTCTAAATATTGGTTTTCCACCAAGTAACCGAGCACTTCGTTTAAGTAAACATTATTGTTCACATCAAAAAGTGGGCAGTATGAAGACATCGCCAACAATAAAAAAAAAGAAGAGAAAAATTTAGGTGGTATGAAAGCTACATCAACGTGTGCTTAATTTGGGGGTGTATAGAAAACTGACCAGAGTATGTGATAAGCAAAGATATACTTGTTCTTTACAAACTATTATCGAAATACTAAGTTAGTCATCATAACACAATGTTGTAGACCTTTGGATGAATTCTAAAAAGGTTTCTAATAGTTGCAACTATAAAATTTACTTCGAAAACTCAATACTTAGTGATACTAGCGAACTTCTTTTAGCCTTAAGCCTATATCTAATTTTGTAAAGGAAGATATTAATGACACATTGTTATAAATTATTATCTATATTCTTATTAAATTGCTAAGGGACTAGCAATGATTAAGTTGGGGGGTGTGATAAGACTATTAATTATCCTAATTTAAGTATTAAAATAAATAGAAATTAATTTATATTTCTTAGAAATTGATACTTTATTAGTATTTTATAAAAAAGGAATCCATGATGGAAAGAGCTTAATTTTTTAAATCCAACTATGCAAACATCACACAAATCGAAGTTCAAACAGGTCCAATATCAAAGAAAAACTAATTTAATTAAATATTGCATGATTATTAAGGTAGTCGGTCCATCATGGATCGACTACCTGGTTTATAGATTTGGATAGCAATCCATGGCAGCCATTACTGCCGGTCCACAGGGCCATTCTACGGACCATCGATCTTTGCAAGCCATTTCATCACCGGAGAAGCCACCAGACTTCCCCCTTGTCGCCAGGAGCTTCCTCATGGCCAGAGAAGCCACCTACCACCATCGATCACCCAAAAATCACTTCCTTGTTGATCAGCCATCACCAAGAGCTTGTTGCCAACCTTCCACCATCATTGCTATTCTCCAATCGCCACCCATCACATCCCCATGGTCGAAGAACCTGCTAGGAAGTCATCCATGGCTGGAGAACCTGTCGAGCAACCATCATAATTGGAGAAGTTGCAGTAAAAATCATGACCTATTTTTCTCCAAAAAATTCATGCCATCAGCCATCATCTCTACCTTGTCGACCACTATTCTATCACCATCTCGAGCCACCTCCAATGCTGCCATCTTCCCTACCCAACATCACTGCTATGCCATGCCAATGCTGCCATATTCCCTACCAACATCAGCTATGCCTGCCACTATCTCACCGCTCCTCTGCTTCACCATCCCAACCCATAGTTTCCTTCCATTCTTCCATTAATGAGCACACCACTATTCTAGCCACCTCTAGTCACCAACTGTGCCATCCACTACTGCTGCAATTTATCTAGGACCAGGAGAAGCTAAAGATTCTAATCTAGCTAGGAGGAGGAGTCCTTGGAATCTAGGATTTGATTCGACATCGAGACTCGATTCGACTGAGAAGGAAGGAGATCATCAATCACCCTATCAAATTGTAGATCGGAGAACTAAGATTAATTTTCATGATATATAGCTGATTTTGATCCGGATTGACTCCACATTTGACCAGGAGAAAGCTCTTGATGAGCTTTATAAAAGGAGGACCTCGGGCAATAAGTGAATCATCAATTCCTACATATTTTTATTTTCTTTTATTTTATAATTAGTGGTAGACTTTGAGAGAAATGGAGAGGAATAAAGAAAAAAAGTTTTTTCAAGAGAGGAGGTGCTGTGATAGAGCCCTAAATCTTTAAGAAGATGTATCCAAGAGTCATGTATGACTAAGGTACAGTTTGTAGAAAAGTACATGTGTCCTTTCATTAGTTTGTATAATTATTTTATTCTCCATATAATTGAATAAATGCTTTCAAATTTTTTTCTTTTTTGTTTGATTCCCTAAATTAATTATGTATAGGTGGGATGGATCATGATGCTAACACAATATGGTCCATGCTTAACATAGATAATTGATTCTAGGATCTTTATTTACATATATTGTTAGGATCTATTCAACTCAATCATTGGTAGCCTATACTTGTAGGATGGGCCATGATCCTAATAAGATATGGTTCATACTCGATAAGATAGCCTATGCTAGGAATTAGTTTGAAATATTTGAAATAAATACATATTTTAAATATTTAGATTAGAACAAATACATAATTTATGTTGTGATTATCTAGAAACTTAAAGACATCTTTTTATCATAAAATCTCTCGATCTCATGTTTAATTTTAATTGACTAGTTCTAATAAATCTATCATTATCTTTTTTTTAATCTAAATATTTATTTTTTTTCTTTACTTTTCATGAAATAATTATCCTTGATCCCGAGGATATGATCCTACTCATCCTAGCTATAATAATGAGTTAGATTTTTTTTTGACTGCCTATGATAGTAATCAATGGATTATTATCAATTAGGTTAAACATGTATCTGAACCTATGTTGGCTAGATGAGGAATCCATAGGGTCACACATATAGAAAATTAACCAAGAACATGTTTGGGTGGTTGGTTGGATAAAAAGAACCAACTATGATAGCCAGAAAATATGCTAACCTATATGGTATAAAACCTAGCTCCTTAATTGATTTGATTTGATCAAAATCTTATTGAATGAATTAACACAATTGAGTTATTAATTAAATTAGATTAGCCTCTGACTTGGACTAATTTTATCTAGATTTATTGGATGTCTTTTAGCAATTTATGGTGCTAATTATAGTCCAAGTTGACTTAGACTCTATCATGTTTTGTACTAAGGATAAGGTTGATTATTTTGTGTAACTTGGAGCTTTATTTTAGAAGGGTTTTCTCGAATGTCTTAGACTCATGTGGTAGCCCTCAAAGTCCTCCATCATATGGACATACACTTTAAAGTATGTGTTGGCCTTAAGGAGTGTGGAACTTATGTTTCTCTCTGGCACATGCAACAAATAATCACATGAAGTGGCACGTGATATTTTATCTATTTTGGATAGAATATAATGTCTTTTAATCTAAGATTTATTCCATCTTAAATCTGATTAAAAGTGATATCCATGTGGAAAAATCAGGATTTCTTGGATTTATGAAAGGGCATGAAATGTTTCATTTCATGATGGGGCATGCGAGGAAGGCTGAATGATGTATCTCATAATTAAGAGTCCTTCTCATATAAGACTCCTCATTTTTTATTCACAGATTTATGTGGCTTTGAGACCAATATATCTAAGCTATTTGGTTCCTCTCCTATTACTATAAAAGAGATCGATCGATAAGGTTTAAGCCATTCCAACTCTATCTAATCAATTGGCTTCTTTCTCTTATTAAGATAAGTCTTAATATAACAAGGTCTTAATATTAAGACAAGTTTGTCTGTTTAAGATAAGAGTATAGGAAGATAATTATGAGAAAACTAGAGTTAGAAAAGGAGAGTTTAGAAATCCAATTCTAAGATAAAGAGAGTCCAAGTCTAAGTCAAGAGTGGGTTTGATCAAGTCAAGTCAAATTAAGTTCTATAGATTAGAACTCATCAACAAGATTTTTGAAAAGAATTCTATTCTTGGAGTAAATTTCATTTGGATCACCTCTGGAGAGCATGCACTTGTTTGCCTATAAAAATACTAGGATATAGCATTACAGGTATTTCTTTAAGTCCTTTATATATTATCCTAATTAATTATTATAGTCAAGGGTCTAGGGTCTAGGATTTCTATTGACTATGATTTCAATATTAAAAAAATTTTAAAATCCATTCTTTTGCTATGCAACCATAACCCTATAATGGTATCAAAGCAACCCCATTGATTCATTAATAGTCTATTTAGTGTTAGACATATATATGTTATGTATAGATCTAATATAATAGCTGTAACATATATTGCTTTGTGAATGCCACTGATTAGGTGTTTCACTTAAATCCTAATCAACATAGAGATATGTATAGATTGTTTAGTCATCATTCTAAAATAAGGTTGTTCTAACACAATGGTAGAGTCTGCTATGTTATAAGGTTATCCTAGAATGATGACATACTTGGCACATATCATATTGTGATATTATATACCTATTAGATATTTGTAATATTTGGATGTGCATGAGGCCATGAAAGACCTCTTAAAAATTATATTTAGTTATAGTGATAGAAATCAAATTATAGATCTATTCAAGGTATGATTGATCAATTGATGTCTAGGCAAGTGATTCTGGAAAGGTAAAGAGAACATGGTTTCCAATTGAATCCATTGCTTACCTAGCCAATCTTTTGGTGTCTAAGGCAAGAACGAGAGGCCTTCCACCTCTCTCTCACTTACCTGACCAATTCAATTGATTTAAATCTTGAATTGGAAATGCTAAATAATTAGAACACTAATAATTTCTTTCTTATGCTAAGCCAAATTCATGTCAAAACTATAGTAGGTTTGTTATAACACAAGGCTTCTCTAGGGATTGAAGTAGAATTGCCTTAGTGCATCTAATGCTTATAGTATATTTGATGATGCTACTTTGTTGTATGATATAAGGGAAACATTTTTTAAACATTATTATATAGAAATGAAGGGTCATACTAAATTAAGACATTATAGTTTATTGTAAAACACAAGGCTATGAGTATCTTAGAGGCAATAGTTATATTAAGAATTGCATGGATTGAAATTGGAAAAGGTATTTCTTATCTTTGTAAAATAATAGTGTCCTACAAGCCAATCATAAGTGATATGATAGGACTTTTCTAAGTAATCTTTCAACTCATGTTATGACAATATTCATGTTTTTGGATTGAGATAATATGATTCATCATTACAGCTACATCTACTGTATTTAATTAAAATTAGATGAATCCCATAAATTTGGATAATGGTTTTTAGAGGATATGAAAGGAGTTCATACCAGTAAGATCTAAAACCCTAAAACTTTAATCTAAAATATTATGGTCATAGGAGCATGGGGATCAATATTTCAAATAGACTGGCACATCCTATGTATGCTTGATGGAGAGAGTGGCTAATCTTACAAATTACTTATGTAGGACACTAATATAAGGATATGGGTGCTCATTAAGGATGAGTTCACTGAATTGATCCCCAGAGAGAATAGCTTTGAAGCCTTATCTACATGCCAAAACATAGTTCTATAAGTGGGAGTTGTGCAAGTGATCCTTAGATCCAAAATCACAATGAACCTTGCACACAAGAGTTCCAATTTTTGGTTCATACTCATTCATAATAATTAAATCATAAACGGGGTGCTCTAGATATGAAGGAATGTGTATGGAGATTGTAAGTAGGTCAACAAGGAATCGATCACTCCCAGTAAAAGGAGATGTCATCCTATATATTATCATCTCTAGATAACTCTAAAAATCTCTAGCTAGAGTAGGATAATATTAGAAATTTCTCTAATGTTTCATCATTGAGTCATCTTTGATTGATGGATAATTGAAAGGAATATGTTTATAAGTTTGACATGTTTTCATGCTCAGACATATTCGAGATGCAAGATGATCGAAGGATTGAATTATATAGTAACTCGCCAATGAAGGATATATTTGGTATTTTCATCAAATTTATCATCTTCTAGGTAGGCATGATACATTGCTAGACATCAATCTTGCTTTGTAGGTTTTCATGAAGTGATTAGCTCTTGAGTCAATTAGAAAGGGTTCTAATTTGATAACATTGGTTAGCATAGTTTGGATCTTAATTGATTACAAGTGGTATAATCGAATTAGATCAATGAACACCCAGACCTACTATTGGCTAGATAGAAATCCAAAGGGTCACACACATTAAGAATTGACCAAGGACTCATTTGATATGGTTGATTGAAAACTTGGATCTAATCAGGGTGACCAGTAAGCATGCTAACACATGTGAAAATCCTAGCTTCTTGAATCAGTTTTGATTTGGTTTTGGATCTTATTAATTTATCAAACCTAATTGACCTATTGGTTTATTGGGATTTGGATGTGAGTTATCCTCTAAGGGAGTAACCAAATATGGTGCCCAAATTCCTAGCCACATGCCTTAATCAAGAGTCCAACTTGATAGGACTCTAGGCACCTGGGTTGTAGGAGGGCTTGTGATGCACTTTGGCATGAGAATGGATAAGGAATCCTTCTCTAATGAGTTTTAGATCTATGTGGCATGAAGAGGGACTCTTCATCTACATTGAACTATTTTTGAGGCATTTATTGGCTTTTATTTTGGGCTGGAATGCCAGGAAAGGAGTTGGCACGTGAAAGGATCTATGGTCACTCATGAGTGGGTGTGAGATTCCTTCTACTTTAACAAAAGGACATGCATTATTTGTTAAGAATTTTTTTATTCTAAGTCCTCTTTAAAAGGGATTCCATGTGGGTTTTTTTGGGGATTTTCTAGTCAACTTTAAATCCTAAAAATCCTCCTCTCACCAGGTTGCGCAAGCAAGGGTCCCTATGGATGTGTGAAGGGATGCCAAGTTTTCCTTCAATTTTAAATAGAAGGACACTTATAAAATCAAGATTCTTCTCTATTTGAATCAGTGATCAGCGATGATATAGTGTGTCAAATATGGGAAGGATCTGATAATGATTGGATGCCTAAATAAATACCTCTTCATGGATACACACATGAAATAATCTCAGGATGTGCAAAGGGTCATGATTTTACCTTTTATTTTTAATAGAAGGAGGCATCTACTGATCAGTTTCCTTGTCCTTTCTGGATCATTTTTGAATGAAGATTCCATGTGGCATTTTTTAGATTTTTTTGATCAACAAAGAATGCTGGGAATGCCCTCTCTTTGCACGCACATGGGGAGAAGCTTGAAGAGCTGTATATGCCTAATAAGAAGTCCTTCTGCTAAGAAACTTATCAAATTTGATAACTCTCTTTTAGATAGACTTAAAGAGGGGTTGTGATGCTACATTGGCACCCTTCTAGCTCTATAAATATGGCACAGTAGATAGGTTCTTGTGTGGATTTCCATTCAAGACAAAGTGTTGTCCAACTTTGTATCTAGCCTAGGTATTAAGACATGGCCTACTCATTTTAGGACAAGGGCTAATCCTATTAAATCAAGGCTCATAGAGGTCTTAGAGGAGGAAATCAAGAAGCCTATGAACTATTTTGATAGTTCAAAATATGTGCTGATGGTCAGGATGATTAGATGGAGGTGTCAACTTCTAGTGTGAGGCTATGTGAGTTATAGGGGGCTATGACTCTTGAATCAAGATTTGTGGAGTGATATCCTTGATGCAGTTCTTATATGGATCACTATTAGAGGACAAGCATTTGTGCATCTATGAAAAATTTAGCAAGACAGGTAAGTCTCAATACCCTCTTATTATATTTTGTACTTTGATTGTATTATCAAGGTGTATCTTAGGCATTAGAGTTTTGGTGCATAAGGGTGTTTTGAATAAAATTTTTAAACACCAGCACTTCTACTGCTCTTGCCAAAACCTAATAATGGTATTAGAACCATCCTTGATTAATATAATTAAAGGATTGCATGTAGTTTTAATTGATGTTTTCACTAGGATTTTTGATTTGGATCAATTTAGACCATGTGTATGTTCAATTGAATGTTTAAACCCTAATTAATCATAGAGATATGTTTAGATGTGCTTTTATGATTATGAATGGTAGCATGTATGTGTTTTTGAGTTGTTAGTTAAATTAGGATGTGTTTGAGACCATTGAAGCCCTCCAAAAATCATATTATGTCATAGTGTCAGAAATCAAATGCAAATCCATTTATAATATGATTGATCAATTGGTGTCTAGGAAAGTGGTTCTAAGAAAGTAAAGTAACACGGTTTTTAATTGTGTCTATTGCTTACCTAGCCAATTTTTAGTGTCTAAGGCAAGCATGGGGAACCTCCCACCTCTCTCCCACTTACCTAGCCAATTCGATTAAATTAAATCTTGAATTGAAAATACTCAATGATTATTAAACAATTAATGCCTTCCTTCATGCTAAGTCAAAACATGTCAAAATCTATAGTAAGTTTGTTGTGTAACACAAGGCTTACTATAAAGATTGATATGGAATTGTCTTGGTGCATTTTTATGCTTTATGGTATACTTGATGGTGTTGCTTTGTTAAATAACATAAGGGCAACATTATTTAAATATGATTATATAGAAATAAAGGGTCTAACTTAACTAAGATATTATAGTTTGTTATGTAACACAAGGCTACAAGTGTCTTAGGGGCAAGAGATAAAGTTGAGAGTTGCAAGGGATGTGATTGGAAAGGACATTCCTACATTTGAACTCATAGAGGTTTGTTGTGTAACACAAGCCTTGTATGAGGGATTGGGATCTTAACCCCACTAAGGAACCAAAGAAGTGGCTTCCCATTTATCATACATGAGGGCTATGGTATTTGATAAAAATAGTGGAAGACATAAATAAATTGAAGACTTCATCTAATTATGAATGTCTTCATGAGTGGTTTACTAATATAATTATTCTTTAATTTAATTTTCTATCTTCACTTTCACTGCAATGCATTCTTAATGTTGTTATATTGACTAATCCAAACTATGTAGACTGGTTGAGGAATTTGTAAATAATATTTACATAGAAAATAGTTTTATTCATTCTCGATACTCATGATCATGATTAAATCAAGGAAGGTGCTTTAGAGGCAATTTGAATAAGAAAATATGGTAGACTGATAGTTTGACTGTCAAGTCTATCATGTTGGCCTTGATATGTAATTAGTTGCATAGGCAACATGAAGAGATGGATCCACTTTCTATACTCCTTGGGGAGTTGAATGGAGAGCTTAAGATCACATCTTTCAATCTCTCCCGTATCCCTAGTCCAAGTTTGTGATTATCTATCATATAAATAAACTAGATAGTATCCTGCCAAAGCTACTTAACATGATGAAAGTAGCAGTAAGCCATATTAGGGGTGATAAGGCTCTACTCCTTGTAGACAAGAAGAGAGATAGGTAGGGTTCAAATAGGTTGAACTCTAAGGGAAGCATCTTTAAGAGGAAGAGGGCATAGAATGTTCCTTTTGGATTTTACCTATTTTCATTATGTATGTATTACTAATTGAAGCATGAAATGTAAGCGAGAAGATGTGTATATCACATTTCTCTTGTATTTTTTCTTAGATCATTTTAGTGAGTCAAGAATAAACAAGTAATACAATGATGAAGTCTTTGACCCCTTGTGATTTTGAATCATATGGGACTTATGAATCTTGTCTAATAGAAAAGATGACCTAAACTCCATTCTCTGAATATAGAGCAAGGGCAATTGAGTTGTTAGCCCTAGTACATTTAGATGTATGTGGATCTATAACAACTCGATTTAGAGAAGGATACTCCTAGTTCATCATCATTATAGATGATTTATTTAGGTTTGGATTTTATGTATTTGATGAAACATAAATCCAAAGTCTTTCGATAAACTAGAGGAGTATCAATATATGGTCGAGAAATAAACTAGTAATAGTATCAAAGTTCTTTAATTTATTTGAGAAGATCAATACTTATCTAATGAATTTCTTGATCATCATTTTTCTCTCTATATGGACACCTCTTAATATACCAAAGATTATTGGTGTATTGGAAAGGAGGAATCACACTCTATTGGATAAGGCGAGGTCCATAATAGGTTTCACTAGTCTTTCAATATCATTCTGGGGATTTGTCCTATAAATTACTACTTTGATAATAAACAGAATGCCTTCAAAGTTTATTACTAGCACTCCATATGAGATATAAAAAGGACAAAATGACAAGCCTCAAATATCTTTAGGTTTGAGGATGTCCTGCTTATGTCAAAAGTGATTTTGGACATAAGTTAGGTGCTAGATTCGAGAAGAAAAAGTTTATAGGTTATCCAAAAAAAGTATTGGATACTAATTCTATCACCCTACTAAATAATAAGTATTTATTAGTAAGTATGCTACTTTCTTAGAAAGGTGTTTTACCCTAGAAGGAGGAAGTGGGAGAATAATATTGAAATTGTAGAAGTTCAATACCTACAAACCATTCCTCTATCACCGGTGAATGGTTCACAAGGTGATCCTCAACCAGAAGTACCTAAGGATGAGGTATATCCATAATACATACCTTCTCTCTATAGGTCAACAGAGTGCACTAGGCACCTCTAAGATATGGGTTTGTCATTGGAAATAACATTGAAACCCAGATAATTCAAGATGATGATCTACTAACATATACGGAAGTTGTCATTAGTAGAAACTCTGACAAATGGCTACAAGCCATGTAATCTGAGATGGACTCTATGTAAATTAACCAAGTGTGGACTTTAATTGATGTCCTTATGGGTGCAATCCCAATAGGCTATTTATTGGTCTTCAAGATGAAGATTGAGTACATTGCCAACTTACAACCTACAAAGTTAGGTTAGTGGTAATTGGTTTCAGGCAAAAGAAAGGAATTATCTTTGAAGAAATCTTTCCACCTGTGGTAATGCACAATTCCATTTAGATTATGCTTGCTAAAGTTACATACTTTGATCTAGCAATTAGATATCAAAACCTCTTACCTTAAAAAAGGTATTTTGAGGATAAGGTTTACTTGACTTAACCAAAGAGGTTTGTCTTTAGTGGGAGTACAATTCAAATATGCAGGCTTTGAAAATCTATTTATGGATTGGATCAAGCTTTGAGGAGTTGGAACATTTGTCCTAATGTGATAGTCAAAAAAGATTGGATTCATCAAAAGGTGGATGAACCAGGTATGTAATAAGAAGACAAGTGGGAGTACTATTATCTTCTTAGTTCTATTTGATGATTGGGAATGATTTCCCAATGTTTTAAATCGGTCATGACTTGGTTAACTAAGACATTTTTTATGAAAAACTTAGATAAAGCATCCTATATACTAGATATATATAGGTCTATATAGATAGATCTAAAAGGATGTTTGGCTTATCCCAGTCTCGGTACATAGACTTTTATATGAAAAGGTCGAACATGGAAACTAGTAAAATAGTTTACCTATCTATGTGATGCTATGTACTAGGCCTAATGGGGCTTATGCTTTAGGCATGGCTAGTAGATTTTCTGGCTGATCCAATAAAGGATCATTAGAAAACAATGAAAAACATTTGTTCTTAGGGAAGGACTAAAGATGTTTTTCTAATATTTTTAGAGGATCGAAGTAGAAACTAGAAGAATATTTTGATTCTAATTTTGAATAAGATCCGGATGATAGCAAGTCTCTATCAAGGAAAAGGTTTATCCTAAAAGGTATAGCAATGAGTTAGAAGAGTTTCTAATAGCAGAATGTAGCTGACTCAAGCATTGAGCCAAATTACATTGTTGCTAAGTGAAGATACTTTAGGAAGCTATCTAGATGAAATAGTACATCTCTAAATTTGGCTTGGTTCTAGAGTTTGAACCAAGGACTCTTTTGTTAACCCAAGCACATTCTAAGACACTTCCATCTCATTTATGGTGAGATCATAAATAATTTGAATCATAGAACAATATAGCAGATCCATTGACTAAGGCCTTACTATAATAGTTGTCTGATTGTCATCTAAAGGGTTTAAAATATTTGGATGATTGGCTTTAGTACTAGTGGGAGATTAAAGGAATAGTTCCTTATAAGCTAATTGTATGAGTGATGTGATGGGACTTTTCTAAGTAGTCTTCCAACTCATATTATGACAATATTCATGTTTTCATGGATTGAGGCATTATGATTCATCATTACAGCTACATCTTAATGATTTAATTAAGAATATGATGAATCCCATAGATTTGGATAATAGTTTTAGAAAATATGAAAGGAGTTCATGCCTATGAGATCTAAAATCTTAATCTAAAATATTTCTGATTGTAGAAGCATTGAGTCAGGGATTAATGTTCTAGATAAACCGGTACATCCCATGTATGCTTGATAGAGAGGGTAGCTAATCTTTTAAGCCACTTGTATAGAATACTAATACAAGGATGTGGGTGTTCATTAGGAAATGAATTCACTGAATTGATTTATAGAGAGAGAACATCTTATGGAGCCTTATCTTCATGTCAAAAGATGGTTCTCTAAGTAGAAGTTATGCAAATGATCCTTAGACCTGAGATCACCATAGAACCTTATATATAAGAATCCATGTTTTGGTTCAAACTCATTCATGATAATTAAGTTATAAACAGGTTACTCTAGATATGGAGGAATGTGTATGGAGGTTGTGAGTAGGTCAACAAGGAATCGATTACTCCTAGTAAAAGGAGATATCATCCTATGTATTATTATCTCTATATGACTCTGAAAATCTTTAACCAGAATAAGATAAATATTAGAAAGGTTTCTAATATTTTATTATTGAGTTATTATTGATTGATAAATAATTGAAAGGAATAAATTAGTAAGTTTGACATATTCCATACTCAGACATATTCGAGATGCAAGATAATCGAAGGATTGAATTGCACAGTAACTTGCCATAAAGGTTATATTTGGTATTTCTTCCAAATTTCTCATCTTCTAGATAGGCATGATACGTTGTTAGACATGAATCATGCATTATAGGTTTTCATGAAGTGATTAATTTGTGAGTCAATTAGAAAGGGTTCTAATTTGACAACATCGGTCGGTATAGTTTGGATCTTAATTGATTACAAGTGGTCTAATCAAATTAGGTCAACATGCACATGGACTACTACTGGCTAGATAGAAATCCAAAGGGTCACACATAATGAATTAGCTGAGGATCCATTTGATATGGTTGATTGAAAATTTGGATCCAATCAAGATGACCAATAAGTATGCTTGCACATATAAAAACCTTAGCTCCTTGAGCCAGTTTCGATTTAGATTTGAATCTTGCAAATTTATCAAACCTAATTGACCTATTAGTTTGTTGGGGTTTGGATGTGAGTTATCCTCTAGGGGGTAGCCTAATATGGTGCCCAAATTCCTAGCCACATGCCTAAATCAAGAGTACCAACTTGATGGGACTCTAGGCACCTAAATTGTAGGAGCGTGCGTGATGCAATTTTGGCAAGAGAATGGATGAGGAATCCTTCTTTGATTTCAGATCTATGTGGCATGAAGAGGGGCTCTTCATCTATATCAGCACTATTTTTGAGGCATTTATTGGCTTTTATTTTGGCATGGAATGCCAGGAAAGGAGTTGGTGTGCACAAGGATTTTGGTCATGCATGAATGAGTGTGAGAGTCCCTCTACTTTAAGTAGAAGGACATGTTTTAATTGATTAGAGATTTTTTTATTCTGAATCTCTTTAAAAGGGATTCCATGTGAGATTTTTTGGGAACTTTTTGATCAAATTTAAATGCCTAAAAATCATCCTCTCACCAGCCTATGCATGTGAGAATCTCTATGGTCACATGAAGGGATGCTAAGTTTTCCTTTAGTTTTAAATAGGACACCTTATAAAATTAGGATTCTTCTCTTATTTGAATTAATAATTAGTGGATATTCAGTGTGTCAAATATGGAAGGATCTGATAATGATTAGATGCATAAATAAATACCTCTTCATAGACATGCACATGAAGTAATCTTAGGATGTGAAAAGGGTCATGATTTTCCTTTTATTTTAAATAGGAGGCATCTTATGATTAGATTCCTTACCCTTTCTTGATCATTTCGAATGAAGATTCCACATGACATTTTTTAGTTTTTTTTTTTATCAAAAAAAACTGGAAACACCCTCTCTTTGCATGCGCACGAGGAGAAGCCAGAAGAGCTATATCTACCTAATAAGGAGTCCTTCTGCTAAGAGACTTATCAAATCTAAAAACTCTCTTTTAAATAGACTTGAAGAAAGGTTGTGATGCTACATTGGTACCCTTCTAACTCTATAAATATGGTACAATAGATAGATTCTTGTGTAGATTTTTTTAGGATAAAGTGTTGTCAACTTCCTATCTAGCTTAGTCATTTTAGGACAAGGGCTAATCATATTAAATCAAGGCTAATAGAGGTCTTAGAGGAGGAAATCTGGAAGCCTATGAAGTATTCTAATAGTTCAAAACATGTGCTGTTGGTTAAGATGATTAGATGGAGGTGTCGACTTCTAAGTGTGAGGCTATGTAAGTTCTAGGGGCTAGGACTCTTGAAGCAAGATTTGTGGAGCGATGTCCTTGGTGCAATTCCTATGTGGATCACCATTGGAGGATGGACATTTGTACATCTAGGAAAAATTTAGAGAGATAGGTAAGTCTCAATACTCTCTTATTACATTTAATACTTTAATTATATTATCAAGGTGTATCTTGGGCATTAGGATTTCAGTGTGCAAGGGTGTTTTGAATAAAATTTCTAAACACTAGAGCTTCTACTATACTTGCCGAAACTCAACACCTTAAACTCATGAATGTTTGTTGTGTAACACAAGGCATTTATGAAGAATTGGGATCTCAATCCCACTAAAGAAACTTTGGTAGGGTTCTCGCTTACCATAGATGAGGGCTATGGTATTCGTATCAAAATAGTGAGAGATATAATTAGATTTATAAGTTCTTACCTAGTTGTGTATGTCATCTTAAATGGTCTACTTATACAGTTCTTTATTTTTGTATAGATTTATTTAATGGCTTTTACTTTATCACTACGGGGCATTTTAGATGCCAACAAATTGATTCGTCCTAATTCTATGGATTAGTTAAGGAACCTAAGGATTGTCTTAACACAAGAGAAAGTCTCTTATATCATCGACTCTCTTGATCCCTAATCGATCTGAGAGGATGCTAATGAGGAGGAAAATGCCATATATAAATGTGGTAGAATGATAGTCAACTATCAAATGAATCATGGCCTTCATGAGCAATGAATTGTAGAGGCAACTTGAAGATATAGAACCTCAATCCATACTGCTCAATCTCAAAGAGCTGTATGGAGAGTAAAATAGGGTTGCTCGATACAAAATATCGAAGTAGTATTTCGAGCAAGAATAAATGAGGGCTTATCCATACAAGCCCATGTGTTAAAAATGATTGACTTAATTACTCCATTAGGTCAATTAAGATTTGTTATGCATAGGAAGCTTAGTCAAGACTTGGTCCTACCATCACTCATGGATTCCTTCTCTTAGTTTGTCTTTAACTATCATATGAACAAACTAAACATTTCATTACTTGAGCTGCTTAATATGCTTAAGATGGTCAAGTGCCATTTTAAAGGAGATAAGGCTCATCTTCTTCTAATTGATAAGAAAAAAATAGCAATGAATAAGGGTTCAAAGAAAAAGTGGAATCCTAAGAAAAGCATCCAAAAGAGGAATGATAGATCATGATATTGTCATTTGGACACCATAATTATCAGTTTAATTATCCAACTTTTAATTAATTAAAATAATGTAGAATATAGTGAGTCCGGTCGAATCCATAGAGAGGCAATGCTTATGATAATCTGAAACTTTGATTTAAAAAAAGAAAAAAAAATAGTTTGAGATCAGAAAAACAAAAATTAAAAGTATGAAAGAAAATTAAAATTCGGATACATTCGATTTGCTAATCAGATTTTAGCATCTACTTGCAAGAAAAGTAAATGACATAAATTTAAATTACTTGGAAATAAACTTTGTATAAATTAAAATAAGAATCTAATTACAAAAATTAAAAAAATAATTAAATAATCTAAGAAAGAAATAACAAAGTATTCGAAATTGATTAATTAGCATGTCTCGTCGAAAAGTTGATTGATGTCACATCACCTTCTTCTTCTATTGTACTCTATGGAGCGAACTGGGCTTCTTCTTCTTCTTTCTCTTTGAATCTTGATATGAAGATTGATGTAGGCAAAAAGATGACATAGAAAACAAAGCTTCTCGTTTAAGAAATCTCACTCTTAGAGGCCAACCCGTAATCTAATTAAAGCTAAGCTTCTAATATATATTTTACTCCTCTCTCCAAGATGCATTTTCTTGTAGTCCAAGGGTCCTTAAATAAAGGAGAGATAGGCCAAATAAGTATAGGATTCCTGAAATTTTTTCTAAAAATTTTGGATTCCAAAATCATGCAAATTATGCTCAAATCATCCCATATTAAACTGGATTAAACATGAGCCATTGGATTTTTTCCTCCACTGTTTATAGTTCCTTGGATCGCCACTTCATTGGAACCAGAGCACAGATTGCATGTTGGACGTCCATCATGTTGGTTGTTGGTCATCAAAGGAAAGAGATCTCAGCCACGTGCACAAACCAAGGCCAGCAATATGCATTAATCTATTTCCAAAACAAGTCACGCCGACCCCTCTTTGTCGTGTGATGCAGTCATCCGTTAGCGGGGATTTAAATAAGCTTGGATCGGCTGTCAATTCCTAAGCCCACTTGACATGCATTGAGAACCGTGGGATCAAAGCAAAGGACATCTCAGCCATTTTTCTTTAAATGAACAACTTCCAAAACAAACCCGACTCCTTCCAATGCACCCAAAACCAATTCCCAGTCGAACTCCAATGCACTGTTCGTCCAGGAATCCATTTTCAAATCAACTTCGTTGGGTCTACCCAACAGAGAATTCTCGGCCATATGATGTGCAAGGGAACAGCACCCATTAATTGCCCCAGGTCCCAAACAGCAAAACAATTTTATAAACCATGACCAGTACCAAAGTTCCTATTTCTATTTGTGGTCCATGTAGACCACGTAGAATTGTAGACCATTATAGACCAATGCTTATAAATAGTGTTGATCCTATAAGTGATTTTGATGATAACAAAATATTGAAGCATGTATTTTTTTACTAACAACTTTTCAAGGAATTACAAGTTTTTGTACGATGATTTCATTGTTTAATTTCAACTCCTACATCCTTAATTTTTTAAATGAGTTGTGTTGTAAGTGATTCATGTAAAGAAAAATCCAAAAAAAAGGTTAAATAAAAATCATGAAAATGGGTTACATCTAGATATGTTTCAAGCTTAAAATTCTTTAGAAATATGGTTACAAGAGTTTGAAGGCATCTTGAGACTTTGAAGACTTGCTGGATGATTTCTGGAGAAAAACAGATAATTCACTGAAGAATTCATCCTAGCTGACTTGAAGAGAAGAGAGCTGACT
The DNA here is from genome assembly GCA_021397845.1 of Areca catechu. Classification (NCBI taxonomy): domain Eukaryota; kingdom Viridiplantae; phylum Streptophyta; class Magnoliopsida; order Arecales; family Arecaceae; genus Areca; species Areca catechu. The sequence goes on from CM038038.1 coordinate 44,983,377, forward strand.
CTAGCACATGGCATGCATGAAGATTTCTGGCACACAAGCATCCAAGTCGACTCTAATGAATCTAAGCCGACTAACCCAGAGCATGATTTTCTGCATCAAACAAGCGAGCCGACCAAAAGAAGATCCGAGTCGACTGTGTTATCCTGTCAAACATCCGAGCTGACTCTTCTGACAACCGAGCCAACTCCTCCAGAGTCCAGAAAAAGCATTCTGAGAACTATAGCCAACCGAGCCGACTCTAAAGAAAAAGAGCCGACTCTTTCAGATACATTTTTGAAGGCCTAAGGATCCGAGTCAACTAGAATCAAGGCGAGCCGACTCTTACAGAGTGAGAAATCAGAATATTGTGCAACCAAGCCGACTAGAATGAAGTGAGTTGACTCAACTAGAACTACTCCGAGGATCCGAACCGACTCGAGCAGATCCGAGCCGACTCGAAGGTTGATTTCAGGCTTATAACGGCTAGTTCCAGAACTTGAAATTTGAATCCAAAAAGTGCTCCAACGGCCAAAAGTCACATCCCAACGTCTATAACGACTAAAATTATCTGAGAAGAGTACAATACTCTATAAAAGAAAGTTTGGGACAACTTTTGAGGAGGTTAATGAATGTCTAATGCTTACTTGAGCTTGTGAGCTAGAGAGCACTGCAAGAATATTCAAGACAAACTTCAAGCCTTCACCAACTCTCATTAGAAGCTTGAAGCATTTATTGAAGAAGTTGAAGAAGCCATCATTATTGAAGAAGTTGAAAAAGAAGCCAACCAAGTGCATTGAAGTGCAATCAATTGGGTTTCTCTTGAGATGTATCGGCAACCATCCGACAATATTTATTTATCATTCTGCTTTCTCTTTACAATTCTTTTTGAATTGTTGGGTTATTGGTGAGCCCGGTTTAAAAACCAAATAGGTTCTTAGTTAGCCTATGTTAAAACCAAGTGTTGGGTTTTTGGTGATCCTGTTAAAATCAAGTGTTAGGTTTCTTTGGTGAGCTTGGTTTAAAAATCAAAGTGTAGAGGTTTGGATTGTGAGCTGTCAAAATAATCCGATTGTATTCCAGTGGGGGATATAGTGAAAATCCCAAGTGGTAATTTTGGATAGTGGATATAGGAGCTGGGTTGCTCCGAACCACTATAAAATTTTCTGTGTTTGTGTTGTACATTCTTTTTATATCTTGCTTCTACTTTTAATTATTTCAATCATAGTACTTAATACTTCAAGGGATTTTCAAAAGCACATAATTGCTTAAACTTTTTAAATTTTCAGTTCACCCCCTCTTGGGAAAGCCACCTGGGCAACAAATAAGTTTTGGTTTAGGTTTTTAAACCCATTAAAGCTCCGATTTGAGTCTAGTTTATGTCCTTTTGACCTCTTTATATAGGCATGCATCTTTTCTTTATTTGCTAAATAATTTCTAGAATTCCACGATTCCAAATATCTCAAGTAATTTAAGTATACCAACCAAATGAGAAAAAATATCAATTAGTTTTTATTAAACATTTTAATGAGTGTGAGATTATTTTGGTATTTCAGCTTGATATCTATTTTTCATAAATATATTTTAATTTTATATTTTTAAAATTATTTTAAAAATATTTATTTTGTATAAAAGTATAATTTAGTTATGAAATTAGATTTTTTTATAAGATGTTAGTACCAATAATTACTTAAAATATTTAAAATAAATATATAAATATATGATTTATCACACCTCCCAACTACTCATTGCTAGTCCCTTAGCAATGCAATAGATATATTAAATTATAACCATGTATCATTAAGAGCTTCCTTTACAACAATAAATCTAGAATTAAAAGTAAAAAGATCTAGCAAGTATCACTATGTATTGAGTTTCAGAAGTAGATTTTATATTATAATTAAAAACTTTCTTAGAATTCATCTAAGATCTATAGTACTTAAGCTCGTGATGATTAACTTAGTATTTTAATATAGCTTGTAAAGATAAATGTTTCTTTACTTATCACCTATTTGGTTAATTTTCTATACACCCTTAAATCAAGCTCATGAATGTAAGGTAGCTTTCACACTACCTGATTTTTTTTTTAGATAGGTAGCTTTTTTCTTAAATTCAAATTTTTTTAATTGAGATGTATATCAATTACCAATTTTTAGTGATAATTGAGTGCTCAATTAGCCTTACAGCTAACACTTACTTTACCTCATCAATGTGCATGTGCAATCGAAAGTGCTAATAGCCTTAGGTGACCTAAGTAGGCTACTAAAAGTCTGACCAACTAGTTTACTCCTTGACTCTTTACAGTTATTAGCAAATACCTTAACTCTATTACTTTTTTCTAGTATATTTTGCTCAAATTTTCTTTCTTGACACATGATCTATTCAAGAAAAAGTTCTCTTTAAGAATTTCATAAGATTTTTCAAAAGTAATAGAGTTAGAAGGTTACCTGAGAGGAGGAGCTTATCAACAAGATAAAGGTTCAATAATCAATTTGGATTAAATCTTTTTATTATTGTTTATTTTTAAGAGAATAAAAATAAATATTTGGTTTCCTCTCAATAAGTACTAAGTTTAACATCTTCAGCCAAACATTATGAGGAGTTCAGTAGATGATTAACTTTAATAAATCCCTCATGTTAATAAAAGGACAGGGTCAATAGAAGGCCTTGTTAGAAAATTGTTCATAGAGTACTTTATGACGATTAGCCGAAATCAATAAAGCACACTAGGCAAGCATGTCATTCCAAAATTAAAAAATATTATTATGATTTATATGATAATTAGGAAGGGATTATGTTTGTTGGATCGAGATTGGAGGTGGTAGTTTAAGAATTTCTTTAATTTATGGGTTGGTCTATCATACTCCCCTTCTTGGACTGATGTATTTGTCAATATCCCTTTCCATTTTAAATCTCAGCTCCTTTTTCAGATTAATGTTAAACCTATCTCCATATATCATTTTAATATCATGAAAAGATTTTGAAGGCAAGTCTCAAGATTAGTGCCGAATATGGAGAAATCAATTATAAAATTCTTAAGATCATGATCCTTCATTTTAGTAATATCTCACCCGATAGCTTCTTTATGTACTTTTAGAATACCACTAAGTGGGCTTCTTGGATGGTTCACTGGAAGAGTTTCAATGGGTACATCAAGAAGTGGTTTTAGTTCTAGATCAGGTGATAATCTAACAAGGGAGCTATTGGTGGGCTAAGTAACGGCTCTTATTGTTCATCAATCGAAAGTAGGGTGATTTTAAAGTAAGGTATTTATATTGAGTTATTCACTTCAGTACTATACCCATCTATATTAAAATCATCTACTCTAAACAGAGCCAGATAGGAAACTAACAAATCCTATAAAAGAATTATGGGGGTGGCTTCCTTTATTAAGTTTTGCATTTGTGGTTCTTAGGAAGTCTCTACTATTCAATTATTGATCTATTTGTTCTCCTATCCTATTAAAAGGCATGGATGATTCTATGGCACTAGAAATGGGGCTATAGATGAGTGGGATAATGATAGAATTGGTTCATCTTACAAGTTTAATTTCTCTATATATTTTTTGTCTTAGCCAAATTATCTATATTGATCTTTATTGTTGTACAAAGTTATTCTAAGATCAATTCATTCTCGGGAGTCAGAGTTGATTGTTTATGAAAAGATAGAGGGTCATTAAAATTTTGAAATAGGTATGGTCCCTCTAAGTTTTCTTGGGATGACTAAGCAATTCACCTCCCTCCTTTCTATTAAGTTCAATTAATCGTTGATCAGTTTGATCCATTAGCTTATCGATAGCTATTGTTGGCTATAATTATTCGTTGAAATTGAGCAAACACATCGACATCTAGGTTGGTCTATACAAGATGTGGTATGATACTTACTAAACCTTCTCTTCAAATAATGAGCTATAGATAGTTAGAGGGTTGACATTATGGACAGGGCTGATCACAATATGGTGCATCTACTAACATAGATCTTTGAGTTGATAGGATACTACTGCATGTAGTTGCCATGAAAAGTCTAGTTGAGCCCCCAACCTGAATTATAAGCATTAAAGTATAGATTATTTCCTAAGTTGTAGGCATTTAGATTTGATCTTAATAAACTTGATCATACATAAATTCAAGAGGTTGGTAGATAGTTGGGCACTCACTCTCAAAGTGAGTAGGCTCGAATAAACTTGGTGTACTAGGAAAAAGGGTACTCTATTATAATGATTCATGCTCGGCACTGATTTAGTTTGTTGGATTGTTCTGATTATTTAGATATGCAATTAGGGTTTTAGATCAGAGTAATCCTTATTTATTTATTTATTTATTTTATATTATTTAAGAGGAGCGATGAGATGAAGAAGGAAGAAAGATAGAAAAGAGTTTTAAAAATGAGGACCTAAGGAGTCCTAAAGCTAAAAGAGAGAAAAATTAGTTAGTATTTGATATTATTTACAAACAAATTAGCATAACATGAACTCTCTCATAGGATTATTCTAAATCTAGACAGCTCTTAACTACCAAGGTAACCTTGGAGCCCTTCAAGCCAGAAACTAACTAATCAACTAGCCAGGTAAGGGTAAGATCTGTGGGAGGTCCCCCTGGCATTTCTTAGACACCAATTAGATTGGCTAGGTCAATCAACAGAACCAATTAAAAATAATTTTCTTTAGGGCTACAATCATCCTTGAACCCCTTTCCTAGATACTAGTCAATCAGCCAACCGTGACCCAGTCTAACTTTTCCGAGTGCCTTGTCCTATTAAGCTCGAATTTCTTAGGGGCTGACATCTAGTTGATTATAATTAAAAGGCTTGAGTTGATTCAAGATGCAGGATGGTGATTTGTGGGCCAAAGAAGGGTAATCAAATCTTCACCTTATATTATTTATGGGTTGTTGTCCTTGAAATATTTTATGAAAATATGTAATGCAAAAAAGAAAGATATCCTAAACAAGTAATAATCTTTGAAGTTTTAATTAGTTGCTCTATTTAAGTTAAGTACTATGTAGTGTTTTTATTTTTTTTAGGTTATGTTAATTTAAGCAAGAGGAATAAAAGATAGGTTTTTGTTGACGCTGAATCTCTCTCGACGGTTGGAGTGATCTTTCGCCGCTGGGCTACCGCAAACCAGAACCTGCAACACAGATCCCTGACGGTTTTCCGGTGGGGGACACTCTGATGCCAAAGTCAGAAGAGACCCAAGCAACAACAGAATGGAAAGCTTGTAGAAGCAAAAAATGAGGAAGAAAGGGGATCGAAAAATGATCTCCAAAAATCCTGAGTCTGGATCCCTGGAGCATCCCCTCTTACCAGTATTTATAGGCTCCAACGTAACTACTTACGGTTAGTGTGGTTGTCATGCGTAACCATTTCCTAATTACAAGTAGTGGCTGTCGGAAAAGCCGTTAAATCCGGGGTTTGTTTAATCTGAGGTTTCAGACCACGTGTGTGGTTGCAACAACCTAAACAGATTTCAATCGCTTATCCAACAACCCCACGCGTTCCCGAATCCTCATCTTAAAGTATAGATCCGAAGTGATCTTTACATTCTCTTTAGTAGTACTCCTGAAGGGAATGTCAGTTTTACACTTCGCATCTTTCATAGACGATGAAAAATAAATACTTACAATCTTTAGGTTGGAGAAGTAAAATCGAAGATATTTATTGAAAGATCAAGTCTTCGGATCAAGACAATTGTACGAAGCCGAAGACATTTCAACATCATCCTCGGACTGAGATAAAAATATGAAGCCGAAGACCTAGTGTATAATCTCCTTTAGATAATAGGCCGAAGATAATAAGTACGATCTCCGGACAAGAATGATAATATGAATCTGTAGATAGAGGAAGCATCCTGGATCATAGATGCGGAGCCGTATTCTTTAGGCATAGTCTTCGGAATAATGTGGATACATGAAACCGAAGATAGTAATCAAGCATCATCTTCGGACTGATAATGATACGAAGACGAATACTTCTCTTATCGTCTGATGCAACCTTATAAAATGATTAATTAATTGAAATAAAATAGGGATATCATAACAGCTGCCCCCACTCCCAGTTTCGAAATGATTATATTTTGAAAAATGGGAGTATTTCAGTTTTGTCTTTATAGATAACCGTCAAATATGATGACAAAACTCTGGCACGTCTTTTCTCCATAACTGTCTGGTGGCGCAATAAAACGTGGCAAAGACACGCGTCATTCTATCATAAGCAGCCTCAAAAGAAAATGCCTCGATTCTGAAAAATTTTGAAAAATTTCTAGAAAAGGGATTTAAAATTTACAGGTATTGGACACATGGTGTCATTCTGAGCATGGAGATCTTGTTGGCATGATCTCAGCCAATGCCATAGTTTCACGCGGATCGCCACGACTTGTCTCATTAATGAACCGTATCAAGGATCGAAACCGCCATACGGTGCACAACCATTTAGTCTTCCGAATCGTCTTGAAGGTCTCCCCCTTCTTCACCTATAAAAAGAGAGGCGAATTAGAGAGAGGCTTTCTTTCGCGTTCGTGTCCTTGGATTTCCAGTTTTTACTGCAGTCCATCTTCCCCAGTGGTCCAGTCCACCATTTTTGTCCTTTTACAGGTTAGAGGTCCTTCTTCTTTTCTACTTTCTTACTCCTTTCAATGTCGAGGTCTTCTAGGGGTTCTTCCTCCACTTCCGGTAATGGTTCACCGGAAAGTGACACGGGTAAGGTTCTACCCGAGAGAGACTGTTAGAATCCCATCGAGTGGTGATGTCGGTAGGGACCTTCAGGGTGAATCCAGTAGGGGTAGAGTTTCCCGTAGGAAACGGAGTCTGGAACGGTCATCGGATTCTGTTCAGAGTTCCTTTACCCTTGCCAAAATAGAAGAAGTAAAACAATGTTACCACATTCCACGCACCTTTAATATGATCCTTCCACAATCCGATGAGAGGGTAGATAAGCCTCCTATCTGATCCATAGCTATATACGAAACCATTTTAAAGCGGGTCTTCGGCTTCCTCTTCATCTTTTTTTATGAAAATCTTTAATTTACATCAGATCGTCCCAGCTCAGTTGACCCCCAATAGTTTTAGAAACATCTGCGGGTTCTTAGTGCTTTGCAAACTTAGGAATGTAGAGCCGAAGATGTCCCTGTTCACCTCCCTATTCATGTTAAAAGAGACTTCCATAGCAAAGGGTGGTGGGTCATAGGTCCTCGGCCTAGCCGAAGACTATTGAAGGGAACCCCCAGTGCGATACATGGATGGAAGCCTTGCTTCTTTTTCGTGTATTATACTCACTGGGGCTTTAATACTGAGTGGTCGGCCCCGTGCTTGGATGCGAATGCCGGCAAAAGGGTATTAAAGGCAGATGCCAGAGACTTCGAAACCCTGTTGGAACCGGAGATCCCTTCCCTTAAGGAGCTGCTGAGGGAAGAGAATCTTCATCGTGCCCATATCAGCGAAGTCCCAACATTAGGTATAGAATAAGTAGTCTTCGGATTTTTCTTGCTTTTCTTCTTTATTTGTATATGCATTATAACTTTCTTATTTTTACTTGCAGGCAAGAAAATGAAGCCTCAACTTGACAAAGTTAGGCAGGCTTCCAGAAAAAGGGGGGTAGCCGCCCCCGCAATAACCAAAGCCCGAAAGAAAAGAAGGGCAGAAGAGGGTTCTAGTACATCTCCGATGAGGCCCGTACTAGATGAGGACAGTCCCTCTGCTTCTCCGGCACCAACTGGTCCTACTAGAAGCCCGCCTCTGAGGACATCTCCTCCGAAGAGCCCTCAATATGCACGATCCACTAGCCAACGGGACACAAACATCAACAAGGAATCCGTGATTGCCCTTCCCGAAGACAGAAGTCAAGAGAGGGCAAAATACCGATCTGAAAAGGACCCCAGGTGGAACGCTACTTCAGAGGGAGGATGCAACATGGACTTTACTACCTTCTCGGATCGAGAAGGTTTAAAGAATCCCGAACTGGCAAGGGAATTGCTAAAGCGCACTTCGAGACTCTTCTCTCGAAGTATTGGGACAATGTCAAGTTTCGATGTATTGAAGAAATATCGGACTCAATGTACTCCTCTGCTTTGAAGGTAAATACTCATATTGTATTATACTTAGTCTTACAATTACTAATCTTTTCCTTTGTTCTGGCAGATGATGCACGACATTACTCATATGGAGGAGAGCATCTTCGACTTCTGAGTCACTTATAGGAAGATGAAGGAGGAAATGAAATTGACCAAAGCTGAAAAGACCATAGCCGAGGAGCTAAGACAAGCCATGGAGGAGAAACTCGCCCAAAATGAAGCTTCGATCCAAAATCTGAAAGCTAAGATGGATAAACTTCGATCGGAGCGTGCCGAATAAGAGGTGAGATCCAAGAAGAAGAAGGCCAAGATTCGGTCTTTGGAGGCCTCTCTTAAGGAAGCAAACAAACAAATGCTTTGAAGAAGCTTCCAAAAGGAAAGAAGAAGCCATTGAGAAAAGCCGATCTTTAAAGGATCGCTTAGAAAGGGCTGTAGAAGACTACAAGGCATCTTCGGCCTTCGAAGCTGAAATGGTTGAGGCCGGTACTTATGGCTATCGACGGGGCTTCAATGACGGGTAGAGGAAGTACAAAAACTCTATCCGGACTTGGACATTTCAAGCATCCAGTTATTTGATCTTGAAAGTCCGACTGCTCCTGAACTTTAGGCAGACTCCGAAGCACCAGTATTGGCTGAAGAAACCACGGGTCCGATTGATTTGGCCGATGAAGCTCCTTCAGAAAATTTGTAATAATTTTTTTTTTTTAGGAATGTAAGAAAATCATTATTAAGGAAGACTCTTTTTGGAATTCTTTCGTGCATATAATAGACTAGAAATTTTCTCAAGTACAAAGCCTTTAGCCTTAAGATAAGAGAAATCCAAAGAATAACCAGTCTCTTGGACTTGAATTCATACTAAGTCTTCGGACTTTGATTATAAGAAATCTAGAAAATAATCGAGTCTCTTGGACTTCGAATTCAAACTAAGTCTTCGGACTTAGGATATAAGAAATCCAGAAAATAATTGAGTCTCTTGGACTCGAATTCAAACTAAGTCTTCGGACTTAGGATATAAGAAATCCAGAAAATAATCGAGTCTCTTGGACTCGAATTCAAACTAAGTCTTCGGACTTAGGATATAAGAAATCCAAAAATAATCGAGTCTCTTGGACTCGAATTAGAACTAAGTCTTCGAACTTAGGATATAAGATTCTCTCGAATCAGTTGAAGGTTAAGATAGGCTGATCGGACCTATCTCGACAATTTGTAAGGTAGATCTAGAGATCATCCTTATGCTATTTTATATTAATAGTTAAGACAGGCTGATCATGCCCACCTCAGCATTTCGGGAAGTAAATCCTGAGATCATCTCCATGCCTTTTAGAATAAGATGGACCATTTTGGGTCCAACTTTGCACTTCAAGAGGTAGATCTAGAGATCATCTCAATGCCTTTTAGATTAAGATGGACCATTTTGGGTCCAACTCGGCACTTCGTGAGGTAGGTCTGGAGACCATCCTTATGCCTTTAAGAAAACTAGAGTAAGGAGAAGGAAATTAAATCTGTATAAATGAACTTGATCGAAACCTTTATTGATAATACTTTCGGAGGTTTTGTATATTCCATGGTCGGGGTAATAAAGTTCCTTCTAAGGTTTCAAGCCGATAAGTTCCAGGTCTAACAACCTCTTTGATTCGGTATGGCCCTTCCCAAGTAGGAGAAAGTTTACCTTGTTCTGTTGGCTTTGACACTACGGACCTTCGTAGAACTAAATCTTCTGGAAGGAAAACCCGTTCTTTTACACATGAATTGTAGTATCCGGAAACTTTTTGTTGATACATAGCCATTTTCAACTATGCCCGAAGTCGTGTGCCTTGCAATAAATCCAGGTCAATTCTTCGGCGTTCAGATTTTCAGGCTCTTTAAACTGATCAATCCGAAGAGAGTGTAAAGAAACTTCTGAGGGAAGAATAGCTTCGGTGCCATAGGACAGGTGAAAGGGAGATTCACCAATGGCTGTTCGAGGAGTAGTCCGGTATACCCAGAGAACTGAGTTCAACTCATCAACTTAGGATCCCTTAGTATCATTTAATATGGTCTTCAAACCATGTAGGATAGTTTTGTTTGTCACTTCAGCCTCTCCGTTGCATTGAGGATTCCCCATCGAATTAAGTTTATGATGAATATGGTACTGAGTGCAAAAATCTTTGAACTTCAGATTATCAAATTGCCTTCCATTGTCGGTTATGATAGAATATGGAATTCCAAAATGGAAGATAATGAAGTTCCTTACAAAATTTTCAACTTTAGCCTCCGTGATTTGTGCTGATGCTTCGCCTCGACCCATTTTGTGAAATAATCGATAGCCACAATGAGGAACTTCCACTGCCCAGAAGTTGGAGGAAATGGTCCGAGAATGTCCATCCCCACTATGCAAAAGGCTATGGAGCTGTCATGAGAGTTAATTGACTAGCAGGCCGTCTTTGTACATTGGCATATCTCTGACAATGATTACATCTTCGCACAAATTCTACAGAATCCTTCTGGATAGTTGGCCAATAATAACCTTGACGGATTATTTTGTATGCCAGAGACCTACCCCCCAGATGATCTCCACATATCCATTCATGCACTTCCCTGAGTGCATAATCCGCATCGGATGGGCCTAAGCATTTTAGTAAAGGTCGTGTAAAAGACCTTTTATACAATGCTTCATTCAGGATGATATATTGAGAGGCTGTCCATCGAAGCCGTTTAGCTTCTAATTTGTCTTCAGGCAAGATTCCATCCTTTAAGAATTTGAGGATTGGATCCATCCATGAAGGTTTGTGTTCAACTTAACAAACTTCAACTAGGGATTCTGATATACTGGGATCTTCAAGATATTCCACATAGGTTCTCCCAAGAGAGTCTGGTGTGGTGGTTGCAAGTCTTAAAAGAGCATCTGCCCTAGAATCTCTGTTCTTGGTACATGAACAATTTCAAAGTGCTCCAATTCTTATATCAGGCTTCGGACCTTTTCAAGGTATTGTATCATATTTGGATTTCGGGCTTCAAAATCACCTTTTACTTGATTCACCACCAGTTGTGAATCGGAAAAAACTTTCATCCTTTTAATCTCCATTTTCTTGGAGATTCTAAGCCTAGCAATGAGTGCTTCATACTCTGCCTGATTATTCGATGCTTGGAAAGAAAATCGAAGAGCATATTTAATAACCTACCCATTCGGACCAGCAAGAATTAAGCCTGCTCCACAACCATCAGCATTTGAGGCACCATCAATATATAACATCCAAATGAACTCTGGACCATCTTCGATTTTTTCCTCTTCGGCCTTTGGTTGAACTTCAGATCTCCATGTGCACTCGGCTATAAAATCAGCCAAAACTTGTGCTTTCATTGCCGATCTAAGTTGATAATCAATATCAAACTCCCCCAATTTAACAGCCCACTTGGCTATCCTTCCAGAAGTATCAGGACAATGAAGAATGGCCTTCAAAGGTTGATCCGTCAAAACCATGATAGAATGAGCTTGGAAATAAGGCCGAAGATGTTTTGCTACTACCACAAGTGAAAAGATAATTTTTTGCACTCTAGGGTATCGGACCTCTGCCTCATGTAACACTTTACTAGTGTAGTAGATTGGTTTCTGCACATGCTTAGTATCTTTTTGCACCAAAACCGAACTGACTGCCTCATCAGTGGTGGATAAATATAAGTAGAGTGTTTTCTCCTTCACAGGGCTTAGAAAGCAACGGCAGGCTTTCCAAATATTCCTTTAATTTGTCAAAGGCGACTCTTATCTTCTGTCCACTCAAAATTCTGAGTCTAGCATAGAACTTTGAAGAAGGGTAAACATCTTTCTACAGAGCGAGAAATAAAATGACTCAAGAGGCAATTCTTCCTGTCAGCCTTTGAACTTCTTTCTTGCAAGTAGGATGCCTCATAGTCCAAAGAGCTTGTATCTTTTCTGGGTTAGCTTCTATTCCTCGCTTGGTAACCAAATATCCAAGGAACTTTCCTGAGGTCACATCGAAGATGCATTTGGTTGGGTTTAGCCTCATCTGATGGTGCCTTAAAGCATCAAAAGACTTTTTTAGATCTGAGATATGATCGAAGTCGTGAAGACTTTTTACAATCATATCATCAACATAAGCTTCCATATTTCTCCCAATCTGGTTCTTGAAAACTTGTTGATGAGCCTTTGAAAAGTTACCCCAGCATTCTTCAAACCGAATGGCATTACCTTATAGCAGTAAAGTCCTTTTTCAGTGATGAAAGCCATTTTCTCTTCATCTTCATGGTTCATCTGGATCTGATTATAACCTGAGAAAGCATCCATAAAACTCAACAATTGATGACCGGTAGTAGCGTCAACCAGCTGATCAGTTTTTGGCAATGGAAAATTATCCTTTGGGCATGCTTTGTTAAGATCAGTATAGTCTATGCAAATTCTCCACTTGCCGTTTGACTTCTTTACCATGATGACATTAGAGAGCCAGGTTGGGTACTGAACTTCTCTTATAAAGTTGGCTTTAATAACTTGTCAACCTCTTCGTCAATAACCCTCTACCTTTCTGGAGCAAAATTTCTCTTCTTTTGCCGAACAGGTTTATAATTAGGAGAGACTTCTAGGCAATGTGTAATTACATTGGATGGGATTCCGGGCATATCCGAAGCTGTCCAAGCAAAAATATTAGTATTATCTCGAAGAAAAGCAATTAATTTTACCTTAGATTCTTCATTAAGCAAACTACCGATTTGTAGCTGCTTGGTAGGATCGTCTTCGGATAAAGATATGAAGAGTGTTTTTTTCACTAGTTCTTCACCGTCTTCGGATTCAACTCGAGGATCCAGCTGATCAAGTGTTAGCAATTTATCCAATTGTTTGTCTTAAATTGTCAAACATTGATGTGCAACCCTTTGATCTCCTCTTGCTTTCCCGATGCCCATTCTGGTGGAAAATCGTACCCAGAGATGGTATGTGGAAACAATAGCCCGTAATTTGTTTAATGCCGGATGCCCCAATATTGCATTATAAGCCAAAGAGGCTCTAGCCACAATAAAATTGATGGGAAGGGTTCTTTGGTGTGGTTCAGACCCAAAGGTCACAGGTAAAATTGTTTCTCCTTCCACCCCGACTTGATTTTCGTCGAAGCCCGTAATTGGAATAAGAGAGTTCCACAATTTATGCCCAGATAATCCCATTCGAACAAATGCATCATACAGCAAAACATCAACCGAACTTCCATTATCAATCAAAATTTATTTTACATCAAAGTTGGCAATGACTGCCGAGACTACAACATGGTCATCATGGGGAAGTTGAACTCCCTGAATATCCTCATCAGAAAATGTGATGGAGTTCTTTCCCTTCAATCTCTTTAGAATATTCTCTTCGGCTTCGGCACTCCAGGTTGACGGTCGATGTAGCATTCTAACATCCCTACTAGTAGGCTTCTGGTGTGGTAGGTCGGCTTCATCGGATATTCTGGGAACAGTAATGGCTTTAGCTTGAGGCTTAGGGTGGTTGACATACTTTCCCAAATAGCCTCTCTTTATGAGATCCTCAATGGTGTCCCGGTGGAATCTACAGTATTTTGCTTCTGTCCCTTGTTTTTGTTGGTGTCTTCAAGGGACGCGGCCTTTGGAAATACTTTTCTTTTTCTATTTCCAGCAAAATCTTCTCCCTAGGTAAGTTAAGGGGAGTATAGGTGTCAAAACGATTGTTCTGCTACCTGGATCGAGGGCTACGCTTAGGGGCCGAAGAGTTATTAGAGGAACTGGGCATGTTGGATCCTTTAGTATTCTTCTTCTTAGAAGGGAATCTTCCTTCTGCCATTCTTCGGCATGTCGCCTGCTCTTCAGTGGCTGCATATTTCTGAGCTCTAGCTAACAGTTCGGCATAGCACTATGGAAACCTCTTATCCAGGGAAAAAGTAAACCTGGATGATTTCAAGCCTTTTTTCAAGGAAGACATTGCCACATGCTCATTCAGATTAGGAATCTCCAATGTGGCTGAGTTGAAGCGGTGGACAAAGTCTTTCAAACATTCTCCCTCCTGTTGCTGTAGAAGAAACAGGCTGTCGGTATTCCGTGGCATTTTCTGGCATGTCCTGAAGTGCGAGACGAATTATCGCTCTAATTCTGAGAAAGAATGAATTGTCTTCGGCGGGAGGCTTGAGTACCACATTCGTGCAGACCTCTTCAAAGTGGCAGGAAAGGCAAGGCAATAAAGAGCATCCGTAGCTCCTTGGACCATCATATGAGCCTTATAGCTCCCCAAATGGTCAAGAGGATCCGAGGTCCCATCGTAAGCTTCTAGCTGCGGAACCTTAAAATGCCACGAAATCACTTCCGCCATTATATGATCAGAAAAAAGGGGTTGTGAGCTGAAAGATGTGACCTCATCGCTTCTTCTTTGATCCATGACTCTTGCAATCTGTGCTTGCATGGATTTAAACCTCTCTTCAAATTCATAATTGATCTCCTTCTGCCTTTCGTCCTTCGAAGCAAGATTTCTGGAAGAAACAGAGGGAGATCGCCGGACTCTTTTCTTCTCATTATGATCCCAGTCTTGACGATCTGATGGAGAAGCTTGGCGACCACGAGATGACTGGACTTGTGAAAAACTGGGTGTGATTTCCTGATGTCGACCCTCTTTCAAAGATTGTTGGCCAGAGTGTGAAACTGCTGGAGGTGGTGGTTGCCTTTGAGCTGCAGCGCCTCATGTAGATGCTGGACTAAGGCTGTCAGAGCTTCAATTTTATTCTGGAGATCTTCGAACTGTTGCTGGCCCACCATTATCATGAGAGGCCCTCCTTGATCTGCCAGGAAATTACCTGTTGGGAGGTCATTTCCTGGTTGCTCCCGACTTGTGGAAGCATTTCGAGCTTTCCCTTTCACCATTCTTGCTTCCAAGCAAAACTTTCCTTTGACCAGGGAAAAAATAACTTCTCTCCCCCTACCTGGCGCGCCAATCTGTTGACGCTGAATCTCTCTCGACCAGTTGGAGTGATCTTTCCGTCGCCGGGCCACCGCGAACCAGAACCTGCAACATAGATCCCTGACTGGAGGTTTTCCGGCGGGGGACACTCCGATGCCAAAGTCAGAAGAGACCCAAGCAACAGCAAAATGAAAAGCTTGTAGAAGCAAAAAATGAGGAAGAAAGGGGATCGAAAAATGGTCTCCAAAAACCCCGAGTCCGGATCCCTGGAACGTCCCCCCTTACTAGTATTTATAGGCTCCAACGTAACTACTTACGGTTAGTGTGGTTGTCATGCGTAACCATTTTCTAACTGCAAGTAGTGGCTGTCGGAAAAGCCGTTAAACCCGGGGTTTGTTTAATCTGAGGTTTCAGACCACGTGGGTGGCTGCAACAACCTAAACAGATTTCAACCGCTTATCCAAGAACCCCACGCGTTCCCAAATCCTCATCTTAAAGTATAGATATGAAGTGATCTTTACATTCTCTTTAGTAGTACTCCTGAAGGGAATCAGTTTTACACTTTGGATCTTTCATAGACGATGAAAAATAAATACTTACAATCTTTAGTTGGAGAAGTAAAATCGAAGATATTTGCCGAAAGATCAAGTCTTCGGATCAAGACAGTTGTACGAAGCCGAAGACATTTCAACATCATCCTCGGACTGAGATAAAAATACGAAGTCGAAGACCTAGTGTATAATCTCCTTTAGATAATAGGCCGAAGATAATAAGTACGATCTCCGGACAAGAATGATAATATGAATCTGTAGATAGAGGAAGCGTCTTGGATCATAGATGCGGAGCCGTATTCTTTAGGTATAGTCTTCGGACTAATGTGGATACATGAAACCGAAGATAGTAATCAAGCATCGTCTTCGGACTGATAATGATATGAAGCCGAATACTTCTCTTGCCGTCTGATACAACCTTATAAAATGATTAATTAATTGAAATAAAATAGGGATATAATAATAGCTTTAATTTTGGTTATTTAGATGTGAGAGAAAAAAACTAAAATTAGGTTGAGCAAATAAAGCATGTAGAAATTCTAAATTAAAGCAAAAAATCAAATCTAGCATTTAAGGTAATTATTTAAAAGGTTAAATGATTTTTTATTTTTCTAAGTTCATTTGAAAAGGAATGAACCTTAAAGGAAAATTTTTTTTTTCTAGGTTAGTTTGAAAAGAAGAAATTAATTAAAAGTAAACAAAAATATTTTTTTCCTTTTAGGTAAATTTAACAAGGATAAATTTTAAAAAAATATTTTTATGTTAATTTGAAAAGGAGGAAAGAAATAAAAAAGGAAATAAATCTAATATATATATATATTATATATATATATATATATATTTAAAAATGAGATTAATCAAAAGAAACAAAAAATAAATTTTTTTTGATTAATATGAAAAGGGAGAAATTAATTAAAAGTAACTAAAAAGAAAATTATTTAGGATTAAGATTGATCTCACCAAAATTATAAAACTTTCTTTCTTCTCTTTTTTTCTATTTTTTTATCAGCAAAAAAAATTAGTACATGAATTTACAAGAAATCAAATAAATCAAAAATGTTAGTGGTCATTCCTTCCCTGACAACGACATTAAAAACTTGATAGATTATGATATTGTCATTAGGACACCATGATTATCAATTTAATTATCTGACTCTAATTAATTAAAATTATATAGAATATAATGAGTCAAGTTGAATCCATAGATAAGGCAATGTTTATGATAATCTAGAATTTTTTATTTTTTTTTTTAAAAATAGTTTGAAGTTAGGAAAATAAAAATTAAAAGTACGAAAGAAAATTAAAATTTGGATACATTCGATCTACTAATCAGATCTTAATATCTACTAAAGGACATAAATTTAAATTACTGAAAATAAACTTTGCATAAATTGAAACAAGAATCTAATTGCAAAGTATTAAAAATAATAATTAAATAATCTAAAAACAGTAACAAAGCGTTCGAAGTTTATTGGCGCAGCCTCGTCGAAAAGTTGGTTGATGACATATCGCCTTCTTCTATCGTATTTCTTGGAACGAACTGGACTTCCTCTTCTTCTTTCTCTTTGATTTTGATCTGAAAATTAGTGTAAGTGAAAAGATGGCATACAAGACAGAGTTTCTTTTCCAAGAAATCTCATTCTTACAGGTCAACCTGTAATCCAAAACTAAACCTTCTATCCTGTACTATAATTTTTTCTCCAAGATACATTTTCTTGTAGTCCAAAGATCCTTAAATAGAGGAAAGATAGGCCAAAACAATAGGGATCCCTGAAGTTTTTTTCTAAAATTTTTGGATCCTAAAATCATGCAAAGCAAACTCCAATCATCTTATATTAAACTGGATTAAACATGGGCCGTTGGATATTTTTCTTGGCTGTTTCTAGTTCCTTGGATCGCTACTTCATTGGAACCGGATCACTGCAGATCGCATGTTGGACGGCCTTCATGTTGGTCATCAAAGGAAAGAGATCTCCAGCCACGTGCACAAACCAAGGCCAGCAATATGCATTAATCTTTTTACAAAACAAGTCAGCGCACACCCCTCTCTTTTTTTTTTTGATAAAAAGCCGTGTGATGCAGTCATCCATTGTTGGGGATTTAAAGAAGCTTGGATCAGCTGTCAATTTCCGAAGCCCACTTGATCATGCATTAGGAACCGTGAGATCAAAGCACAGGAACTCTCAGCCATTTTTCTTTAAATGAACAACTTCCAAAATAAAACTGATTCCTTCCAATGCACCCAAAACCAATTCCCAGCCAAACTCCAATGCACTGTACGTCCAGGAATCCATTTTCAAATCAACTTCGTTGGGTCTACCCAAGGGAGAATTCTCGGCCATATGATGTGCAAGGGAACAGCACCCATTAATTGCCTCAGGTCCCAAACGGCAAAACAATTTTATAAGCCATGACCAATACCAAAGTTCCTATTTCTATTTGTGGTCCATGTAGACCACGTGGAATTGTAGACCAATGTAGACCAATGCTTATAAATAGATTTTGGTTTAGGTTTTTAAACCCATTAAAGCTCCGATTTGAGTCCAGTTTATGTCCTTTAGACCTCTTTATATTGGCAAGCATCTTTTCTTTTATTTGCTAAATAATTTTTAAAATTCCATGATTCCAAATATCTCCAGTAATTTAAGTATACCTACCAAATAAGAAAGAAATATTAATTAATTTTTTTATTAATATTTTAATAGGTGTGAGATTATTTTGGTATTTTAGGTTGACATCCACTTTTCATAAATATATTCTAATTTCATATTTTTTAAAATTATTTTAAAATACTTAATTTTTTATGAAAATCCAACTTAGTTATGAAATTAGATTTTTTATAAGACGTCAACACTAATAATTACTTAAAATATTTAAAATAAATATATAAACATGTGATTTATCAAGGAAGAATGCAAAGAAGCCCTCTACTGATGAACCTATGTTCACTACAGAAAGCAAAGATATTGGAAGAAGAATTACAAAAGTTATTTTGCAAATTTGAAGCTTGATATTGGTGGAGCATCAAAAAATTTGTACATGATATAAACTAACTTATCATTGAGTATTTCAACTTTTGATTTATAGATATTGGATATTGCATGTAGGTCTCATATATACAAATCATTGCAGAAACTTCAAAGAATTGGGAGCTTGAAGAAGAGTGACTTTGAGCTTTATAATGTGAGTGGTGAAGTCATTCAAGTAAAAGTTGTAGGCACCTTTCTACTGTTATTACCTTCAGGCAAGATTTTAGAATTGAATGATTGTTATTATATTACCAATATCATTAGAAATTTATTTTCTATACCCTTATTATTACAACAAGATTTTGAAATTAATATAAGAGCAATGGGTGCTCCATTTATCATTCTAATGAATTATTTGGAAATGGTTTATTCTATAATGGTCTTTTAGTTCTTTCGCTTAATGATAAATTACTTATTGAAAACAAGAAAAAGAGAGAAAATATTAATGTCACTTTTCTCTAGCATTATCAACTCGATTATATTAATGAGTCTAGGATAAATAATTTATATAAAGATATTTTTTTAATTCTTCATATTATGTATTGTTGCCGCCTAAATTGCCGTGGCCGGTAGCTCTTACGTGGCCCTAGGTGAGTGGGCTCCGTGCCAGTGTCACCAGGCTCGTTGGTCGGAGACGATCAAGGGGAACATAGTCGTAGTTGGGATGAAAGGGGCTTGGTACTGTAGTGGCTCTCCTGTGGGCCTCTCCAGTGAGGAGTAATCTTCCTCCTTATTATCCCTCCATTGGGCGATACCTGCAAAATAGGGGAGACCTGCACCGGGGATTCCGGCAAAGACACTCCGACGATCAAGTCAGCGGGACGATCGAAGGAAATGAGGGACCTCTGAGACGAAGAGCTTGGGGGACTCTACGCTGCCAGAGGGTGATAGACAACATAAGAATGAAGAGAGTGTGTTGTCTCTTACCTCTCTTACCTCTTCCCACTGCTCTTATATAGACGAGCGGCTCTTGGTGTTCAGAGAGGCACGTTCTTCTTGGTATAGGCCTGTGAAGCTTCTGCAGGCCTGGGAGGCTTTGGTAGGTTGGTCAACTTCCTCCTTCTTGATGGTTCAGGAGGTTGGTGGAGGAGCACAGTGCCTTGGATGTGGCACTCCTTCCTGATTGGTGTAAGCTGCGATGGGGGCTTTTAATATAGCCCTCCTTCGTAGATGGCGGGTTCAGTTTGGCAGAGATGGTGACGTGTCAGGCTGCCATCTAGCCTTCCTCCGTACCTATATTTTGAAAAGCATACCTGGAATGGAATCAAATAAACCGTGGCACATGCTTCGAGATGAGGCAGGCGAGGCTCTTCGTGTGCATGGTTCGAGGTGTCCCATCGCGAGGCTAGGCCGCATGGCTTCTCCATGCATGGCAAGGTCTGCAAGGCTAGGCCGCGTAGCCTCTCCATGCATGGCGAGGTCTGCAGAGGCCTCCACGCACACGGGTTGAGGTGCGCGGGGTAGTCGCACGGATCGAGGCACGACATGCAGGGTCTCCCCCATGCACGTGGTTCTGGGCATCGGAAAAGGTGGATATGAGATGCAGTCCCGCGGGCAGAGTCAGACTAGGCGCGGGCGGAGCCGGGGCAAGCCGTACTGGTGTGGGGGCGCACCGGGCGGAGCCAGAGTCGACCGGGTGTTCTATACTAAGCGCGGAGGTGAGCCGGGCGCCGGAGCGGGTGGAGCCGGAGTGGACCGGCGCGGGCATGTCGTGGACGTGTGCTGGCATGAGCTTGGCACGGGCGGAGCCGAGGTGCCGACCTTGGCGGCGGACCCGGGAGTTAGAGCGGACTGGCACGGGCGTCCTGCTGGACTGGGCCGAACCGGACGGAAGACCGTCGAACTGGCGGGGGCCGAAGCAGAGGTGCTGCATGGAGCGGGGGCGTTCCCAGGCGTAGAGGCGAGGTGGTGCGATCCCCTGCGGGCGACCAGGCGCGGCAGCTGGCGGAGCCGGAGTGGACCGCCGCAGGGGCAGATGGCACTGAGGTGCACTAGCGCTGGGGCATGCCCTGGTGCGGTTGCGGAGCTGCGGGCGCGCGAGGGTGTGGCCAGGCCGAGCTGGGAGCCGAACCGGCAGGACCAGACCGGGGCACCGATCGCCGGACTCGAGCGGGGCAGGACCGGAGCTGCGAGCGAAGGCGGTGCCAAGGTGGGTTTCCCACGGGCGGAGGCGGAGCTGGGTGCACCGAACTGGGACGATCGCAAGCATGGGCGGAGCCGGGCTAGCACGGGGCAGTCATGGGTTTGCCCGGCTGAGCCGGTGCCGGAGCTGGCAGGGGTGAGCTGGGGCCGACCGTCGCACCGTTGGCGAGGTCGGGAGGAGCCGGAGGTGCCAGAGCCCGGAGGCTAGCCTCCCGCGGGCAAACATGGCGTCGGCTCGAGCGGAAGCCTCCCGCGTGCTCCCACGGGCGGAACGGGCGCCAGCCTGGGCGGAGCCTTGCCGAGCGCTGCCGAGGTCGGCCGAACGCCGGAGGAGCTGGGGTGGCTGGAGCCAGACGCGGGCATGCCGGGCGGAGCCTTGCAGGGCTACCGAGGTCGGCCGAACGCCGGAGGAGCTCGGGCGGAAGCCGGATGTGGGCATGCCGGGTGGAGCCTTGCGGGGCGCTGCCGAGGCGGTCGAATGCCGGAAGAGCTGGGGTGGCTGGAGCCAGACGCGGGCATGCCGACGGAGCCTTGCGGGCGCTGCCGAGGTCGGCCGAATGCCGAAGAGCTGGGGTCCCGCGGCGCCGGGCATGGGCATGCCGGGCGGAGCCTTGCGGGGCGTTGCGAGGTCAGCCGAACACCGGAGGAGCTAGGGTCCCGCGGGGGCCGGGCGCCGGGCGCGCCTCCCTGGCTCGGAGGAGCCGGGCGTTCCGCGTCGGGCTCGAAGGTGCCGGCCTCCCGCAGGCGGAGTCGGAGCCGGGTGATACGCCATGCAGAGCGTACTTGGGGCACAGGCGAGGTCGGCGGAGCCGTGCGGGGTGCTGCCGATGCGCCGGCCTAGGCGATGGCGAGCTTGGAGGCGAAGGCAGACCACGGACGGAGCCGGAGAGGAACATAAGCGTTGTGCTGAGCTTGGAGGCGCCGAGGGCCGTGCCGCGCCGAGCAGGAGCACATGTGTTCGGAGGGGGGAGTGCATCTCCCACGTGCGCGAACTGAGGTGCGCATCTGCGGGTGCTCGCAAGGCAGAGGCGTGCAGGCTGAGCTAGGGTCCCGCGGGCGTGCCGAGTTGCACCGGAGCCGAAGGGGGGGTTCGCTCATCGGAGACCGCCGGAAGAGCCGGAGCCGCGCGAGACCGCCAACCTGTCGCGGTGGGCGTGCCGTGCGGGCAAAGTTGGGCAGAGTTGAGCAGTGGATGCCACGTTCGAAGGGATGCGGTACCTTGGCGCAGTACCTGGCACGTGCGTGGTACCTTGGCGCAGGTATGCTGTGCTGTGCTGGGCAGGAGCATGCGGAGGCACTGATCCAGGCATGGCTTCTTCCTGATGATGCTTGGACCGGGCAGAGTGAAGCCGGGCCGATCCGGAGAGCTTCGTAGGCCGAAGTTGGCTACCTTTCATGCCTGGCTGGGCTCTAGGCCAGGCTACCGAGCTGAACTGAACTACCGAAGCTGGACTTCTCATGGCCGAAGTGAGGCCGAGGTACTGTTCACTGCCGAGATGGGGCCGAGCCGAGCTCGGCTGAACTGCCACATGGCCGAAGTGGGCCGAGCCGAGCTGGGCTGAACCGCCACATGGCCGAAGTGGGGCCGAGCCGAGCTTGGCTGAACCGCCACATGGCCGAAGTGGGGCCGAGCTGAGCTGGGCTGAACCGCCACATGGTCGAAGCGCGGCCATGGTGAGGCCGAGGTGGAGAGGTGCCTGACCGAGGTGGAGAAGTACGTGGCCGCGCCAGCCTCCAAGGAGGACGCGTGTCAGGGCTGAATGGATCTTGTTTACTACTGTAACACGTATCATTAGGAACTTATGAGTCTTGTCTCAGAAAAAAATGACTAAATCTTCATTTACTAGATATAGAGAAGGTCAACTGAGTTATTAGGTCTTATACACATAGATGTATATGGATCTATGTCAACTCAAGCTAGAGGAGGATACTCTTATTTCATTACCTTCACTGATGACTTATTAAGGTTTGGAAATGTATATCTTATGAAACACAAATTTGAAACCTTTATAAATTTAAAAAGTGTCAAAGTATAATTGAGAAACAAACTATAAAAAATATTAAATTCTTTGATCTGATCAAAGAGGAGAATACTTATGTAGTAAATTTTTCAATCATCTTAAGAACAATGGTATTCTCTTTAAATTGATGCCTCCTTATACACCATAATTAAATGAGCGTAGCTGAAAGGAGAAATTATACCTTGTTAGCATGATGTGATCCCATGATGAGCTTCACAATCTTCTTATATTTTTCTAGGATCATGCCCTAGAGACTACTATCTATATCTTAAATAGGGTTCCATCAAAATCGGTAACTAGTATTCTATATGAATTATGAAAAGAAAAAAGCCAAGTCTCAAATATTTTAAGATTTGGAGTTGTCCTGCATATGTTAGAAATATTTTTTGTAAAATATTAAGTGCTAAGGCTGATAAATGTAGATTCATAGGTTATCCTTGAGAGGGTATTAGATATCTCTTTAACCATTCTATTAAACAAAAGATCTTTGTCAGTAGGCATGCCACTTTCTTGGAGAAAGAATTCATCCAAGAAAGAGATAGTGGGAAGATAGTTGAACTTGAAAAAGTTCAAGACCTACAACCTACTCATTAAGATCCTATTGATATGATGCCAGAAATTTCTCAACCACAAATACCTATTAATTAGGTACAACCATATCACTCACCTCCTCTCTATAGGTCAGATAGAGTGTAGGGTGCATCTCTTAGATATGGCTTTATCATTAGAAATGACAATGAAGCCAGTATTATTCAGGATGATGATCCTATACCTTTATGGAAGCTATTAAGAGTAAAAACAAATGGCTTAAAATCATGAAATAGACTCCATATATTCCAACCAAGTTTGGACCTTTGTTGATCCACCTGAGAGAGTAAACCCAATAGGGTTCAAAATGGGTCTTCAAG
This sequence comes from Areca catechu, assembly GCA_021397845.1. NCBI lineage: Eukaryota > Viridiplantae > Streptophyta > Magnoliopsida > Arecales > Arecaceae > Areca > Areca catechu. The sequence continues at coordinate 45,006,955 of CM038038.1, forward strand.
AAGAAGATTAGAGAAGATGACCAAGTAGAAACCTACAAGCTAGGCTAGTGGCAAAAGGTTTCAAATGAAGACATGAAATTAACTATGATGAAACTTTTTTGTTTGTAGCTATGCTCTAGTCCATTCAGCTTTATTTGTTATAGCTACATATTATGAATATAAAATATAGCAAATGGATGCAAAGACTGCCTTTCTTAATGGACATTTTAAGGAAGAAGTTTATATGTCACAACCAAAAGGGTTTATCTCAAGTGGGAAACCAAATCAAGTATGCAAACCTAACAAATATATTTATAGATTAAAGCAAGTTTTAAGGAGTTGGAACATCCACTTTGATGAAACAATCAAAAATTTGGTTTCATCAAAAATGTGGATGAACCATGTGTGTATAAGAAGATAAGTTGGAGTGCCATTATTTTCTTAATCTTATATATTAATAGCATACTTATCATTGGAAATGATATCCCAATATTATAATTGATCAAAGCTTGGCTATTTATAAAGTTTTCCATGAAGGATTTGGGAGACATCATATATATTGGATATAAAGATCTATAAAAATAGATCTAAAGTGATATTTAGTTTATCCTAATCCAAGTATATTGACATAGTATTGAAAAAACTCAATATGGAGTGAAATAAAAGGGATCACTTATCCATGAGTCAAGGCATACATCTCTCTAAGAAGATGTCTCTTAAGCTACCTGAAGAGAGACAAAGCACGAGTAAGATTCCTTATGCTTCAACTATAAGATCAATCATGTATGTCATGTTATGTACCAGGCTTGATATTGCTTATGCCTAGGTATAGCAAGTATGTTTCAGGCTGATCCAGGAGAGGATCATTGAAAACTTTGAAAAATATTCTTAAATACCTAAAAAGGACTAAAGATATTTTTCTTACATATCAAGGATTAAATTTAAACTAGAAGGCTATACTGACACTAGTTTTTAATCAGATCTAGATGATAGTAAATCCATATTAGGGTATGTATTTATTCCATACGATAATACAGTGAGTTAAAAATGTACCAATCAGTAAACTGTAATTGATTTGGTCATTGAGTCAGAGTATATTGCTACTATTAAAGCCACTAAGAAAGCTATATGGATAAAAAAGTTCATCACAAAATTGGGTATAGTTTCTATGATATAACAACCAGTGCTACTTTATTATGATAACATTAGATCCATTGCACAAGCTAAGAAACCAAGGTCTCATCAAAAGTCCAAGCACATCCTAAGGTGTTTCCATCTTGTTTGTGAAACCATTGAAATATAAGCCAGGTCACATAACGAGAGATACAAAGAATAACATAGCAGGCCCATTCACTATGACCTTTCCTAAATAGTAGTTTGATTGCCATTTAGATTCTATGGAAATTATATACAAAGGCAATTAGCTTTAGTGCAAGTGAAAAATTGAAAAAATAGTGCCCTACAAGCTAATCATATTTCTTATATGATAGGGAATTTTCTATAAATTCTTCTAACTCATGTATGATAATTTATTAAAAAGAGGCATTTATGTTTCATCATTTACTGTGTTTTATATTATTTATCTTAAGATTGTGATGAACCCCAATAGATTAGGGTAATAGATTTAGGGTTATGATGAGTTCATAATAGTAAGACCTAAAATCCTGTAAATCCTAGTCTAAAACATATCCAGTCATAGGATCATCAAGATAGAGATCGATGTTTCTAATAAGATTGGCACACTCGATGTATGCTTAATAGAGAGGGTAGTTGGTCTTACGACCACTTGTATAGGGACACTAATTCAAGGATGTGGGTGCTCATCTAGAAATGACTCCATTAAATTGATCTGTTATAAGAATATCTTATGGAGTCTTACTTATCTGTCAAAAGATGATTCTATTAGTGAGAGTTGTTCAAATGATCCTTGACCTAAAATTACCATGGAACCTTATGCATATGAATCTATATTTTGGTTCATACTCATTCATGACTAAGTTGTGTATGGGGTGTTCATAGATATAGTGGATTGTATATAATGTTGTGAGTATATAAACATGGAATCCGTCACTCCTAGTAAGAGAAGAATTAATCCTATATAATCTCATCATAAGATGACTCAAAGAGTCTTTATTAAAGTAGGATGAAATTAGAAATGATGTCTAATCTTTCATCTGTGAGTCTTTATTATTGGATTGAGATTTGAATGAATAAAGTGTTAGGGTTGATAAATTTCCATATCCATCGCTTATTTGGGATAAAGGATGATATTGAATTGTTTGGTAACTTACCATTATATTTTGGTAGTTTCTACCAAATTTTTTATCTTTTGGATAAGCATGATACATTGCTAGCTCTCAATTATGTCTTGTAGGTTTATATGAATTAAAGTGATTAATTCATGAGTCAATTAGAAAGATCTAATTTGATAACTAGGGTTGACATGAGTTTGACCTAAATTGATTAGATAGGTTTTTTTAATTAGATTAAATATAACCCATACCTACTACTAGCAAGATGATGAATCTATAGGATCACACACATAAAAAATTAACTAAGAACATATTTTGATTGGTTGGTTAGACCAAAGGAACCAACTAGGGTTGCCAGGAAACATGCTAGCACATGTGGCATAAACCCTAGCTCCTTAATCAATTTGATTTGATCAAAATCTTATTGAATTAATTAATTCAATTAAGTTATTAATTAATTGGGTTAGCCTATGATTTTGACTAATTTTATCATGATTTTATTAGATGTTTTTCAGCAATTTATGGTGCTAATTATAGAGTCCAAGTTGACTTGGACTCTATCATGTTTTGTGCTAAGCATAAGGCTCATTGTTTTGTGTGACTTAAAGTTTTATTTAAGAAGGGTTTTCTCAAATATTTTAGACATGTGGCATCCCTTTAAGTCCTCTATCACATGGATATACATTTTAAAGTGTGTGTTGGCCTCAAGGGGCATGGAACTCATGTTTCTCTCTAGGGCACATGGTAGATAATCATGCAAAGTGACACATGATGTTTTATCTATTTTGGATAGAATATAATATCTTCTAATTTAAGATTTGTGCCATTTGAAAGTTGATTTATGTTAGATGTATGCCCTGAAAGCCAAGTTGGCTTGACACATTGTAATTTTTAGGGCATGAGCATTGTACTTATTTTTCCTTATTAATAAAAGGGTATTAGTTTCATTCATATTGATGTGTCTATGAATCATCCATAGAGTTAATAGGCAATGACACATATTGATGGGGACCTCACCAACATGGATGCTAGAGCAAGCACGAATCTTGGAGCTACATGAATCTTGGAGGATATCCAGAATAAATTTGTTTGGGATTTATCTTTATCTTTTGTTTGAATTTTGAATTAGGATTTGGTTGGTTAGGATTGAGATATGGATAGGCTTATCTTATCCTATATTGTATTTAAATTTGAATCATTTTTATCTTTTTATCCTGTATTCAAATTTAAACGAGGGTTGGATAGGTCTATAAATACCATCCTCAGTCCTTTGTAAAAAATAGTTTGGTCAATAAAGAGTTTTTTTTAGAAAAGAGTGTTTTCTTTTCGTTCACCTGTATGGGAGGGTGAGAGGCCCGTCTGTCCTTCGCCTTCGGGCGTCGAAGGGTGAGAGACCCTAGTCCTTTGCTTTCGAGCATCGAGGGATGAGAGACCCTAGTTATCCCCTTTTCCCCGTTGAGTCCCCTCTAGGTCTTAAGGATTTTCCTTCATGGCCCCAGGTAGCAATTTGGATGGGATGCCCTAGGCTCTGCATGTAGTGAGATGGGTGGGATGCCCTAGGCTACATATAGTGGGATGGGTGAGATGCCGTAGAGGTGAGATGTCTCTCCGTGAATGTAAGTTCCAAGTCCTAGAGATCCAATTTTTCTACCCTCCATCCCTATTTTTCCTTCGCCATCACCATTGAAAAATCAAAAAAAAAAATAAAAAAATAGGATACCCTAATCTTCAGCGACTTCTCAGCTCGCCAACGATCCTACCCTGATTCTACCCCCATCAAATTGGTATTATAGCCATAGATCAAGTTAGGGTATATTTCTTCTTCCCGAATCATCCAAGGTCCCTTCACCAGTTTTGCCATTCTCCCTCCCCCCCCCATCATGTTGTATTTGTTCTCTTCCTCTGTTATCCTCTAGTCTACCTCCACCATTTGGCTTTCCTTCCTTTTTCCTCAAACGGAGCTATATTTTAAGAAAATGAAGAAAGAAAAACCAGAAACCCGAGAGAGGATGGAGTTCTGGACATCTCTGGCCTCGCTGATCAGGGTGTTTGCCTTCTGCCGAAGCATCCTCCACGCTGTCTTCCCCATGGCAGCAAAGCTCTTCAACCACCCGTTCAACTGCTTCTCCTCCTACTTATGCTTCGACATCACCGAGATCCATGGCGTCAACACCAACGAGCTGTACAACATCGTCCAGGTCTACCTTGGCTCCTCGACGACCATCACCGGCAGCCACCTTAGCCTCACCCGCGCCATCAACTCCTCTGCCTTCACCTTTGGTCTCTCCAACAATGACCTCTTCGTCGACACTTTCCACGGTGCCACCGCCACCTGGGAGCACGTCGTCACCCGGTGCTAGGGCCGGACCTTCTCCTGGCAGCCCCTCCCAGACAAGAAGCAGGGCTTCACCCTTCGCTTCAATAAGAAGGACAAGCCCCTCATCCTCCACATCCCGCTCCGTCGCTGCCACCCTCGACGGCCTCACCACCCTCGAGCTCACTGGCACTGACCGCCCGGGCCTCTTCTCTAAGGTCTTCGCCATCCTCGCTGACCTCTGCTGCGCCGTCGTCGAGGCCAAGGTCCGGACCTACAATGGCTGGATCGCCACCCTCATCTTCGTCCGGGATGATGATTTTGGCTCCTCAATCGACGACCCCCACCGGATCCGTCGCATCGAGGCCCGCCTCCACCACGTCCTCAAGGGCGACCATGACAACGTTCGCGATGCCAAGACGGCCACCATGCCTTCGCCGTCTCTCACTTACTCCGATCACCGCCGTCCCCCACCTCGACTCTCCTGCGACAGCTTCTAACAAGGGCTGACGATCTTCACCAACGCTGCCCCTCCCAACCGAAGAGCCACCACGGCCCACCTCTCCGCCCCCCTACCGGCAAATCGATGACCACCGCTTGAGCCAACATCGTCCTCAGGTCCCCATATCGCTTCTGCCTCTTTCCTCCCATTCGGAGCCCCACAGGCCCTTCCCTTCCGACCGAGCGTCTCACTCCATGAGCAAATCCGCACCTTCGTTGCTTGCTTCCCTGATCGAGCGTCTCCCTCCATGATCCTCACCTTCGTTGACTCCTCCATAGCCGATTGAGTCACCGACCACCGTAGCTTCTTCCTCTGCTGGCTCTCTCCGCCCAAATCCAGGTTTTCCCCCATCTGTGCTCCATGCCATCAACTTCTTGTGCCATCGGACCAACCTTCCTCGAAATCTTCCATTCCGACGATGTTTTCCTCTCCAAGACCACCGGCACACATCCTCCATTCCATAGATTGAAAGTCCAAGGAGCATCGGCATGAACATGAATGCACTGCACGTTCCTCAAAGCACTTGCCTATCTTGTTACCGATTTCATAGTTGCACGAATTTCAAAGTCACACGGAGTTCAAAGCCACACCACTTTCGAAGTGCACGATCTTCAAAGCTGCATGAGTTTTAGAATTACACAGAGTTCAAAGCCACACCAATTTTGAAGTACACGATCTTCAAAGCTGCACACTCTTTAAAGTGCACAGATCTTAGAGCAAAGCTAGAAAAAAAATCATTCTACAGGTCATGTGCATCCTGGAGCCAGCCTGACTCGACGGAGTCGAGTTTTCCCTACCTCAGGAGAATGATGGGGACCTCACCAGCATGGATGCCGGAGCAAGCATGAATCTTGGAGCTGCATGAATCTTGGAGGATATCCAGAATAAATTTGTTTGGAGTTTATCTTTATCTTTTGTTTAAATTTTGAATTAGGATTTGGTTGGTTAGGATTGAGATATGGATAGGCTTATCTTATCCTATCTTGTATTTGAATTTGAATCATTTTTATCTTTTTATCCTGTATTCAAATTCAGACGAGGGTAGGACAGGTCTATAAATACCACCCTCAGTCCTTTGTAAAAAAATAGTTTGGTCAATAAAGAGTTTTTTTAGAAAAGAGTGTTTTCTTTTCGTTCACCTTGTATGGGGAGGGTGAGAGGCCCGTCTGTCCTTTGCCTTCGGGCGTCGAGGGGTGAGAGACCCTAGTCCTTCACCTTCGGGCATCGAGGGAGAGAGATTCTAGTCCTTCACTTTCGAGCGTCGAGGGATGAGAGACCCTAGTTATCCCCTTTTCCCCATCGAGTCCCCTCAAGGTCCTAAGGATTTTCCTTCATGGCCCCAGGTAGCGATTTGGATGGGATGCCTTAGGCTCTGCATGTAGTAAGATGGGTGGGATGCCCTAGGCTACATGTAGTGGGATGGGTGAGATGCCCTAGAGGTGAGATGTCTCTCCGTGAATGTAAGTTCCAAGTCCTAAAGATCCAATTTTCCTACCCTCCATCCCTATTTTTCCTTCGCCATCACCATCGAAAAATCAAAAAAAAAAAATAAAAAAATAGGATACCCTAATCTTCGGTGACTTCTCAGCTCACCAATGATCCTACCATGATTCTATCACATATTCTCAAGAGTTGAGAACATGAGGCATTTTTCTTTATAGATTAACTCCTAAAAGCTCCCGATTGTTGGAATATCACGAGGACGGTAATTGATCCGTCAAAATTGGTGCACAAATCACTTCCTTTTATGGATAGATGAGTCTCTGGCCTATAGTGTGGTGACACTGGAGTGAGAGTGTAGGTAGTCAATAGAGATCAACGGTACTGAGCGTGACCAAGTACAAAAAGTTATACGGATGACTACTCACTCATCAATAACTTCCCGATGCTATAATCATGTGACTAGTTCTTTGACCTAGAGTGTCTTAGCTACTCACAATAAAGTTGCTGTAGTTTGATAGCACAATCACATGGTTCCTATCCTTACGGGACCTTACGGTGTTCGTTGGCTGCAGTAGTTTAGTAGGTAGGGTGTTCACTTGTAGGGATCTATCAGCCTTAGTAGTAAGGTATAATCCTAGGCAGCTTAATGTGACTAAGTCCAGAAGTCTATGGGCATAGCGAAGTGATAATGAAAAGGTGTTTTCATTAATATCATAATTGGACTTGAGTCGATTAGTTAAACATATGACTGATGGGCTTGACGAGTTTCTGTAACCAACATCATGTCAGAATTTTTGATAGAGGAACTGAATCATCTGGTAACTATACCTAGGGATTCCAATCATATTTTATTGGGTTGCCACTACATACTGCTAGGTATCACTAGTGGATTGTAAGAGCCCATTAGAATCATTTTTGGATCGATGATCCTGATTAGGGTTGAATAGAAAGTGTTTCTATCTATCGAAAGGAGTTTCGATGATGTATAATGAAGATTATAGCAAGTCTTATTACCAGACATGATAGGACATGAGGGGTCACACACATTAGGAGCTCAAGTAACCAATTAGCAAATCAAGATGTTACTGAAATTGGCAATTTAGTATATTTGGACCTAATTGTAAAGGTTACAATTAATATTTGACCTAATTGTAAATGTTACAATTAATTAATTATGGGTTAATTATTAATTAAATTAAATTAAATTAAATTAAATTGGTTTATACTTAATTAATTAATCCTAATTGAGTTGGGTCAATTTTGTTTTCGAAATGGTTCGATCATATTTAAAATCGATTTTGATTTGACTGTCAAATCACTTTATTTGGATCATGAGTCAGAGTCTAGTAAGACTAGGACTCTCTCTCCCTATCTCTTTCCTTGTCTCCCCTACTTCCACATGCCTTAGTGGGACCTAAGAGCTTTGTGCGACAAAGTGGAGTTGGCGTGAAAACCAAAGGGCACAAATAGTTTAGCATGAATAAATTAAGAGAGGGAAGAGTCCTCTTCCACTCCTCTTAATTTTAAACCGGATAATATCAAACACGGTGTTTTGGCATGGAAAAATAAAAAGAAAGGAATTACCATGAATAATAAAAGGGGAGATGGGTGGCCGACTAAGAAGCTTTTTGGCATGAAAAATTCCTTTTAGGCATGAATTCCTTTTAGGGCATTTTTACTTGAGAATCTCTCTCCTAGCACCAAGTTCTCTTCTCCCTTTTTATTTTCTTTCCTTCTTCCTTCTATGAGATCCAAAGAGTTATTCAACAAAAGAAAGAAGAGAAAAAGGGTCCAAGGTCTTGCAAATCTAAGATTGCAAGACAAAAGCCAGTTCAGAGAAGCCGGTCCAATTATAAATCGGCACGGTTTTCAAAGTAGATAATTTGTTGAAAGAGGAGAGGGCTGTAAGGATCTAGCAGTTCGGTGCTCTCTACAACTCAGTTACGTGAGCTCTGTGTGGATACCAGCAGAGGCCGGGTGATTGTGCGGCTCTGGTAGAATCTCGATTTCAATAGCAAATCGGCATGCTTTTCAAAGCAGGCCAGGATAGCGATCTAGGTAAATATTATATGCTTAAAATTTTTTATTTTTATATCTGATATTTTTCTCATATATTTCAGTATGTTAAGAATTTATGATAAATAAATTAGATTTATTTATGAATTGCATGATTTGATATAAATTAGTTTTTATATCTACTTCCACTGTGACAAGCTGTTGATGCCTAATCGATTGTAATATACTGTTCCTGGGAGAACTCCAATAGTGGTATCAGAGCCATAGTTCACCTTTCTTAAACATGCATGGATGAGAATCAGATCTGAAAAATATTTAGATCAGATAGATAGATTATGATTTTTTCAAATCTATACGAAACATGAGATTGTTCTAGCATAGAATTTTTTATTTTGAAAAATTATTTTTGAAATTAAAATTATAATTTTCATATCTGAAATTTAATTGATCAAGAGTTACACAAAGTAATATAAGGTTGTTCCACTATAGGGTTTCCCCCTATAGTGCAAAGGTTGTCCTACTTTGATGTATACCTATTTTTGAAAAAGAATTTTCAAAAGGATTTTGATCGATTTATGATTATGTATATTGATGTATGTGATGCACCAAATTAGGGTTTAGATCTTAAATGTGATTCATGATCATAAGCCATTAAAAGTTATGCATTTGAACCTAATTTTAAAATTGATTTGATCTAGAAAATCAAATTAGGTGCATGAGGGTTTGGGTTGAACAAATTAGGTCTAGAGATTGGGCTGCGGTAATTAGGGCTTGATTAGATCAACTAGTAAGCCTAATTTGATTTTGAGCAAGTGACTTAACCTAATCAAATGATGATTAGGGTTAGGTCAAGTGTGCTCAAAATTGATTTTAGATGTAGTCTAATCAGATCGATTCATAATTATGAATCGATAGTTAAGACCTAACTTAGCTCAGTGATAAGCCCAGGTCATTAGATGACCTAATTGAATCTTGTCAATCAATTGGTATCTAAGAAAGGTTTCAATCATAGTTTTTAATTGGGGCTAACTCTTTCTCAACCAACTAGTTTGGCGGAAAGAGGGTATTTTGGCAGAACCCTTCCATGGATCAAACTGACCTGGCTAATTTGGTTGATTAAGTTTTCAAAATGGTCACTTTTGATTTGAGTTCACCCATGCTAGTTATTTTAGTCAGACATGAGATTGTGCTGACTAAATGTAATTAGCTAGACATGAGATTGTGCTGACTTAATGTAATTGGTTAGTCATGATTTGGCTAATCAATTTAAAAGATACCTGAACCTAAGCTCCCCATAAATATTAAATCTTAGGTCTTCCACCATTGTAGGTATGTAGGTGAGGTACTGGTGTTGATTATTTTTGGCTGGTTATAGTGGTCTAGTTGCATCGGAAAGACATAACCACCCTATTAAGCATGAGATGTTGCTAGGTACTGATGGGGTTGGGCCAATAAACGGGCACGTTGAGGGACTCAATAATGACTTTGTCTAGCAGGAATGGTGATCTAACTTAACTAATGATTGGACCAATAAATGGGCACGTTAAGGTTCCATGATTTAGAGACCAAGAGCTACAACTTGTATTAGATACATTGGATAAGAGTTGGCCACTTATTGGTGTAGTGTGTTACCAATAACTGGGCACGGTGAGGTGTCGCATATCGATAGGACCATAGCACCACTAGAAACCTAGAGTCGTAGGGTTTCCGTATCTCCACAGGAGTGTGAGAGATCCGAGAAAATAGTGAGAGTTATAAAAGTATTTCTTAAAGACCCTAGAATAATTTTAATAATTAAGTATAAAGCATCTAATTTGAATCTTCTACTCTTACAGTTAACCATGTCTGCTTCAAATCTCTTAGCCCATATTCTAGAGACAAACCAACTTATAGGCCTTAATTTCAAAGATTGATTGAGAAACATCAAAATTATTTTGAGTTCTGAGAAGTTGGGATATGTGCTTGACCAGGAACCCCCCGTCTTACTTGACCATCCAAATGCTTGTCAAACGACTGCATATGAGAAATGGATGGAAGATGATAATAAGGTTAAGTGTTACATGTTGGCCTCAATGACGAATGAATTGCAGAGCCAACATAAGGATATGCCAATTGCTAAATCGATTCTGATTCACCTACAAGAGTTATATGGTGAACAAAGTCAGATTGCACACTTTGAGGTGTTGAAATGGCTTTTCAACAATGAGATGCATGAAGGGCAGTCAATCCATGATCATTATTTGACAATGATCAAGGACATCGAACAGCTTGAGAAGTTGGGCATTCCTATTCACAAGGAGCTTCAGGTGGATTTGATCCTCCAATCCTTGACTAGTTCATATGCTCAGTTTGTTATGAACTATAATATGAACAAGTTAAATTACACTTTACCTGAATTATTAAATATATTGGTAAGCAATAAGGGGACCCTGAAGAGTTCAAGGGGCTCTGTTTTCTCTATGGAGCATCTTCCTCCAAAAGAAAGTCTACATGAAAGAAGAAAAAACTGTAAAGAAGCAAAAGAATGAGAACAAATAGAAGAAGAAGGATACTCCCAAGAAAGCCAAGGTTAGCAAAGAAAAATGTTTCCACTGCAATACAGATGGCCACTGGAAAAGAAATTATCCTCTCTACTTAGAAAGCTTAAAGAAACAGAAGGAGGATGCACCTTCTGAAGGTAAGTCCATACTCGTTATTGAATCTAACATAATGGTTTCATTTACTTCCAATTGAATTTTAGACTCGGCTCTAGTGCTCATATATGCATTTCAATGTAGGGCCTGGAAAGAAGTAGAATGCTGAGAGAAGGTGAGATGGTCCTACATATCGTAAATGGAGCAAAAGTTGCTGGTCAAGCCGTTGGATCATATTCTCTGGTGTTACCTTTAGGGTTTATATTAGTACTTAGTGACTGTTATTTTGTACCTGGAGCTAGTAGAAATTTGATTTCTGTCTCTATGTTAGCATAGGAAGGATTTTATTTACATTTAATAAAGACTTTTGTAGTATTTATTTGAGAAATAAATTTTGCAAAAGCTATTTTAATTGACTGTCTCTATTATTTATATGTCGATGCATCTTTGAATATTAATGAGAAAATTAAAGTTAATACCATAGGATATAAACATGCTAGAGATGACCTAAATGATAAATTTATGTGGCATCTAAAACTCGGTCATATAGGTGAGGATAGAATAAACAAACTAGAAAGGGATGGGATCCTAGATTTAGTTAATTCTGAATCATATCTACCTTGTGATTCATGTCTTCAAGAAAAAATGACCAAGTTACCCTTTGTAGGACAAGGGGAGAGGGCCACAGAATTACTTGCCCTGGTACACACTGATGTGTGTGGTCCATTTGATGTGTATTCAGGGATATTTTTACTACTTCATAACATGTACTGATGATTGTTCACGGCATGGTTATGAGACACAAATATAAAGCTTTTGAAAAGTTCAAGGAATTCAGACATGAGATAGAAAACAAAATAGGTAAAACCCTTAAGGTTCTTCGATCAGATCGGGGAGGTGAATACCTTAGTAGAGAATTCTTAGGTTATCTTAAAGACAATGGCATAGTCTCACAATGGACTCCACTTGGTATGCCTCAGCTCAATAGGATGTCTGAGAGGAGAAATAAGACACTATTAGATATGGTCCGATCCATGATGAGCTTCACTGACTTGCTTTTATTTCTTTGGGGATATGCCCTACAAATTTCAATTTATATTCTAAATAGAGTTACATCTAAATATGTTCCTACCACACCATATGAGATTTGGCATGGTAAGAACCAAGTCTTGCTCATTTCAGGATTTGGAGATATCCAGCCTATGTCATAAGACTAATGACGGATAAGTTGGAATCTAGAAGACTTTGGTATATCACAATCTAAAATTCTAATTAATATGATAACACAAGTGCTATCAATTTGACAAAGAATCCAATTCAACACTCTAGAACCAAGCATATTGAAATTAGACATCATTTCATTAGAGATTATGTTTCAAATGGTAATATAGTGCTTGATTTTGTTCCTACTGAAGATCAATTAGCTGACATAATTACTAAGCCACTCAATCAAGATAGATTTGAGCTAATTAGGAGTGAATTAGGACTTTGCGATCCTTTCTAAATTTTTTAACCTAATTCCTTCAAATCTAAGGAAACATTATCTAGAAAACCTCCTGATTTCATTCTATATCATTGAGCCTAAAGTTCCTTTGAAATTCTCTTCAAATCTTTCTAATTTATGATCGAATTTTCCAAAACTCTAATTTCTCTGTTCGAGTCGACTGGTTCTTAAAACGAGTCGACTAGATATTCTGAGAGTTTTGAGCGAGTTCTGGCCTAGCCGGCTCAAGCATTTTTGAGCCGACTAGATTTTTGATTGTTTTAGGAGAGCTCTGGCCGAGCCGACTTGAGCCATTTTAGGGCTATTCGAGTCGAGTGGAATTTCGCGCCTTAGTATTTTGCCTTGGGTTATAAACCCTTCTCCGAGCCGTTTAACTTCTATTTTGTCTTCTCTAACGATTCGTTCCTCTCCTAATCGTGCTCCAAAGACTTATATATCCCTTCTAAGCACTCCAATATCTCATTTTTCCATCTTTCCTAGCAATGGCACCCAAGCGTGCAACCGATAAACGCTCTATTAGGGCTGCTCCATCCGTTGAAAAGGAAAGAAGGTCAAAAAGGCGTCAAGAAGAGCCAAGTAGCACCATTCACAGTGAGGAACTTGTAGAAGAAGCCATAAGGGATGCTCCAACAGTTCCTAGTCAAGTGCCTTCGATGTCTACACGACCGTAACCTCCGGCCGTCGAATTAACTTTGAGTTTATTAAGGGGATTGGGTCAAAAATAGGAGATTTGATTGAAGATCAATGATGGAGGAAGTTTTATTCTTTGAATGAAAAGACTTATCCCTCTCTTGTTAGAAGTTTTTATGAAAATCTGAGATTGGGAACAAATCATGTTGAGTCCACTGTTAAAGGAAAGAGGATTATTGTCAATGAAGAATTTCTACATGGTTTACTAGACTTACCTTCAGAAGGAGTGAAATTTCTAGTAATTGACAATAGAGAAAAGACTCTAAGAACAATCTTGAACAAAGAAGACGTTGGTGGAATTGGAACAGTGTTTGCTAATACCCTGTCTTTAGAAATGAGATTGCTACATAATTTATCTGTAGAAAATTCTTGCAAAGAACAGGAAGATTTGATTGGATGAGTGAAAAAGACTTATGCCTTATGGAACACATTATAGAGAAAACTCCTGTAAATCTATCCTACATTATAATCATGCAAAAGAAGGAGACAGTTAAAAAGGCCAAGTCATGTCTACCCTATGAAATGATGCCTACCCTACTGTTTAAATCTCAAAGAGTGAGTTTGGAGGGTGAAGATGGAGTAGAACTACACCATACAGATGTCTACACTTCCAAATCTCTAGAGAGGATGGGGTACTTCCAAGTTGAAGGAGTATGGAGAAAGAAAGGTACAAATATCAGGGCTATAGACAGCTCAAGTAGTGAAGAGGAAGAAGAAGAAGAGAATGTAGAAACAGCTGGAACCTCTTCTGCATCTCTACTTGAGCCCAAGTCAATTATTTCTGAGCCCGCTGCCACTGTTGTGGAGACTAGAGTACCTTCTCCTATTTTTGATTTGCCTGCACCCGAGTTTGATTTGCCTGCACCCGAGTTTGATTTGCCTTCAGCTGATATCCTCTACCTGACTACCCTCCTGCAGCATCACAACTCCAATCATACAAAGTCAGATTGAAGAACAGATGAGAAGCTTGACTGATACACTGACAGACAGTACAATTACTTCTCTATTTAGTGATCTGAAAAAGTCAGTGGACAGCAGATTGGATAGATTGAGAGAACACGTTTCAAATCTACAAGGAAATGTTGAAGCAATAGAAGCTTCAAGATCTGCTCGTCAGATAGAACTTCAACCAATCCTAAATTGTATCTCTTCTAGTTTCTGAAGCTATTTGTTTGAAATCTGTGGATGCAACTTTGAAGGAATATAGAACTGAACTGAATGAAGCCAAATGTACATTAGGAACTATTGCAAAAACTAGACAATGGCTGATGACTATACTAAAGGCATTGGGATCATCAGGTCAGAGCTTGGAATACTTAGAGGATCAGCCGAAGCATTTGCCAATGTCTAAGCCTCTGAGCTTATTTCAATGCAAAAAGAAATCGATGAGATGAAGGAAGCAGTGAACAAAGTACCAACAAGCCTCAAGGATATGGAGCAATAGCTTGGAGCAATCTGGATGGAGATGGTGTCTATCTATGGTACTGTGAGATCCTTGGAGGTCACTGCAAGGACCAGACCCTTGTATGATCCACCTCCTATTTCCACTAGGGTTCCTAGTACTTCTCATCATCCTAGGGCACCTCCACCTCATGCATTCTCTAGTAGACCACCTAGACCTGCTTCTTGGTATGATGTTAGTACACCTACCAATGTACCTAAAGAGGAATCTGAAAGTGAATAGGTCTTTAGTATGGTCTTTAGTATTACTGAATTATTTTTGATAGAAATGAAATGAACATCTTTTTGGTCATGTGTATATTGTGTACTCATGCTATCCTGGTTACACACTCTATTTTCTTAAATAGAACTCTCTCTCTAAAGTTGAGAAAGTGAAATTATCTCAAACAAATCTTGATACTTTCTCAATCTATTTAAAAATCTGAGCTTAACTGTTTAATCTTTTTGATTTGATGACAAAAAGGGGGAGAACCATAGAGTGCATGAAAAAAGAAACTTAATGAATTGATGAATTGAGATAGAACTGCGAAAGTAAATTAGACAGTGGGAGCTTAATTATTTTTTGAATAATTTTGCATACTTTTCTATTGGAATGTTCAAATGAATGATAAAGGGAGAGAAACTTAGAGAAAATTCATATTGTGTAGAAATTTTATGAAAAGGGGGAGATATACATGTTTAACTTACATGTTTAATTTGCTTCAATGATTACTATGATGCTCTCTACTTATTATATCTATCTGTCAATACTTAATGCTGCTTGATACATACAAACAATCATTCTCTGATACTTACAGTTTATGAAATTGGCGTTGTGTAAAACTGTATAGCATATATTGACACACATTTGATAATACAGTTAATGTTATGATTTGTCAAACAAGTGTAAATGCTCACTATGATATACATCCATACTTGTGAATAGAATAGATTCTTTTCATGCCCAGTGTTTTGTCATCATCAAAAAGGGAGAGATTGTTGACCCCTAAAGTTATTTTGATGATAACAAAATAATGGAGCATACATTGGTTATCTAACAACTCTTCAAATGATTAACAAGTTTTTGTAGGACAACTACATTGACACACTTTCTAAACCCTACAATCTTTATTGCTTTGTATTGAGTTGTAAAGTATTTAAAATCTTGTAAAAAGAACCCTACAAAAATTTCCTACTTAATTTAAGATAAAGGGTTACTTCTAGTAGTTTTTAAGCTTCAGTTTTTCTTGATTTTATTGTAAGAAGACCTTGAAGAAGTCTTCAAAGCTTAGCACAAGAGTTCTGGCGAATTGAATTTGATCTGGCTGAAGAACCACTCTTGAGCCGACTGGATGGAGGAACTAGCCGACTCTAGCACTGGCACAAGAAAGAAGTTCTCTGGCACACAGATCCAGCCGACTAGCACCAAGGCCTAGCCGACTCATCCAGAACTTGGTTGAGAATGTTCTGAGAGCCTCTGAGATTCGAGCCGACTGGAATTCAGCCTAGCCGACTCATCCAGAGTGAACCTTTTCTCAATTATGGAACCCAGCTGACTGGCATTTAGCCTAGCCAACCCGAACTTGATCCGAGGTGACTCGAAGATTGTCCGACCCGACTGGAATGACGGGGTCACCTCCAATGGCTAGTTCCAATTTTCAGTTTTTGAATTCTAAAAGTGCTGCAATGGTAACCTGTCACCTCCTAACGGTCTACAACGTTCAAAATCAAGGGAAGGCAGTTGAAGTCTCTATAAATGAGGTATGAGAACATCTTTGGAGAGACTAATGAGTTAATGAACAGTTATTGAATATTTATTGAAGAAAGAAGTGAGAGCACTTGAGCTTTGAAGTCAGCCTTCAAGCCTTCACCAACACTTACCAGAAGCTTGAAGCATCTTTTGAGGAAAGCAAGGAAGCCATTGAAGTGCATTGAAGAGCATTCAATTGAGCTTCACTCGAGCTATATTGGCAACCACCAGACAATAGAGTTTGTCATTTTTGTTGCTTTTTATTCTAATCTTAGAACATTTGGGTTATTGGTGAGCCCAGTTGTAAAATCCAAATAGGTTTCTTTGGTGAGCCTTTTTAAAAAAACTAAAGTGTAGAGGTTCTAGGTGAGCTGTAAAAACCTAGTGTGGGTTTCTTTGGTGAGCCCGGTTCAAAAACCAAAGTGTATAGGTTGGGTGTTGAGCCTGTAAAACAATCTGACTGTATTCCGATTTGGGGGATATAGTGAAAATCCCGAGTGGTGAACTTGGGTAGTGGACATAGGAGCTGGGTTGCTCCGAACCACTATAAACCTGCCTTGTTTGTGTTGTGCTTGATTTACTTTTTAGCTTCTACATTTATTCTCTGATTAACACAGCACCTATCCAATAAAAGGAATTACTTGTGCACATATTTGTGAAAATTTTGTTATTCCCAATTCACCCTCTCTTGGGAAAATCCACCAGGGAAACAGCTGGTATCAGAGCGGTGTCTCTGATTACTTGAGTAAAGATTGATAGCTCATCCTATGAGTACATCCTTGGCCGAATGCCAGTCAACAAATAGACCTCCACTATTCACAGGCACTAATTATTCCTATTGGAAAGCATGAATAAAAATTTACATTCAAGCTGTAGATTTTCAATTGTGGAAGGTCATCTTAAAAGGGCCACACATTTTCACAATCAAAGTTGATGGCATGGACATCCCTAAGCCTGAAGAGGACTGGGATGATCATAACATGAAGATGGGGGAATTGAATGCCAAAGCAATGAATTTATTATATTGTGCTTTGGATGCAAACGAGTTCAACCAAATTTCCACTTGCTATTCAGCAAAGGAAATATAGGACAAACTCGAATTGACCCATGAGGGTACTTCCCAAGTGAAAACCTCAAAGATAAATCTTTTAGTTCATAATTATAAATTGTTCAAAATGGAACCTTCTGAAATAATTTCTGCCATGTTCTCTAGATTTACAGATATTATTAATGGTTTGAAGAGTCTTGGCAGGGTATACTCTAATGCATATCTAGTTCAGAAGATACTTCGTTCTCTACCTGACAAATGGGATCCCAATGTGACTACAATCCAGGAGGCCAAAGATCTCAACACACTTCTACTGGATGAACTGTTGGGATCACTCATCACCCACGAGCTGAAATGCAGCACAGAACTGAAGATGAACAGAAGAAAAAGAAAACAATAGCCTTCAGAGCTGCTATCGAATCAAAGAGGGATGATGAAGAATCTGAAGAAGAAAGCACCTCCTCCAATGAGGACCTAGAAGATGATGACATTGCTATGGTTGTGAGGAGATTCAGAAAATTTATGGAAAGAAAGAAAGGAAGATACAACCGGAAATTTCATATGAAGGATTATGGAAAAGAAAAAGAGAAGGATAGAGAGAAAGATAAAGAGGTAGTCCCCACATGCTACGAATGCAAAAAGCCGGGGCACATACATCCAGACTATCCACTATTAAAGAAATCCTTCAGAAATAAGAAGAAAAAGAAAGCCATGGTTGCCACATGGTCCGATAGTGAAGAATCATCTTCATTTGAAGAAGAAGATACCACCAAGACTACAAATCTATATTTAATGGGTCTCGAAGATGAGGTAACATCCCCTAACAATTGCACTGAATTTACATTCGACGAATTAAATTCTGCTTTTCATGATTTATTATCTGAATTTAAGAAAGCTAGAGTAAAGATAAAATCATTGAAAAATATGAATGATTCTTTACTCAAACAAAAGGATGAAATTTTAGAAAAGAACCCTTTATTACAAAATGAACTGCATGACTTTTCTGAAAAACTTAAAAAGCTGAAAAATGAAAATCTTTTTTGTGAGAAGAAAAACAGTGATTTACATGCTGAAAATAATGAACTGAAAAAGAGGTTACAAAACTCAAGCTTTTAGTTGAAAAACTCACTTTGTCTTTAAATAAGCTTGAGTTAATTTTAAAAGAACAACGAATTTCAGGAAAAAAGCTGGAATTGGTTATAAAACTTCTTTTGAATGGAATTTCAGCAACTACTTTTGTGAAATCTAAAATACCTGCTCAAAATGTTTTATCACAAAAAGTTTTAGCCACACCAAAAACTGTTTCAACTTCAAAGTCATTATTATATGTTCCTAAGAATTTGTGCCAAAATGCATTTTAAAAGTTCAAAATCTGCATGAAGTGCAACAACTTTTAGAACTTCAAATTCTGTGCTATGTTTGTAAAAGAATAGGACATAAAGCTTTTGAATGCAATGATACTAGAAATGTCCCATAAGAAAGTAAGAAATATTTGGATTTTCAAAGGAACCACCTCTGCTGACCTGCAAGGACCCAAGGTAGCTTGGGTACCTAAAAGAATTCATTGACTGTTTTGCAGGAATGTCTTGTAGCCCAAAAATTGAAGAAAAGGTGGTACTTAGACAGTGGCTGCTCAAGACATATGACGGGTGACAAGGACCAGTTTATCACCCTTGAAATGAAAGAAGGAGGAACGGTCACCTTTGGAGATAATGGCAAAGGGAGAATAATCGGTATTGGTAAGATCAAAATAACTCCCTTCACTTTTATTGAAAATGTTTTGCTAGTAGACAAGTTGAAGCATAATCTCTTAAGTATAAGTCAATTATGTGATAAAGGCTTCAAGGTTGTCTTTGAACTTCTATGTGTATAGTAACTAATTCTTTAGATTCTAGCAATAAGTTCATTGGACATAGACTTGGGAATATCTATGTGGTAGATCTTAATGATCTTGCCATGTCAAGTAGCCCTAGTATAGTTGCAATGAATGCTAAGACCAAAGAGTCAGGCTTACTATGGCATAGACGATTAGGTCATACTAGCATGCATACTACTGCCAAACTAATTCTAAAGATCTTGTTAGAGGCATGCCTAAGTTTAAAGTTGATTTAAATCATATTTGTGATGCATGTCAAATGGGTAAACAAACTAGGGGGAGTTTTAAATCAAAGAATATAGTTTTACAACAAGACCACTTGAACTACTTCACATGGATCTTTTCGGACCTACTAGGACCACAAGCCTAAGAGGTATGAAATATGCTCTTGTGATAGTAGATGATTTTTCGAGATTTACTTGGATTTTGTTTATTGCTTCAAAGATGAAATTTTTCATGTTTTCAAAAAATTTCATAAAAAGGTTTCAAATCAAAAGAACTTGTCTTTGATTTTAATTAGAAGTGATCAAGAAACTGAATTTGAAAATTAATTTTTTGAAGATTATTGTACTGAATTTGGCATTGATCATAACTTCTCTGCTCCTAGAACACCTCAACAAAATGGTGTTGTAGAGAGAAAAAATCGGACATTGGAAGAAAAGGCTCACACAATGTTGTGTGAAGGCAATCTTCCAAAGTACTTTTGGGCAGAAGCGGTGAACATTGCATGTTATATTTTAAATCGCATTTTGATCCATCCTATCTTAAAGAAAACCTCCTATGAGCTTTGGAATGATGGAAAACCCAATATTAGTATTTTCATGTGTTGGATGCAAATACTTTGTGCATAACAATGGAAAAGATAATTTGAGAAAATTTGATTCTAAGGCTGATGATGCAATTTTCTAAGTTATTCATTCATAGCAAAGCATATCAGGTTTTTAATAAAAGGACTCTTACTGTTGAAGAGTCAATCCATGTTGTATTTATTGAAACTAACCCTACACCTTCTAGACAAGAAGAGTGCATAGATAATGATGCAGGTACATTGCAAAAAGGAATGGATGACTTGAGCATTCAAGACAAAAACACTCAAGATGAAGAAGAAACGGTAAGTTAGGATTACACCGATTTATCGAGGGACTGGAGGTATGTTACATCTCACCCTAAAGAATTAATTATAGGAGATCCTTCACATGGTGTTAGGACTAGGTCCGCATATAAGGTTGCACATGATTACCTAGCCTTTGTATCACAAATAGAACCCCATAGCTTAGAAGAAGCTAAGACTGACCCAAATTGGATGATGGCAATGAATGAAGAATTAAACCAGTTTGAAAGGAATAAGGTATGGACACTTGTAGATAGACCTACTGACCACCCAATAATAGGAACCAAATGGGTCTATAGGAATAAATTAGATGAGCAAGGAAACATTATAAGAAATAAAGCTAGATTAGTGGCTAAGGGATATAACCAAGAAGAAGGTATTGATTTTGATGAAACTTATGCACCTGTAGCAAGACTAGAAGCTATTACATTACTACTTGCATTTGCTTGCTACATGAATTTCAACTTTTTCAAATGGATGTAAAAAGTGTATTTCTTAATGGTTTTATCTCTGAACAAGTTTTTGTGGAACAACCACCAGGTTTTGAAAATCACACTTTTCCAAACCATGTATTTAAATTAAACAAGGCATTGTATGGTTTGAAACAAACACCTAGAGCCTGGTATGATAGACTTAGCACTTTCTTAATTGAAAATGATTTTTCAAGAGGCAATGTACATAAAACCTTGTTTATCAAAAAGAAGAATAATGACATCTTAGTTGTACAAATATATGTTGATGATATCATTTTTGGTGCAACTAACGAATCTCTATATAAAAAATTTGCTAAGCTTATGCAGAGAGAATTTAAATGAGCTTAATAGGCAAGCTGAACTACTTTCTTGGACTTCAAGTAAAACAAACAAAGGAAGACATCTTCATCAACCAAGCCAAATACATCAAGGAAATCATCAAATAGTTTAGTATGGGGAGTAGCAAATCAATGAGCACACCCATGAGCCTAGCTTGCAGATTGGACAAAGATGAAAAAGGATCCAATGTTGACCAAAAGCTATATAGAGATATGATCGGATCCTTATTATATTTGACTACAAGTAGACCTGACATATTATATAGTGTATGTGTATGTGCTATATTTCAATCATCACCAAAAGAAAACATATGCTTGCTATAAAAGAATAATTAAATTCTTGAAAGGAACAAGTAATTTAGGAATTTGGTATTCTAAACATTCTACCCTGAATTTGATTGGATTCTCTGATGCTGATTATGCTGGTTTAAAATAGATAGAAAAAGCACTAGCGGTACATGCCAATTTCTAGGATTGAATTTAATTTCATGGCACTATAAGAAGCAAAACTCCATAGTCTTGTCCACAGCTGAGGCTGAGTACGTGGCTACTGGTAGTTGTTGTGCTCAAGTGTTATAGATTAAACAATAACTAGAAGACTTTGGTATATACAATCTAAAATTCAATTAAATGTGATAACACAAGTGCTATCAATTTGACAAAGAATCCAATTCAACACTCTCGAACCAAGCACATTGAAATTAGACATCATTTATTAGAGATCATGTTTCAAATGGTAATATAGTGCTTGATTTTGCTCCTATTGAAGATCAATTAGCTGACATATTTACTAAGCCACTCAATCAAGATAGATTTGAGCTAATTAGGAGTGAATTAAGACTTTGCGATCCTTTCTAAATTTTCTAACCTAATTCTTTCAAATCTAAAGAAACATTATCTAGAAAACCTCCTAATTTCATTCTATATCATTGAGCCTAAAGTTCCTTTGAAATTCTCTTCAAAATCTTTCTAATTTATGATCGAATTTTCCGAAACTCTAATTTCTCTGTTCGAGTCGACTGGTTCTTAAAATGAGTCGACTTGATTTTCTGAGAGTTTTGAGTGAGTTCTGGCCTTGCCGGCTCGAGCATTTTCGAGTCAACTAGATTCTCTGATTATTTTAGGAGAGCTCTGTCCGAGCTGACTCGAGCTGTTTTAGGGCTATTCGAGTCGATTGAGATTTCGTGCCTTAGTGTTTTGCCTTAGGTTATAAACCCTTCTCGAGCCGTTTAACTTCTATTTTGTCTTCTCGAATGATTCATTCCTCTCCTAATCATGCTCCAAAGACTTCTATCTCCCTTCCAAGCACTCCCTCTCTTTTTCCATCTTCCTAGCAATGGCACCCAAGCGTGCAACCGAAAAATGCTCCATTAGGGCTGCTCCATCCGTTGAAAAGGAAAGAAGGTCAAAAAGACATCAAGAAGAGCCAAGTAGCACCGTTCACATGAGGAACTTATAGAAGAAGCCACAAGGGATGCTCCAATAGTTCCTAGTCAAGTGCCTTCGATGTCTACACGACCGGTAACCTCCGGTTGTCTAATTAACTTTGAGTTTATTAAAGGGATTGGGTCGATAATAGGAGATTTGATTGAAGATCAATGATGGAGGAAGTTTTGTTCTTTGAATGAAAAGACTTATCCCTCTCTTGTTAGAAGTTTTTATGAAAATCTGAGATTGGGAACAAATCATGTTGAGTCCACTATTAAAAGAAAGAGGATTATTGTCAATGAAGAATTTCTACATGGTTTACTAGACTTACCTTCAGAGGGAGTGAAATTTCTAGTAATTGACAATAGAGAAAAGACTCTAAGAACAATCTTGAACAAAGAAGATGTTGATGGAATTGAAATAGTGTTTGCTAACATCCTGTCTTTAGAAATGAGATTGCTAAATAATTTTATCTATAGAATATTCTTGCAAAGAACGGGAAGATTTGATTGGGTGAGTGAAAAAGACTTATGCCTTGTGGAACACATTATAGAGAAAACTCCTGTAAATCTATCCTACATTATAATCATGCAAATGAAGGAGACAGTTAGAAAGGCCAAGTCATGTCTACCCTATGGAATGATGCTTACCCTACTGTTTAAATCTCAAAGAGTGAGTTTGGAGGGTGAAGATGGAGTAGAACTGCACCATACAGATGTCTACACTTCCAAATCTCTAGAGAGGATGGGGTACTTCCAAGTTGAAGGAGTATGGAGGAAGAAAGGTACAAATATCAGGGCTATAGACAGCTCAAGTAGTGAAGAGGAAGAAGAAGAAGAGAATGTAGAAACAGCTAGAACCTCTTCTGCACCTCTACCTGAGCCCGAGTCTCTTATTTCTGAGCCTGCTGCCACTATTGTGAAGACTAGAGTACCTTCTCCTATTTTTGATTTACTTGTAGCTGAGTTTGATTTCCTGCACCCGAGTTTGATTTGCCTGCAGCTGATATTCCTATGCCTGACTACCCTCCTATAGCATCACAAACTCCAATCATACAAAGTCAGATTGAAGAATAGATGAGAAGCTTGACCGATACACTAACAGGTACAATTACTTCTCTATTTAGTGATCTGAAAAAGTCAGTGGACAGTAGATAGGATAGACTAGAAGAACATGTTTCAAATCTACAAGGAAAGGTTGAAGCAATAAAAGCTTCAAGATCTACTCCTCAGATAGAACTTCAACCAATCCTAAATTGTATCTCTTCTATTTCTGAAGCTATTTTGAAATCTGTGGATGCAACTTTGAAGGAATATAGAATGAACTGAATGAAGCCAAATGTACATTAGGAACTATTGCAGAAACTAGACAGATGGCTGATGACTATACTAAAGGCATTGGGATCATCAGGTCAGAGCTTGGAAGACTTAGAGGATCAGCCGAAGCATTTGCCAATGTCCAAGCCTCTGAGCTTATTTCAATGCAAAATGAAATCGGATGAGATGAAGGAAGCAGTGAACAAAGTACCAACAAGCCTCAAGGATATGGAGCAACAGCTTGGAGCAATCTGGATGGAGATGGTGTCTACCTGTGGCACTGTCAGATCCTTGGAGGTCACTGCAAGGACCAGACCCTTGTATGATCCACCTCCTATTTCCACTAGGGTTCCTAGTACTTCTCATCACCCTAGGGCACCTCCACCTCATGCATTCTCTAGTAGACCACCTAGACCTGCTTCTTGGTATGGTGCTAGTACACCTACCAATGTACCTAAAGAGGATCTGAAAGTGAATAGGTCTTTAGTATGGTCTTTAGTATTTTCTATACTTTTTGAAACTTATGTAATGGTTGATGTACTAAATTTTTTTAATCGAAATGAAATGAACATCTTTTGGTCACTGTGTATTGTGTGTACTCATGCTATCCTGCTTACACACTCTATTTTCTTAAATAGAACTCTCTCTCTAAAGTTGAGAAAGTGAAATTATCTTAAACAAATCTTGATACTTTCTCAATCTATTTAAAAATATGAGCTTAACTGTTTAATCTTTTTGATTTGATGACAAAAAAGGGGGAGAACCATAGTGCATGAAAAAAGAAACTTAATGAATGATGAATTGAGATAGAACTACGAAAGTAAATTAGACAGTGGGAGCTTAATTATTTTTTGAATAATTTTTTGA
Organism: Areca catechu; assembly: GCA_021397845.1. Classification (NCBI taxonomy): domain Eukaryota; kingdom Viridiplantae; phylum Streptophyta; class Magnoliopsida; order Arecales; family Arecaceae; genus Areca; species Areca catechu. The sequence continues at coordinate 45,031,935 of CM038038.1, forward strand.
TACTTTCTGTTGGAATGTTCAAATGAATGATAAAGGGAGAGAAACTTAGAGAAATTTCATATTGTGTAGAAATTTATGAAAAGGGGGTGATATACATGTTTAACATACATGTTTATTTGCTTCAATGATTACTATGATGCTCTCTACTTATTATATCTATCTGTCAATACTTAATGCTGCTTGACACATAAAGCAATCATTCTCTGACACTTACAGTTTATGAAATTGGCGTTGTGTAAAACTGTATAGCATATATTGATACACTTTGAGAATACATTAATGTTATGATTTGTCAAACAAGTGTAAATGCTCACTATGATATACATCCATACTTGTAAATAGAATAGATTCTTTTCATGCCCAGTGTTTTGTCATCATCAAAAAGGAGGAGATTGTTGACCCCTAAAGTTATTTTGATGATAACAAATATTGGAGCATACATTTGGTTATCTAACAACTCTTCAAATGATTGACAAGTTTTTGTAGGACAACTACATTGACACACTTTCTAAACCCTACAATCTTTATTGCTTTGTATTGAGTTGTAAAGTGTTTAGAATCTTGTAAAGAAGAACCCTACAAAAATTCCTACTTAAATTAAGATAAAGGGTTACTTCTAGTAGTTTTCAAGCTTTAGTTTTTCTTGATTTTATTGTAAGAAGACCTTGAAGAAGTTTCAAAGCTTAGCACAATAGTTCTGGTGAATTGAATTTGATCTGGCTGAAGAACCACTCTCGAGCCGACTGGATGGAGGAACCGACCGACTCTGGCACTGGCACAAGAAAGAAGTTCTCTGGCACACAAACAACCGACTGGCACCAAGGCCCAGCCGACTCGTCCAGAACTTGGTTGAGAATGCTCTGAGAGCCTCTGAGATCCGAGCCGACTAGAATTCAGCCTAGCCAACTCATCCAAAGTGAACCTTTTTCTCAACTGTGGAACCCAGCTGACTGGCATTCAGCCTAGCTGACCCGAACTTGATCCGAACCGACTCGAAGATGATCGAGCTGACTGGAATGATGGGGTCACCTCCAATGGCTAGTTCCAGTTTTTAGTTTTTTAATTATAAAAGTTCTCCAACGGTAACCTGTCACCTCCCAATGGTCTACAACGTTCAAAATCAAGGGAAGGCAGTTGAGGTCTCTATAAATGAGGTATGAGAACATCTTTGGAGAGACTAATGAGTTAATGAATAGTTATTGAATATTTATTGATGAAAGAAGTGAGAGCACTTGAGCTTTGAAGTCAGCCTTCAAGCCTTCACCAACACTTACCAGAAGCTTGAAGCATCTTTTGAGGAAAGCAAGGAAGCCATTGAAGTGCATTGAAGAGCATTCAATTGAGCTTCACTCGAGCTGTATTGGCAACCACCAGACAACAGAGTTTGTCATTTTTGTTGCTTTTTATTCTAATCTTAGAACATTTGGGTTATTGGTGAGCCTGGTTGTAAAAACCAAACAGGTTTCTTTGGTGAGCCTTTTTAAAAAAATCAAAGGGTAGAGGTTCTAGGTGAGCCTGTAAAAACCTAGTGTGGGTTTCTTTGGTGAGCCCGGTTCAAAACCAAAGTGTATAGGTGGGTTGTGAGCCTGTAAAACAATCGACTGTATTCCAATTTGGTTTTGGGATATAGTGAAATCCTGAGTGGTGAACTTGGATAGTGGACATAGGAGCTGTGGTTGCTCTGAACCACTATAAACCTGCCTTATTTGTGTTGTGCTTGATTTACTTTTTAGCTTCTACATTTATTCTCTGATTAACACAGCACCTATCCAGTAAAAGGAATTACTTATGCACATATTTGTGAAAATTTTGTTATTCCCAATTCACCCCCTCTTGGGAAAAGCCACCTGGGCAACAGTTGGTATCAGAGTGGTGTCTCTGATTAATTGAGTAAAGATTGATAGCTCATCCTATGAGTACATCCTTGGCCGAAGGCCAGTCAACAAATAGACCTCCACTATTCACTGGCACTAATTATTCCTATTGGAAAGCACGAATGAAAATTTACATTCAAGCTGTAGATTTTCAATTGTAGAAGGTCATCTTAAAAGGGCCACACATTCCCACAATCAAAGTTGATGGCGTGGACATCCCTAAGCCTGAAGAGGACTGGGATGATCATGACATGAAGATGGGGGAATTAAATGCCAAAGCAATGAATTTATTATATTGTGCTTTGGATGCAAACGAGTTCAATCGAATTTTCACTTGCTCTTCAACAAAGGAAATATGGGACAAACTCGAAGTGACCCATGAGGGTACTTCCCAAGTGAAAATCTCAAAGATAAATCTTTTAGTTCATAATTATGAATTGTTCAAAATGGAACCTTCTGAAATAATTTCTGTCATGTTCTCTAGATTTACAGATATTATTAATGGTTTGAAGAGTCTTGGCAGGGTATACTCCAATGCAGATCTAGTTCAGAAGATACTTCGTTCTCTACCTGACAAATGGGATCCCAAAGTGACTGCAATCCAGGAGGCCAAAGATCTCAACACACTTCTACTGGATGAACTGCTAGGATCACTCTGTAGGATTCGGTGGCAAGGCGGAAACATAGATTTCAAAATTTTATCTTTATGAAATCTTCACCAAACCCTTAACCCAAGATCTCCTTAAAAGAATTAAAACATATAACATGTATATATAAGATTTAAACTCATATTAAAGTACTAACCTGTATTGCTAAAATCCAAACTTTAAATCTCCACCAGGTGCCTAAATGATCACCCTCCAATGGTGATCCACACAGAAAAAGATGAAGACTACAATTCTTGTTCTTGGCTCCTCTTCTTGAATTCTTTTTCAAGAATTCAATTCTTGGACTTTTAGGCTGAAATTTTCTTTCTTGAAAATTTCTTTTCTTCCTTCTTTTCTCTTCTTGAATTCTTTTCTTGAATTCCCTTTCTTGAATTCCTTTTCTTGAATTGAATTGGAAGAAGAAATTAAGAGAAGTAAAGTCTTAATTCAAGAAAGAAAAGAAGAAGAACAGACCTTCCTTTTCCCTTTCCTTTACCGTTCAAGACCTTCCTCTTATTCTTGTTTAGGGTGAGAGTTTCGACAGCGATTATCTCTGTAAGGGAAACAATACCCAACAAGCATAAAGGGAAGGAGTATTCCGGAGAGGAGGAGAGGAATATGATCTCTGTATTTGATTATCTGAAAGAAACCCGAGAACCCAAATCCTTTTATAGATTTCAGAGGGGCATTTTCTTAAAACATCGCAACCCTCTGAAACCCCAGGAATCATAATCCCTCATTCCTCACATGTCCCCTCAACCAAAAATCATGATTCTCCGATTTAATTTTCATTTTCCGACGAGGAGGACTCTCGAAAAAACTTCAAGAAGAATCGGGACTTTTGAAGATGGACTTGCGACCGAAAAATGACGGATCTTTTTCCTTAATTTTTCTGGCCATCAGATCCAGATCCAAGGACGTCAGACAAGGATCCAAATCACCCTTTTCTTGATTTTTCTCCGATGGAATTTCCTTCCCACGCGCGTGAAGAGGAGTCCACACGCGCGTGGACACTTCTTCTTGGCGCGCACGGGTGAGGAAGGGTGTGGGCGGCTTGGAGAGAGAGTCTCAGTGCACTTGATTCACTTGGGTTCAGCCATGGGTTAGCCCAATGTCCTAAAATTTAAATTAGACCTTAATCTGGTTCAATTAGAACCCAATTAAGCCCAATTCAGAACCAAATTCGAATATGATTCGAATAGAAATTGGGTCTGCAACACATGCTAGTGTGTTTATCCTGCAAACATGATTTAATTCCAAATTAAATCCTTCATCAATTCTCTTTTGTGTGTGACCCATTGGGTTCCACACCTAGCCAGTAGTAGGTCCTAGGCTATTTGACTTAATTGGTAAGATCTCAACTAAGCCGATTTAGGTCAACTCAAACTAGCTCGACTTGTCAATTAGAATCTAATTCTAATTACTGATTTGAATTACCATAATTCAATCATATACCTACAAGACAAGATTGACATCTAGCAACGTATCATGTCTACCTGGAAGATGTGGAATTTTGTGGAATTACCAAAACACCTTCAGTAGTGAGTTACCGGGAATTCAGTCCTTTGATCAACTTGCATCCCGAATATGATTATGAATATGGATACTTGTCAAATCCAATTTCATATTCATCCCTAGCTCAATATTATAATGATGATTCATTAATGAACCATTAGAAATTAACTCTAATGTTCATACTTTGATCAAAGATTTCCTGAATCCATCATTTGATTAAATTAGCTGGATGCAATTCCCTCTTACTAGGGCTGATCAATTCCTTCTTGACCTACTCACAACCTCCATATACAATCCACCATACCCAGTATCACCTCGTGCATGACTCAGTGTCATGATTGATTGCGAACAAAGTATGGATTCATATATATAGGTACCATGGTAGTCTCAGGTCAAAGGACCACATGCACTACTCCCACTATGAGAATTATTTATTGACAAACAGATAAGGTTCCATTAGATATTCTCAATATGGATCAATTCAGTGAACTCATTCTCTAATGAACACTCACATCCTAGTATTAGTGTCAAACACAAGTGACTGTGAGATCTGTCACCCTCATCACAAAGCATATATAGGATGTGCTGGTCTTGCCGGAAACATTGATCCCAACTCAATGTCCCATCGACCAGGAATATTTTAGATTAGGGTTTTAAGGCTTTAGGTCTCACTGGTATGATCTCTCATAACCCTAGAATCATAGCCCTAATCTATGGGGTTCATCATATAATCATAAAGACACACGTATGATGAAAATAATGCCTTTATTATAATAATGTCAATTCATTGATTTTGGGATCGAAATACAATATTTCAATTGGCTTTCAGGGCACAATCTTTCAATCTCCCACTTGCACTAAAGCCAATCGCCTTTAAATCTTAACCCATACAATCAAGGCGGCGATCAAACTCTCGGTGTGATAGAGCCTTAGTGAACGGGTCTGCTATGTTGTTCTTCGTTTCTACCCTTTTAATGCAGACTTTTATCTTTCGACAATCTCTCGAACGAGATGGAAGCATCTCAAAATGTGCTTTGATTTGTGATGAGCTCTTGGTTCCTTTGCTTGAGCAACAGCCCCAGTATTATCACAGTAAAGTGATACTGGACCTTCAATCTTAGGAACTACGTCCAACTCTGATATGAACTTCTTCATCCAGACAGCTTCCTTGGCAGCTTCACTAACAGCAATGTACTCTGCCTCAGTTGTTGAGTCAGCTACAGTTTGCTGTTTAGAACTCTTCCAGCTTAGAGCTCCTCCATTTAGGTTAAAAACATACCCAGATATAGATTTGCTGTCATTTGGATCTGATTGAAAACTAGAATCTGAATAAGCTTCTAGTTTAAGATCAGATCCTCCGTATATTAGAAAAATATCCTTAGTTCTTCTTAAGTACTTAAGAATATTTTTCACAGCCTTCCAATGATCCTCTCCTGGATCAGCCTGAAACCTGCTGGCTATACCTAAGGCATATGCCACATCAGGCCTAGTACATAACATAGCATACATAATAGACCCTATTGCCGAAGCATAAGGTATAGAATTCATTCTATTTCTTTCTTCAGGTGTCTTAGGAGACATCTTTTAGAAAGATGTATGCCATGACCAATAGGTAAGTAACCTCTTTTACTTTGCTCCATGCTAAATCTTTTTAGCACTTGGTCAATGTACCTAGACTGGGATAAACCTAGCATCCTCCTAGATCTATCTCTATAGATCTTGATGCTAGTATATAAGATGCTTCTCCCAAGTCTTTCATGGAAAACTGTTTAGATAACCATACCTTGACTGATTGTAACATTGGGATATCATTCCCAATGAGGAGTATGTCATCTACATACAGAACCAAGAAAACTATGGCACTCCCACTGGTCTTCTTGTACACACAAGGTTCATCCTCATTTTTGATAAAGTCAAATTCTTTGACTATCTTATCAAATCGAATGTTCCAACTCCTAGATGCTTGCTTTAATCCATAAATAGATTTCTTCAGCCTACATACCTGATTAGGTTAGTCTCCAAGACAAAACCTTCTGGCTGTGACATATAAACCTCTTCTTCAAGGAAACCATTGAGGAATGCGGTTTTCACATCCATCTGCCAGATTTCATAATCATGATATGCTGCTATAGCAAGCATGATCCGAATAGATTTGAGCATGGCAACAGGAGAAAATGTTTCATCATAATCTATTCCCTGTTTTGTCTGAAACCCTTAGCCACTAATCTGGCTTTATAAGTTTCAACATGGCCATCTGCCCCAATCTTTTTCTTATAGACCCATGTGCATCCAATAGGGTTAACACCCTCCGGTGCATCAACCAAAGTCCAGACTTGGTTGACATACATGGAGTCCATTTCGGATCTCATGGCTTCCAGCCATCTGTCTGAGTCACTACTCATGACAGCATCCGTATATGTTAGAGGCTCATCATTATCAATGATTCGGGCTTCATTATTTTCAATAATGAAACCATACCTCTCAGGTGCATGTCGCACCCTATCAGACCTATGGATAGGAGTGTGTGTTCAGGTTCTATACTAACTATGTTATGATTTGGTTGAGATGTATCTACTTGTTGAACTTCTTCAAGTTCAATATTTCTCCCACTGCCCTTTTGTAGGATGAACTCTTTCTCCATAAAAGTGGCATGCCTACTGACTAAAACCTTTTGTTTAGTAGGATGGTAGAACAGATATCCTATACTATCTTTAGGATATCCAAACAAAGATACTTTCTGCTCTAACATCAAGCTTATGTCCAAAATTTTTTTTGACATAAGCTGGACATCCCCATATCTTAAGATACTTAAGATTGGGTTTCTTTCCCCTCCATAACTCATATGGAGTGCTAGATACAGATTTGGAAGGTACTCTATTTAAAATATTAGCAACTGTTTCCAAGGCATATCCCCAGTAAGAAATAGGTAAGTCTGTGAAGCACATCATGGACCGTACCATATCTAATAAAGTACGATTTCTCCTTTCAGCAACACCATTTAATTGTGGTGGTAAGGAGGAGTCCATTCAGAGATGATTCCTTTTCTTTAAGGTGATCAAGAAACTCGGTGGATAAGTATTCACCTCCTCTATCTGATCGAAGGATCTTAATACTTTTCCCCGTTTGTTTCTCTACCATACTTTGACACTCTAAAAATTTTTCAAAAGCTTCGGACTTATGTTTCATTAGATACACAAATCCTACCTTGAAAAATCATCAGTGAATGTGATGAAAAATGAGTATCCACCCTTGGCTTGAGTTGTCATAGGTCCACATACATCAGTGTGTGTGAGTCCTAATAACTCAGTTGTCCTTTCATTATCCACTAAATGGAGTCTTGGTCATTTTACCCATGAGACATGATTCACAAGTTCCTAATGATTCATAGTCATAAGGATTAAGGAATTTTTCTTGTATAACTTGTTAATCCTTTGCTCACTAATATGTCCAAGACGATAGTGCCAAAGTAAAGTATTGTTTACTTCATCTCTTTTTTGTTTATTACTAACATGTAGTATATTGTCATCAGAAGATAGAGTTAAGAGACCATTGCAAAATATGCCATTAAATATTATTTCATTAGAAAATTGATTGAGCAGCCACTACTCATTACATTCATAATATATCCTTGTTTAAGTAACAAGGGTATAGATATGATGTTTCTAATGATTCTAGGCATAAAATAACATTTTTAACTATAAAATCTTTCCAGAAGTCAGCTTCAATATATAAGTCCCTACAGCTGCTGCTTGGTTGGAATCTCCTCCAGCACCGTAGAGCTCGAAGTCGCCTTCCTTCAAAACTCTAATGTTCTGTAGTCCCTGCAATGATTTTCAGATATGATGACCACAAGCAGTATCCAATACCCAAGAGTTTGAATTAAAAGAGTCTAATGACAAAATTGTATGTATCTCATACATACCTTTTGATGCATCACTAGTACCAGGCTTCACACTTGCAAGGTAAACCTTGCAATCTTTTTCCAGTGACCCGGCTTGCCACAATGAAAGCAGGTCATTTGTCTGGAGGCCTTCTTTCCTTTCTTTTTCTTGATGCCCCCTTTTGGGTTCAACCTCCTCTTGGAACCCTTTTTGCCTATTTTCTTCTTGTTTACACCATCCACAAGAAGAAGTGGAGCCTTATTTTTCTTTAAATGGCTCTCTGCTGTTTTAACATATTCAACAGCTCAGGCAAGGAAGTGTCAAGTTTGTTCATATGATAATTAAGAACAAACTGTGAAAATGACTCTGGGAGTGACTGCAGGATTAAATCCTGATTCAACTCCCCATCCATTAACAAAACCCAATTGACCCAATCGGGTGATTAGGTCAATAACCTTTAATACATGGTCTTGTATGGATGTACCTTCTACATCCTTGCATGGAATAACTGCTTAGATATTTCATATCTTGCAGTTCGACTATGTTCTCCATAAAGTTCTTTTAGATTGAGCAATATGGAGTTTGTGTCCATGCTTTCATGTTGCCTCTGTAACTCATTGGTCATAGAGGCAAGCATTATACACTTGACAGTAAGTGAGTCATTTTGCCACACGTTATATGTGGTCTTATCCTCTTGCGAGGCATCTTCCCCTAATGGTTCCAAGGTTGGGGTATCAAGAATATAAGAAACTCTTTCTTGGCTGAGTACTATCTTCAGGTTTCTCAACCAATCAACATAGTTTGGTCCATCAATTTATTTGCATCAAGAATGCTACGGAGTGAGAGTGAAGAGGCCATTTAATCTACATTAACAAAGAACATTACATAAGCAAACAACCAATGTTGACAAAACATAATTAATTAGGACTTTAACTTAATTATGTCTCCCACTATTTTATCAAGCATCATAACCCTCCATATGATGATCGAGAAAACCCTAATTGGTTCTCTTAGTGGGGTGAGATCCTAATTCCTTACAAAAGACCTTGTGTGTACATAACAAATCTTATATAAGTTCAAAGGTAGGAAAACTCTTTCCAATTGTAACTCATACAATTCTCAACTTATCTTGGCCTCTAAAATATTAATAGCCTTGTGTGTACACAACAAACTATAATATTTTAATTAAGTTAGACCCTTCATTGCTATATAGTCATGATATTAATTATAATACCCTTGTGTGTACACAACAAAGTATTATATTAAATCATGCCATAAACATCAAATATACCAAGCCAAAATTATGTTGTTACCATAAAAGGCCTTGCGTGTACACAACAAACCTAATATGGATCATAACATAATAATGACTTGCATGAAGGAAGGGCACATGTAGTGAATATTACACTAAGCATATCAATCAATAATTAAGTTAATCTTATCGGCCAGGTAATTGGGAGAGTGGTGGGAGTCCCCCCGTTGCTTTCCTTAGACACCAATAAGAATTGGCCAGGTCAGTCAACGGAACCAATTAAAAACCACGTCCTCTTTACCGATCATGAACCACTTTTCCTAGACACCGAATGATAAACTAATCATAATGATTATTTTTGCTTTTGGTATATGAAACTACAACTTAATATGTTTTAAAGAGGGCTTTATTAAAACAAAGCACATTCTTTATATAACCTAGCAAATATGTGCCATAGTGTGCCATCATACTAGGACAACCATTTACCACATAATGGATCCACCATTATGCCAGGGCAACCTTATTTCAGTATGATGACAAGAAGGCTAAACATATCTCTATACAAATTAAGGTTTAAGTGAAAACCTTAATTAGTGGCATACATCAAAATATATGCATAATTAACACAAATATGTGATTAGTGTGTCATCATACGGACAACCATTTACCACATAATGGATCCACCATTATGCCAGGGCAACCTTATTTCAGTATGATGACTAGATGTCTAACATATCTCTACAACAATTAGGGTTTGAGTGAAAACCTTAATTGGTGACATTACATCAAACATATACAATATCATATGTTTATATACATATGCATCTAAAAATTAGCATATATATTTTAATCTTAATAAGAGGCTCTGATACCACTGTAGGGTTCGGTGGCAAGGCGGAAACATAGATTTCAAAATTTTATCTTTATGAAATCTTCACCAAACCCTTAACCCAAGATCACCTTAAAAGAATTAAAACATATAACATGTATATATAAGATTTAAACTCATATTAAAGTACTAACCTGTATTGCTAAAATCCAAACTTTAAATCTCCACCATATGCCCAAATATTCACCCTCCAATGGTGATCCACACAGAAAAAGATGAAGACTATAATTTCTAGTTCTTGGCTCCTCTTCTTGAATTCTTTTTCAAGAATTCAATTCTTGGACTTTTAGGCTGAATTTTTCTTTCTTGAAAATTTCTTTTCTTCCTTCTTTCCTCTTCTTGAATTCTTCTTGAATTCCCTTTCTTGAATTCCTTTTCTTGATTGAATTGGAAGAAGAAATTAAGAGAAGTAAAGTCTTAATTCAAGAAAGAAAAAAAGAATAACAGACCCTTCCTTTTCCCTTTCCTTTACCGTTCAAGACCTTCCTCTTATTCTTGTTTAGGGTGAGAGTTTCGACAGAGATTATCTCTGTAAGGAAACAATACCCAACAAGCATAAAGGGAAAGAGTATTCCGGAGAGGAGGAGAGGAATATGATCTCTGTATTTGATTATCTGAAAGAAACCCCCGAGAACCCAAACCCTTTTATAGATTTCAGAGGGCATTTTCTCAAAATATCGCAACCCTCTAAAATCCCAGAATCACGATCCCTCATTCCTTACACATCCCCTCAACAAAAATCATGATTCTCTGATTTAATTTTCGTTTTTTCCGACCAGGAGGACTCTCGGAAAAACTTCAGGAAGAATCACGACTTTTGAAGATGGACTTGCGACCGAAAACTACGGATCTTTTTCCTTAATTTTTCTGGCCATCAGATCCAGATCCAAGGACATCAGACAAGGATCCAATTCGCCCCTTTTCTTGATTTTTCTCCGATGGAATTTTCTTCCCACGCGCGTGAAGAGGAGTCCACACGCGTGTGGACTCTTCTTCTTGGCGCGCGCGGGTGAGGAAGGGTGTGGGCGTCTTGGAGAGAGAGTCTCATTGCACTTGATTTCACTTGGGTTCAGCCATGGGTTAGCCCAATGTCCTAAAATTTAAATTAGACCTAATCTGGTTCAATTAGAACCCAATTAAGCCCAATTCGAAACCAAATTCGAATATGATTCGAATAGAAATGGGTCTGCAACACAAGCTAGTGTGTTTATCCTGCAAACATGATTTAATTCCAAATTAAATCCTTTATCAATTCTCTTTTGTGTGTGACCCATTGGATTCCACAGCTAGCCAGCAGTAGGTCCGAGTGCTATTTGACTTAATTCGGTTAGATCTCAACTAAGCTGATTTAGGTCAACTCAAACTAGCTCGACTCGGTCAATTAGAATCTAATTCTAATTAACTGATTTGAATTATCATAATTCAATCATATACCTACAAGACAAGATTGATGTCTAGCAACGTATCATGTCTACCCGGAAGATGTGGAATTTTGGTGGAATTACCAAAATACCCTTCAGTGGTGAGTTACCGGGCAATTTAATCCTTTGATCAACTTGCATCCCGAATATGATTATGAATATAGATACTTGTCAAATCCAATTTCATATTCATCCCTAGCTCAATCTTTATAATGATGATTCATTAATGAACCATTAGAAATTAACTCTAATGTTCATACTTTGATCAAAGATTTCCTGAATCCATCATTTGATCGAAATTAGCTGGATGCAATTCCCTCTTACTAGGGCTGATCAATTCCTTGTTGACCTACTCACAACCTCCATATACAATCCACCATACCCAGTATCACCTCGTGCATGACTCAGTGTCATGATTGATTGCGAACCAAAGTATGGATTCATATATATAAGGTACAATGGTAGTCTCAGGTCAAAAGACCACATGCACTACTCCCACTATGAGAATTATCTATTGACAAACAGATAAGGTTCCATTAGATATTCTCAATATGGATCAATTAAGTGAACTCATTCTCTAATGAGCACCCACATCCTAGTATTAGTGTCAAACATAAGTGACTATGAGATCAGTCACCCTCTTCACCAAGTATACATAGGATGTGCTGGTATTGCCGGAAACATTGATCCCCTACTCATCATCCCATCGACCAGGAATATTTTAGATTAGGGTTTTAAGGCTTTAGGTCTCACTGGTATGATCTCATCATAACCCTAGAACCATAGCCCTAATCTATGGGGTTCATCATATAATAATAAAGACAGCGTATGATGAAAATAATGCCTTTATTATAATAATGTCAATTCATTGATTTTGGGATCGAAATATATATTTCAATGGCTTTCAAGGCACAATCTTTCACACTCATCACCCCGAGCTGACAATGCAACACAGAACTGAAGACGAACAGAAGAAAAAGAAAAGAATAGCCTTCAAAGCTGCTACCAAATCAAAGAGGGATGATGAAGAATCTGAAGAAGAAAGCACCTCCTCCAATGATGACCTAGAAGATGATGACATTGCTATGGTTGTGAGGAGATTCAGAAGATTTATGGGAAGAAAGAAAGGAAGATACAACCAAAAATTTCATAAGAAGGATTATGGAAAAGAAAAAGAGAAGGACAAAGAGAAAGATAAAGAGGTAGTCCCCACATGCTACGAATGCAAAAAGCCGGGGCACATACATCCAGACTGTCCACTATTAAAGAAATCCTTCAGAAAGAAGAAGAAAAAGAAAGCCATGGTTGCCACATGGTCCGACAGTGAAGAATCCTCTTCATCTGAAGAAGAAGAGACCACCAAGACTACAAATCTATGTTTAATGGGTCTCGAAGATGATGTAACATCCCCTAACAATTGCACTGAATTTACATTCGATGAATTAAATTCTACTTTTCATGATTTATTATCTGAATTTAAGAAAGCTGGAGTAAAGATAAAATCATTGAAAAATATGAATGATTCTTTACTCAAACAAAAGGATGAAATTTCAGAAAAGAACCTTTTATTACAAAAAGAACTGCATGACTTTTCTGAAAAATTTGAAAAGCTTAAAAATGAAAATCTTTTTTGTGAGAAGAAAAATAGTGATTTACTTGCTGAAAATAATGAACTGAAAAAAAAGGTTACAAAACTCAAGCCTTTAGTTGAAAAACTCACTTTGTCTTCCAATAAGCTTGAGTTAATTTTAAAAGAACAATGAATTTCAGGAAATAAAGCTGGAATTGGTTTTAAAACTTCTTTTATGAATGAGATTTCAGCAACTACTTTTGTGAAATCTAAAATACCTGCTCAAAATGTTTTATCACAAAAAGTTTTAGCCACACCGAAAACTATTTCAACTTCAAAGTCATTATTATATGTTCCTAAGAATGTGAGCCAAAATGCATACATTTCAAAAAGTTCAAAATCTGCATCAAGTACATTAACTTTTAGAACTTCAAATTCTGTTTCTATCAAAAACTCTAAAGTTGTATGCTATGCTTGTAAAAGAATAGGACATAAAGCTTTTAAATGCAATGATACTAGAAATGTCCATAAGAAAGTAAGAAATATTTGGATTTCCAAAAGAACCATCTCTGCTGACCTGCAAGGATCCAAGGTAGCTGGGTACCTAAAAGAATTCATTAACTGTTTTGCAGGAATGTCTTACAGCCCAAAAATTGAAAAAAAGATGGTACTTAGATAGTTGCTGCTCAAGACATATGATGGGTGACAAGGACCAGTTTATCACCCCTGAAATGAAAGAAGGAGGAATGGTCACCTTTGGAGACAATGGCAAAGGGAGAATAATCGGAATTGGTAAGATCAAAATAACTCCCTTCACTTTTATTGAAAATGTTTTGCTAGTAGACAAGTTGAAGCATAATCTCTTAAGTATAAGTCAATTGTGTGGTAAAGGCTTCAAGATTGTCTTTGAACTTCTATGTGTATAGTAACTAACTTTAGATTCTAGCAATAAGTTCATTGGATATAGACTTGGGAATATCTATGTGATAGATCTTAATGATCTTGCCATGTCAAGTAGCCCTAGTCTAGTTGCAATGAATGCTAAGACCAAAGAGTCAGGCTTACTAAGGCATAGATGATTAGGTCATACTAGCATGCATACTATTGCCAAACTAATTTCTAAAGATCTTGTTAGAGGCATGCCTAAGTTTAAAGTTGATTTAAATCATGTTTGTGATGCATGTCAAATGGGTAAACAAACTAGGGGAGTTTTAAATCAAAGAATATAGTTTCTATAACAAGACCATTTGAACTACTTCACATGGATCTTTTCGGACCTACTAGGACCACAAGCCTAGGAGGTATGAAATATGTTCTTGTGATAGTAGATGATTTTTTAAGATTTACTTGAATTTTGTTTATTGCTTCAAAAAAATTTTTATGTTTTCAGAAAATTTCATAAAAAGGTTTCAAATCAAAAGAACTTATCTTTGATTTTAATTAGAAGTGATCATGGAACTGAATTAGAAAATCAATTTTTTGAAGATTATTGTACTGAATTTGGCATTGATCACAACTTCTCCGCTCCTAGAACACCTCAGCAAAATAGTGTTGTAGAGAAAAAAAATCGGACATTGGAAGAAATGGCTCGCACAATGTTGTGTGAAGGCAATCTTCCAAAGTACTTTGGGCAGAAGTGGTGAACATTGCATGTTATTTTTTAAACCGTGTTTTGATCCATCCTATCTTAAAGAAAACCTCCTATGAGCTTTGGAATGATAGAAATCCAATATTAGTTATTTTCATGTGTTTGGATGCAAATACTTTGTGCATAACAATGGAAAAGATAATTTGAGACAATTTGATTCTAAAGCTGATGATGCAATTTTTCTAGGTTATTCATCACATAGCAAAGCATATCAGGTTTTTAATAAAGGACTCTTACTGTTGAAGAGTCAATCCATGTTGTATTTATTGAAACTAACCCTACACCTTGTAGACAAGAAGAGTGCATAGATAATGATGCAGGTACATTGCAAAAAGGAATGAATGACTTGAGCATTCAAGACAAAGACACTCAAGATGAAGAAGAAATAGTAAGTAAGGATCACACCGATTTATCGAGGGACTGGAGGTATGTTACATCTCACCCTAAAGAATTAATTATAGGATATCCTTCACATGGTGTTAGGACTAGGTCCGCACATAAGGTTGCACATGATTACCTAGCCTTTGTATCATAAATAGAATCCCATAGCTTAGAAGAAGCTGAGACTAACTCAAACTGGATGATAGCAATGCATGAAGAATTAAACCAGTTTGAAAGGAATAAGGTGTGGATACTTGTAGATAGACCTACTGACCACCCAATAATAGGAACCAAATGGGTCTATAGGAATAAATTAGATGAGCAAGGAAACATTATAAAAACAAAGCTAGATTAGTGGCTAAGGGATATAACCAAGAAGAAGGTATTGATTTTGATGAAACTTATGCACCTGTAGCAAGACTAGAAGCTATTAGATTACTACTTGCATTTGCTTGCTACATGAATTTCAAACTTTTTCAAATGGATGTAAAAAGTGCATTTCTTAATGGTTTTATCTCTGAACAAGTTTTTGTGGAACAACTACAAGGTTTTGAAAATCACACTTTTCCAAACTATGTATTTAAATTAAACAAGGCATTGTATGGTTTGAAATAAGCACCTAGAGCCTGGTATGATAGACTTAGCACTTTCTTAATTGAAAATGATTTTTCAAGAGGCAATGTAGATAAAACCTTATTTATCAAAAAGAAGAATAATGACATCTTAGTTGTACAAATATATGTTGATGATATCATTTTGGGTGCTACTAACGAATCTCTATGTAAAGAATTTTCTAAACTTATGCAGGGAGAATTTGAAATGAGCTTAATAGGCAAGCTGAACTACATTCTTGGACTTCAAGTAAAACAAACAAAGGATAGCATCTTCATCAACCAAGCCAAATACATCAAGAAAATCATCAAAAAGTTTGGTATGGAGAGTAGCAAATCAATGAGCACACCCATGAGCCTAGCTTGCAGATTGGACAAAGATGAAAATGGATCTAATGTTGACCAAAAGCTATATAGAGGTATGATCGGATCCTTATTATATTTGACTGTAAGTAGACCTGACATATTATATAGTGTATGTGTTGTGCTAGATTTCAATCATCACCAAAAGAAACACATATGCTTGCTATTAAAAGAATAATTAAATTCTTGAAAGGAACAAGTAATTTAGGAATTTGGTATTCTAAACATTCTACCCTGAATTTGATTGGATTCTCTGATGCTGATTATGCTAGTTGTAAAATAGATAGAAAAAGCACTAGCAGCACATGCCAATTTCTAGGGTTGAATTTAATTTCATAGAACTGTAAGAAGCAAAACTCCGTAGTCATCTCCACAGCTGAGACTGAGTACGTGGCTGCTGGTAGTTGTTGTGCTCAAGTGTTATGGATTAAACAATAACTAGAAGACTTTGGTGTATCACAATCTAAAATTCTAATTAAATGCGATAACACAAGTGCTATCAATTTGACAAAGAATCCAATTCAATACTCTATAACCAAGTACATTGAAATTAGACATCATTTCATTAGAGATCATGTTTCAAATGGTAATATAGTGCTTGATTTTGTTCCTACTGAAGATCAATTAGCTGACATATTTACTAAGCCACTCAATCAAGATAGATTTGAGCTAATTAGGAGTGAATTAAGACTTTGCGATCCTTTCTAAATTTTCTAACCTAATTCTTTCAAATCTAAGGAAACATTATCTAGAAAATCTACTGATTTCATTCTATATCATTGAGCCTAAAGTTCCTTTGAAATTCTCTTCAAAATCTTTCTAATTTATGATTGAATTTTCCAAAACTCTAATTTCTCTGTTCGAGTCGACTGGTTCTTAAAACGAGTCGACTAGATTTTTTGAGAGTTTTGAGCGAGTTCTGGCCTAGTCGGCTTGAGCATTTTCGAGTCGACTAGATTCTCTGATTGTTTTAGGAGAGATCTGGCCGAGCCGACTCGAGCCATTTTAATGCTATTCGAGTCGACTGGAATTTCGCACCTTAGTGTTTTGCCTTGGGTTATAAACCCTTCTCCGAGCCGTTTAACTTCTATTTTGTCTTCTCTAACGATTCGTTCCTCTCCTAATCGTGCTCCAAAGACTTCTATCTCCCTTCCAAGCACTCCATTCTCTTATTTTTCCATCTTTCCTAGCAATGGCATCCAAGCATGCAACCGGTAAACGCTCCATTAGGGCTGCTCCATCGGTTGAAAAGGAAAGAAGGTCAAAAAGGCGTCAAGAAGAGCCAAGTAGCACTGTTCACAGTGAGAAACTTGTAGAAGAAGCCGCAAGGGATGCTCCAACAGTTCCTAGTCAAGTGCCTTCGATGTCTACATGACCGGTAACCTCCGGTCGTCGAATAAACTTTGAGTTTATTAAGGGGATTGGGTCAAAAATAGGAGATTTGATTGAAGATCAATGATGGAGGAAATTTTGTTCTTTGAATGAAAAGACTTATCCCTCTCTTGTTAGAAGTTTTTATGAAAATCTGAGATTGGGAACAAATCATGTTAAGTCCACTATTAAAGGAAATAGGATTATTGTCAATGAAGAATTTCTACATGGTTTACTAGACTTACCTTCAGAGGGAGTGAAATTTCTAGTAATTGACAATAGAGAAAAGACTCTAAGAACAATCTTGAACAAAAAAGATGTTGGTTGAATTGGAACAGTGTTTGCTAATATCCTGTCTTTAGAAATGAGATTGCTACACAATTTTATCTGTAGAATATTCTTGCAAAGAACAGGAAGATTTGATTGGGTGAGTGAAAAAGACTTATGCCTTATGGAACACATTATAGAGAAAACTCCTGTAAATCTATCCTACATTATAATCATGCAAATGAAGGAGATAGTTAGAAAGGCCAAGTCATGTCTACCTAATGGAATGATGCTTACCCTACTGTTTAAATCTCAAAGAGTGAGTTTGGAGGGTGAAGATGGAGTAGAACTGCACCATACAGATGTCTACACTTCCAAATCTCTAGAGAGGATGGGGTACTTCCAAGTTGAAGGAGTATGGAGGAAGAAAGGTACAAATGTCAGGGCTATAGACAGCTCAAGTAGTGAAGAGGAAGAAGAAGAAGAGAATGTAGAAACAGCTGGAACCTCTTTTGCACCTCTACCTGAGCCCGAGTCTCTATTTTTGAGCCTACTGCCACTATTGTGGAGACTAGAGCACCTTCTCCTATTTTTGATTTACCTACAGCTGAGTTTGATTTGCCTGCACCCGAGTTTGATTTGCCTTCAGCTGATATTCCTCTGCCTGACTACCCTCCTGCAGCATCACAATCTCCAATCATACAAAGTCAGAACATAATTGAAGCTTGACTGATACACTGACAGGTACAATTACTTCTCTATTTAGTGATCTGAAAAAGTCTGTGGATAGCAGATTGGATAGACTGGAAGAACATGTTTCAAATCTACAAGGAAAGTTTGAAGCAGTAGAAGCTTCAAGATCTGCTCCTCAGATAGAACTTCAACCAATCCTAAATTGTATCTCTTCTAGATCTGAAGCTATTTCGAAATCTATGGATGCAACTTTGAAGGAATACAGAACTTAACTGAATGAAGCCAAATGTACATTAGGAACTATTGCATGAACTAGACAGATGGCTTATGACTATACTAAAGGCATTGGGATCATTAGGTCAGAGCTTGGAAGACTTAGAGGATTAGCTGAAGCATTTGCCAATGTCCAAGCCTCTGAGCTTATTTCAATGCAAAAAGAAATCGGCGAGATGAAGGAAGAAGTGAGCAAAGTACCAACAAGCCTCAAGGATATGGAGCAATAGCTTGGAGCAATCTGGATGGAGATGGTGTCTATTTATGGCATTGTCAGATCCTTGGAGGTCACTGCTAGGACCAGACCCTTGTATGATCCACCTCCTATTTCCACTAGGGTTCCTAGTACTTCTCATCACCCTAGGGCACCTCCACCTCATGCATTCTCTAGTAGACCACCTAGACCTGCTTCTTGGTATGGTGCTAGTACACCTACCAATGTACATAAAGAGGAATCTAAAAGTGAATAGGTCTTTAGTATGGTCTTTAGTATTTTCTATACTTTTTGAAACTTATGTAATGGTTGATGTACTAATTTTTTTTTGATAGAAATGAAATGAACATCTTTTGGTCACTGTGTATTGTGTGTACTCATGCTATCCTGTTTACACACTCTATTCTCTTAAATATAACCCTCTCTCTAAAGTTGAGAAAGTGAAATTATCTCAAACAAATCTTGATACTTTCTCAATCTGTTTAAGAATCCGAGCTTAACTATTTAATCTTTTTGATTTGATGACAAAAAGGGGGAGAACCATAGAGTGCATGAAAAAAGAAACTTAATGAATTAATGAATTGAGATAGAACTGCAAAAGTAAATTAGATAGGGGGAGCTTAATTATTTTTGAATAATTTTTGCATACTTTTCTGTTGGAATGTTCAAATGAATGATAAATGGGGAGAAACTTAGAGAAATTTCATATTGTGTAGAAATTTTATAAAAAGGGGGAGATATACATGTTTAACTTACATGTTTAATTTGCTTCAATGATTACTATGATGCTCTCTACTTATTATATCTATCTGTCAATACTTAATGCTGCTTGATACATACAAGCAATTATTCTCTGATACTTACAGTTTATGAAATTGGCATTGTGTAAAAATGTATAGCATATATTGATACACATTTGAGAATACAGTTAATGTTATGATTTGTCAAACAAGTGTAAATGCTCACTATGATATACATCCATACTTGTAAATAGAATTGATTCTTTTCATGCCCAGTGTTTTGTCATCATCAAAAAGGAGGAGATTATTGACCCCTAAAGTGATTTTGATGATAACAAAACATTGGAGCATACATTTGGTTATCTAACAACTCTTCAAATGATTGACAAGTTTTTGTAGGACAACTACATTGACACACTTTCTAAACCCTACAATCTTTATTGCTTTGTGTTGAGTTGTAAAGTGTTTAGAATCTTGTAAAGAAGAATCCTACAAAAATTTCTACTTAAATCAAGATAAAGGGTTACTTCTAGTAGTTTTCAAGCTTCAATTTTTCTTGATTTTATTGTAAGAAGACCTTGAAGAAGTCTTCAAAGCTTAGCACAAGAGTTTTGGCGAATTGAATTTGATCTGGCTGAAGAACCATTCTCGAGCCGACTGGATGGAGGAACCAGCCAACTCTGGTGGCATAAGAAAGAAGTTCTCTGGAATACAGATCCAGCCGACCGGCACCAAGGCCCAGCCGACTCATCCAGAACTTGGTTGAGAATGCTCTGAGAGCCTCTTAGATCCAAGCCGACTGGAATTCAGCCTAGCCGACTCATCCAGAGTGAACCTTTTTCTCAACTATGGAACCCAGCCGACTGGTGTTCACCCAGCCGACCCGAACTTGATCCGAGCCGACTCAAAGATTGTCCGAGCCGACTGGAATGACGGGGTCACCTCCAATGGCTAGTTCCAGTTTTCAATTTTTGAATTCCAAAAGTGCTCCAACGGTAACCTGTCACCTCCCAACGGTCTACAACATTCAAAATCAAGGGAAGGTAGTTGAAGTCTCTATAAATGAGGTATGAGAACATCTTTGGAGAGACTAATGAGTTAATGAACAGTTATTGAATATTTATTGAAGAAAAAAGTGAGAGCACTTGAGCTTTGAAGTCAGCCTTCAAGCCTTCACCAACTCTTATCAGAAGCTTGAAGTATCTTTTGAGGAAAGCAAGGAAGCCATTGAAGTGCATTGAAGAGCATTCAATTGAGCTTCACTCGAGCTGTATTGGCAACCACCAGACAACAGAGTTTGTCATTTTTGTTGCTTTTTATTCTAATCTTAGAATATTTGGGTTATTGGTGAGCCCGGTTGTAAAAACCAAATAGGTTTCTTTGGTGAGCTTTTTTAAAAAAACCAAAGTGTAGAGGTTCTAGGTGAGCCTGTAAAAACCTAGTGTGAGTTTCTTTGGTGAGCCCGGTTCAAAAACCAAAGTGTAGAGGTTCTGATTATAAGCCTGTAAAACAATCCGACTGTATTCTGGTTTGGGGGATATAGTGGAAATCCCGAGTATTGAACTTGGATAGTGGACGTAGGAGCTGGGTTGCTCCGAACCACTATAAACCTGCCTTGTTTGTGTTGTGCTTGATTTACTTTTCAGCTTCTACATTTATTCTCTAATTAACACAGCACCTATCCACTAAAAGGAATTACTTGTGCACATATTTGCAAAAATTTTGTAAATCCCAATTCACCCCCCTCTTGGAAAAAGCCACCTGGGCAACATGTATGTATGCTTATAATGTTATGCTTTTCATATATGTTAATATGTATGAGTTAAATTATGGATGTGTATGAGACCAAAAAGCCCTCCTTAAATTATATTTAGTCATAGTAGATGAAACCAAGACCTATTTGATTATCGAATTGAATGATTAATTGGTGTCTAGGAACGTGGTTCAGGGATGGTAAAGAGAACATGGTTATTCAATTAGATTTGTTGCTTACCTGGCTAATCTTTTAGTATCTAAGGCAAGCACAAGGAGCCTCTCACTTCTCTCCCACTTACCTAGCCAATTTGGTTAAGTAGTTTCAAATTTTGGATGGTTAAGTGTTAGCACTACAATATAAGCCATCCTTCATACTAAGCCAATACCCTGTCAATACTATAGTAAGTTTGTTGTGTAATACGAGACTTACTATAGGATTTAATGTGGAGTTGCTTGGTACATTTAATACTTTATGGCATATTTAATGGTGTTGTTTCTTTATGTTACACAAGGATAATATTAATCAAATATGACTATATGAAAATGAAGGGCCTGACTAAACTAAGACATTATAATTTATTATATAACACAAGGCTATAAGTGTCTTAAAGGTAAAAGTTTTGTTAAGAGTTGCAAGAATTGCAATTGAAAAGGGAAGTTTCTTTCCTTGAACTCAAAAATATTTGTTGTGTAACACAAGGCATTTGAGAGGAATTGGGATCTTAATCCCTACTAAAGAAATCCTAGTAGGGTTTCTCGCTTACCATAAGTGAGGCCTATTGTATTAGTAATAAAATAGTGGGAGACATAATTAGTCTAATAGTCTCATCTAATTATGCATGCATCTTAAGTAGTCTATTCATATGTTGTTCTTTGTTTAATGTAGATTATTTTTTTATGGCTTCTTCACTATCACTAAACACTGCAAGGTATTTTAGATGCCAACAAATTGACTGGTCCCAATTATGTAGATTGGTTAAGGAATTTGAGAATTGTCTTGACATAGGAGAAAGTCTCCTGCATTTTGACTCTCCTAATCCTGATTCGATCAAAGAGGATGCCACAGAGAATGAAAGGGCTACATTTAGAATGTGATAGAATGGTAGCATGATTGAGCAATTGAATCATAGAGACAACATAACGACATGAAATCTCAGTCTATACTGCTCAATTTAATGGGATTATATAAAGAGCAAAGTAGGACTGCTCAATTCAGATATCGAAGTAGTTGTTCTATGCTAGAATGATTGAGGGCACATCCATGCAAGTCCATATGCTAAAAATAATTGACTTAATCACTCGATTAGGATAGTTTGGGTTTATCATGGATGGAGAGATCAATCAAGACTTGATCTTATAATCATTCCCCAATTCTTTTCACAGTTTATCATAAACTACCATATGAACAAATTGAACACCTCACTACCAAAGCTGCTTAACATACTTAAGATAGCCGAGAGTCATTTCAAGGGAGAAAAGGCTCATCTTCTTCTTGTGGATTAAAAGAAGAAAATGGCAGCAAGGAAGAGTTCAAAGAGAAAAAGGAACTCTAAAAGTAGCATCCAAAAGAGGAAAAAGACAAAGAAGATTTCAACTGATAGAGCCTATTTTTACTACATGAAGTAGGGACACTGGAAGAAAAACTGCAAGAGTTATCTTGCTAGTTTGAAGTACGATGTAAGTGGAGCATCGAAAGATTTGTATATGATATAAACTAACTTTTTATTGAGTGTTTCAACTTCTAATTTATAGATATTAGATACCACTTGTAGGTCTCACATATGCAAGTCATTGTAGGGACTACAAAATGTTAGAAGCTTAAAGAAGGGTGACTTCGAGCTTTACGGCATGAGTGGCAAATCCATTTGAGCAAAAGTTGTTGGCACCTATCTACTATTATTACCTTCAGGCATGATATTAGAATTAAAGGATTGTTATTATATTTTAAATATCATTAGGAATATCATTTCTATAGTTATTACAATAAGTTTTGAAATTAATGCAAAGAGTAATGGATGCTCTATTTTTCATTCTAATAAATTCTTTGAAAATGCTTATGTGAATAACAATCTTATAAGTCTGACACTTAATAACAAAGTATTCCTTATTAATAAAAATATGAAAAAAAAGAGAGAAGAAGTAAATATCACTTTTCTCTAACACTGCTGACTTGGTCATATAAGTGAGTCAATGATAAACAAATTATATAAAGAAAATTTCTTTGATCCTTATAATTATAAATCATTAGAAGCTTGTGAATCTTGTCTTATAAGAAAAATAAGCAAATCTCCATTCACTGGATATGGAAAAAGGGCAACTGAGTTATTAGGTCTTATACATATAGATATATGTAGACCTATGTTAACTCAAGCTAGAGATGGATATTCTTACTTCATCACTTTCATTGATGACCTATCAAGGTTTGGATATGTGTATCTTATAAAGCACAAGTCTGAAGTCTTTGATAAATTTGAGTATCAAAGTATGGTTGAGAAACAAACTAAAAAAAGTATCATAGTTCTTCGATCTGATCAAGGAGGAGAATACTTATCCAGTGAATTTCTTAATCATCTTAAGGACAAAGGTATTCACTTTCAGTGGACTCCCTTTATACACCATAATTAAATGGTATAGCAAAAAGAAGAAATCATACCTTATTAGATATGGTGCGGTCCATGATGGGCTTCATAGATCTTCCTATGTCTTTCTAAGGATATACCCAAGAAACTGCTACATACATCTTATATAGGATTCCATCTAAATCAATCACTAGCACTTAATATAAAATATGAAAAAGGAAAAAAGGCAAAATCTTAAATATTTTAAGGTTTGAGGATGTCCTGCTTATATCAAAAATATTTTTGGACATAAGTACTAAGGTTGATAAGTATAGGTTTACAGGTTATCCTCAAGAGAGTATTTGATATCTCTTTTATCATCCTACTAAACAAAAGATATTTGTCAATAGGCATGCCACTTTTATGGAGAAGAAATTTATTCAAGAACGAGGCAGTGGGAGGATAGTAGAACTTGGCAAATTTCAATACCTACAATCTATCCAACAAAATCCTATAGATATTCTACATAAAATCTCTCAGTCAAAGGTACCTATTGATCAGGAACATCCATTACACATATCTCCTCTCTAAAGGCCAGAGAGAGTATGGGTGTACCTCTCAAATATAGCTTTGTCATTGAAAATGACAACAAAGCCCACATCATTTAGGATAATGATCCTTTGATCTACATTGATGTTGTCGAGAGTAGAGGCTCTAATAAATAGCATGAAGTTATAAAATCTAAAACGGATTCTATGTACTCCGACTAAATATGGACTTTAGTTAATGCACTTCATGGAATAAACCTAATAGGGTGCAAATGGGTCTTCATGAAGAAGATAGGAGCTAATAGCCAAGTAGATACCTATAATGCTAGGCTAGTGGCAAAAGATTTTAGACAAAGACAAGGAATTAACTATGATGAAACTTTTTTACCAGTAGTAATGCTCAAGTCTATTTGGGTTTTACTTGCTATAGCTGCATATTACCATTATGAAATCTAGCAAATAGATATAAAAATTATCTTTCTTGATGGATATCTTGAGAAAGACGTTTGCATGTCATAACCAGAGGGATTTATCTCAAGTAGGAAGCCAAACTAAGTATGCAAGCTAAAGAAATCCATTTCTAGATCGAAGCAAGCATCAAGAAGTTAAAATATCCTCTTTGATAAAATAATCAAGGAGTTTGGTTTTATCAAAAATATGGATGAACTATTGATCACTATCGTAGGCGGTCAAAAATAATTTCACCTACTCAAACTATAGTTAGAATGAGTCAGGATCATATCCTTAGAAAATAATTGGGGTTATGTTCACTTTCAGGATTTTTTATTAGAAATTTAATTAAATTAAAAAGATAAAAGAGTAGGAATATGTTTATAACTAGGAACAAAAATTAAATTAAACTAATAAGCAAGAGACTAACAAGAATATGAAAGAAGTCTTGGATTTCTATTCAATATTTTGTATTATATTAAGTATTTGTTCAATATATATTATTAGATTATAATTAATCTCCAAGAATAGCCTATCTCGCTAGATATAGGTCTTGATCCACTCCTATGTAGCCATAGGTTATTCAAAGTCTCTAATCATAAAAATAATTTTTTTCTAATTAGATTCTGGTCATAGCCTACTCACTAAGTATGAATTATATCCTAGGATCACAACTCATCTTTACATAGTCATAAGCTGTTCTAAAATCTAATTATAGTCTAAACATGAAGAACACTACTTGAAATAATGAAAAATAATTTTAGTCATGAAAAGCAAATCATTGCAATCAAGTACTAATTATATAAAGAAAAAATATAAAATATAAATACTAGAAATCTCATCTACTCTCCAAAAATAGAAACTCATTAGCTGCATATGATCTTCCCTTCCTCTCCCTCTATGCAAGGCTCTAAAGAGATTCCAGGGGTTGATGCCTCCATGTAGAGGTATGAGAGCCTTTTATAGGTGTTAGGAGAAAAGAGGCCTTTGATTTTTCAATGTGGGACTAAAGGAGGGGCATAGATTAATGGTTAGGATGTATTTGCTAGGAAATGGATGGTTGGATATGAAAGGAAAGTGCCCTAAAAGCCAATCTTATGTAAGGGCATTTTTGTAATCTTTCAACTCCTATACGATATTTAATATATTAATAAAGGCATATTGTTTCATCATATTATTGATTCTTATCTAAAGATTATGATGAACCCCATGGGTTATGGCAAATGGAATTAGGGTTATGATGGATATCATAACAGTGAGACCTAAGTTCCTATGAACCCTAACTTAAAATGTTCCTAGTCGATGGACCTTCGGTTCGGGGATCGATAAGTCTGGAAAGACTAGCTTATTCTATGTATGCTCTAATAAGAGGGTGGTTGATATCATAGACACTTGTGTAGAGACACTAATACAAGGATAAGGGTGCTCATTAGGGTATGAGTTCACTGAACTGATCCACACTGGGACTATCTTATGGAAGTCTTACTACTTGTCAAAAGATAGATCTCAAAGTAGGAGTTATGCATGTGATCTTTAGACCTGAGGTCACCATGGTTCCTTGTGCACACTAAGCTATGTTTTATTTCATACTCATTCATGACATTAAGTCATGTACGGGGTGTTCTCAGAATGGTGGAAGGTGTATGAAGGATATGAGTGGACTAACAAGGAATCGATCATTCCTGGTAAGAGGAATTATTATCCCAAGTGGTCTCTTCGATTGATGACTCAAGGAGTCTTTGATCAAGCAGAATGAGATTAGAAGTGATTTCTAATCAGTCATCAGCTGAGTCTTCATTATCGAATAAAGATTCGAAATGACTAAGCGTTAGGGTTTGACATTTATCCATACTCATCACTTAATCGGGATAATGGGAGATCAAAAGATTGAATTGAACCCAAAAAAAATTTAAACTGAGACAGATGGCTACACCAAAAATTTTGAAAGAGGTCCAAAGGTTCACTAGGTGGATTCTCTCCCTTAGCTAATTCATTTCCAAATTAGTCAAATAATATTTACCCTTCTTCTAGACATTGAAAAAGCTAAATATTTCTAATAAACCAAGAAATGTTAGAACATTTGAGGAGCTCAAAGCCTACCTTGATGACCTAGACTTCTTAGCAAGCCTAAAGAAGGTAAGGAGTTATATCTATACTTGCTCATATCCCCTTCAGCTATTGGCTCCGTCCTCATCCAAGAAGAAGACCAGACACAAAAATCGGTATACTATGTCAGTAAGTTTTATAGAATGCTGAAACCAGGTGTACCTAGCTGGAAAAACTTATTTTTACCCTCATGGTATTGGCCAGAAAACTTTTGATTGTATTTCTAAGCCCATTCGGTAATAATCCTCACAAACCAACCCCTTCGAGTGGCTCTGCACCAGCCTGATACTTTGGGCATGATGGCTAAATAGGCTCTTAGACTTTTTGATTTCAATTTGGCATTCCATCCAAGACCTTCTATCAAGGCATAAGTGCTAGCCAATTTTATCACCAAATGTACTATTCCTAACAAAGAACCCAAAAAAGAAGATCCAATGCTTGAAGACCATGAGAATTAATGGATGATGTACATGGACGGTGCTTCAAATGCTAATAGCTCTAGAGCACGGCTCATACTTATTAGCTCAGAAGTATAGGACATCCAGTACACCCTCCAGTTTAGGTTTTCTTCTAACAATAATGAAGCTAAATATGAGACCTTGGTTGCTGGCCTTACCATCACCAAAGAATTAGGAGTGCAACATTTGAAGGTCTACAGTGACTCTTAGCTTATGGTGAGCTACATTCTGAATGAGTACGAGGCTATAGAAAAAAAGATGAAGCAATATTTCTAAAAGGCAAAGTACCTAATTTTGGCTTTTTGTAGTTTTGATATTTAGCAAATTCTCAAGGAGGAGAATGTTCGAGCTGATATTCTATCTAAGCTCGCAACATCTGTGCTCAATGACTTGTAATACAAGTTTTCTTCAAAATCCTGGAGGAGCCTAGCATCAATAAGCCGATGCCAATACTTCAAATAGACATCGAGTCCTGCTAAATGGATCCACTTATCCAATATCTTCATGACAAGAGCCTCCACATAGATAGAAAGGACACCCGTAAGACTTGAAATTGAGCCTTTAAATTCAAACTCCATGAAAGAAAGCTCTACAAAAAGGAAATCTCCCAACTCCTACTAAAATGCTTACACCTCTTTGAGGTAAAGTACACCCTCCAAGAAGTTCATAAAGAAATTTGCAATAATCACTTAGGGGGTAGGGCTTTGTTCCTTAAAATTTGAAGACAAGGATATTATTGGCCTACCATGGAGAAAGATGCGAGGGACATGGTCTAAAAATATGATCAGTGCCAGATCACTCTAATATACAGCAAATGCTAGCTGCTATACTCACCACCTTGAGCACACCATTGCCCTTCGCTCAATGGGGCATGGACATACTGGGATCATTTTTCCTGATCATTTTTCCTAGCCACTATATGGAAAAAGTTTTTGCTTGTGACATTTGATTATTTTACCAAGTGGATAGAGACCGAACCGCTTGTCAAAATCACCAAAGCTAAAGTAAAGGACTTCATCTGAAAGTCCATCATTTGCCACTTTGAACTATTTTGAACCATCATAACTGATATTAGTCGATAGTTTAGTGATTTCAAACTCACTGAATTCTACAAAGGAATAGGTGTTACCCAATGTTTTACTTTTGTTGACCATCCCAAGCTAATGGGGAGGTCAAAGTTGCTAACTGGATTCTTTTGCAAGGGTTAAAGACGTGCCTAGATCGAGTAAAAGGATGGTGGATGGATGAATTATATCACATCCTCTGGGCCTACCAAACCACATAGAGGACTTCGATGGGTGAAACCCCCTTTAATCTTACCTTCAAGGCCAAAGCTATAATCCCCTTGGAAGTTGGACTTCCATCATCGAGGGTGAAAAATTTTGGTGAGAGAAGTAACTCTAAGCTACTCCGAACAAATTTGGATCTACTAGAAGAAGTTCAAGAACGTGTAGCCATGAGGATGGCCACTTATTGATGGATGGTCATCCACTACCACAATGCCCAAGTTTGAGACAAGTTTTTCAAAGTTTAGGACCTAGTTTTGAGATGAGCTAAAGTATCCTAGCCAACTCATCAAGGGAAGCTCTCTTCAAATTGAGAGGGACCATATCAGGTGGAGGAGGTCATTCGACTCGGCACTTATCGTCTAATATAGCTGGATGGCACACCCTTACCTCGGTCTTAGAACTCTAAAAACTTATGAATGTACTATCAGTAATGTACTTTTCCTTTGAAAGCCTTATATGAAAACTATATTTTGCTTAGCAGGGAATTTAAAAAGCTAAAGCAACCACAAACCAAAAGCCCCGAGCAAGAAATGGAACTGTTGCTAGAGTTCATAGAACCAAGATTTAGGCCATCGATAAAAATATAGACAACCACAAGTCTCGAGATTCAACAAGTGACAAGCATATAATATCATGCATTAGAAGCATAAAAACAATCCTTTTCCACCGTAAAACTTTGAGACATACATTTCTATTTTAGCCAAGCTATACTATTTCCTAGAAGTATTCTATGAAATATAGGGAGACATAGAAAACTGGCAAGAAGACCATGCTATGACAGAGAGGTACACCATGCAAGTAGATGGAGTAGATAGATGCAAAGTTTGGACCCTCACTGCATGGTGTTAATGCAATGAAAATGTCCCCTTAGGTCTACCAACAAATGAGAAAGGAGCTAATATGGACCGAAGACCCTACCTATTACGAGAAGGAAAGGGAGAGGAACATCTTGGAGACTTTCAACTACTTGCTATTCATGATAAAAGCCCTAGGAGAGTAATTTCCACCTCTCCCTCGATCCTAATATCTATTAACAATGGATGATGAGGAGGAACCAGAAGTGGAGGTATACAACATGAACCCTCCTCCAGTTCCATCCCCTAGCTAATGATAGTATTAGCAATGTGGCCGAGCCACCAGCCATTTCCAATAACCCCACTCCAAGGTAAATGGTCCCTTGCTATGCCTTTAGTCCTACTTAAATGCTCTTCTTTGAAAACACTCCCTTGTCCAAAAAAAAATCCTGCATTTTTAATACCCATACCCAAGGACAAGGACGCCACCACTCTCTCACATACTAGTGAATCTTTCCTATCGAAGCTGGGAAAACAAGCAAGGGCAATAGACCCCAAACCCCTTATAAGGGATCCAGGCAAAGGTTGGTCCAACTAATGACCGATCATCGATCGACTCACATCTCTCCATGTAATTAAAAATCCTTAAAAAGAAGGGCAAGCACAGCAAGTTTTCAAGATGAAATCTCATTTCTTCATCCAAAAAGCAGCATGAAAATATTATGGAATGCTTGGCCAAGCAGCACTATGATCATTCTCTTGGCTAGAGAAAATAATCTAGAATTCTCGATATTTGACATCACCCACCAATTATACTTTCCATCTTCAAGCATTCAAGAATATGCAAAAGTGAGCTAAAAAATTTATGCAGGATGTCCTGAAAGCCTTTGACTGGGACATGAAGACTCAATGCTCAAAAGCCTTTGATT
The DNA here is from genome assembly GCA_021397845.1 of Areca catechu. Taxonomy (NCBI): domain Eukaryota; kingdom Viridiplantae; phylum Streptophyta; class Magnoliopsida; order Arecales; family Arecaceae; genus Areca; species Areca catechu. The sequence continues at coordinate 45,062,432 of CM038038.1, forward strand.
GGACTAATATTGGAAAGCTTTTGACTTGACACTAAACTCCCGAAAGCCTTTAGCCATGACATGAAGATTGAATGCCCGAAAGCCTTTGATAGGTTAGTGTTGGAAAGCCTTTGGTATGATGCTTAACTACTGAAAGTCTTTGGTCAGAACATAAAGATTCAACACTTGAGGGCCTTTGACCGGGCCAGTGTTGAAAAGCCTTTGGGTTGATGCTCAACTCTCGAAAGCTTTTAGCCAGGATATGAAGATTCAATGCTCAAAAATCTTTGACCATAACAACATTGAAAAGCCTTTGGCCTAATGTTTATCTCCTGAAAGCCTTTGGCTGTGACATAAAGATTCAATACCTGAAAGCCTTTGACTAGACCAGTATTGTAATCTTTGGCCGATGCCCAACTAGTGAAATCCTTTGATCGGGACATGAAGATTGAATACCCGTAAGCCTTTGGTTGGTTAAATCATGTGATTAGTTAGTTAGTTGAGTCTTGTAATTCAAGGAGGACCTAAGTCCAGACCCATGTGACTCCATGTGCTAGCCCAAGTCACTTGTCGTATGCAACCACTTCTTGGCACCACCTTTTCAAGAATTTGGACAACATCACATGATATGTCTGGATACCACTTGCCACTCCATCGGGATAACACCACTTGCCATCTCATCGGGACAACACCACACTTGCCATGTCACACTTGGTCAGCCTCTTTTATTCATGAATTGGTGCCACTTATTTTTAAGAGAAGTAATGAAGAAGGAGTCTCCAAATTAGTGCCCTCCCACTTATTTAATTCATGCCAAAAGCAAGAGGAGTCAGCCAAGCTTTCCTCCTTCTTCTTTGTCACCAACTTCCAAGGAGTTTCAAGATTGTTGATCGTCCAAAGTGAAGGTGATTCAATGTCTTTCTGCCTCAAGTGTTTTGATCAATCAGGTTCCAAGTTGCTCAAGTTTAGAGAACTTAAGAATCCTATAAGAACTCTTAAGTTTTCTTCTATCTAGACTGGAGAGTCCACTATCCTGTAGGAGCCCACGTCATCCAGACTCTAGAGTTCAGCAATCAAGGCCAATCGATGAAGCAATCTTGGCCCTTCATCATGACACCCCACCAATCCCCATCTTGGCGCTCAACTTGGATGGAGATCCCTTGATGTTGCCCATCTTGGAGAGAGTTCCAGTTCAGCCCAAAAGCCCAAGATGCTTAGAGCATGATTCTAGGAGTTGTTGCCTAAGGAAAACAAATACTAGTCTTTGTAACCCTTACACCTCTGGTTGTTGGTCTATAAATACTCCATCAACCCCCTATATTATTAATGAATTATTGATGAAATAAAGTGACATTCTATCCAATTCTTTTCCTTTGCTGTGTGTATCACGGGGTGCGAGGCCCTTTCCTTTATTCTTCGTAGCATCGTGGGGTGTGAGGCCCTTTCCTTTGTTCTTTGGAGCATCGCAGGGTGTGAGGCCCTACTCTTTAGTTTCTAAGCCTTGATAAGTAGACCCTAGTTTTTGAGCCTTGATAAGTAGACCCTAGTTTCTTGAGAGTCTAGTTCAATCTACTTCAAAGGAAAAAATCTTCATTGGTAAAATTCAAAAATCCTTCCCTACTCTTTAGTTTCCGAGCCTTGATAAGTAGATCCTGATTTATGATGGTTTCTTAGCCACAAAATCCTATTTTTCAAGTTACTTGGTAGATTTGCTCTACAGGTTATTAACTAGTAGACTAGTTTCTTAATTATCTCCTTTACATCTATAAAAAATTAAAAATTATAAAAACAATTAATCTCTATTTTTCTTTGCTAATTAGGTTAATAATCAATAGATTAAGTGTCTATAATTATCCCGCATCATATGTCATACGCAACTGCCTCGAGAAGAAGTATATCAAGGTGAAGAGAGTTGACTCTATGAATAACATGGCAAACCCACTAATGAAGTAGTTAAACCAATAGAAGACTAAAGCCCACCTTGAGAAGATGGGATTTAAGTATATGGTCAATTGGCTTTACTATAAGTAGGAGATTGTTAGCTATGTATGCTTTAGAAGCCAATTTGGCTAACATATTATAATTTTTTTGAAATATTATTTATACTTAATCAAATTTTTATTAATAAAATTGGGTTTTTTCTTTAATTCATGTTTTATATGTCCATGAATCATTAATGAAGTTAATAGATAATGATACATATTCTCAAGAATATGGTGATCGATCTATTAAGATTGGTGCATGATCGTTTTCCTTTCAGATAGACGAGTCTTAAGTTTACAGTATAAGGATACTTGAGTGAAAGTGCAGGTCCTTGTTAAAGAACAATAGTACTAAGCATAACGAAAGAACAAAAAGTGACATGGATATCTACTCATACATCAGTGACATTTTGAGCTATAGTTTGTGAGCAATTCCTTGACCTACAGTTCCTTAGTCACTCATAGTGGGATTGCTATAGTTTAACAAGTACATAAATATGGTTCCTAGCCATTTGGGATCTTGTGATATAAGTTGGCTGCAGTAAGTTCACTATAAGAGTTAGGGGTGCACATATAGGAGATCTATTAACTTAGTAGTTAAGGAGCAGTCCTATGAGACCTAAAAGGCTGAGTGCTTGAGTCTTTGGCCATAACAGTATGATAATGGAAAGGAGTTTCTATGAAAATTATGATTGGGCTCAGGCCAATCAAGTCTAGTATATAACAGATGCTTAGGATTTGACAAAGATCCATGAACTACATCTTGTTAGAACTTTTGATAGAGAAACTTGATTACATGGCAGGTGTCATTGGTAGATTGTGTAAACTCGCTTAGATCATTTTTGAATCAATAATCCATGTTAGGGTTAAGTTAGAAAAGTTCTAGTTCATCGAAAGAGTTTTGATGATACTATGATAGAGATCATCGTATGTCTCACTACCAGACAGAATGAAACCTGAGGGGTTGGATATAATATGAGTTTGACTTGATCAAGGCTTGGATCAAATTTGGTACTTGATTTGGCACCTGCTAAATTTGGGTACCTACTAATTTTAGCATTAGGGATGTAACTGCAAGAGTTGCAATACAATTGGATTTTAGATCAAGTCCTAATTATTATCACTTTGGGAGGTGGTGCTGACTTGGGCCTAACTCAGACAGGTTAGAGCTAATGTGGCTACTGTCATGGAGCTGGGTTTCACAAGATCTTATCACAGGGAGTTTGTCTTGCAAGATAGAGAAGACCAAAAAGCTAACACACTGAGGGTGAGTTCCTAATGGTGGACCCTGTGATGCCTAAGTCTCCTGGAAAGGCAAACAGAGGAGGATTGGAGTCCCCTCTAGGTTTAGGGAGTGGAACGGAGTTCAAAGGAGCCAAGGAGAGGCTAAGGGCGACGAGGTGGAGTGAGGCCTGAAGGGGTGCTCAAGGAGAATAAGACCCACTTCTCTAAAGATGACACACTAGTGAGTGGATTAGCGGAGGCCCGAACACTCTATGGACAATGGGAACTATATAAAGAGGCATGTAAATGTCTTGATGGATACTTAGGTGGATGCTCACAGAATCAAGGAGCCAAGGGTGCATGTCTTAGGATGGCTAACAGTGGGTTCTTAGTTCTGGGCGACCTCACCTCCTTTTTTTGGGACCTCTTCCCTCTTGCTTCCTCTTCTTCTTTTTTTGCCTTCACTTACTTGGAGTTTCTTAGCAAACCAATTTATAGGTGTGTACCTGATACCTAAAGATAGGGAGTGATGGCTGACATATTTTGGCTATTGCAGGCATGCTCGGGATAGAAGATCATGCCATGGTTGGTGAGGCAGGGAGTGGTGACTAGTACGGCATGTCCCTGCAGTGAGGCATTCCTTAGATGACAAATATTAATAGCTGCCACACTAAGAGCATGCGTGACTAGATAGGTAAGGCAGGTCCATAGTGGTTGATGTTCATGCAAAAAGTTGATGAGTGCATGTCCAGGTGGCATAATGCAAGGAGGTTGCCCCATCACCTGAGCTGGCTAACATATGTTTAGAGTGGGTCAAAGCTTAGGCACCATGCTGGGCTAACTAGACCCTGACATATCAAATGCCCCCCACTTTCAAATCCAAATGGCCTTGCTTTTGGGGCTTTAGGTGAAGAAAGTGGAGACACAATTGGTTCAGTAGGGCATAGGAGCCTATCATGCTAGGACAAAGTTAGTGAGGTAGGCACCATGAGAGGCTCACGATGAGGCAGGCGATGTTGTGTAGGGTGAAGCAGCTCCAAGCAAGGTAGGCGAGGTTACACTAAACAAGGCAGCTTATAGAGGGATAGGCAAGGCTATGCTAGGTGAGGTAGCTTATAGAGAGACAAGCAAGGTTGCACTGGTTGAGGCAGCTTATGAAGAGACAAGCAAGGTTGGGTTGAATGGGATAGCTTATGGAGTAGCAAGTGAGGATGTACTAGGTGAGGCAGCTTGTAGAGAGGAAGGCAAGGCTGCACTCATTAAGGTCCGTGTCCAGATTGGGTGCGGCTCTTCAGGCGGTGATGTGATCCGAAGTGGCGGCAATTTTTGTCATGGTTGTTTGAACTTTTGGGATGTTATGATGCATCTCCCAAGATGACACTTTTAATGATGAATCTACATGGGATGCATCGATCGACAAGGCTGAATCCAGCACCCCCTCATCAAGGAGTGGATAGGTCTTTTTGATGAGTATGCATATGAGGGTTGGTCAAGCCTCTTCCATTAGTGGCATTTGCGGTGGTCGAGAATAGCGAGGTAGTAGGAAAGAGGAGAGGAGTCTTTAATCGATTGAAGAGGCATACCGGCGACTACTTGTGGTGGGTTCCTCTATCTTTCTTTCCTCCTTTCTTTTTCTCCTATACCCAATGCATGATAATCATGGGGGTGGAGAATTAGGCCTGACACTTGAGACCGCGACCTCCATCTTGATGGAAGAGAAGGTTTTCCAGCTAGGGAAAAAGTTTGTCCTTGCAGCGGGCATTCTTTAGGAGGTTCCAAGGGAGAAAGAGTGCATCACTGAAGGGATGGCGACGAGGGTCACCCTTTATAAGGATCATTGAATGCGGGTCTCAGGATCTCCATGCTCCCGGTGATGGCAGTTTTACTATGGTGGTATAACTTATATCCAGTGCAATTGGTCCCCAATGCCTAGAGGACCATTGTTGGCTCTTCAGCTTGATGGTTCACCATTGCATGGAGCCCAGGGCAAAGGTATGTTTCCATTTCTTCTAAGTGAAGGCTTTCCAAGGATGGTGGTATGTCCCCCATCATAAGGGATTTAGCTTCCTGGCTAATTCAGTGAAGTTGCATGGTTGGAAGTCGTGATTCTTCTTCATGATCTCCCCATCGTCATGGCTGTTTTCCTGATGTTGGGGTGAGATGGAGCCTTCATGGTTGCTGGATCCTCCAGTGTTGTAGGAGCAGGATAAATCATGGCAGATAAGCTGTCTCTAGTGCAGGCCCCACCATATAATACTCTTTTGTTGGAGAGTTGGTTGGAGGCTCTCTATGCATCAAAAATCTCATCATCCCAAGGTAGGTCTCCCATCAACTATTTGATGAATAATCTCTCACCTTGATAAATAGTAGGAGTAACTTCATCCCTTGGTGCAGGCTTGACTATCCTAGTGGATTATGGGTGGTGGTTGTTAGTGAACCTTCTCCGACTCCTTGGATTAATCTAAAGTGGAAGAGGGCATGTTCCCTATCCCTGATGGAGGGGAAGGGGAAGGAAAAGAACAGGGGGCTTCCTCCCCCCTTGAACCTTACTTCGAGCTTTAGTAGAGCACCAAGCATAGAGGTTGAGGGAATCAAGGATGGCCCTCTAATCAATGCAAGCAAGGTAAACGGGGCTCCAAAGGGGAGAAAGGAGGAGGCAACGTCTATCATTGAGGCTCGAGCAAAGGCCGATGAAGCTCGGGCATCAACGATGGAGTCTCCAATGCAGATAACTCGATCGGTCATGAAGGCTAAGGTGGTTGTGGCCAAGGTGAAGCGAGTGGCGATCCTTGTGGTAGACATGGTTGAGGGCAGATAGGCAAGGCCTTCCATTGCTCACGAGAGAATCATACACTAGCAAGATTCATCTGCTAGTGGTGGAAAGGTGCCTTAGGTTTCTGGATGACTCCATTCCTTTAGAAGTAAGGGGGAGGCACTAGCATGGTCCATTGAGAATGGCATGCGGTGGTTCATCCAGATTGTAATGTCGATAAGTCTTCTGCTTGAGGGCTTTGTGTAATGATTCTCCTTCAAGGATATAGGCCCTTCTTAAACAAGGTGTCTAGATGTAGGGCTGTACGGAAGCCTAGGGTTTGCTACAATATGTGGACCTTCTTCTTAAGGAGGTAGAGCTATCATAAAAGCTTGTCAAAATAGTGGAAGGAGAGTATGATGCAATGGTTTAGGAACTTAGTCTATCCAGTGATCAACTAGTGAGAAAGAAGGTGAAGGTAGACACTATAGAGGCCTCTCTAGTGGTCACATCTGCTTGCCTTAACAAGAGCACAGTGGAGTACGTGGAGCTTTGTCACCTATTGGCAGAGGCATGAGCTAGAGGGAGAAGGACCTTGCCAGAATGCAAGTGGTGCTGAGCGAGGCTAAAATGGGAGCCACCAAGGATGGTGCGGGCACCAGACTCAGAAGAAGACTTCAGAGCTCCATCTGGATCTCTAATTAACCTTGCCCGAAGAATTAGGGTTTTTGGCTTGTAATAAGGGTTGACTTAATCAACTCAATTTTAGTTTGAGTCTGTATTACCTGCATTTTTTTATTGAGTCATATTGACTCAGTAGTGGACTAGGGTTTCAACCTAGGGGGTTACATTTTCTCCCAAGGCCAAGCAAGTGGGCGCCACACTCCCAGCCACACTCCCAGCCATACGCCTGAGTCCAGGGGGTGCCACATCTCCATCCAGCAGGCTTTGGTCCCCACACCACAGATAGCAGCTCCCCTCTTTCATGCGCTAATTGAGGAGAAATCCACCAGGGGTCCACAAATCAAGGGGGCGGCCCAAGACTTCCCAAAAGAACCAAACTATAAAAGGGAAGAAATTCTCTTGGAGAGGAATTCAAGGAGGCGCCCATTACCTGCCAGAAATACTCAAAACAAAGTTAGAAGGAGCCATAACTTGGGGAGAAAGAAAAGGAGGTATCCAAAAAGGGTTGAGCCATGGAAGGAAGGAGATTTCTCTTGAAAAGAAAGGTTAGGAGGTGCCCTAATCATTCCAACTAAAGCCAGATATAAAAGGCAACAAATTTTCTCTTGGAGGGCAAGGTTAAGAGGCACCCAAACACTTCCAGATAAGGCCAAGCATAGAAGGAAAAAAATATTTTCTTGGAGGTCAAGACAAGGAGACGCCACCCACTTTCCTTTTTGAAGCTTCAATCAACTTTGGAATTAATTGGCCGGCCATATGAGTAGGGATTGATATCCTAATTTGAAGATCCCCTCCTTTAGTCCCACATGGGAAGATGTAAAACCCTACTCTCTTGTAATGGCCTATAAATTAAACCCCATGTAAGTTTGAAAAGATGAGATGAATGAAGCCAAATTTTTTTTGTGAGCAAACTTTGTGTTTTCTCTCTTCCGCACTTGCATCCAGGTGTTGAGCTCCGTGAGGGAGTAAATCCGGGTTCCCCAGGAACCTTGAGGAGGTGTGAGATCTCCAAAACCCAAACCCTAGGTTAGCCACTCCACTCCCAAACCCTAGCCGCCATCACCCTTCTCTTTCCACCAAGCCCTAGCCTATCCCACCTCTCACGGCCACCCTCTCCAAGTCCAGGCCGACCACCAGCATCTAGCTCCAGTCCGGATACTTCAGATCTACAGCAATTCTAAGAGGAAGTCAGATCAGCCTCCAGGAGAATCCTGATTTCAGCAACTTCAGCTTTCAAGTTCTTCAACCTGGTAAATCTTTTCTTGAGTATCTGAATTCCATCACTTGTTCCTCTTCTTTCCCAGATCTTGAGTCTAGGAGAAGCCGACCAAACCACAAGACCAGTATTGGAGGATCCATTGCGAAGATAGCCGACTCCGAGGATCCCACAATCTGCTCGAGAGAGTTCTTCCACCCAAATTCTGAGAAGATCACTATCTGGTTGGTAAACCATCTCTCCTCTCTATTTCTGTCCTGTTGAAAGTTCAGAGCGAAACCCTAGGTCTGGGAGTTTCTCAACCCCCAGCGATCCGTTACTTCTGAACTACTCTGATAATTTAGTTTCATCTAAATTGTGCTTTCAATCCTTACCTAGTTTCCTTCAACTTAGTTTAGCTTTACTTTGAGTCAAAGCCAATTTCTGAAATATATAAAAAAAAAAAAGAATTAATCTTAAATTTACTTCCGCATACGCTTCCTTGTTCTTTGTTCTGCATCATTTTTGGTATCAGAGCTTCCGTTCTGCATCAAAGGAGGAGGCTAGGGGTGCCAAGACTGATGCGAGGATTACCAATTCTGAGATGAAGGTTGTGGAGGCCAAGGTAGGGCCCTGGTGATGTAGGAAGCACTGCATGATGCTACTGATCAGGCCTCAACTATGAAAGAGGAGGCACTAGGGGTGAGGGTGTTGGCCTCCATGATAGCATGGAGGCCATCGAGGCCTTCAGGGTTAAAGAGGAGTACAGCCTAGAGGTACTAGAAGTTAGTAGGTATGCTTTCCAACAAATTTTCAAGTTCTTGAAGGGGTAGGTCACCTAGTTGTTTACTGATATTGATGTTAGGAGACTAAAGATGGAATTACCTTTAGGTAGTTATGGGGATCTTGCTAATTCTGGTGGAAAGGCTCTTGTGAAGGAGGGAGATCAGGCTAACCTCCCCTGATCGGCTCGCTTGTCTCTTTGCTTTTTCTTCCTTTTCCTTTCTTTTTTATTGGCCAATTTTGTGTTGGCCACTATGGTCTATACAAAATACTTGGAAACCCACTGAAATGGAATTTAATTTTGATGAATTCCAATTTTGATGTTCTTTGCTTCATGTTTTTTTGCTTGTGGGTTGATTTGCTCAATGATGTGTTGTTTTTAGGCAATGAGGTTCAAATTCATACTGGAAGAGCTACTTGGTGGTCCTGCTAAGAAAGAGTCACAGAAGAGAAAGAGAAGTGATGGTGAGGCAATGATAGAGAAAGAGGATGCTGCAACAAGTGAAGAGGCACCGGATTCTCTGGGGGCATCGCCAAAGTGGGCCCGGGGATGCCTGCCATTGATCCTAAGATGGATGTTCCTATTTAAAGGATTGGGGTGCTCCACCCATCTTGATGGATATTGAGGTGGTAGAAGTGGTTCCAGTGATTTCCCTCCCTGCACTCCCTAATATTATTGACGAGGAGGAGGTGTAGGTGGTCGGGTTGTCAGTCTTTGTAGTGCCAATGAAACCTATCACTACCAAGACTGTCAAAGAAGAGGTGCCTTCAAACTATCAAAGAAGATGTTGCCCAGAAATGGAGCCCAAAAGGGGGGGTGAATTGGGTCTTTTAAAAATTTAAGACAATAATGTGAGGGACAAGTGGTGCTTGTGAATAATGAAAAATTCAATGCAAGATATTAGCAATAATTAAAGAGCAAGAGAGGAAGAGAGTAATCACACACAAACACAAGGTTTATAGTGGTTCGGTGCAAACCTAGCACCTACATCCACTCCCCAAGCCACCCTTGGGAATTTCACTATAATCCACACTAGATTACAGTCGACTTGTTTTTCACAAGGCTCAAAAGTCAAAACCTAAGTTGGTTTTGTCACTTAGGTTTACCAACAAACCTTAATACTTATTTTATCTTCAGGCTCACAAGTTAACCCTAGTTGGTTTTATCCCTTTGGCTCACCAACAAACCACAATAACCTTCTTTCAAGACACCCTTGAAAGCAAGGTCAAATCACAATAAAAACATATATACAAATTAAAACTACAACAAACTCTTTTCAAGAGTAGATTGGAATCTTTGAAGCTCAAGAGAATGCTTTGTCTTCACTCTTCCTTGGAATCTCCTTCAATGTGCCTCTTTTTGGAATGAAGTAAAGATGAGCTTGTAGGCTTTTCAATGGAATCAAGCTAGAAGAGGCTTTTGATGTGAAGTATGGAGAGAATATTGGCTTTTTAGCTTTTGAGTAGACTTCAATGCACTTGAATACACTTCTCTTCTCTTCTCTTTCTTTAAAATGAGGTTGGTGGAGCTTAAATACACCAAAAACCTTCCAAAAAATGGTTTGTGACTGTTGGTACCTCGAAAATAGCCGTTTGGATCTTGAAAAGCAAGTTCTGCAAGCCAGAAAAATAGATCCATTAGAGCTGTCAGGCTGCAAGTGTCGACACTTGGCTGTCAGGTGTCGACACTTGGCTGTCAGGTGTCGACACTTGATCTCTGGGTGTCGACACTTGAACATTCAAGTATCGACACTTGATGCACAGATGTCGACACTTGACACAAAAATTCTCAATAATACAAAGTTCTGTATTTTCAAAAATCTCAGGCCTTAAGTCAACACTTGGAACCTAAGTGTCAACACTTGGTGTCGATACTTGAATATAGGTGTCGACACTTGCCGTGCCAAGGATTTTTGTCTATGCCAAATGCTGAAGTGTCGACACTTGACTGTCCATATGTCAACACTTGAGACTGAAAACTTTCAGATTCAAGTGTAAATGCCTCGAAAACATAAATAAAATTCTTGAATACATAAACACATAATATTTAAACATTTAGAAGCCCTTTTTCAATGAAGAGGATGCCCGGATTTGTGAGAATTGCTCCGTGCCATTACGTGCCATACACCATAAATTTTTGAGATTTTGAGGTGCTTTCTTCCTGAAAACTCACAACTTGAAATCCTCATTAGAATACAATATGTACTCGATGTTTTGTTATTCATCAAAATTACTGGGTGGAGCCAACAATCTCCCCCTTTTTGATGACGACAAAACCTTGAGTAAAAAGATAATATATTTCAAACTTTAACCATTTAATTTATGAATATGAATTTAAGTCACAATAGAGAATTAATCTCCCCCTTAATTAGATACTTCTTTTTAAGGTAAACTTCAAATATCAACACAATCAATACAATTTCTCAACAAATTTATGAATTAACACCTTTTTCTCAACAAATTTATACATCAATAAAATCAATACTCTTTCTCCCCCTTTTTGTCAATCATTAGAAAGGAGAATTTTTCCTCCCCCTCATAATGAGCATGGAGACAAAAAGATAGTAGAGAAACACATATCATAGATATCAGAGTCAAAATTATGCTAATATCAAAGAGTATCAGAGCTAAAATATACCAAGATAAAAGAGTATTAGAGCCAAAAAATAGTAAATTGATTCATTGAAGCACAAATAAAGAGTACTGAACAGAAATATATATATAAGATAAGTTTTTAGTACAAAATTTGCTGAGTCATCAACAAGAGCTGAAACATACATAAATCATCATAGTCAAATAAGTATCAAACATATAACATAAGAGCTAAAACAGACATCTGTGAGGCTAATCCTCATCAGATGGAACATCAAGACTAAATGGAGCACTGATCCTAGATCTGGTGGCTAATGCCCTAGGAGGTGCTAAAGCTCTACGACTCCTAGTGCGGCCGGAAGGACCAAAGGCGGGTACAACCCTAGATGATCTAGTGGAAGGTGGTGAAAGACGATCAACTGGCATAATAAGGTCCGGTGTGGAATCAACCAAGGCGGTAGAAGGAGCTGGTGTAGTAGGAGGATCTCGACTGACCACCTCATAAGCATCGGCACCGCCAACACTGTCGCTGTCACTGCCCACTACCTCTGTAGCTCGATCAATATCCTGATCACCACCCTCAACAGAATCAGCATGGTCGCTCTGGTGATCGTTGCCATCATCATCATCATCATCATCATCAGATCGTGCAAGTGCAAGGGCTGCCGGAGGTATAAGGGATCTCAACAGACTCTCAATGCGAGAGAATCCCTCCTCCATGGATCTGTGAATCTCAGCATGCTCCGAGGTAGTATGTGCTCGTAGAAGCTCGACCTCGCTACATAGCTGAGTCACCTCACCTCTGATCTCTGTGAACTGTGCTTTGGCATGCTCCTTAAAAGATAGTTGTATAGATGGTGGTGGAGGAGCTGAAGTGTCAGGAGACAAGTGCTTTGTCTATGTCAATGGGATATCGACTGGAGGAAAAACTGCTGGCTCAGATGGTCCAGCCTCAGCCTCTCGAATCTCGTCCTCCTCATCTGGCTCCTGGCCAGACTCTTTGTGAACCCATCGACCTCCAACTAACATATATCCCATCCGGTGCAATGACCTCTCGTCGTACACATCGGTGTGTAGTATCTCCTTGGGGATCTCCCCCTCCAATGATACTCCACATGCTCTGAAAAGTCGGGTCAGTGCCATGCCGTATGGTAAACAGTGTCGGCGCTGAGTAGCAGCATCATACATCTGAGTGAGCATCAGAGACGGAATATCTATCTGCCTCCTCTCGATCAGACTCGTCATCATCATCAACTCCCTCTCGGTGATAATGTCAAATCTCCCAGACTTCGGTAGTAGGATCCGTGCAGTGATATGGTGCAAAAGGTGCATCTCCAATGATAACTAGTTCGTGGTAACTACTGATATACCGCGAACATCCTCTCTCTCAAGGATGCACCTAAATGCTGCCTCTCTATCATCCACTGAAAAGGCACAAACTCCTCTCCGGGGTATCTCCCATACACGGCTCAGAAGCTCATCAGTCAATGAAATCTGAATACCCCTGACTGATGTCGTCCACAGTAGTCGTCGACAGTCCAGTGCACCATAAAACTCCCTCACTATATGAGGATAGTACCTCTCCTGCATGGTGCAGAATAGTACTAGTCCTGCATCAGTGAGTACCTGTCGAATGCTGAAGTGGTGCCTGTCGAAACACTGCAAGTCGACTCTCCTCCCTGAAGCTACTAACTTCCCTGCCATCCTCTCTACAGGGGGGAGCTTGGTGTGGCTGTACTGCTCGGCTGTGTTGTATCAAATATGGCCTTCGACCTCCTCTCAACACCACGACTGGGCCTCTCCCTAACTGCAAGTCTCTTCCTAGGACCCATTACAGCCAACTGACCAGGGAAAAGGAAGAAAGGCTTAAAACAGGGGACTGGCTACAAGTTTGAGATTAGAAAAATGTTCAGATAGGTTTTGAAAACCAGAAAAAGTTGTAAATCAGTTTAAAGTGAGATTTTTACAACTTATACTTTGATTGAAAGACAAATTCCGAACAATATTTATAGAAAATATTTTTGTTCGTTAGAGCACTTTTGAATCTTTGGAAAAAATAATTTTTGTAAGGTCTAAAAATCAAAAAAAATGGGATTTGGGTCTAAATACTTAGGGTTTTAGCCAATAGGAGAAAATGTCACAAATGTATCATGAAAAACCTTTCTAAATTGGCAATAAAAGGATTTAGTATACTTAATTGAGATGAAAACCCAAATTACTGTGGTCAAAAATCAATAGAACAGTGTTTTTTGCGAAAAGTGGGTGAAAAGGGCGTGAAAACAACCAAAAGATGAGGGAAATCTGAGAAAAATATGTTTAAATCACTATTCCCTCAAATGGAGTTTTAGAAATTCACTAAAACATGCAAAAATCTGGTTAGATTCATGAAAAATATTCGGAAAACCCCAATCACGGTTGTTTGGTTCGAAAACAACAAAACCAAAAACAAGGAAAAATAAAATGAAAATGCAAGAGGGAAATACCTGATTTGTGATGGATTAAAGGGTAAATGGATGGATTTGGATAGAGGGGACCACTGTTGCAAGAAATCAAGTGGGGAAGAAAATTTCAAAAACCCTCGTTCGGCCTTTTTAAAAACAATTTCAGATTCACAAGTGTCGACACTTCGGATGTGTCAAGTGTCGACACTTGGTCAGGTGTCGACACTTGACACTTTCCAAGTGTCGACACTTGGCCAAAAGAATCGAGAAAAATCCAGAAAAAAATTTTAAAAAAAATAGGAAAAATCTTGATAAAATTTTGGGGCTTTAATCAATAGGTTTTGAGCTCTAGGATTTAGGTAAAATTGATACTAAGAGAGTTCTAGGAGAATGGATCAATGACACCTAACTCTCTTCTAATCAGACAGAACCTATCCTCACTCAAAGGCTTGGTAAACACATCTGCTAACTGATCATCAGTACAAACAAAATCAAGAATTACATTAGAGTTTTGTACATGATCTCTTATGAAATGATGTCTTATTTCAATGTGTTTACTTCTTGAATGTTGCACAAGATTTTTAGATAGGTTGATTGCACTAGTATTGTCACATCTTATGGGTGTCTTAGTTAGTTTAATGCAAAAATCTTCGAGTTGCTATTTGATCCAGAGGAGTTGAGCACAACAGCTTCTAGCTGCTATATATTCGGCTTCTGCCGTAGATAGAGCAACTGAGTTCTGTTTCTTGCTACTCCAAGAGATCAAATTCACTCCAAGAAACTGACAGGTTCCACTAGTACTTTTATGATCAAGTTTACACACAGCAAAGTCAGCATCAGAATAAGCAATTAATTCAAATGAAGAATCTCTAGAGTACCATAAACCAATTTCAATTGAGCAAGTTAGATATCTAAGTATGCGTTTAACAGCCAAAAGATGAGACTCTTTAGGATTAGACTGATATCTAACACACATACAGACACTAAACATGATATCTGGCCTACTGGCAGTAAGATATAACAATGAACCAATCATGCCACGATATAATTTTTGGTCTATAGACTTACCTGATTCATCCTTGTCAAGTCTACATGTAGAGCTTATAGGGGTACCTAAAGGCTTAGTGTTCTCCATCCCAAACTTCTTGAGTATTTCTTTTGTGTATTTTGTTTGGTTGATGAAGATCCCCTCTTTGGTTTGCCTTATTTGGAGTCCGAGGAAGAAATTCAATTCTCCCATCATGCTCATCTAGAACTCACCCTGCATTAATCTTGCAAAATCTTGACAAAGAGATTCATTAGTAGCACCAAATATTATATCATCTATACATAGATTTGTACTATTAAGAGATCATCATTCTTTTTCTTTAAAAACAGAGTTTTATCTACATTACCTCTAGTAAAATCATTTTTCAACAAAAAAGAGCTTAAATGATCATACCAAGCTCTTGGAGCTTGTTTCAATCATATAAAGCTTTATGAAGTTTATAGACATGATTTTGAAATTCAGAATTTTCAAAACTAGGGGTTGCTCAACATAAACTTCTTCTTCAATTAATCCATTTAAAAAGGCACTTTTAACATCCATTTGATATAGTTTAAAATTCATGAAGCAAGCAAAAGCCACCAATAGCCTAATTGTCTCAAGTCTAGCCACAGGAGCAAAGGTTTCATCAAACTCTATCCCTTCCTCCTGATTGTATCCTTTGGCAACTAGTCTAGCTTTATTTCTAATTACTATTCCATTTTCATCAAGTTTATTTCGAAAAACCTATTTTGTACCAATAATTGATGTGTTTGAAGGCCTATCCACTAGTGTCCAAACATTGTTCCTTTTAAATTGATTAAGTTCATCTTGCATAGCATTTATCCAATTACTATCACATTCAGCTTCCTCAATAGTTTTAGGTTCAATTTGAGACACAAAAGCTAAGTAATCACAAATATTTTTAAAGGATGATCGAGTACTTACACCTTTAGATGGATCACCTATAATTAGTTCTTTTGGGTGTCCATGAGCATACCTCCATTCTTTTGGTAATGGATCAACAGTTAATGTATTTTCATCACCTTGTTCTTGATCTCTTTCAGTATTTTGATCATCGTTCTGTTCCTTGGTAAGCCCTTCATTGTTGTTTATTTCATCAATTTTCTTGCTACCTGTTTCATCAAAAAGCACATCTTCTTTTCTTGAAGATTTTTGGTTAGTTTCATCAAATACCACATGTATGGATTCTTCAACAACAAGTGTTCTTCTGTTGAAGACCCTGTATGCCTTACTAGATGTGGAGTAGCCTAGAAAGACTCCCTCATCTAATTTGGCATCAAATTTACTCAAATTATCTTTACCATTGTTTAAGATGAAACAACGGCAACTAAAAACATGAAAATAACGAATTGAGGGTTTTCTACCCTTCCAAAGCTCATAAGGTGTTTTCTTTAAAATCTGTCGAATTAAAACTCGATTTAAAATATAGCATGCAGTATTTATGGCTTTCACCCAAAATATCTAGGTAAATCATTTTCACAAAGCATGGTGCATGCCATTTCTTCAAGAGTTCTATTTTTTCTTTCACTACCCCATTTTGTTGAGGTGTCCTAGGTGCAGAAAAATTGTGATGAATTTCATTTTCAATATAAATTTATCAAAATCAGCATTTTCAAATTCGGTTCCATGATCACTTCTTAATGATACTACTGAAACACCTTTTTCATTCAAAACTCTTTTATGAAATCTAATAAATTTAGAAAACGTTTCATCTTTATGTGCTAAAAACATGACCCATGTAAATCGTGAGAAATCATCTACAATGACTAGACCATACTTCTTACCTCCCAAACTAGATGTTCTAGTAGGCCCAAAGAGGTCCATGTGAAGCAATTCCAAAGGTCTAGATGTAGAGATCACTCCTTTTGGTTTGAAAGATGATTTTGTTTGTTTTCCAAGTGACATGCACTGCAAATTTTATCTTTTTCAAAATTGAGTTTAGGCAAATCTTTTACCAAATTCTTTTTGCTAAGTTTTGAAATTAAATACATGCTTGCATGTCCTAGTCTACGATGCCAAAGCCAACTAGTTTCATCGATCTTGGCTTCCATTGCCACTAGACATTGACCTTTCTGAATAGGGAGATCATCAAGATCAACCATATAAATATTGCCATGCCTATGACCAATGAACTTAATGCCATTGTCATCTAAACTAGAAACAATACACAAAGAAGATTCAAAAATAACTTTAAAATTTTTGTCACAAAATTGACTAATGCTAAGCAAGTTATGTTTTAAACCATCAACATATAAAACATTATCAATATAAGAGGTAGGGGTGATATGGATTTTACCAATATCGATAATTTTGCCCTTTCCATTATCACCAAAAGTTACATTGCCACCATTTTGATATGTGAGTGATGAGAACTACTCCACATCTCCTGTCATATGCCTTGAGCAATCGCTATCAAGGTACCACATCCTTTTCTTGTTGGTTGCAAGGCATACCTGCAATAAAGATCAAGTGGAGACTTTAGGTACCCAAGCCATCTTGGATCCTTTTTGGTTAGTGGCATTGGTTCCTTTTGGAACCCAAACTTTCTTAGTGTTATTTAATTTTCTTTTGTTGCACATATAAGATTTATGTCCTTTGATACCACAAGTATAGCAAGTAATGGATGAAGATGCAAGCACAAAGAAATTTTTAAAGAGTTTCTATTTCTTATGAGTTCTGAATCCTAAGCCAGCTTTGTCAAATACTGCTCTTTAGTTATTTAAGAGTAAATTTAATTTTTCAGAACTATAAGTAAGTTTTTTAACAAAAGGTTTTAGTTTTTTTATTTCTTCTTTATATCTTATGTTTTCAATTAAAATTTCTTTGCTTTGTTTTGACAAATTTTCATTTGAAAGTAAGTCACTTTTCTTTTTAAAGATATCCTTTTCTTTTTCAAGTACCATAATCTTATCATTTAATTTTTCATTTTGTATAAGAAGGCATTCATTTTCATTTGAAAGGTTGTTATTTATTTTGGCTAGATCCAAGTTTTGCTTCTTTAAATATTTATGTTTTGATTTTAACTTTTGAAATTCTATGACTAGTTCATCAAAAACCTCATGAAGCTCATCAAAAGTATATTCATTTTCGGTTTCAGAACATACCTCTTCTTGATCGGCCATCAGACAGAAGTTTGCTACCTCCTGCCGTTCTTCCTCAGAACTGGAGTCTTCACCTTCACTCCAGGTTGCCATCATGGCTTTCTTTCTTAGCTTTCTTCTACTTTTCTTTAACAAGGGGCAGTCTACCTTGAAATGCCCGGGTTTTTTATACTCAAAACACGTAGGCTGGTCCTTCTCCTTTTCTTTGTCCTTTTCCTTACTCGGCTCACCTTTTAGAGGTTTCTTTTCATAATTGAACTTTTTCTTCCTCATGAACCTTCTGAATTTTCTTGCTAACAGAGCCGTTTCATCTTCTTCGTCATCCTCTTCAGAGTCTTCACTTGATTCCTCTCTAGCAATAGATTTGAACGCGATCGCCTTCTTCTTTTTGTCTACCTCTCCATTCTTTTGTTTGAGGGAGAGCTCATAAGTCATTAAGGAACCCAACAGTTGTTCCAGCAGGAGAGTGTTGACATCTTTAGCTTCTTCAATCGCAGTAACCTTTGCATTCCATGAAGCTGGTAGAGACCTGAGAAGTTTATTCATAAGTTCACCGTTAGAAATAATTTTTCCTAGGCTTCTCATGCCATTCACAATGTTTGTGAACCTAGTATACATCTCACTGATAGACTCAGTAGGTTCCATTTTAAATATTTCATATGTGTGAATTAGCATGTTGACTTTAGTGGTTTTCACTTGGTGTGTACCCTCATGGGTAACCTCAAGTATATCCCAAATCTCCTTGGCGGAGAGATAATTTAATATTCTATTAAATTCACTAGGATCAAGAGAACAAAATAAAAGGTTCATTGCCTTAGCATTAAGCTCAATTTGCTTAATGTCATTCTCATCCCAATCATCTTCCATTTTTGGAGTGAGAATGACATTAATCATTATTGTAGGCTGATGAGAACCTTTTATAATAGTTCTCCACAAATTATAATCAAGTGCTTGAATAAATATGCGCATGCGTGTCTTCCAGTATGTGTAGTTTGTGCCATTAAAAAGTGGGGGTCGGTTTGAAGCTTGACCTTTTACAATACCCATTCCTATTGGGGCTGCCATGATCTTTTACTCAAGATCCTTGGACCGACAAGAGAGTACCGGCGCTCTGATACCACTTGTTGCCCATAAATGGAGACCAAGAGGGGGGGTGAATTGGGTCTTTTAAAAATTTAAGACAATAATGTGAGGGACAAGTGGTGCTTGTGAATAATGAAAAATTCAATGCAAGATATCAGCAATAATTAAAGAGCAAGAGAGGAAGAGAATAATCACATACAAACACAAGGTTTGTAGTGGTTCGGTGCAAACCTAGCACCTACATCCACTCCCCAAGCCACCATTGGAAATTTTACTATAATCCACACTAGATTACAATCGACTTATTTTTCACAAGGCTCACAAGTCAAAACCTAAGTTGGTTTTGTCACTTAGGCTTACCAACAAACCTTAATACTTGTTTTGTCTTCGGGCTCACAAGTTAACCCTAGTTGGTTTTATCCCTTTGGCTCACCAACAAACTACAATAATCTTCTTTCAAGACACCCTTGAAAGCAAGGTCAAATCACAATAAAAACAGATATACAAATTAAAACTACAACAAACTCTCTTCAAGAGTAGATTGGAATCTTTGAAGCTCAAGAGGATGATTTGTCTTCACTCTTCCTTGGAATCTCCTTCAATGTGCCTCTTTTTGGAATGAAGTAAGGATGAGCTTGTAGGCTTTTCAATGGAATCAAGCTATATGAGGCTTTTGATGTGAAGTATGGAAAGAATATTGGTTTTTTGGCTTTTGAGTAGACTTCAATGCACTTGAATACACTTCTCTTCTCTTCTCTTTCTTTAAAATGAGGTTGGTGGAGCTTAAATACACCAAAAATCTTCTAAAAAATGGTTTGTGACCGTTGGTACCTCGGAAATAGCCGTTTGGAGCTTGAAAAGCAAGTTCTGCAAGCCAGAAAAATAGATCCGTTAGAGCTGTCAGGCTGCAAGTGTCGACACTTGGCTGTCAGGTGTCGACACTTGATCTCTGGGTGTCGACACTTGAATATTCAAGTATCGACACTTGATGCACAGGTGTCGACACTTGATACAAAAATCCTCAATAATACAAAGTTCTGTATTTTCAAAAATCTCAGGCCTTGAGTCGACACTTGGAACCTAAGTGTCGATACTTGGTGTCGACACTTGAATATAGGTGTCGACACTTGCCGTGCCAAGGATTTTTGTCTGTGCCAAATGCTGAAGTGTGACACTTGACTATCCAAGTGTCGACACTTGAGACTGAAAACTTTCAGATTCAAGTGTAAATGCCTCAAAAACATAAATAAAATTCTTGAATACATAAACACATAATATTTAAACATTTAGAAGCCTTTTTTCAATGAAGAGGATGCTCGGATTTGTGAGAATTGCTCCATGCCATTACGTGCCATACACCATAAGTTTTTGAGATTTTGAGGTGCTTTCTTCCTGAAAACTCACAACTTGAAATCCTCATTAGAATACAATATGTACTCAATGTTTTGTTATTCATCAAAATCACTGGGTGGAGCCAACAGAAGAGGTGCCCATTACAATGGGTTCACCGATAGTCGATGTTGGGGCTCTCCTAGCTATTGCCAATGTATTAATGGGCAAGGGATAGGAGAGGCAGAGGTGCCCACTATGGCAAGCTAGCTAGTGGTCTAGGTGGTGGCCAAGGTTCTCTCAGCTACCATTGAGCTATTAATGGTTAAGGGAGTAAGGGACACAGTGGGCAAGGTCATTGTGCATGGAGAGTCTGTGCCTCTTGTGGTGGTGTCTCCTGGGTTAGTTCACCTAGTGGGGGTATTCCCCATAGTGACTAGGGATAGCAATAGTGGTTGGCTTCATGACTCCCTACCTCATACCAGCTGGATGCCTAACCCTTTGCCCAGGAGGCCAATTGATTGCCTTACCTAGAGCTTGCAAGTAGGGGCTTCTATCAATGTTGCAGTTTTTTTTTTGACCTGGCTAATCACTTCATTTCTTTGGTAGGTTATAGAGACTAGTGCCATGCAGCTTTAGGAGTAGGTCAAAAGTGCAAAGCAAGAGCTCCTAATGGCTTGCACAAATTGAAGGTCATACAGAATATATTCACCTTTGCAGAGCATGACTGGTCCATGGCTGAGGAAGCTTGGTAAACAGTCGAGCACCTATTGAACCTACTATAAGCATGAATGAGGATTTGTCATGGGAACTGAAGGCTGCCCACTATAAGTCACTTAGTTCTCAGATGGTGCCAGGACAAGGTCAAGTATTAGCGAAGCTTCCATAGTGGTGGCCAAGTTCTCTATGGGACACAAATGGAGGATCCCAAGTTCTTGTGAAGGTTGACATGACGACTTAGACCGAGGGCACCGATGAGAGGTGCACAATCTTGCAATAGGAGATTTTCGGTCCACTGGTAGAAGAAATGCTTCATAGGCTTGGCATGTTGTCCAGTGCCACTAGTGAGGTTGTAGTGGTTGAGTTTTCTCATGAGCAAGATGCGTTGTCCAACGTCATTGGCGAGGTATCCATGGAAGAGGGTGAGGTTTCTTGCAAGGCGAGCATTCCATCTGGTGCTTCCAGTGAAGTAACGATGGGGAAGGGTGAGGCAATCGTTGAGGCTGCAGGTGATAAAGGGTGCTTGTAGAAGATACGATGGTCCATCGAGCCCATCAAAGACTCGAAACATGAACTTGCCCTCTTGTGAGGAAAGTTGATAGATGCAAAGGAGGTTGTTGTCTCTAAAAGGGCCTCCCGGATGGATGAGGCTCGACACTTGGCAACATTATGGACCTTGGTGGTCGAGGTGGAGATGAAGGCCGAACACCCGGAGCCGAAGCTTGCATATGCCTCAGAGAGTCATTAAGGCATAGGTGTTGCTAAGAAGAAGCCTCCAAAGGGCAAGCACGAACCTTCAGCCATTAGGGAAGTCCAGGGTTTGTCTAGGGTAATGGATGAAGTATGCATACAAGGGTATAACTTTAGTTTCTGAGTGTGTGAGCTCATAATGTGGGGTCACTTTCTTGAAATAGGAGGGGCAACCAATTGCTTGTTCTGCATAATGCTATCCCTTAGAAAATTATGGATGTGACAAGGCGTAGTGGGGAGAGATTGAGGAAGGCTTTAGAGCTTATTGACTTTGTACTCCTTCCATCTTTTCCTAAGAAATAAATAAGAATTCTCTTTCTTTTAACTTTATTTCTTTGTGTCCGATGCTTTGAACCGTGATGCCTTGTATATCTTTATATCATCTGGAATAGTTCTATCTACTACCTGATGCATTGTTGATTGGACAACATTTCACAGGGTCTTAAGGGATCCCTAGGGTCTCTGGATCTAATCATACCTATGGGTGAGGTGTGGAGGTTTGACTTACCCCCTAATCACAGGGTGCAATATTATTACAAATATCATTTCTGTACCCTTGTTATTACAACAAGATTTTGAAATTAATGCAAAGAGCAATGTATGATCTATTTTTCATTCTAATGAATTCTTTGAAAATGATTATGTGAATAATGGCCTTTTAACTCTAACACTCAATAATAAAGTATTCCTTATTAATGAAAATAAGAAAAGAAAAAGAGAATAAGTAAATGTCACTTTTATCTGGCACTACTGACTTGGTCATATAAGTGAGTCAATGATAAATAAGTTATACAAAGAAAACTTCTTTGATCCTTATTATTATAAATCATTAGGAGCATATGGAGGCATGCCTGCCATAGTCAAGACAAAGCTAACTACCACCCTTCTTCCGACAAAAAGGAAAGTACTTCTTGTCTCTGATACCACTTTGAATACAAGCTATCTGGTATACAAAGTTGCCAGCATGCGACGAATGAAAAGACCAAGATGAGGGATTTAGGAAATAGGATGACTAATTAGAACTAACCTATGAGAGAGTACTCACAGACTATCTATGGACAAAGCAAATAGATAATAGTCAGATAATTAGTACACTTAATGTCATGAAAATGCAAGATGCATGGTGCAAGGAATTAGTTTAAGTTAGTGTATTATGTTGATCACTATATAGTCAGTCGGTTTACTATGATATTGAACCTACAAGCAACACATAGTGTAAGCACTACACCCAACCCTACCTTATCCAACTAGTATGCAAGCATGTAGATGAATACCATGAAGACTAAAATGTAGAGTAATAAATAGTGGATAGGTATACTAGTGTCATGATGACTATTGTGCAGGGTTACGACTGCATAATAGAAGAATGGATTTCAAAAATTTTTATTAATGAAATCATAGTTAACCAAAACCTAGATCCATGATCCCTTGACTATAATAATTAATTAGAAAATATATAAAGGATTTAGAAGAATACCTATAATGTTAAATCCTAATATTTTCACTGGCACACAAGTACATGCCCTCTAAAGGTGATCTACACAAAAATCACTCTAAGAACAGGACTCCTCTCTACCGTGTGCACAAGAGAGATATGTGTTCCATGCCCCTTGAGGCTAACACACACTTTAAAATGTATCTACATGATGGAGGACTTAGAGGGCTGCCACATGGGTCTGAAATATTTGAGAAAATACTTCTCAAAAAAAATCCAAGTTGCATAAAACAATTAGCCTTATCCTTACTGCAAAACATGATAGAGTCCAAGTTAGAGGGCTGCCACATGGGTCTAAAATATTTGAGAAAACACTTCTCAAATAAAATCCAAGTTGCATAAATAATTAGCCTTATCCTTAGCTCAAAACATGATAGAGTCCAAGTCAACTTGGATTTTATAATTAGCACCATAAATTTCTAAAAAATATCCAATAAAATCTAGATAAAATCAGTCCAAGTCAAATTCTAACCCAATTTAATTATAACTCAATTTGGTTAATTAATTCTATAAGATTTTGATCAAATCAAATTGATTAAAGAGATAGGGTTTATGCCACACATGGTAGCATGTTTCCTTTGGTCCAACCAACCAACCAAAATATGTTCTTGGTTAATTTTTTTATGTGTGTTACCCTATGGGTTCCTCATCTAGCTAGTAGTAGATCTGGTATATATTTAACCTAATCGATAAGAACCAATCCAATCGATTTAGGTCAAATCCAGTCAATCCTAGTAATCAAATTATACCTTCTTTCTAATTTACTCATGAATTAATCACTTTAATTCGTGTAAACTTACAAGACATGATTGATATTTAATAATATATCATGCCAACCTAGAAGATGAGAAATTTAGTAGAAATTATCAAAATACCTTTTTCAGTGATGAGTTATGATGCAATTCAATCCTTTGATCACCCTTTATCCAGAATAAGCGATGGGTATGAAAATTTATCAAATCCTAACACTTTATTTATTCAAACTTAATCCAATAATGAAGACTCGATTGATGAATGATTAAAAATCATTTCTAATTACATCTTGCTTTGATCAAAGACTCGAGTCATCTTATGATAAGATTACGTAGGATAAATTCTTCTCTCAATAGGAGTGACTGATTCCATGTTGATCTACTCACAACCTTCATACACAATCCACCATATTCATCAATACCCCATACATGACTTAGTCATGAATGAGTGTGAACCAAAACATGGATTCAAGTACACAAGGTTCTATAGTGATATCATATCTAAGGATCATTTGAACAACTCCCACTAAAAGAACCATCTTTTAACAAGCAAGACTCCATAAGATGTTCACATGGCAGATCAATTTAGTAAACTCATTCCCAGATAAGCACCCACATATTTATATTAATATCCTATATAAGTGGTCATGAGACCAACCACTCTCTTTATTGAGCATACATAGTGTTGGCGTAGAACCTTCCTTGATCGGACAGAGCCATTGGATCATCAGTTTGCTCCCCTGGACATCTGCAAAATAGGTCCCTATCCAAATTTTTTCCAGTGGGGGACACTCTGATGTCTAAGTTAGAGAGAGGTTCCAACAACAGAATGGAGAGTGTTCTGAAAAGGAAGAAGATAGCGAAAGTATTCTCTTTTCTAGGCTTGTGTAGTATACCTTAAGTGTCCCCTCTTACCAGTATTTATAGTTGCTGTGCTAGTTTGTAGTTAGGCTCACCTACCTATGGTTAAGACGGGGTTAATTAACTTTACCCTGTGCATAACCATAAGTGGTTGCCAATTGATTCTGGCTAGCCTGGGATTGTTGGAATTAGAGATAGTGGCTACGAGGCCCCCCGATATGGTTGAGATTAGAGGTAGTGGCCACACTGTCGATCGTAACCACCATATCCACATTCGAAGATTTGAGACTAACCGAAGATTCGCTTTGGGGCCTCTTCTTCAGGAAGGATTGGTGTTGAATCGACGAAATGTCTTCAGTCTATCCTCTTTGGGATAAGCCGAAGACATCTCTGTTGTCTGTAGCGGAGTCTTTCCCTTCAGAATGGGTTGTGGAGCAAAGCTGGCATTATCTTCGGACCAGTCTTCTTCAGATCGACCTTCTTCGATCGGTGTGTAGGAGACTGGTCAATGGTTGGAGGTGGTACTCTTTGGGGTCGACGTCTTCAACTAAGGCTGAAGGCTGACCCCACGATGTGATGAAGGTTGGGTCATTGCTTTATCTACTCACGTAGCTTCCTCTGGGTGCTTTGGTTTAGATGTCTGGTTCAGAAAGAATTTGGTGAGCGGTTGAACTGATAATTGCCCTATGCTTGAACTGACATATCATAACAGTTGCCCCCCACTCTCAGTTTTCGAAGAATGATTTGCCTTAAAGAGTGAGAGTATTAATGGATCGTCATTTTTGCTAGAAAAAGCATAGCTAATGATGGTAAATCTCCGATCCGGTCGCTCGCCATAACTGACATCTGATTCATAGATCACATTGAGGATAGCTGTCACTTTCCTATTGGAACATGAAAAGGAAAGTGTCAATTGACGTATCACATCTCTTTCTTCTGTTGCGGTGGTTCGGTCGATCCTTTAATTGGAATTTGGGAAGAGGACGTGGCCTTATCCCATCCCTTGGAGAAGGTATGGGCTTCATCTTTGCCGTTGGGTGGAGTCATACGGATTGTGGCCCCTGGTTCTTTCCATGTTGAATCAGCTTGGCATTGCTTAGAGTTTTGCACCCGTCTCCTATGCCTACATACGTGGTGCATTCAGAGAGAGAGTTCCCCTTCTTTCGAGGAGGCACTTCAAAACACTTTTTTCCCCCTTATAAAGGGAGAGGGAGGACTGGTCGAAGAAGCTTCTTCATTCCTATTTGCCTTTTCTTTTTGCCCAGCTTTTCTTGCTTCTAGTCTCCAGTCTCTTCCGCAGGTAGGGTTTCCCTGCTCCTTTCTCCCTTTTCTTTTTCAGCATGGTTAGGTCTCTAGGAGTTCACACCACCAGCGGGGGAGAGGCTGGGCCTCCAGGTTCTATGAGGGATACCGTTGGTGAAATTAGATCGGTGCCGGTTCCCAGTTCTGTTTCTCTTAGAAAGATAGCCCATCTTCGGGAATGTTATCGTATTCCTGAAGGTTTCCTTCTAGTGCTCCCTAAACCTGAAGAACGGATGAATAGACCTCCCGCAGAGTTTATCGCCAAATACGAAGACCATTTGAAAGCCAGTTTTCATTTTGCACTACATTCTTTCCTCCTTAGGATCTTCAACATGTATCAGATTGTTCCTACGCAATTGACTCCGAATAGTATCCGAAATATCTACAAGTTTTTGGTCCGATTCCATATAGCCAATGTGAGGCCTAGGACTAGTCTATTCACTTCCCTCTTTGTCTTAAAGAGGAATTTTCATGGCTATGGATGGTGGGTCATCGGCCCTCATCCCAGCCGCAAAATAATGAAGGACATGCCTAGCGCCATCCATGGGTGGAAGCCCAACTTTGTCTTTTTCTCCTCTACTTAGCCATGAGATTTCAATAGTGAGTGGACAGAGCCTCGTTTGGATGCTAATGTTGGCAAGAAGATTCTGGCGGCCGACCAACCTGACTATATCTTGTTGTCTGGTTCAGAGGCTGTTTCCATCTGAGAGCTCTTAGAGGAGAGGAACCTTCATCTTGCTGGGATCAACGAGTTCTTTGCGTTAGGTACAAATGATAGAAGACTTCGACTCTTTCCTATTTTATGGCTCTTCTGTCCAACTAATTCTGAAATTTACTTTTATCTATAGGCGACAGGATGAGGCCTGATCTGGGCTTGCTTCATCAATCTGCCAAGAGGAAAATGGTTCAGGCCCCTTCTTCGAGATCCGAGGTCCAAAAAAAGACCCGAGAGGCGGGAATCAGTAGAAGTGCTATGTCCTCTATGGGATGTCTGGGGGTGATGAAGTCCTACCAATGGAGCTTTTAGAAGAGCTCCCACCGACAAGTCTTTGCCGAGGGCTAGCTCTCTGATCCAGATCATGTAGAGTCCAACTCCAGCTGCCGATGCACCACTGCCTTGCCCCCCTGAGATGGACGAGGGCAAGGCACCATAAGTTGAAGAGGGGTTTGTGAGGGATACTCCTCTGAACAGAGACTACGGGATAGACCTCTCAAAGTTTTCCATTGTGAGAGGCCTCGTATTCCTTGAGTAGCTAGGTGGGTAATGAAGGGTGTTTTGCTGCCCCGTGACTGGGTGGTCACTCCGAATCAGTGCATCATCAAAGTATCTGATTCTGCTTTTTCCTCCTTACTGCAGGTAAGATAGCTACAGTCACTTCTATCCGCAGTTGGCTATTTGTATTATAATCAGTCTTATGTTTCAATCCATTGATATAGCTGGTCCACGACATCACCTTTCTGGAGGAGGGCCTGGAGGGCATCGATGACTTTCTCCATAGCATAAAGGAGGAGCTTCAGATGGCCAAAACTGAAAAGGAGGTGGCCGAGGAATTAAACCTATCCATGGAAGAGAAGCACACCCGACGAGAAGCCGAAGTTTGGGATTTGAAAGGTGAGCTGAAGAAGGCTCAATTGAAGATTTCTAAACAGGAGGCGAAGTTGAGGAAGAGGAAAAAGCAAATTCATTCCTTGGAGCATTTTGCCAAGGAAAACTAGGAGAAGGCCAAAGACATGGCCAAGATGACCGACGAGGTGATCAAGAGAGCTGAAGAAGCGACTTTGAGGGCCGAAGCAGCGGCGAAGGAGTCCGAAGCCTTAAGAGAACAGGTAGCCAAGGCAATCGAAGACTTCAAAAAGACTTCACAGTTCAAAGAGGAGGTGACCGAAGCAAGTTTGTTCAGCTACAAATATGGCTTCAATGATGGACTCAAAGGGGTCAGTGAAGTTTTTCCTGACCTCGACCTCTCTGGCATCCTAGCATATGAGATTGAAGAAGAGGAGGAGGAAGGAACCGTGGCCCCTGCCGAGACTGAAGAAGTACTGGATCAAATTGAGGAAGTCCGGATCATGGCAGAAGAGCCGGCCATGGCAAGTCTGGCAACCTCGGCCCAAGTTGAAGTGACTCAGGCTGAAGAGACCTTGGCTTTGGCCTAGAATGAGGAGATCCTTCCTGATGTGGCATTAAAGAATGAATTTTAATTTAGAGGATTAATTAATTGATTGAGCAATGATACCTATCTACATTAGCAATAATTCATATGTAAGAATGCCAAAAGTAATCAATGAAGGGACTATTTAATGAAATGAAACCTACCTGCAATGTAACTCAATTCTAATCAAAGAAGAAGGGACCTAATGATTGAGAAACCATTAAGACCAAGATATATGCCTTCATATGAATAGACTTAAGAGACTCGAATGGATTTACTTACCAATGATGAGCACTTCATTGAAGAGAGATTAATTTCAGCACTCAATTGAGCTGCAACTGAACTTAAAGATTGTCACCACCGGAATGAAAACTTCATCCATAGTTGGTTCCAAGGGAAAGCATACCTCCTCTTTAACTCCGGATTGTAGGGGACCCTGCAAAGAATGACATTAGAGACATGCTAAAGTTGAGGAAACTTGACAAAAGAGACTAAGATGAAGAGTGGAGTGTTGGCTCTTCTATGTTGGATAGAAGAGGTCTTGGAGGGAAAGAAGCCAGCGTCCTTGGAGGGGAATTGACTCTTTGTTGTGCTTGGAATGTGGACAGGTTGGCGCCTCTTGAAGAAGTTTGAATGAAGGTCCTTGTAAGTTGGTAATGGTGGATGGCTTTGGGATGAAGAGGGAGATGGCTATCTTTGATGAATGGTTGTTGTTGGCTTCAATGGAGTTGGCAATCTTGAGTTCTTGAAGATGATGGCATTGTGGGCTGATGGGAAGAGGGCTTTGTTTGGTAGACTAATACTTATAGGATGGCTATGTTGAGCCTCATACTCATTCCCTCACGGAAGACATTTGCATCACATAAATGAAAAAAAATTGGAACTAATAAACTTTGATTCATTCACTCATAACATGCCATTACAAGGAGCTATGGAAAGGTATTCATAGACCTTCCAAGTTCTTTTGAAATTTTGAAATTCATGGAGGATTACATGGAGAAGATGGTGGGGAGTTGGAGAAGATGGAGGAGAGTTACAACCAATCTTGATTCATGGAGAATAATATGGGCCGGCCACTTTAAATTTGAATTTGAATGTAGGGCCCCAAGTGGAGGGGGGGTGTGTGATGTGTCCTCCATGTTGGCATGGCTGCCACCTAGGCTTGGTGATGTGGCAGTCGAACTTGGACTAGTAGTTGGGAAGTTACTCCAAGGTAGTTGCTTTGCTGATTTTATCTCATGTGCTAAGTTATCCCAGATAGCTGAGGTTATTCCAAGTGGCAGAATAAGTGCTGGAGTGTTGAGTTATTCCAAGTAGCAGAATAAGTACTGAGTAGCTGAAATGTTGTAGTAGAAAATTGTAGTAGAATCTCTCAAGTTGAGTCGGCTCCAGTGCTCGAGTCGGATCTTTGGGTTATGGTTGAGCTGACTCTTATGGCTTCAAATGGCTTGCTTCAATTTATAATTCAATCCATAATGAATTTGACTAAGGGCATTTGTTGGTGTCTGCACCATTTTTCTCGGGGTGGTAAGAACTCGACCCTATCGAGTATGGGTTAACTTGACTTTGGTAATGCTCCAATAAGTTCGGGTCAATTCGTTGCAGGTCCTCCTTAGTGATCCATGAGTTTTCAAATTTTGGCCAACCTTGCCAAAGAACCAGATATTGTTGGTAGTCTTTGTTTCTGGTAGTGACAGTCTTGTCATCCAGAATTTGCTCAATTTTGTCTCGCCTCTTTGGAAAAGTGGTTGGTGGACACTTAGGGGCAGGTTCACCCTCAAAAATAAGGTTAGGCCCAAAAGGCTCACTGGGTATCATCATTGGCTCCTTATACTATTTCAAGTCTAAAATATTGAAGGTCGAGCTGATACCTACGTCAGAAGGTAACTCAAGTATATATGCATTAGGTCCAATTTTCTTTATAAACTTAAATGGGCCTGCACCGCGGGCATGTAATTTTTTAAAGGTTCCAGATGGGAACCGTTCAGGTATGAGTCTAATCATTATGAGGTCTCCTTCATAAATTCTTTGATTCTCTTATGTGAATTAGCCATATGATTAAAGGCTTCATTGCTCAAATTGATTTTTTTATTGATTTCTTTATGCAAGTCATTAATATGCTATGCATATGACTCAACAGACTCAGAAACTCGTGCATGTGTGGGCAATGGGATTAGATTTATGGTATGTTGAATATCTCTTAAGGGTGGAAGGTGATTAGGGAGGTATTCTTGAAATACATCTTAAAGGGTTGTTCTTTATGGGTTTGATCCTGAACTTCCTTAGTTGACAAAATCCAAACAGGTGAAACACCGTTAAGTTCTTGCTCCAATCCCTTAGCACTAATCATGTTTATTCCTTGTTCTTGTCCCTTAGGTGACTTGATCCTCTCTTAACATTGTCCTTAGGTGGTGAAGAATTGATTACAATCTTCTTTCTATTATGAGTAAAAGAGCAAGAATTAGAACGACCATAGAGTATAGCATCATGATCATATAACCATGGTCGGCCTAATATGATGCTGCTTACTCTCACAAGAAGAACATCGCACCAAACAATTTCTTAGTATGACTGGATTTGGATTGTGACTTGGCACCTAAATTTGATGGGAATCGAGGTCGAATCTATCCAAGATACTTTATATGGGTTGGGATGGGATACAGTGGACAATCCTAAGTTCTTGACGGTGTTGGTTGAAATGGCATTGACACAACTACCACTATCTAAGATGATTTTGCACACTTGTTCTCCTATCTTGACAAAAGTTTGCAGGATGCTAGTCCTACGCCAATCTTCTTGCTCCTTACCCTAGGTCAAGATGCATCTCACAACTCCTAGGATTTCTGATGAGTCTATGATCTCTTCATCCCCTTCATACTCATCAGCTAAGTTCACACCAGCCTAATATACTTCTTCTTACTCATAGTTTCCATGGGTTCGGTAATTTTCTCTTCTACTTCTCCTATGTGTAACGCTCTGGTAGGACATTGGCTTGCATAGTGATCTATCTTATGACATCTAAAACAATGGACATTTCCCTCTTTTCGAACTTCAGTGCTCTTTCCTTTATCTTCCCTTCGAGCTAATGGAGTAGCAGGACCGAGTCTATTGGCTGGACTTGGGCTTGGACTTGGCCTATTTCTAGGAGGATTAATCCTGGTGGACTCTGGTCGGCGAAATAAAGGTCTCCTCTGGAATCTCTCACAGTACCTAGCAAATTGGTAGGCTTGGTCTAGGTCATGGACCTCTCTCAGAAATAATTCTCTCTAGATTTTCTCGTGTAGACCTGCTCTAAACCTAGAAAAGGTTGCCGCCTCAGACTCAACCACATTGCATCTCATAACGAACTCATCAAACTTGGCAACATATTCGGACATCATCTTATTTCCTTGAGTTAATCGTTGTCATTGATCCAAGAGTCTTTGTTCATAGGACATGGAAAAATACTTCTTTCTAAGCTTTACCTTCATTGCTCTCCAAGTGGCTATGCGCATATCACCCCTCGTCGACTAATGCACTCAACATTACCCCAATACAATCTAGCCTGATGGACCAATCTAAGTTTAGCAAACTTAAATTTTCTATCTTCTGACATTTCGTACCAATCAAAGTATTGATCCATATCACCTTCCCAGTCTATATACACCTTAGGATCCAAATTTCCATCGAATGTGGATGTATCTAGACGAATGTTTCTAAGGGCTCTCTCATCCTGGTCAACATAATCATGGTGAGGTCTCCTTTGATGTGGATCAGAAGTATATTCCTAGCATTAGACTCTAGGATGGACCGGTGCCAATCTGGGTGATTGTGGCTCAGTAGGGGTCATACAGGTCTCTTCAAGAGTTCCCATCCTCTATTCCATTTGATCAAACCTATTGTTCAATTGCTTGAACTGCTTAGTCATAGTGCTCATTAGAGCTTCTAGATTAGGATCCATGGTAGCACTGGTGTAAGGGTTTTGGTGACCAGGGCGGAAGCGTGGATTTCAAAAATTTATTATGAAACCACTACCAAATCCTTAACCCAAGACCTCCTTACTAGGAATTAAAACATACAAACATGCATATATAATATAAACTAGAGTTTAGGCACCAACCTGAACTGCTAGTATCCAATTCGATGAAGAAAGCCCTGATTCAGCCTTCTTCTCCACAAGGCGCCCAAACGTTCGCCGTCCAACAGTGATCTACATGAAACTCGGACCAAGGAAGAACTCCTTCAAGTTGCTTGGAGAAGTGAAACTCTTTCGACAGCCTTTGGTCTATTGACCACTGTAGGACACCCTGTCCTACTGTAGGGCACTAAAGACACTCTCCTAAACCACTCTTGGTTTTAGGACAACCTTCCTTTAGGACTTCTTAGGCTTATGTCCTAAAACAAAGCCTTGTCATAGTAGAAAAGACCTTGTCTTAACAAGACAAGTCTTGTCTTAAAGAAGGAGGGAGAGAGAGACACTCAGAATAATACTTCGATGGAATTCTTCATTATCAGACTAATTTCATCGCCCCTATTTATAGATACAAGAGGGGCGTGTGATATGTCCTCCCATCAACTTATCAGATATGATTTTTCAAGATCGAAGAGAAGTTATCTGGCTTGAAAAATCATATCTAATAAGCCCATTCATGCACCGAAGGCCTTATTCACATCCCTTCTTTTATCTGGACGAATTCTCACTTGCCACATCTCAATTATTGGTCCCTAGGAAGCCAAGAGGTGCCTCTTCAATCTCCAAACATCAGAGATTATGAAGAGTCCTGATAGCAAAAGGACTCTCCATCAGAACCGCGTGCCACATGAAGAGTTGCGACTCTTTATGCACCGCGCGCACCATCCTTCTTCCATGCAAATTTCAAAGAATGTTGACCAGTCAAAACATAGGCAATATGGGTGTCATTGGAAAGAGGCTAAAATTTCCTTTCTGACCATATAAGTTATATTCAAATCAGAGATCTATAGCTAATTTTGTGCCCTTTGAAGTTAAGGTATCATTTAGGTACCAAGAGTCCCATGCCATTGGGACTCTTCATGTATGGCGCCTAAAATGCCCTTAAATCCAAATTAGAATCAGATTTAGCTCTGATTAAGCTAGACCCACTTAGGACTCAACCTTATTTAGGTTTTCCATAATTAGGTTAGCCCAATTAGCAAGCAACCGGACCCAATCCAATTGGGTTAGGAATTTGGTTAGCCTACATATTCTAGTATGTAATCCGGCTAACCAATTAGGATCCTATGACCCTAATTAAATCATGAATGACTTCCTTGGCCAAGTCTCTATTGTGTGTGATCCATTGGGTTCCATATCTAGCTAGCAGTAGGTTTAGGTTTGAGCCGATTCGATCCGATCGAACCCGATTGACCTAATTAGGTCAAATTGGCTCACCTAATTGTCCAATTCGAATCACACATCGAATTGACTCATGAAACCAAATCAATTGGTTCATGAAGATCTACAAGACAAGATTGACATCTAGCAACGTGTCATGCCTACCCGAAGATGAGGAATTTTGGTGGATTTACCAAAATACCCTTCATTGGTGAGTTACCGGGCAATTCAGTCCTTCGATCTACTTGCACCCTGAATATGACTATGGATATGGATACTTGTCAAATCCAATTTCATATTCATTCCTTGCTCAATCTGATAATGATGATTCATTAATGAACCTTTAGAAACTATTTCTAATGTTCATACTTTGATCAAAGATTTCCCGAATCTTCATTTGATTGAAATCATCTGGATGCGCTTCCCTCTTACTAGGGTTGATCGATTCCTTTTTGACCTACTCACAACCTCCATATGCAATCCACCATACCCAGTATCACCCCATGCATGACTCAGTGTCATGATTGAGTGTGAACCAAAGTATGGATTCATGCATACAAGATGCCATGGCAGTCTCAAGTCAAAGGACCACATGCACTACTCCCACTATGAGAACTATCTATTGACAAACAGATAAGGTTCCATTAGATGTTCTCAAGATGGATCCATTCAGTGAACTCATTCTCTAATGAGCACCCACATCCTAGTATTAGTGTCAAACACAAGTGACTGTGAGATCAGTCACCCTCTTCACCAAGCATACATAGGATATGCTGGTCTTACCGGAAATATTGATCCCCTACTCAATATCCCATCGACCAAGAATATTCTAGATTTGGGTTTTAAGGCTTTAGATCTCACTGGTATGATCTCATCATAACCCTAGAACCATAGCCCTAATCTATGGGGTTCATCATATCTTAATAAAATTAATAAGACACAGTGTATGATGAAAATAAAATGCCTTTATTAATTGATAATGTCACTACATTGGTTTGGGATACAAAAGAAAATCCCATCGAAATACAACATTTCGATTGGCCTTTAGGACATAATCCTTTCAATCTCCCACTTGCACTAAAGCCAATCGCCTTTAAATTTTAACCCCATACAATCGAGGTGGCGATCAGACTCCCGATGTGGTAAACCCTTAGTGAACAGGTCTTCTATGTTGTTCTTCATTTCTACTCTTTTAATGCAGACTTCTTGTCTTTCAACAATCTCTTGAACGAGATGGAAGCATCTTAGAATGTGCTTTGATTTGTGATGAGCTCTAGGTTCCTTAGCTTGAGCGACGGCTCCAGTATTATCATAGTAAAGTGGTACTGGACCTCTTCAATCTCCGAAACAATGCCCAACTCTGAGATCAACTTCTTCATCCAGACAGCTTCCTTGGCAGCTTCACTAACAGCAATGTATTCTGTCTCAGTTGTTGAGTCAGCTACAGTCTGCTGTTTAGAACTCTTTCAGCTTACAGCTCCTCCATTTAGGATAAAAACATACCCTGAAATAGATTTGCTATCATCTGGATCCGATTGAAAACTAGAATCTGAATAAGCTTCCAGTTTAAGATCAGATCCTCCGTA
Source organism: Areca catechu (assembly GCA_021397845.1). Lineage (NCBI taxonomy): Eukaryota > Viridiplantae > Streptophyta > Magnoliopsida > Arecales > Arecaceae > Areca > Areca catechu. Next base: position 45,097,573 of record CM038038.1, read on the forward strand.
TATCAGAAAAATATCCTTAGCCCTTCTCAAGTACTTAAGAATATTTTTCACAGCCTTCCAGTGATCCTCTCCTGGATCAGCCTGAAATCTGCTGGCTATACCTAAGGCATATGCCACATCAGGCCTGGTACATAATATAGCATACATTATAGATCCTACAGCCGAAGCATAAGGTATAGAACCCATTCTATTTCTTTCTTTAATTGTCTTAGGAGACATCTTCTTAGAAAGATGTATGCCATGACCAATGGGCAAGTAACCTCTTTTACTTCCCTCCATGCTAAATCACTTTAGCACTTGGTCAATGTACCTAGACTGGGATAAGCCTAGCATCCTCCTAGATTTATCTCTATAGATCTTGTTACCCAGTATATAGGATGCTTCTCCCAAGTCTTTCATGGAAAACTATTTAGATAATCATACCTTGACTGATTGTAACATTGGGATATCATTCCCAATGAGGAGTATGTCATCCACATACAGAACCAAGAAAACTATGGCACTCCCACTAGTCTTCTTGTACACACAAGGTTCATCCTCATTTTTGATAAAGTCAAACTCTTTGACTATCTTATCAAATCGGATGTTCCAACTCCTGGATGCTTGCTTTAATCCATAAATGGGTTTTTTTAGCCTACATACCTGATTAGGTTTAGTCTCCAAGACAAAACCTTCTGGCTGTGACATATAGACCTCTTCCTTAAGGAAACCATTAAGGAATGTAGTTTTCACATCCATTTGCCAGATTTCATAATCATGATATGCTGCTATAGCAAGCATGATCCGAATAGATTTGAGCATGGCAATAGGAGAAAATGTTTCATCATAATCTATTCCCTGTTTTTGTTTGAAACCCTTAGCCACTAACCTGGCTTTATAAGTTTCGACTTGGCCATCTGCCCCAATCTTTTTCTTATAGACCCATTTGCATCCAATAGGGTTAACACCCTCTGGTACATCAACCAAAGTCCACACTTGGTTGACATACATGGAGTCCATTTCGGATCTCATGGCTTCCAGCCATCTGTCTGAGTCCCTACTCATGACAGCATCCGTATAGGTTAGAGGCTCATCATTTTCAATGATCCGGACTTTATTATTTTCAATAATGAACCCATACCTCTCAGGTGCATGACGCACCCTATCAGACCTATGGATAGGAGTGGTGTGTTCTGGTTCTATACTAACTATGTTATCATTAGGTTGAGATGTATCTATTTGTTGAACTTCTTAAAGTTCAATATTTCTCCCACTGCCCTTTTGTAGGATGAACTCTTTCTCCAGAAAAGTGGCATGCCTACTGACAAAAACTTTTTGTTCAGTAGGGTGGTAGAACAGATATCCTATACTATCTTTAGGATATCCAACAAATAGATACTTATCTGCTCTAGCATCCAGCTTATGTCCAAAATTTCTTTTGACATAGGCTGGACATCCCCATATCTTAAGATACTTAAGATTGGGTTTCTTACCCCTCCATATCTCATATGGAGTGCTAGAGACAGATTTAGATGGTACTCTACTTAAGATATTAGCCACGGTATCCAAGGCATATCCCTAGAAGGAAACAGGTAACTCTGTGAAGCACATCATGGACCGTATCATATCTAATAAGGTATAATTCCTCCTTTAAGCAACACCATTTAATGTGGTGTGTAAGGAGGGGTCCATTCAGAGATAATCCCCTTTTCTTTAAGGTGATCGAGAAACTCGGTGGATAAGTATTCACCTCCTCGATCTAATCGAAGGATTTTAATACTTTTTCCCATTTGTTTCTCTACCATACTTGATGGGGACATCAGCCTGCACGAATCTCGGAGCAGCATGAATTTCGGAGCAGCAAATAAATTTGAAGAATAAATTTAGGATTTATCTTGTATTTGAAATTTAAATTAGGATTTTGTTGGTTAGGATTGAGATATGGATAGGCTTATCTTATCCTATCTTGTATTTAAATTTGAGTTATCCCTATCCTGTATTCAAATTCAAATGAGGGTTATAGAGCTTATAAATAACCCCTCATTCCTATTGTAGAGGAGATAGAAGAAATTGAATTTTTGGGATTTGGTTTATCAGTTGGTTTGGCAGTTGTTGTTCAGGGCTATGGCCCATTATGTCTTCACCTGCGGGTGTTGATGTTGTCTTTAACTTCGAGACATCATAGGGGCGTGATGCCCTAGTTATCCCCCCATCTTCGTTTTCCTCCACGTTCTTTGAAATCCCCCTCATGGCTCCAGGAGTGACCTGGGTGGCAGGTGAAATATCCTGGGCTCCGCGTGTAGTGAGATGGGTGGTAGGTGAGATACCCTAGACTGTATGTAGTGAGGTGGGTGGTAGGTATAATGCCCTAGAGGTGTGAAGTCTCTCTGTGAGAGTGGGTTTCAGGGTTCGTGGTAGTCCATCCTCGTTATCTTCCATCCCTATTTTTTCCTTCGTCACCACCATAAAGAAATCAAAAAATAGAAAAAAAATAGGATACCCTAATCTTCGGCGACTTCTTAGCTCGTCGATGATCCTATCCCTATTCCGTCCCCCATCAACTTGGTATCAGAGCCCAAAAAATTAGGGTACATGCCATTTTTCTGAATCATCCTAGATTCCTCTCCCTCACTAGCCCCACTGTTCTAATCTCTCCGCTGTTCAACTACCGACTCCCAATCATTCCGATTGCCACCACAAAATACCATACGTCGCCCTCGTGCATGACATCCTTCCCAAATCACGGTCAGCTCCGGTCTGTCAACTCCCCAGCATCAACCGCCGAGGTCCATCAATGCCCTGCACCCAAGCCCCTCTCTTCTCTGCTGCCCGCGAAGCCCGTCTCCAACACAGCCTCTGATCAAGTCCCCCCCCCTCCACCCCCATCCTGTGACCCTCCCCAACGCCCCACCGGCATCGTCCGTTTGTGAAACCACCGCCAGCACCGATGGCCCATCAACGACCAGTGACTGAGAGCAGCGTAGAGGTATGACCTTAACTCCCTCTACTTCGACCCCATCAAGGAGTCGATCATCTCCCGCGAGATGCCGGCGCGACTGAGAGCAGCTGTCGATGGTGGCCCTCCTCCGCCTCTTTCTCCTCCGCGTGGTGGCGCTCTTAGCCTCCTTCCGGCCATTGATGGTGGAGGTCCTGGTGATGGAAGTTCGATCCCACGGGCGGACGGTCATTCCCTTCGCCGAGTGCTTCTCCCGCTGCCGCGATGACGAATCCTCCCCACCCAGATCCGAACGATATCTCCACCGGATAGCCCCTCCACCACTGACCGTGGCCAATGCACCGCCCGGTTCCTCCGGCATGCCAAATCCTTCATCTCCCCTACTGGAACCGTCGGATCCCCTGCGACCGTGACTCCTGCGACCACCATCTACGCCGCCATTCCCCTGGGCTGCCGCCATTCTCCGGAGCAGGGCCGTGCCGCCATCCCCCCCGGGCCGCCATCCTCATCCCCAGCCCCGTTGCCGACGATGCCCACCGTCGAAGCCTCTGTTTCTTGGTTTGTGAAGAACTCGCAGGAAGCCGCACGAACGTGAATGCATACCCTGCATTCGTTCACCGACTTCAAGCATGGAAGAAAAAAAAAGTGAAAAAAAAAGAAAAGAAAAGGAGAGAGAAAATTAGTGGAAAAAAATCAAAAAAAAAAGAAAAAAGAAAGAAAGGTGAAAAAAAAAAAATGAAACTAGCACTTTTGTTTTGATTTGGTTAGTTTCGGTTCGGTTCAAACCCCCTGAGCTGACTCGAACGGAGTCGAAGTTGCCCCACCTTAGGCGAATGATGGGGGACATCATGCCGTACAAGAATCTCGGCGCAGCATGAATTATCAGAGCAGCAAATAAATTTGAAGAATAAATTAGGATTATCTTGTATTTGAAATTAAAATTAGGATTTTGTTGGTTAGGATTGAGATATGATAGGCTTATCTTATCCTATCTTGTATTTAAATTTGAGTTATCCCTATCCTGTATTCAATTCAAATGAGTGGTTATGAGCTCTCACTATATTAATAACCCCCTCATTCCTATTGTAGAGGAGATAGAAGAAATTGAATTTTTGGGATTTGGTTTGTCAGTTGGTTTGGCAGTTGTTGTTCAGGGCTATGGCCCATTATGTCTTCACCTGCGGGTGTTGATGTTGTCTTTGTCCTTCGGGACATCGTAGGGGCGTGATGCCCTAGTTATCTCCCCATCTTCGTTTTCATCCACGTTCTTTGAAATCCCCTCATGGCTCCAGGAGTGACCTGGGTAGTAGGTGAAATACCCTGGGCTCTCCGTGTAGTGAGATGGGTGGTAGGTGAGATACCCTAGACTGCATGTAGTGAGGTGGGGGTAGGTATAATGCCCTAGAGGTATGAAGTCTCTCTGTGAGAGTGGGTTTCAGGGTTTGTGGTAGTCCACCCTCGTTATCTTCCATCCCTATTTTTTCCTTCATCACCGCCATAAAGAATCAAAAATACAAAAAAAAATAGGATACCCTAATCTTCGGCAACTTCTTATCTCACCGACGATCCTATCCCTATTCCATCCCCCATCAATACTTGATACTCTAAAAATTATCAAAGGCTTCGGACTTATGTTTCATAAGATACACAAATCCGTACCTTGAAAAATCATCATCATAAACGTGATGAAATATCCATCCTTGGCCTGAGTTGTCATAGGTCCATATACATCTGTATGTATGAGTCCTAATAACTCAGTTGTCCTTTCTCTATGTCCACTAAATGGAGTCTCTGGCCATTTTACCCATGAGACATGATTCACAAGTTCCTAATGATTCATAATCATAAGGATAAGGAAATTTTCCTTGTATAACATGCTAATCCTAGTCTCACTAATATGTCCAAGCCGACAGTGCAGAGTAAAGTATTGTTTACATCATCTCTCTTTCGTTTGGTTACTTACATGAAGTATATTATCATTAGTGGATAGAGTTAAAAGACCATTGCAAATACGCCACAACATATAATTTCATTAGAAAAGCTGATTAAGCAACCATTATTCATCACATTCATAGTATAACCTTGTCTAAGTAACAAGGGTATAGAAATGATATTTCTAATGACCTTGGCATATAGTAACAATCTCTCAGCTCTAAAATCTTCCCTGAAGGTAACTTCAAGATATAAGTCCCTGCGGCCTCTGCTTGGATGGACTCTCCTCCAGCACCCACAGAGCTTGAAGTCTCCTACCTTCAATACTCTAAGCCTCTGGCCCCTGCAATGATTTGCAGATATTATGACCACAGGCGGTATCCAACCCAAGTATTTGAAATGGAAGAATCCAATGACAAAATAGTATGAACTTCTTTCATACCTTTTGGTGCATCGATGCACCAGGCTTCACACCTACAAGGTAAGCCTTGCAGTTCCTCTTCAATGACCCGGCTTGCCATAGTGAAAGCAGGGTCATCTGTCCGGAGGCCTCTTTCCTTTCTTCTCTTGATGCCCCCCCTTTTTTTTTTTTGGGTTCAATCTCCTCTTGGAACCCTTTCTGCCTGACTTCTTCTTGTTGATCCCATCCACAAAAAGAAGTAGCGCCTATTTTTCTTTAAATGGCTCTCTACTATTTTTAACATGTTTAACAGCTCAGGCAAGGAAGTGTTAAGTTTGTTCATATGATAATTAAGAACAAATTATGAAAATGACTCCAGGAGTGACTGCAGGATCAAATCCTGATTCAACTCCCCATCCATAATAAAACCAATGACCTAATCGAGTGATCATGTCAATAACCATCAGTACGTGGTCTTGTACGGATGTACCTTCTGTCATTCTCGCATGGAACAACTGCTTAGATATCTCATATCTAGCAGTTCGACTATGTTCTCCATATAGCTCTTTTAGATTGAGCAGTATGGAGTTAGTGTCCATGCTATCATGTTGCCTCTGAAACTCATTGGTCATAGAGGCAAGCATGATACATTTGACAGTGAGTGAGTCATTTAGCCACATCTTGTATGTGGTCTTTCCTCTTGCAAGGCATCTTCCCCTAAAGGTTCCAAGGTGGGTATCAAGAATGTAAGAAAGTTTTCCTGGCTGAGTACTATCTTTAGGTTCTCAACCAGTCAACATAGTTCGGTCCAGTCAATTTATTAGCATCAAGTATACTACGGAGTGAGAGTGAAGAGGATTTAATCTACATTAACAAAGAACATAACATAAGTAAGCAACCAATGTTGACAAAACATAATAAATTAGGACTTAAACTTAATATGTCTCCACTATTTTATCAAGCATCATAACCCTCTATATGATGATCGAGAACCCTAATTGGTTTTCTTAGTGGGGTTGAGATCCTAATTCCTATAAAAGACCTTGGTGTACACAACAAATCTTTTATAAGTTCAAAGGTAGGAAAACTCTTTCCAATTGTATCTCATACAATTCTCAACAAAAACCTGGCCTCTAAAATATTAATAGCCTTGTGTGTGCACAACAAACTATAATATTTTTAGTTAAGTAAGACCCTTCATTCCTTTATAGTTATGATTGTAATAATAATATCCTTGTGTGTTCACAACAAAAAGTATTATATTAAATCATGCCATAAGCATCAAATGCACCAGGCCAAAATTGTGTTAGTTACCATAATAGGCCTTATGTATACACAATAAACCTAATACGGATCAAAACATAATAATGACCTAGCATGAAGGAAGGCCTAATGTAGTGAATATTACACTAAGCATATCAATCAAGAATTAAGTTAATCTTATTAGCCAGGTAAGTGGGAGAGTAGTGGGAGTCCCCCGTTACTTTCCTAGACACCAATAAAAAATTGACAGGTCAGTCAACAGAACCAATAAAAAACCATATCATCTTTACCGATCATGAACACTTTTCCTAGACACCGAATGATCAACTAATCATCTTGATTATTTGCTTTGGTATATGACACTACAACTTAATATAATTTTAATAGAGGGCAATTCAAACAGAAGCACATTCTAATATTACCATTCATCAACCATGCATCATATATTATTTTATAATGTGCCAAGTGTGTCATCATACTAGGATAACCATCTACCACATAATAGATCCACCATTATGCCAGGGCAACCTTATTTCAGTATGATGACTAGAAAGCTAAACATATCTCTATATCGATTAAGGTTTAAGTGAAAACCCTAACCAGTGACATACATATGAATAAACATATCAATCATATGTAACTTTTATTTTGTAGAGTCCTACAAAATTGGGCAACTTCAAATTTTATAGAGTCCTACAAAAATGGGCAACCTCAAGAGTCCTACAAAATTGGGCAACTTTAAATTTTGTAGAGTCCTACCAAAATGGGCAACTCAAGAGTCCTACAAAATTAGGCAACTTCAAGTTTTGTATGATTTAGCCCTAATATGTTGGCTCTGATACCACTGTAAGGGTTTTGGTGACCAGGACAGAAGCGTGGATTTCAAAATTTTATTATGAAACCACTACAAAATCCTTAACCCAAGACCTCCTTACTAGGAATTAAAACATACAAACATGCATATAAATATAAACTAGAGTTTAGGCACCAACCCGAACTGCTAGTATCCAATCTGATGAAGAAAACCCTGATTCATCCTTCTTCTCCTTCAGGCGCCCAAACATTTGCCCTCCAACGGTGATCCACACAAAACTCAGACCAAGGAGAACTCTTTCTTCAAGTTGCTTGGAGAAGTGGAATTCTTTCGGCAGTCTTTGGTCTATTGACCACTAGGACACCCTGTCCTGTTGTAGGGCACTAAAGACACTCTCCTAACCACTCTTGGTTTTAGGAAAAACCCTTCTCTAGGACCTCTTAGGCTTATGTCTAAAACAAAGCCTTGTCCTAGTAGAAAAGACCTTGTCTTAACAAGACAAGTCTTGTCTTAAAGAAAGGAGGGAGAGAAAGACACTCAGAAAATACTTCGGATGGAATTCTTCATTATCAGACTCATTTCACCACCCCCTATTTAAAGATACAAGAGGAGCATGTGATATGTCCTCCCATCAACTTATCAGATATGATTTTTCAAGATCGAAGAGAAGTTATCTAGCTTGAAAAATCATATATAGTAAGCCCATTCATGCACCGAAGGCCTTATTCACATCCCTTCTTTTATCTGGACGAATTCTCACTTGCCACATGTCAATTACCGGTCCCTAGGAAGCCATGAGGTGCCTCTTCAATCTCCAAATATTGGAGATTATAAAGAGTCTTGATAGCAGAAGGACTCTCCATCAGAACTGCACGCTACATGAAGAGTTGCGACTCTTCATGCACCACGCGTGCCATCCTTCTTCACACAAATTTCAAAGAATATTAACCAGTCAAAATATAGGCAATATGGGTGTCATTGGAAAGAGAATAAAATTTCTTTCTGACCATATAAATTATATTCAAATCAGAGATCTATAGCTCATTCTGTGCCCTTTGAAGTTAAGGTATCATTTAGGTACCAAGAGTCCCATGCCATTGGACTCTTCATGTATGGCACCTAAAATGCCCTTAAATCCAAATTAAATTAGATTTAGCTCTGATAGGCTAGCCCACTTAGGACTCAACCTAATTTAGGTTTTCCATAATTAGGTTAGCCAAATTAGCAAGCAACCGGACCCAATCCAATTGGGTTACGAATTTGGTTAGCCTACATATGCTAGTATGTAACCCGGCCAACCAATTAGGATCCTATGATATAATTAAATCATGAATGACTTCCTTGGCCAAGTCTCTGTTGTATGTGACCCATTGGGTTCCATATCTAGCTAGCAGTAGGTTTAGGTTTGAGCCGATTCGATCCGATCGAACCCGATTGACCTAATTAGGTCAAATTGGCTCACCTAATTATCCAATTTGAATCACACATCGAATTGACTCATGAAACCAAATCAATTGTTCATGAAGACCTATAAGACAAGATTGACGTCTAGCAACGTGTCATGCCTACCCAGAAGATGAGAAATTTTGATGGATTTACCAAATACCCTTCAATGGTGAGTTACCAAAATATCCTTCGATCTACTTGCACCCTGAATATGACTATGGATATGGATACTTATCAAATCCAATTTCATATTCATTCCTTGCTCAATCTGATAATGATGATTCATTAATGAACCTTTAGAAACTATTTCTAATGTTCATACTTTGATCAAAGATTTCTCGAATCTTCATTTGATTGAAATCATCTAGATGCGCTTCCCTCTTACTAAGGTTGATCGATTCCTTTTTGACCTACTCACAACCTCCATATGCAATCCACCATACCAGTATCACCCCATGCATGACTCAGTGTCATGATTAAGTGTGAACCAAAGTATGGATTCATGCATACAAGATACCATGGCAGTCTCAGGTCAAAGGACCACATGCACTACTCCCACTATGAGAACTATCTATTGACAAATATATAAGGTTCTTTTAGATGTTCTCAAGCTGGATCCATTCAGAGAACTCATTCTCTAATGAGCACCCACATCCTAGTATTAGTGTCAAACATAAGTGACTGTGAGATCAGTCACCCTCTCACCAAGCATACATAGGATGTGCTAGTCTTACCGGAAAACATTGATCCCTACCCAATATCCCATCGACCAGGAATATTCTAGATTAGGGTTTAAAAGCTTTAGGTCTCACTGGTATGATCTCATCATAACCCTAGAAACATAGCCCTAATTCTATGGGGTTCATCATATCTTAATAAAATTAATAATACACAGCGTATGATGAAAATAAAATACCTTTATTAATTGATAATGTCAATACACTGGTTTGGGATACAAAAGAAAATCCCATCAAAATACAACAATTCGATTGGCCTTTAGGGCATAATCCTTTCACTTGGTTGGTCTTATGAATGCTGGTATGGAGTTCCTGATCTAGTAGTCATTCAATACAAAGACTCGCTCTAGGGTTTTCTAGACCTAGAAGTCCAATGTAGTATGAATTGACTTAGTATAGATCAAGACTACAAATACCCTTTCAACTGGCCAGGTAAAAGATGGGATTGTGGGAGGCCCCCCCTGCTTTCGCGAGGATCCAATTAAGAAACCACAAATCCACTTAAGACATTTGCTTTTGGACCTCTAGCCTTAGACACTAATTTCCAGGATTAGATGAAGAAATGACTCACACTAGTCTCAACACACTAATTGAGCTTGACTTGTTGGTGTCCCTAATTCTAATTAGGTGCTAATAGATTTTAATTTAGGCTTAGGTTCGAATGCAAGGGTGGTTTTTTGGGCCAAGGAAAGGTAATGACCTCCTTCCCTTATCTTATGATTTTGTCGCCCTTAGAGTAAGTTATGCAATAATGGCATACATATGAAACCCTAATGCAATCTAATATTCAAAAGAAAATCTTTTTTTTTTGTATTTTATGATGTGTCGACTTGAGTTTCAGCTGGTTAAGCGATCAAACAAAGTGGCTTGGGTTTGGGGGTTTGTATGTGATTTAGTTTCAACCCAAACAAAACATGCAAAAATCTCAGCAAGTCTATTTTGTATGCAGGATTTTTTTAGGTTTTTGAATTCATAAAATCAGGAAAAAATAACAGAAATTAAGAGGACTAATCAGAGGTAATCAGTGCAAAAATCAGAGGGAAATAGTAGGGATTGGTTGGTGAATCAGACCTAGGTTCAGACAACCAATGTAGGTTTAGTGTGCAGAAACTCGGTTAGGGCTGTTTTCTTAGATAGGTTTCACTCTGTTTTGAATCAGAAAAATCTTAGAAAATTACAGTAAATAGTGGACTAAGCAATGATTAACTGTTACAAAAACCAGGATAAAACAGTGAAGTCTTAATGAAGAAATAGTCTTAGATTTCAATCCCTAACACAGAAATCAGCAAGCACAAATTAAGTCCTAAATGAGTTATCTCTTTGTTTTCTTCTTCACGGTCAAATCACAATAGCACCCCTACATACCATAGGAGATCCCATTGAATGGAACGAGAGGGTCTTGCAGTCCTACTTCTCTCCTATGACCGGACGGCCTAGGTGAAGCACCCAATCCGAGTACTTAAAGAGAAACATACTTGCTACCATTAATATGCTACTCATGCAACCATGCTTTGATACCAAATTTGATGTGGCATGAAAGAATGAATTTTAATTTAGAGGATTAATTAATTGATTGATCAATGATACCTATCTACATTAGCAATAATTCATATGTAAAGATGCCAAAAGTAATCAATGAAGGGACTACTTAATGAAATGAAACCTACTCGCAATATAACTCAATTCTAATCAAAGAAGAAGGGACCTAATGATTGAGAAACCATTAAGACCAGATATATGCCTTCATATGAACAAACTTAAGAGACTTGGATGGGTTTACTTACCAATGATGAGCACTTACTCTGTTGAAGAGAGATTAATTTCAGCACTCCATTGAGCCGCAACTGAACTTAAAGATTGTCACCACCAGAATGAAAACTCCATCCATTGTTGGCTCCAAGGCAAAGAATACCTCCTCTTTAACTCTGGATTGTAGGGGACCCTACAAAGAATGACATTAGAGACATGCTAAAGTGGAGGAAAATTGACAAAAGAGATCAACATGAAGAGTGGAGTGTTGGCTCTTCTATGTTGGACAGAAGAGGTCTTGGAGGAAAAGAAGCCGGCTTCCTTGGAGGGGAATTGACTCTATGTTGTGCTTGGAATGTGGACAGGTTGGCACCTCTTGAAGAAGTTTGAATGAAGGTCCTTGTAAGTTGGTAATGATGGATGGCTTTGGGATGAAGAGGGAGATGCCTATCTTTGATGAATTGTTGTTGTTGGCTTCAATGGAGTTGGCGATCTTGAGGCCATGAAGATGATGGCGTTGTGGGCTAATGTGAAGAGGGCTTTGTTTGGTAGACTAATACTTATAGGATGGCTAGGTTGAGCCTCACACTCATTCCCTCATGGAAGACAATTGCATCACACATATGGGAAAAAAATTGGAACTAATAAACTTTCATTCATTCACTCATAACATGCCATTACAAGAAGCTATGGAAAGGTATTCTTAGACCTTCCAAGATCTTTTGAAATTTTGAAATTCATGGAGGATTACATGGAGAAGATGGTGGGGAGTTGGAGAAGATGGAGGAGAGTTACAACTAATCTTGATTCATGGAGAATAATATGGGCCGGCCATTTTAAATTTGAATTTGAATGTAGGCGCCCAAGGGGAGGGGGGTGTGAGGTGTCCTCCATGTTGGCATGGCTTCCACTTAGGCTTGGTGATGTGGCAGTCCAACATGGACTAGTAGTTGGGATGTTACTCCAAGGTAGTTGCTTTGCTGATTTTATTCCATGTGCTGAGTTATCCCAGATAGCTGAGGTTATTCCAAGTGGCAGAATAAGTGCTGGAGTGTTGAGTTATTCCAAGTAGCAGAAAGTACTGAATAGCTAAAATATTGTAGTAAAAAATTGAAGTAGTAGTAGTAGTCAGATCTTTGGGTTATGGTTGAGCTAACTCTTGTGGCTTCAAATGGCTTGCTTCAATTTATAATTCAATCCGCAATGAATTTGACTGAAGGCATTTGTTGGTGTCTGCACCATTTTTCCCTGGGTGGCAAGAACTCGATCCTGTCGAGTATGGGTCAACTTGACTTTGGTAATGCTCCAATAAGTCCAGGTCAATTCGTTGTAGGTCCTCCTTAGTGATCCATGAGTTTTCAGATTCTGGCCGACCTTGCCAATGAACCAGATATCATTGGTAGTCCTTGTTCCTGGTAGTGACAGTCTTGTCATCCAGAATTTGCTCAATTTTGTCTCTCCTCTTTGGAAAAGTGGTTGGTGGACACTCAGGGGCAGGCTCACCACAAAAATAGGGTTAGGCCCAAAAGGCTCACTAGGTTTCATCATTGGCTCCTTATACTCTTTCAAGTCTGAAACATTGAAGGTCGAGCTGATACCTTGGTCAGAAGGTAACTCAAGTACATATGCATTAGGTCCAATCTTCTTTATGATTTTAAATGAGCCTGCACCACAGGCATGTAATTTTTAAAGGTTCCAGAAGGGAACCGTTTAGGTCTGAGTCTAATCATTATGTGGTCTCCTTCATAGAAATCTTTGATTCTCTTACGTGAATTAGCCATATGCTTACAGGTTTCATTGCTCAAGTTGATTTTCTTATTTATTTCTTTATGCAAGTCCTTAATATGATGTGCATATGACTCAGTAGACTCAGAAACTCGTGCATTTATGGGCAATGGGATGAGATCTATGGCATGTTGATTATCTCTTAAGGGTGGAAGGTGATTAGGAGGTCTTCTGGAAATACATCTTGAATCTCTCCTAGAAACCTTAGCACTTCCTGGGGCTATTCCTTATGGGTTTGATCCTGAACTTCCTTAGTTGACAAAATCCAAACAGGTGAACCACCGTTAAGCTCTTGCTCCAATTCCTTAGCATTGATCATGTTTATTCCTTGTTTCTTATCCCTTAGGTGACTTGATCCTCTCTTAACATTGTCTTTAGGTGGTGAAGAATTGATTACAATCTTCTTTCCATTATGAGTAAAAGAGTAAGAATTAGAACGACCATAGAGTATAGCATCATGATCATATAACCATGGTCAGCCTAATATGATGCTGCTTACTCTCATAGGAAAAAAATTATACCAAACCTTTTCTTGGTATGGTTGGATTTGGATTATGACTTGGCACCTAAATTTGATGGGAATCGAGGTCGAATCTATCCAGGATACCTTATATGAGTTGGGATGGGGTACAGTGGGCAATCTTAAGTTCTTGATGGTGTTGGTTGAAATGGCATTGACACAACTACCACTATCTAAGATGATCTTGCACACTTTTTATCCTATCTTGACAAAAGTTTACAGGATGCTAGTCCTACACCAATCTTCTTGCTCCTTACCCTGCATCAAGATGCATCTCACAACTCCTAGGATTTCTGAAGAGTCTATATCTCTTCATCCCCTTCATACTCATCAGCCAAGTTCACACCTGCCTCATATACTTCTTCCTCATAGTTTTCTATGGGTTCAGTAACTTCCTCTTCTACTTCTCCTATGTGTAACACTCTGGTGGGACATTGGCTTTATAGTGACCTCTTATGACATCTAAAACAATGGACATTTCCTCTCTTCAAACTTCAGGGCTCTTTCCTTTATCTTCCCTTTGATCTAATGGAGAGCAGGACTGGTTCTATTGGCTGGACTTGGGCTTGGACTTGGCCTATTTCCAGGAGGATTAATCCTAATAGACTTGGGTCGGCGAAATAAAGGTCTCCTTTGAAATCTCTCACAGTCCCTAGCAACTTGGTAGGCTTGGTATAGGTCATGGACCCCTCTCAGAAATAATTCTCTCTAGATTTTCTCGTGTAGACCTGCTCTAAAACTAGACAATGTTGCTGCCTCAGACTCGACCACATTGCATCTCATAACGAACTCATCATACTTGGCAACATATTCAGACACCATCTTATTTCCTTGAGTTAACATTGCCATTGATTCAAGAGTCTTTGTTCATAGGACATGGAAAAATACTTCTCTCTAAGCTTTACCTTCATAGCTCTCCAAGTGGCTATGGGCATATCACCCCTCTGTCGACTCATGCACTCAACATTATCCTAATACAATCTAGCCTGATAGACCAATCTAAGTTTAGCAAACTTAAATTTTCTATCTTTTGACATTTCGTACCAATCAAAGTATTGATCCATATCACCTTCCCAGTATATAAACACCTTAGGATTCAAGTTTCCATCGAATGTGGGTACATCTAGATGAATGTTTCTAAGGGCTCTCATCCTAAGCAACATAATCATGGTGAGGTCTCCTTTGATGTGGATCAAAGTATACTCCTAGTGTTGGACTCTTGGATGGACAGGTGCCAATCTGGGTGATTGTGGCTGAGTAGGGGTCATACGGGTCTCTTCAAGAGTTTCTATCCTCTATTCCATTTGATCAAACCTATTGTTTAATTACTTGAACTGCTCAGTCATAGTTCTTATTATAGCTTCTAGATTGGGGTCCATGGTAGTACTTGGTTGGTCTTGTGAATGCTGGTATGGAGTTTATGATCTAGTAGTCATTCAATACAAAGACTCGCTTTAGGATTTGCTAGACCTAGAAGTCCAATATAGTATGAATTGACTTAGTATAGATCAAGACTACAAATACCCTTTCAACTGGCCAGGTAAGAGGTGGGATTGTAGGAGGCCCCCTCGCTTTCGCGAGGACCCAATTAAGAAACCACAAATCCACTTAAGGCGTTTGCCTTTAGACCTCTAGCCTTAGACACTAATTTCCAGGAGTAGATAAAGAAATGATTCACACTAGTCTCAACACTCCTAATTCTAATTAGGTTGCTGATAGATTTTAATTTAGGCTTGGTTTCAAATGCAAGGGTGGTGTTTTTGGGCCAAGGGAAGGTAATGACCTCCTTCCCTTATCTTATGATATTGTCGCCCTTAGAGTAAGTTATGCATATGATGGCATACATATGGAACCCTAATACAATCTAATATTCAAAATAAAAATTATTTTTTTTTGTATTTTATGACATGTCAGACTTGAGTTTCAGCTGGTTAAGTGATCAAGCAAAAGTGGCTGGGTTTGGGGGTTTGGATGTGATTTAGTTTCAACCCAAACAAAACATGCAGAAATCTCAGCAAGTCTATTTTGTATGAAGATTTTTTTAGATTTTTTAATTCATAAAATCAGGAAAAAATAATAGAAATTAAGAGGACTAATCAGAGGTTAATTAGTGCAAAAATCAGAGGGAAACAATAGGGATTGGTTGGTGAATCAGACCTAGGTTCAGACTACCAATGCAGGTTTTCCTCCCCTTTCCCCTTTCCCCTCTCCACACCATTTTCCTCCCCTTTCCCCTATGCCATCCGAAGAGCTTATAAAAGCATGAGGCCAGACATAGCAAGGATTGACAGGCGGCAAGGAAGCAGTCGGTGGCGGGCCCTCTGATAAGGAGATCAGATCGGTGACGAAGTTATGTCTTGGCACTGCCAAGGGCCCAGATTGGGGGTGACACCCCGATCGAAGTAAGTTCCTCTTTAAGAGAGGAATAAGCCTCTCCGGGGAGAACCATATCAGCAGGGTCGTCAAATGGGGCAAGCCCACCGAGTGTTGGCAAGGTTCCTTCATGCACCGTGGATGTCAAAACCACGGTCCCAGCCATAGAAGGGAGGAGTTATGGGGGTGCGATGCATCCACCACCAGAACCAGGGGGCGAGGGTCCAGGGACCCTCTTTCCACCACCCTTCCCAGAATATTGCAGGTAAATATTGGTGTGTGCATAGTATGTCTACGCATGTCAGTCAGGCTGACCTTATACAAATTCTTCTTTGGCAGATCTCTCACAAGCTTTCTTTATTAGAGGAGAATGTTCGCGAGTTTATTGGCTTCGACGAAGGCCTTCGGAGCCAGGTGGCTTCAGCCGTAGTTGAAAGAGATGCTACTGAAGGGCTCCGGGTTGTCGCTGAAGAGAAACTAGGCAAGGATATCACCTCCAACAGTGCCCTAGAAAGGTAGCTAAGATGCTTGAGGCGTAAGCGGCCAACATGGTGGTTGACTTGCAGAAGAAAAGGAGGAAGGCAATCTTTACTGAATTGCTATTGAGAGATTGCCTTCAGGATGCTGAGGAGGTGAAAGCCCAAAAAGCTGAGCTAGAGGAGAGAATCGACAAGATGGAGACAGATCTCTCGATGGCCAATCAAAGGGTGGCACAGACTAGGAGAGGTCTTCCTAGGATGTTGAGGCTTACAAGAGCTCCCAAGCCTTCAAAGATGAAGTACATGAGGCAGCGGTGGAAAGCTACCTTCTTGGCCATTCTAACTGCTTGGGCAAGGTCATGAAGCTTTATCCTCACTTGGATTTCTCTCTGGCTATCATTCCGGGTGACAAGGTGGAGAAAATAAAAGCTCTAGCTGAAGAGACATTGACACCTCGTCGATGGAAGTGGGTGGCCGCCGAAGAAGCCTCCATCCTTGCTCCGGCTGCTGAACCAACCGATGAAGGATATAATGTTATTCTTCTTCTTTTCTTATTTTTCTTTCTTTTTAGCCAACCAATTGTAATGTTTTCTTCTGAAATGAAAGCTTTCCTTTTTTGGAACAATTGGAAAACAAAATGATCATCCTCTTTGGACTATTTTTTTTCAAATTAGTCTTCTTCGAATCGATCATCTTTGGGTTAATGCATAGAAGACCGATCGGTCACTCGATGATGAGTAGCTAAAAGATAGGATTTGAGGTCAGTGTCTTTAGCTTAAGCCGAAGATTGGCCTAAAGTGATGCTGTGGCGTTGTTGGATCGTCTCTGATTCCTCTAGTGCTAACGACTGGTTCAAGAAGGACCCGACCGAAACTTTGAATCGAGAGTTAGCCTTAGTTGAGTCCGCGTGTCTCAATAGTCAATCATCCATCATAACTGCCCCCTGATTCGATGATCATTCAGAGGACAGATGTCATTGTTATTGGCGCCTGGATGGAAGATTTTGAGTACATTCTTTATTATCAGTGCCAAACATGCTGGTATTCGAGTGACTGTGCTTCTGCACCCTTTGGGTGGTGTCCAGTCTTTTTTTCCTGAAGGTGGTCATTAATATCATATTGGCTTAAGCTACTCCAAATTCGAAGCCACTTCAACACGTGGCACTTTTCAGTTGGTTTGGTGTGAAGAATGGGACATGTCCTTTACAGGCACGAAGTGTCGTTAAATAGGATTCATCTTCCCAGTTTCTGAAAGCTATTCAAGTAGTAGAGAAGCGAGTCCTTCACCCAAAAGTTACTCTTCCCCTTCTCCTCCACATTGTGAAGATGAAGTTCAGCTTTGAGGATCTCCGGGAGATGGCCCGGAAGAGAGCTGCCGCCATAGAGCTAGGAGCGGGACCTAGTGAAACGGTTCGCTAGGGCGATGATGAATTTTTTTAGCCTGGAGAAGCAATCAGCTTGGGATGGAAGGTGAGGGCCCTGCAAGCATAGTTGGAGGAGGCCAAGGCTCAGGCTGCAGTGGCAGTCGTGGCAGCAGAGCAGGCTAGGAAGGAGGTGGCGGAGGTCATCACCAAGTTCCTGGTGTCGCAGGCCTTCAAGGATGAGGTGCTGAGGCTGTCCTGGATTCCTACCATCGGGGATTCCAGGAATACAAGTGCAAGGCCTTCCGCTTCTACGGTCTAAAGAGGCTGGACAACATCAGGCCCTCCATTCTGTATCCTAGGCAGGAGGATGATTCTGACTTTGAGGGGGAGTCAGAAACAGAGGCGAAGGTGAAACCTGAAGCCTTCCCAAGTGCCTCCTGGGGAGCTAATATAGCCCGCCGGCTTGGAAAGGGGTCGGCGGCCAATTTTTAGATCATCCTTTCCATTACCCTTTCCTTTCTCTTTTCTTTTATTTTCTTATTTTTTTGATTGTACAGTTTTTTTTTATCAATGAATGGAAATACCTTCCTTCCAAAATGATGTTAAGTGTGAACTCTTCGACATAGTAGATAGTAGAAGAGCCTGTACGATTACTTGGATCAGATTTGCCACTAGGATAGGCCAAATAAACCATCCTCGGGGCATCTATTGATAACAAAGTGGGTCGTTTGGACCCACTTCGGCACGTCCGTGGATTTGCCATAGGGTAGGATGCTTAGACCATCCCTATGCCTTCGGTTGATGCTAAGGTAGGCTAATTGAGCCCACCTTGATGCATCTTTGGATTACCATAGTAGGTTGTGTAAACCATCCCTACTCTTCGGTTGATGTAAAGATAGGCTGATTAGGCCCACCTCGGCATGTCTTCGATTTACCATAGGATACGTTGCGTAAACCATCCCGACGCCTTCAATTGATGTTAATGCAGACTGATTAGGCCCACCTCGGCATGTCTTAAGATTTATCATAGGGTAGGTTGTGTAAACCATCCCTGCACCTTCAGTTGATGTTAAGAAAGGTTGATTAGGCCTACCTTAGTGCGTCTCATATTTACCGTAGGGTAGGTTGTGTAAACCATCCTTGCGCCTTCAGTTGATATTAAGGCAGGCTGATTAGGCTCACCTTGGCGCATCTTCGGATTTACCATAGGATAGGTTATGTAAACCATCATTGCACCTTCAGTTGATGTTAATGCAGGCTGATTAGGCCCACCTCGGTGTATCTTCAGATTTACTATAGGGTAGGTTGTGTAAACAATCCCTGCACCTTCAGTTGATCATAAGGTGGCCTGGTTGGGCTCCCCTTTGCACTCATTGGGCATACTGATAAGGCAAGTAGATCATACCCACCTTTGCGCATTTTCATCGGTCTCATCGGATGGGTCACTAAGACCATTCTTGTGCCATTATTTGATGATAAGAATGGCTAACTAAACTTATTTTCAAATGAACTTTTATTGAAGTCTTCCCTGATGAGAACTCTTATTGATAGTACTTGCGAAGATTTTATACATTCCAAGGCCGAGATAGCACAACACCATCTAAAGTCTCGAGTCGATACGTTCTTGGATGTATGACTTCCTTGATTCGGTAGGGACCTTCCCAATTGGAGAAAAGTTTGCCTTGCTCTATCAGCCTGGATACTTCGGCCCTTCATAGCACCAAGTCTTCAGGATGAAAGATTCACTCCTTCACCCTGGAATTGTAATATCTAGCGACCTTCTATTGATATGCTGCCATCTTCATTTGAGCCTGAAACCTGGTACTTGGTAGCAAATCCAAGTTTGCCCTTCGGCACTCTAAATGTTCAGGTTCTTTGTATTTATGAATCCTCAAAGATTGCAATGTAACCTCTATAGGGAGGATGCTTCTATGCCATATGCCAAATTAAACGGGGACTTACTAGGAGCCGTTCTGGGAGTTGTCCGATATGCCTAAAGAATAGAATTCAACTCTTCGGCCCACAGTCCCTTGGCGTCATTCAGTTGAGTTTTCAAACCGTGGAGAATAGTCTGATTTGTCACTTCGGCTTCTCCGTTGGACTGCATGTGGTCGATAGAGGTCAACTTGTGGAGCACGTGGTATTGAGCGCAGAAGTCTGAACTTCGGGTTATCGAATTGCCTCCCGTTGTTAGTGACTATAGCATAAGGGATTCCAAATCGAAATATAATACAATTCTTCACAAAACTTTCAACTTTTGCCTTCGTAATGTGAGCTAATGGTTCGGCCTCAACCCACTTTATGAAGTAGTCGATGGCAATGATGACAAACTTCCGCTGTCCAGATGCCTATAGGAATGGACCAAGATGTCCATGCTCCACTTGGCAAAAGGCCATACTGATATCAACTGAGTTAGTTGACTTGCGGGCTGTCTCTGGACATTGGCATACCTCTGGCATTGTTGCATCTTCGGACGAAGTTAGTGGAGTCATTTTGGATGGTTGGCCAGTAATAACCCTGGCGTATTATTTTATATGCCAGGGATCTGCCCCATAGATGGTCTCCACATATACCTTCATGCACTTCACTTAAGGCATAATTGGCATCCGACAGCCCTAGATACTTTAGCAGAGGCTAGGTGAAAGATCTCTTGTACAAGGTTTTGTCCAAGATGACGTACTGAGATGACATCCAACGGAGCCTTTTGGCCTCTACTTTATCTTCTGGCAATGTGCCCTCATTTAGGAACCTGAGGATGGGGTCCATCCAACTAGGCTCATTCTCAATCTGATGTACCCTTGGAGTCTTTTCAGCTATACTTGGAACCTCGAGGTGTTTTATAAAGGTACGACCAAGGGAGTCTGGAGTAGTGGTGGCGAGCCTGGATAGTGCATCAGCTTGGGAATTTTTTGATGATGGCATATGAGTGATTTCAAAAAATTCCAACTATGAGGGCAGGGCCCTTACTTTCTCCAAGTACTGAATCATGGTAGGATCTTGGACTTCAAATCCACCTTTGACTTGGTTTACCACTAGTTGGGAGTCCGAAAAGATCTGGATCTTTCGAATCCTAGATTTTCAGCAATTCGGAGTCCCGCAAGGAGGGCTTCATATTTGGCTTGATTATTTGAAGCATGAAAGGAGAAGCGAAGTGTGCACTCCACTGTGTGCCCATCCGATTCGGCTAATACGAGGCTCGCTCTACACCCAGTATAGTTAGAAGCTCCATCCACATAAAGTACCCAGACAAACTCCACATCCTTCAGGTCGGCTCCATCATCTTTGGCCTGTTGTGCACTATCTTCAGGCTTCCATGTGCATTCAACTAAGAAATCTGACAACACCTGTGCTTTCATCACCAATCTGGATTGGAAGGTGATATCAAATTCACTCAACTTAACAGCCCACATAGCTATCCTTCCAGAAGTATCAGGACAACGGAGAATGGCTTTAAGAGGCTGATTAGTCAGGACCAAGATAGTATGGGCATGAAAATAAGGCTGCAGGTGCTTCACTGAAATCATCAATGAGTATATAAGCTTTTGAATCTTTGGATATTTTACTTCAGCATCGTGCAAGATCTTGCTAATGTAATAGGTCGGCTTTAGAGATTATCCTCTCTTTCCGGATGAGAACCGAACTGACGGCCTTGTTGTAGTAGAGAGGTACAAATAGAGAGTTTCTCCTTCTTAAGGTTTGGAGAGCAGTGGTGGGGCCTCCAGATACTTCTTCAATTCATCAAAGGCAAGACGACAGTCCTCGATCCATTCAAAGCTTCGGGACTGTCGGAGCACCTTGAAGAAAGGGAGATACTTTTTAGCCGATCGGGAAATGAACTGGCTTAAAGAGGCGATTCTTCTATCAATTATTTCACTTCCTTCTTACAAGAAGGATGTCTCATGCTTCGGAGGGCCTGGATCTTTTTGGGGTTGGCTTAATCCCTCGTTTGGTAACAAGGAATCCCAAGAATTTGCCTGAGATTTCCCGAAAGTACATTTTGTTGGGTTTAGCCTCTTTTGGTGGCGTCTTAAAAAACTAAAAGACTCTTCCAGATCTCTAATATGATCTTCTTTAAGGAGACTCTTCACAATCATGTCATTGACATAGGCCTCCATATTTTTTTCCAATTGTTCTTTGAGTACTTTGTTGATCAGCCTTTGAAATGTAGCCCCAGCATTCTTTAATCTGAATGGCATCATCTTGTAGTAGTAGAGACCTTTCTCTGTGACAAAGGCTATCTTTTCTTCGTCCCGAGGATCCATTCGGATCTGGTTATATCTAGAGAAGGCATCCATGAAGCTTAACAGTTGTGACCTGCAGTGGCATCGACCATTGGTCGATCTTTGGTAGAGAAAAGCTATCTTTGGACAAATTTTGTTGAGATTTGTATAATCGATGCAGATCTTCCACTTACCGTTAGCCTTTTTTACCATTACATATTAGTGAGCTATTCGGGATAATGTTTTTCTCGGATGAATCCGACCTTGAGGAGTTTGTTCACTTCCTCGTCTATCACCTTCTGCCTCTCGGGGGTGAAGTTTCTCTTCTTCTGCCAAATTGGCCTGTAATCAGGGGCAACTTCCAAACGATGAGAAATTACTTTGGCCGAAATCCTAGGCATGTCTGAAGCTGACCAGGCAAAGACATCAGCATTATCCTTGAGGAAGCGGATTAGCCTTTTTTTGTTTCTTCATCTAGTAGACTTCAATCTGCATAATCTTGGTAGGGTCTTCTTTGGTCGATTTTACTGAAATAGTTTTCTCCATTGGTTTGCCGCAGTCTTTGGTGGGTCCCTCGGGTCCAACTGGTCTAGAGTTATGGGATTAACTGATTGTTATCTTGTATCATCAGACACTATCGTGCCATTTTTCAGTCTCCTTTCGCTTCCCCGACTCCGCTCATGATGGGGAAATGCACCAGGAGGTAATAAGTTGACACAATGGCCAAATTTGTTTAAGGTAGGCCATCCCAAAATCACATTATAAGTCGAAGTAGTTCGGACCACTGTGAAGTTGATGGGGAGTGTCTTCTGTAGAGGTTCGGTTTCGGGGGTGACGGGCAGTATTATTTCACCCTCAACATCAACTTGATTGCCTCTGAACCTAGTTAGTGGCACAGGGGACTCTATTGCTTGTTTTTGGGCAAACACATTCTAGAGAATGCATCATAAAGTAAGACATCTGTTGAGCTTCCATTATCAATTAGAATGCGTCTTACATTATATTTGGCCACAATAGTTGAAATTACAACTGGGTCATCACGTGGGAGCTGAACTCCCATGAGGCTATCATTAGAGAAAAGTATGGAGTTGTTATCCTTGAGCCATTTCGGAGCATCATCTTCAGCTCTCCTCCAGTTGATTTACCAATGTAGCATTCCCACCCTTCCATCAATGGGTCTTTGGTAAGGTAATTCAGCTTCTTCAGAGGCCCTCTGGGGGTCGTGGCCTTAGGTCGAGATTTTGGGTGACCGAGTATCAACCCAATAATCTCTCTTAATAAGATCTTCAATGGCATCCTTGAGTTGGATGCAGTCCTCAGTGTTGTGGCCATGGTCCTGGTGGAATCTGCAATATTTATTTCTGTTCCTCGAGGAAGAGGATGCTTTCATGGGATGCGGCGTTAGAGATAGCTTTCTTTTTCTCTCTCCATCAGAAATTCGGGGATTAATCACTCAACCAAACATATAAAACATACAAAAAGAATTGCATGCATATTAGTCCCCCCCCAATTTGGTATCAGAGCTTAGATTAGGGCTTGTTTCTGTAATTGTTTTGTCCATATATGCTCTGTTAGTTTAATTATTTCTCTCTAATAAAAACTACAAAAATTCTAAAATTTATTTTTTGGATTCATCATAATCCACAGTAATTTTAAGAATTCTCAGATTTATTATGGCCCTGTGAATTTTATGCAAGCCGAAATACAGCCTGTAAATTTTTGGCTCTATTTTTCAGCAAGACAAGTTTTGGAAGTTTTAGGGTTTTGTTTAGCATCTTTTGCATATCTTTTAATTTTAGTATATTTCTTGCATATTAGGCCATTATTTGCAAGTTTTCTTCTATTTAAAAAAATACCAAAAAAAATTACATATTCTCAAAAATACCAAAAACATCTAAACCCTAATTTGCATCCTCATCTTCCTGCCATCATTGCATAATTTACTTTTAAGGGCACTCTTGCTATATCAGATGGGGGGAGGATTTGATCACCTCTCTTAGCCCAAAACCACATCCCTTGCATTCGGTCCCAAGCCTTAACCTAAAATTAACTAGACTTAATTTGCCCTAGTGGGCTAGGGACACCAACTGGGGGGTCCGGGCTACGTGTCAGATCATTGTGTCAAGCTAACCTGTGTGTGCCTTATGCTTGGTGTCTAGAATGGTGGTCTAGGGATTCAATCCCGAAGGGCTTGTATGCTGGTCCGCCTACCTGGCCAATCTCTGATTGGTGTATAGGATTGGCAATCAGGGACCTAACACTCCCCTTACACCTGCCTGGTTGAGTACAGGGTTACTATAGGCTAGTTTGCCACCCTGATTGAGCATCTAGTTTGGACTCTAGGTCTAGTCAGCTATAGTCGGTCTGATCGAGTCTTGCATGAGTACTAGATCAGGAGTTTCATATCACCCACCTCCTTCACAAATGTCTGAACCCATGGAAATTTACAAGCCCAAATAAAAGCCCTAGCTGATCAAATGGCCCAGATGGCTACCCAGATAACTACCCAGATGGCTACCCAGATGACCCAGTTAACTCAGTCTCGTATTCAAACCAATGATAGAATTGACCATCTTGCCAATATGTTTGATCAGTTAAAAGTCCGGGTAGGGACCCCAAGAAAAACCCATGGATCACAGTCTGAGCCAGATCCTGATTCCCGTCAACCTAGAAGGACCCCAAATCCTGATCTATACCATGAGGTCGAACCTAGGAGAGCCCCTTATCCTGACCCGTACTACAATCCTCAACCTATGAGGACCCCAAACCCTGATCCATACCTTGAGGCTGAAACTAAGAGAGCCCCTCATGACCCAATCCCTAAGGTTAGTCCTAGAAGACCCAATCAGGATTTTATAGATGAGGAAGATAGATCCTATTTACCCTCTCCCTATAAGCCTAATATACCCACAACCTATAGATCTTATGACTCCAAATCCTATGAACCTAGAACCTATGAATCCATAACCTATGAACCTAGATCCTATGACTCTAGATCCCATGATCATAGATCCTATGCACCCACACCCTATGAGCCTAGTAGACCCAAACCCAATATTCTGACCCATATAGGGAGTCCAACCCTAGGAGAACCCAATATTCTGATCCATATAGGGAGTCCAACCCTAGGAGAACCCAGTATTCTGACCCATATAGGGAGTCCAACCCTAGGAGGACCCAATATCCTGACCCATATAGAGAGCCCAACCTTAGGAGGACCCCATACCATGATCCATCCTTAGAACCTGACCATAGAGCTGACCCAAAATCCTATGACCCCAGATCCTATAATCCCCTGACCCATAGATCTGCACCCTTGTCCTATGAGCCTAGGGAGCCCATAACCCCTAGGTATCAATCTAGTACTAGTCATGCTTCCCCTAGTCAACTTGAAACCCATAGGATTAGTACCCCTAAATATGAGCCCAATAGTGAGCCACTACCCCTTAGGCAACCTGAACCTACTAGGATTAGTGTCCATAATTAGAAACCAGGACCTAGCCAATTTTTCCCTAGCCGACCTTCTCCAACCATTCCTGAGATTGACAAGGCTTACATTAACGCGGAAGTGTATGAAGCTGATGCGAGCCTAGTGGATGAGTATGAAGGAGAAGAGGAGACACCTTTAGTAGACCTAGAATTTGCTGGCCCAGTAGATACCCAGGTAGAAACCAACCCAAAGCTAGTTGACCTTGACCACATCCAACCTAAAGCTATAATGGAAGAACAAATAGAGGAAGAGAACCTAGGTACTGCTGCTAGAAGCTTACCTGAGGAAACCATAGAGGAGAGCCAAATTATAGAGTCTAGTCCAAAAATACAAGAACCAGAAGAATTTATTAAGGACCTGATCTCTTTGAATCAATACCTTCAAGATAAGTCCCCTCCTATAGTTCCCATTAAGGACCTCTTCCCCGAAATTGGCGACCCATCCTTCCATTATGCAAACCTTGTAGATATAGCTCAACCTCGTAAGGTTAACCTCATTAGTCTAGGATTAGTCCCTGATGCCCCTTCTTTTATCTTATTTTATCCAACTAACCTTGAACCTTTTTCCCTACCCTACCAGACTAATTTTGAATCCACTTCTATTTTCTGCCTTTTCCAGACACCTCCAGCATTTCTACAATCATTAGATTGCATTTAGATGAAATTAGCATACTGCATGCATTCATTACGCATATTAGGTTTGCATTATACTTCTGGCATACCCTTTGGCATTTGCTTGGAGTCCATTGTAAATACTCTTGTGCACACCACACTAGGGTCAGACCTAGAGAGTCTATAGTCTCTTAGGTTTAGGCCCATAAAAGTCTAATAAATTTCGTTCGATAGGAATGCAAAGTCGAGTCTATTAGGTGTTAGTTTGAGTCCTTTGCATCATTTTGTTAGGAGTTTGCATGTGCCCAGCATGTTCACCACCTACACTAATTTAAAAACAAGGCTAATTCCCGAAGATGGATCAAAGAATTTGATGTAGTGGATTCTATCTTGGTTAGGCTTAGGCTTAAAAGGAGCTTCATGCTTGCAGAGCTGGACCTTTTAAAGTGATAGAGAAGGATTGGAACAAATGCCTATGTGTTAGACTTGCCTTCGGATATGGGCATTAGTTCTACCTTCAATATTACAGACCTGGTTGAGTATAGGGAACCGCGTAGCAATACTAGTGAGACCTTTGGACCTATTTCTTTTCATTATGAGTGACCCTAACCCAGAGTGTCCACTAACAAATTGGCCTGAAAGAGGAGAACGGATCGAGCATATCCTGGACGATCAACCATCACGACCCAGGGCCATGACTATCAACGCTTCCTGGTCCGATGGCAAGGCCGGCCAGAGTCAGACGATTCGTGGATTTCTCGAGAGGACTTCCAGCACCTCAACCCAGACCTCCTCGAGAGATATGTGAGCCATCTTGATCTTCACTCGACAGGGTCGAGTTCCTCCCACCCCAGGAGAATGGTGGGGACACCGGAGGCACCAATAAGACAGAGGCTTTTCAACCCTCTATGAATTGATCAATAATTTATGAGTCCATCTGTATAAGGGCTTAGCCCATCTGAGTCCTTTTTAGTTGTTGTTTGAGTCTTTTAAGTTGTTATTTCAGTTCTGTACTAGTCAGCTTATGTTGAGCTAGTTCAGTCCAATGCTAGTCAGCTCATGTTGAGCTAATTTTATTTTTTTGAGTCCTGTCCAAGCATACTGAAGACTCAAGACTATATCATACAAGTGAAAACCAAGTTCAACTAGATTGAAGACATGGAAGTATAGCCCAAGTCCAACCCAGCTTGAAGATTTGAAGACCCCAGGAGGAAAATTCAGAAAACCCTAATTTCTTACAATGCCCTCCAGATGCCCAGATTCCCTTCAGATGCCAAAGTATATTCATAGATAAGGGCATCCATGATTCCAGAGGTCCATCTGCATCCTAGCCAAAGAAATGAAGCCCAGGTGCCAAGCCCAAGCCCTTAAGAAGCAAGATACCATGGAATATTCCTGCTACCTGGCTACCAGGCCACCCCAGCTTCCAGAGGCCCAAACCCATGCACCCGAGCCCCTTTGGGCCAGGCTTTTTCCGCTCCTAGAAGCCCAACATGCCCCCTAGGCATCCTTGGGTGTTGGCCAAGTCAAGAGAATTTTTAGGATTTTTTCTTTCTAATGTTTCCTGATTTTCTAGCTAGGGTTTGAGAGGAAAAGGATTCTTATGTAAAGACTTATGTACCCTTACTTGGAGCCCAAGGTTAAGGGTCTATTTAAGGGACCCTAGCCTCTTGTATGAAATCTAATTTTTGATGAATGAAAACCTTGAGTTCTTCTATTGAGTTGTGTGATACCCGCTGTGTGCATAAAGGGGTTTGCGAGAGTTTTTTCTTCCCAGTGCTGCAATCATCTTCCTGCTGCCAACAAACATCTCAGATCCCTGGATGCCCACTCAAAAGAAAACTTCCCTTGCTATTTTTCCTTTGTTTCTTGTTCCTTTGTGAGTTTTCTAACCCCTGACAGGTCATTTACAGGTCCCGAGTTCCTACGAATCCAACGACTCCAGCCAAGCCTCAATCGGATCACCGAGAAGAAAGCCGGGTATCCACGGGTCTTTGGCTCGATTTCCAGGCCGCATCCATCGAGGAACGAGAGACCCTTTTGCTGCAATCTTCACAGACATTGTCAGGTACACCCCCTCTACCTCCAGTAGTTTTATTGTAGGAGAACTTGCCCTAACCGAGGCTTCTCAGCCCCGGCGATCCTTCTTTTCTACTTTTCTAGGTCCTAATCTGCATGCTGATCTTCTAAAATTCATATAAAATTCCCTACAACTTATTTTAGTCTGAAATTCGGGAATTAATCACTCAACCCAACATATAAAACATACAAAAAGAATTGCATGCATATTAGTCCCCCCATCATATTGTTGCTAGGTAATTAGATCACATCCTCATACACCCATTTCATCAAATTCGTCCCCAATCATATCCCTCTCTAGTAAGAAATTTCTTTGAAAATTTAACCTTGGGGGAAGACCAAATCACATCTTCAATTAAGGGGGTAGATATCACTATAGATGAAGAAGTTTTTAGCAGAGTTTTGCATTTACCCATTGTTGGAAAGTGTCACTTAGTTTTGAAGAACAAATAGGCTGTCTTAAGAACAATTTTGGAAAGAAGGGATGTTAG
This sequence comes from Areca catechu, assembly GCA_021397845.1. Classification (NCBI taxonomy): domain Eukaryota; kingdom Viridiplantae; phylum Streptophyta; class Magnoliopsida; order Arecales; family Arecaceae; genus Areca; species Areca catechu. The sequence continues at coordinate 45,126,260 of CM038038.1, forward strand.
TGGGATTGTGAACTTGCAAGCCAACCAATTGTCCTTAGAGATGAGGCTACTCCATAATTTCATATTTAAAATTAACTTATCTAGAGTAGATAAGTAAGTGAAAGAGACATGGTACTCATGAGCTATCTTATTAAGGGGGAGCAAATAAACCTCCCGTCTATCATGTTGTCTCAGATGTAAGATGCAGCAAGAAAAGCGAGGGCATGCCTTCCTTATGGAATGGCATTTACACTAATTTTTAGGGAGTTTGGAGTGGACCTATCAGATGAGGATTCCAGACCATTACTACACACAGATATATACACCGACAAGTCTCTTCACCATATGGGTTGCCACATGATAGATGGTCAGTGGGTGAACAAGACCTCAGGTCAGAGGGTCATGCATCATTCTTCTGATGATGAGGCTAGGCCTGAGACTACTGCTACTGCTACTACTGGAGAGGCTGAGTCTGATGGAGATGATGACACTGAGTCTAGTGATAGTGATGACTCTGCAGATGAGGAGGCTGAGGGATAGGTTGAGATGGATAGACAACCTAACAGTCCGAGGACTCCGCCAGGGCCATCAGCTATACCTTCACACCTTTGACTTCAGCTACTGTTACTCAGACCACCATTTCAATTGAGCAGCTCTCACAGTCCACTGAGACTCTGACTGGCACCTTCAAATCGATGTTTGGTGATCTTCACCAGACACTTAAGAGAGGCCTAGAGAAGTTTCGCATTGAGATGAGTGAGTTGACACTGAGGATGGAGTCAATGGAGATGGGTCAGAGGATGTAAGATGATTACAGGATAGATCTTACATAGCTACGTTCTGACTTCGGTAGGCTTCGAGGAGCTGCAGATTCTTTTGCCAGAGGCCAGGCTGTAGCATTGCATGATATTCAGCAGGAGGTTCACATGATGGGGATAGAGATGAGGACTATTCTACTCTTCATCATTGGAGTGCATTCTGGATCCGGAGCTTCCACTTCCAGACAGCCACCTCCACAGCCCTCACCCACACCTAGACAGCCTCCACCACATGCCGACAGCCACCTCCTTCGCCTAGGACAGGACCAACATCTAGGACTAGGACTTCTAGAGGACCTGCCCCACATATTAGGAGTTCTAGAACCTATGCTTCATAAACCCTAAATTTAGACTCTAGTAGTAGTGAAGAATAGCTTGATATTGGTTATTGTTGATTTATCTTGTTTTGATTACAACCTTTTGGATGTATTTGTAATGTATCTTTTTGAAGTAATGACATATATACTTTCAGCAATGTGCAATGTCTTATTCATTCTATTTTATCTTTTTGTGATGTATGTAACCTTGAACTCAATAATTGATATATTGAAAAAGAAAGAATGTTAACAATAATATGAAGAAAACAAAGAGAAGGTGAAATTATCTCAAAATAGCTTAATATTCTTGTAGTATTTCAAAAATTATTGATTTACATGAAAAAGGGGAGTAGTAATTATTTATTGATTTGTAGTCCTATAATGCATGTTAAAGAAAGATATTTTTGTTGATGATAAAAAGGGGAGTAGTACTAATGATGTGCATGAAAAATACAACTTCTTGGAAGACATTTTATGGGAGTAGAAGTTATTCATGCACGAAATCTAATAGAACTTAGCTTTGATACATTTTATGCATGCTCTGATACATTTTGGATGCTCTAAAATATTTTGATACTAAATTAATGAAAATTAGCTCTGATGCTTTTTGATACTTAATTAGCTCTGATACATTCTAAAGCAAATATACATTTTGATAAATGTTAGCTCCGACACTTTTTGATAATATTGGATGTATCAATATTGGCTCTGATACATTTTGATACTTTATTGATACATACCTGATACATATTGATACTTACTGATACACATCAATTTAAATCATATACAAGTCACTTTGATATTTCTAAGTGTTTATATATACTTAATTGTAAAGTTTTTCCATGCCCAGTATTTTGTCATCATCAAAATGGAGAAGATTGTTGACCCCTGGAATGATTTTGATGATAACAAAATATTGGAGCATGAATTTGATACTAACTATTTTCAAGTGTTTAAGAAGTTTTTGTAGGATGTTTCAAATGAACAATATTCTTCCTACAATTCTAAAATTATTGTAATGAATCAAGTTTTTCATAGAAAATGATCATGTACTGAAGAGCCCAAGAAAATTTAATGTATATTCTGTGTAAAAAGGGGGGGGGGGGGGGGGGGGGGCGTAATTTTATGTAATTTATAGTTTAAATTTCTTAGATTAGGTTTAAAAGAAGTTTGAAAGTGTTTGGAAGCTGTTAGAAGAAGTTTGAGGAAGTTTGGAAGCCTTCCGAACAAAGATCACTCGAGCCAACTCAAAAGCATAGAGCCGACTCATTGTTTTTGCATGGTACAAGCTTTTCTGATAGTTTCCCAACTAAGCCAACTCGATGAAGTTAGAGGCGACTCGTCCAGAGTACCAAATTATAGTTTTGAGAAACCAGACAACCGAGCTGACTCGATGAGCAACCGAGCCGACTCTTCTAGAGTGAGTGATTTTCAGTTCTAAGAAAACAAGTTAGGCGAGCTGACTCGATCCAACTGAGCTGACTCGAATCCCAGTTTCTGGAGGATAATGTCTAGTTCCAGAATTGATTTTTTGAATCCAAAAAGTGCTCCAATGGCTAGTTCTTATTTCCCAAAGGCACTCCAATGGCTATTTTTAGATGGGAACAATTAGGGGAGCTATAAATAATGGATTTGAATGAGTTTTGAAGAACTTTTATGAGAGCATTGAATATTTAAAAGGAGCATTCAAGCTAGAGCTCAAGACTTCACCAAACTCCTATCAATTTCTTGAGTCATTTACTGAAGAAGTTTGAAAGCCTTAAAGAGCATTGAAGGAGCAATCAAGAAGGCTTCTCAAAGAGCTTCAAATGCAACCATCCAACAAAGTTTGGTTTGTCTTTAGTGTTGCTTTCTTTGTAACTCTATTCTTGAGTTGTTCCAAGTACAGCAGGGGCAGTAACTTGTGATTTGTTTAAGATTTTTGGTGAGCCATTAAAACCAAGTTTGGGTTATTAGTCAGCCTGTGAAAACTAACATTGTATTGGATTCTTGGTGATCCCGGTGTAAAACTAAGTTTAGGTTTTGGTTTGTGAGCCCAGTGAAAAACAAACTGGCTGTATTCTTGAGAAATAATAAAAAATTTCAAGTGGTATCTTGGCTAGTGGACATAGGAGCTAGGTTACTCCAAACCACTATAAAATTTGTGGTGTTTGTGCTTGCTTTTGATTGTGTTCTTTGACTTGCTTCTGCATTTAATATTCAACACATTTCACTCACCACTTAAAAATTTTCAAAAGGCATATATTTAGGAAAAGGTTTTCAAACCCAATTCACCCCCCTCTTAGGTTGGTCAATTGGGCAACACCCATACAATCAAGATGCGATCATGCTGCTATTGAGGAAGGACCTTAGTGAATGGGTCTATTATGTTGTTTTTCATATCTACTTATCAATGATCATATCTTGTCTTTTAATGATTTCACGAATGAGATGGAAGTACCTTAGGATGTGCTTGGACTTTTGATAAAACCTTGGTTCCTTAAGTTGTGTAATAGCTTCAATGTTGTCACAATGAAGTGGCACCGGATGTTGTATCTCAAGAACTACATCCAATTCTATGATGAACTTTTTTATCTAGATAGCTTCTTTAGCAGTTTCACTAGTAGCAATGTACTCTGCCTTAGAACTGAGTCAGCTATAGTTTACTGCTTAAACATTTTTAACTTGCTACACCACCATATAGAGTAAATACATATCCTAATATGGATTTGCTGATTGAAAATTATAATCAATATAGCCTTCTAGTTTAAATCTGATCCACCATATATAAGAAAATTATATTAGTCCTTTCTGGTACTCAAAAATGTTTTCACAGCTTTCTAATGATCCTCCTTTGGATCAGCCTAAAATCTACTTGCTATGCCTAAAGTATAAGCAACATCTGGTACATAACATGGCATAAATGATTAATCCGACAATCAAAGCATATGGAACTTTACTCATCCCTTGTCTCTTTAAGTATTTTAGGAGACATTTTCTTAGAAAAATATATGCCTTGACTTATAAGCAGGTAACATCTTTTACTTTCCTCCAAGTTGAATCTTTTCAACACTAAGTCTATGTACCTGGACTATGACAAGCTAAGCATCCTCTTAGAACTATCTCTATAAATCGTTATACCAAGTATATAAGATGCTTCACTCAAGTCTTTCATGGAAAACCTTTTAGATAGCCAAGCTTTGACCAATCATAACATTGGGATATCATTCCCAATGATTAGTTTGTCATCATCAAATACAAGATTAAGGATATAATGACACTCCCACTTGTCTTCTTATATACATATAGCTGATAATTAAATTATATTTAAGTATTAATTTAAGAATTAAATTATTTTTATTTATTTAAAATTGATACTTTTATATATCTTTTGTGGAAAAGTAGGTTGCCAATATAAAGAGCTCAATTTATGGGTTCAAATAAAAAAATTAAAGCAAATCAGACTTAAAATGAGCCCAAAATTGAAATTAAAATTTATAAAGAGTTTGCATGAATTTGAGAGCAGTCAATCCACCATAGACCAGCTGCTTGGTTTACGAAATGCCTGAATGGTCTGTAGCAGCCATTGTCATTGGTCCATGACTTAGAATCATGGACCAGGGGAGATTTGGGCCTCATTGTGCTTGATGCTGCTACTTGCCGTCAACACCACTAGCCTGAGATGCTAGGAGCCGCTATGCTACCACCGGCCACTACTGCCCATCGTTGGGTTCTTCTCCATCTTAGTCCTACCACTACTTCCTTTCCTATTCATGAACCACCATAGCTTGCCATGTCACTGTTGTTCATCGATGCCTGTTGCCAACTTGAGACAATCTCAAGAGACAGTGCTGCTATCTCGTCAACTAAGCTTCCATCATCCCTCCATAGTCACTGTCGAGACCAAGCCCTGTCACCCCACTATCCATCACTAGCCTGAGACAAACCCGAGTGCTTGCCACCACCTATGCAGCCATTGTTACTCTCTCCCACACTGTCGACACCTTGATTTGAGCCTTCCATCATCGATCATCTTCCCCAAATATTGCTACCTCCCATGATCTCTATTCCATGCCACTGCCTCCTCCCAAACTACTGCCATCCATCTCAATGTTGTCGGCTGCCAAACCCACCATCAATCATCCTCTTTCCATCACCACCACCCATTGCCAATACTGGGAGGAGCAATCCAACATGATGACAGCTAGGAATAAGCCTTGGGCTTGATCCAACGACCTAAGAAGAATCTAACTGAAGGGATAGATGGGTCTACTTGACATGATTTGGCTCTAATTGCATGATCTATGGTAAGTTTTAAGTGTCCATTCTCTATCCTGTGACTAAAGATCTATGGTCAAATAAGAAGTTGGAAGATATTTGGAGTTTGATTTCAAGAAGTATTGGGTCTATTTCCTATTTAATTGGTTACCTATCCTGATGGGTTTCTTAAGGGTCATCATGCATGTATGATGCATAGGATTTCAAAAATTTGCACAAAGAAAAATCTTTATTGGCTAGAAACCCTAATCCCAAGATCCTCTCATTCATATACAACTAATATATCTCTAATATGGTTCATGAGAAATACCTGGAACATTGTTTTCCACTTATTTCCACTAGGCTCACAAGTGCAAGCCCTCCAACGGTGATCCACACAGGAATTAACCCAAGGAAGAACTCCTACCTCAGTTGCTTGCTTGACTAGGACTCCTCTTGACAGCCTTCTAAACTTTGACCTTTGTAGGACACCCTATCCTCCTATAGGGTACTCTGAATGCTTTCCAAAACCACTCTTGGATTTAGGATTGCCTTCCTATAGGACACTTTAGGCTTATGTCTTAAATCCTAAGACTTGTCCTAGTAAGAACAACCTTGTTTTAAGAGACAAGGTTTGTCTAAGGAGGGAGGAAGGTAAAACACTCAGAATAAAAACTATGGTGGAACTCTTCTGAAAAATATAACACCACCATTATTTATAATATTAAGAGGGGGTGTGTGATATGTCCACCCATCAACTTATCAGATATGATTTTTCAACACGAAGAGATGTTATCTGGCTTGAAAAGTCATATCCAATAAGTTGATTCATGTACCAAGGCTCATATCAGCATCCCTTCTCATTCCTGGATGATTTCTGACTTGCCACATGGCAAGCACTAGTCCTTGGAAAGCCAAGAGATGCCTCTTCAATCTCCAAGCATCGGAGAATTTGAAGAGTCTTGATAGCAAAAGGATATTGCTTCAGACCACGCACCAAATGAAGAGACGCATCTCTTCATGCGCACGTTTTCTTTCCAAGCCTTTTCATGCCAATTTAAAATGTGTTGACCGGTCAAGAATAATCCTATGAGGCATGGGGATATGTGCCAAGAGAGTCCCAGATGAATCAACCAAAGTGATTCATCTCCACTCCTTGGCGCGCGCACATATGCACCCAAGGATCCATGCCGACTTGGACTCTATTCCAAGTGGCGTTGCATGTCCAATTAAATTAGGATAAAACCTGATAAAGGTTGTCTTAGTTGAGACATAACCCAATTTAAGTCTCTCTTAAATTGGTTAATCAAATTAGCAAGCAACTGGACCCAAATCGACTTGGGTTAGGAATTAAGTTAGCCTACACATGCTAGTGTGCAATCTAGCTAACCAATTAGGATCCCATGACCCTATTTAAATCATGAATAACTTCCTTGGTCAACTCCCTAACATGTGTGACCCTTTGGGTTCCACATGTAGCCAGCAGTAGGTTTAGGTTTAGCCGATTCGAACCAATCAAACCCGATTGACCTAATTAAGTCAAATTGAGCTGACCTAAATTGCCAATTCAATCTATCCATCGAATTGACTCATGAAACAAATCCAATTGGTTCATGAATACCTAAAAGACATGATTGATGTCTAGCAACATATCATGCCTACCCGGAAGATGAAAAATTTGATGAAAAGTACCAAAATACCCTTCAGTAGAAGTTACCGTGCAGCTTCAATCCCTTGACCTGACACCATAAATCCAAAGAACTTCCTAGAGGTAACTCCAAATGTGCTTACCTTTGAATGCCCACCTGGTAGCATTCAACTTCATCTGGTACTAGCATAGCATGGCAAAGGTTTCCTAAAGGTCTTCTACATGACTTCGAGAGACATGGCACTTGACTAGCATATCATCAACATAAACTTCTACATTAAGGCTAATCTAGATCCTGAAGATCTTATTCACTAGTCACTCATAGGTTGCCCCCATATTTTTCAAACTAAATGGCATCACCCTATAACATTACAAACCTTGGTCAATAATAAAAGAGATTTTTTTTCTCATCCTCAAGTACCATTTGGATTTAATTATATGTCAAAAATGCATCCATGAAGGTCAGGAGTTCATGGCTAGTTATTACATCCACTAGCTAGTCGATGCAGGGAAGGGATAGCTATCCTTCAGGTAGGTCTTATTGAGGTCTATAAAATCTATACACATTTATCACTTTCCACTGACTTTTTTTACCAACATGACATTAACTAACTATTCAGGGTAGTTAACATCTTCGATGAATCCTATGCCAATCAGCTTTTGCATTTCTTCGGCTACGGCTCTTTACCACTTCGAAGCAAAACTCCTTTTCTTTTATTTTATGGATGATAATGTGGGTCTACCTTCAGGTGATGCATCATTACTTTGGGATCAATTTTTGGCATATCTACAGGGGCCCAAGCAAAGGCATTAGCATTTTTTGTAAAAAGACCATCAATCATTGCTTCGTATCTTTACCCAATCTTAAGCCAACTTGAACAACATGGTCTTCATCATGTAGGGTAATGGCTATAAGATCTTCTACAGGCTTTCCTCTCTCTTCGATCAGTTCATCTTTAGTGTCCAATCCTTTGACTAGAAGGCCATGTGGGGAGTTTGACTTGTTTAGTTTGATAAGCCATTAGGTACCATTGTCTCATTAGAGATTGGTTTTCATGCACTTCTTTTGTCCCTTGAAATATAGGAAATCTCATTAGAAGGTAATAGGTTGATATTATCACTCGTAGAGCATTCAACCTCAATCGATCAAATATGGCATTATAAGCCAAGGGAGTCTTTACAACTATAAAAGTGAGGTGCACTCAAGATCGTTGGGGGACACTTCCTACTATCCCTAGTAAAGTGATAGTGCCTTCAAAAGGATTATTTCCTCAAGAATCCTGTTATTAGCACATCTGACTTTTTCAGCCATTCAAGGAGAATGTTCATTTTTAAGAAAGCATCATAAAATAAAATATCTATCAAACTTCTACTATCAACAAGTATATGATGGACATTACAATCATCAATATTGAATATTATGACCATAAGATCATGATGGGGATATTGGACTTCTCTTGCATCAGCCCATGTAAAGATTATGATTTTGTCGAGACCCTCCTGGCCGCTAGCTCTGACTTTTTCTTGTAGTCCCTCAGTGATAGTATTGAATATTCTCTAGTGGGTCGATCAGCGAGTTTTTTTTACTTTAGGCAATGGCTCTGACTAAAGCATCACATATTTTTTCTCAATCTTGAAAGAATCTGTTCAGTATACCATGGTGAATGAGTTTCTCGATCTCATCCTGAAATTGTATGCATTCTTCTATATCAAAAGCTCTGATCCTGATGGTAAAAGTAGTATTTGTTTGGTTTCTTCTTTTGGGCTTTGCTTTCATCTTTCTTGCTTTAGGTAGCTACCCCCATATCTGCATCAAAATATTAGCATGCGAGACATTTAAAGGGGTATACTAACCAAACTTTCATAGTGGTAAAATGCCCGATCAGTCAAGGCTTCGAAGATGCCGAATTTGGGGAGATATCCTTCAACATCTTGGGGTGATTACCTTCTCGACCTTTTTACTCAATCCTCTCTTCTTGAGTGAAATCCTGGGGTTAGGGATGCTCCTTAGGTGTTAAGGTAGATGGTGAAGTGGAAGATGGAGCAAGAGTCAGGGTAAATGGAACAGTTAAAGGAACTTGAGCACTATACACTTCCTCCACACATGCATATTTTTCTGTCCTAATGAGCATCTCAAAAAAATATATAGATGATTTCTTTTCTAGGGAGAAAAGAAAGGGAATTGCTAAAGACTGCACTTCATGACAACCATAGAAACCAAATGATCAAGGTTGTATACCTCTAGAGCCGCTTCATTGAATCGACTCATATAAGACCTGAGGGATTCTCCCTCCCTTTGTTTAATATAGATTAGGGAGTCAAAACTCCATCATGGCTTCCTACTACTAGTAAAATGGGAAGCAAAAGATGACTTAATTGGTCAAAGGAGTGGATGGAACTTGGTCTTAGACTAAAGTACCAATATTGAGCCAATTTCTTTAGAGTTGAAAGGAAAGCATGGTATAACACTGCATCGGTGGCTCCATATGGGAGCATCATAGTCTTGAAGCTCTATAAATAGTTTACCAAGTCAGTAGACCCATCATATATCTCCAACTATGGCATCTTGAAATATCTTGGCAGTGGCCCTTGTATGATGTGGGCTTCAAAAGGTGGTTCAATGATAAAACCAAAATCTTGGTCTCTGGATGGTGCTAAGCCTTGCAAGATTTCAACGCATCGATATATCTCTTAAAGCTTGCGATCCACTTCAGCATCTCCAGCTCGGTATGCTTCAAGAGGTCATAAGGGCGAATGGGCCAAAGTGAGCCCTTCGTCCGATCTAGGCAAAGGAAGCACCTCTTTGCCTGCCTGGGATTCTCTGGTACCACGGGAGGAACAGGTTCCTCTTGCTCGATGTCTTGTGGGAGCAAGAGTCATCTTGGCTCCAAGGATACCGCTCCTAGGGGCATAGGAGTTTGCAGCGGCGTGGCTTGATCTGCTTCTATTATGGTACAACTATTGATATCACAAACACTATCGAGCATTGGATTGCTTGAACAGCAGCAACCAACTCATAACCTTGTTGAGTGAGCCATTCTAGAGGGTCGGGTTAATTTTCTTGCAGGACAGTATCAACCTGAGGCCCTAGACCCAGATCTCGATGGGTTGACTATCCTGTTAGAAAGTGGTGGCGTTAAAGCATCAAGTAGACATGCTTTTGATGTTATGTGACTCTCACTCGAAGTCTTTTTCGAATAATAGACGAATGGTAGGCTATTTCTCTATCTGATGGTACTGGATCTACCCGAGCACTAGAGTAAGCTAGAGATGGGATGCCAGTGGCTATACCTTGCAAAAGAATCCTGATCGAGAGTAGCTCCAGTGAAGGCCCTCTGATGCTCAAGTCAATATCTCAGACCATACAATAAAAATGAAGTACAACAGTAAAAGAGAATAAATACATCCTTAGGGGGTTCGTGGAGGATCCCCTTTTATATTCATGCTTCAAGGGCAATCTTGGCATACCTTGATATGGCAGCAGGGGAGCAGGAAGTGACTAGATTTTGGCCTAATCAAGATTTCTGGATGGAAATCATCCTTCTTTATTTGAATTATCATCCCTCTATTAATGAGAATTTTGTCTCATATGCCTTCCTTCTATTTGTCTTAATGGCTCTAGGAGTTATGGTCTAAAAGAGGGGCCATGCTTCTTTAATGGTTGAGATCTACTCTTGATTATGAGATTTGATCATTTATTAGTTATAAGAGACATATTAGGGTGAGCTTCGGTAGGCCTTTCCTTCGATCATTTGATGAGACATCTTTGGGGGGGATTACCAGCTAGGCTTTAGTGCCAAGTGTTAAGGGTTGGTAGACCTAGGACTCCTTCATGATTGGGGACTGAAAGCACATATGGGTCAAAAAGGATGGATGATAATTGTATGAAGAGATGCGAATGAATTAGCCTTTCCTGTAGATCATATTGAGGGAGGTTTTCATCTCTGTTAGAGAGTATGTACATCAATAAATCTTTCCTTTTACTTATTCTAATAAGGTATCTATGAAGGTTTTGATCAGGCCAGAGATCTATAAAATAGTGGTTCAAATGGTCAAATGCTTATTCAGGCATGGTTCGAAAGGTCGAAGGTTGAGCTTGGCAAGAGTCTAGAAGACCAAAGGTTTTTCCTGGTAGAAAGTTAGAAAGCCGAAGGTCTGGCTTGGCAGAGATCCTGGAGGTTGAAGGTACTTTAGTATAATGGTTGGTAGGATTGGGAGTTCTAAAATGTTGGTCCTAGCTTCTGCTCTCAATGAGTGAGGCTAAATGATCAATGAGGCACCTTGGAGAGACATCCTGAGATGAAAATTATCCTTTTGGATGATTCAATAGCATAAACTCACACTATTTTGGTTGCGAAGGTTTGTCATCCCTGGGTCATTTAGGCAACCATTTTACATATTCACACATCTGGAATACATAGACCCAACACCAGGAGCAAAATAACCAAAGGGCATAAAGTGTCATTCTAGCTTATTGTGAAATAGATACAATTAGATTATCCCTGCTTCTAGGTCCCTCGGGATCCCAAGATGGAGGTTCCCTCCATATCACCTTGCAACATCTCATATTAATAGAGTAATTATACCCCCTTGATGCAATTGAAACTACTATATCCAGTCAAGAACAATCAACACTCGAGAGATGCCTGAATCTCTATACAGTAGAAGACCTATTCACTTAATATTTATGAGGAGGTTTGGATTCAAGTCTCATCTAAATTGGTCAATACATTTCATATCTGATTAACTAGATTTAGGTCAGTACATCTTATATATGACTAAGCTGGTTTAGATCAGCACATCTCATTTCTAACTTACTAGGTTTGGGTAAACACGTCATATCTGACTAGCTTGGTATGAGTCAGCCCATCTCATGTCTGACTAAACTGGTTTGGGGTAACTCATCTCATGTCTAACATACTAGAATTAGGTCAGATATCTCATGTCTAACTAACCTAATTCATATCAGTATATCTCATGTTTGACGAACCTAGGTATCATGGGTGAACATGAATCAACAGGCAACCTAATTCAAAACTAATGACCAAATTAGCCAGTTAAGTAAGATCAATGAGTGGGTTCTACCATTTATCCTTTTTCCTTGGGCACCAACAAAATTTGCCAGGCAAAATTTAATCCTAATTAATAGCCATAATCTAGACTTGCCTTAGACACCAATTGGTCCATAAGCATCGAATAAGTCAGGTTAGCGACTTGGGCTCTCCACTGAGCTAAATTAGGTCTCAAATTGATTAATTCATATCAAGTATGAATCAATGTGACCAAACTACATTTATGATTAATTTTGAGCTCCTTTGATCTAATCCTAATTAATTATTGATTAGGTTTGATCAATTGCTCAAAATTGAAATAGGATTCTAGCTGATCTATTCAAAACCCTAATGTGTAGTTTAATCATCATACCTAATTATTCTACTCATACCCTTAACTATGAACTAAAAATTTAGATACTAAAAATAATTTTATACTATGTTCAAGTTCATGGAATTAGTGGTTTATGATCTTGAATTATTCTCAAATCTAAACCCTAGTTTATGCATCTCATACATGCTATTTAAATCAAACAAATAAACTACATCTCATGTTATTAATTTAGATCTAAAACTAAATTTACAAGTCCTTTTCATGGTTCTTCTTCATTAGTCAAATCATAAGTGACATCCCTATACATCATAGAGATTGTGAAATATGTGAAATTGAAATAGGATTCTAGCTGATCTATTCAAAACCCTAATGTGTAGTTTAATCATCATACCTAATATTCTACTCATACCCTTAACTATGAACTAAAAATTTAGATACTAAAAATAATTTTTATACTATGTTCAAGTTCATGGAATTAGTGGTTTATGATCTTGAATTATTCTCAAATCTAAACCCTAGTTTATGCATCTCATACATGCTATTTTAAATCAAACAAATTAAACTACATCTCATGTTATTAATTTTAGATCTAAAACTAAATTTTACAAGTCCTTTTCATGGTTCTTCTCATTAGTCAAATCATAAGTGACATCCCTATACATCATAAGAGATTCGATCCAATGAAAAGAGAGACTTTAAAACTGTTTTGCTCTTATGACCGGGACATGGTAATGCACTTAATCGAGTACTAAACAAAAAAGTTCATATGATATATAAATTAAACTATTTTATATCTGAACCTAATCTAGAATGTTAGATTATCCTAGGCTCTGGTACCATTGATAGAAATAATAGTACAAGCATGCTAAAATCAGGATTTCTAAAAATCCTAGTAGAAGCAATTTATGAAATACTTTTATAAAAGCATGCATAATTTAATAAGAATGCACCTAAGGATTTATCTAACATGATGATTAAAATTTTATCATATGAAATCAGATCTAAAATAAAATAAAAAATCAAAAGGGAAAATTGATCAACTTACCTTAATCGCTTTTCTCCCTTTAACCATGATTGATCGATGATGGATCTTCAGAGTTGCTGTCAAAGCTATGCAAGCACCCAGCCTCTACTAGTATCTATATGGGAATAGTATTGATCAACTCTCCGAGGGCCCTAGAGTGCAAGCTCCTTACAAGCCTCTCCTCTGGCTTGAATCTAGAACTCTTTTCGAGACTATCTCAAAGAAACAAAGCTGCAGCCCTTGCAACCTTCGTGCAAATGGACTGAACACTTGTCAGACACTAGGGGAGGAGAAGACCCTTTCTTCTCCCCTTATCTTCTCTCTTAACTCTCTTCTCAATGAGGGTTTTGGCATGAAAATTATCAGAAGAAATAATGGGATGTAGAAGAAAGGAGGAAGGCTTGCGGTAGAAAGAAAAATGATCACCATCAGATTGCACCGGCACATTCACATGTTCCTTTCATTATTGTTGCACAAATTCTAATCACATGTCCTCCCCTTCATGTCATGACTAGATAAGGCTTTATTTGGTCAATTTGATCCCATTCAAATAATAAAAGGCATGATGAAAAGTTGCATTGAGAAAAATGTGTGATGAAATACCATTGTGCGCAACATCATTTCTTTCTTACATAATTTGTTTCCCAAATCATAATCCATGCCTCCTAATTTGATAAATTATATCCTAGTTCAAAGTTTATTCAATGTATAATTAGTGATAGAGATCAAGAGAGAAAGGGTGCCAACTCTTGGCATGGCCTCTCTCAATTTTATGCACACATGAGGTTTCTCACCACAAAAATTACCATATAATGCTCAACTCCATGCCATTTATAGAGAAAAAGATCCTAATCTAATTAGGCTTAAGTATCTTGATTCAATTGGATTTAATTTGGTTCAAATCAAATCAAATTCGAGTCCAATTCAAATTGAATTCGAAAAGACTATCAAACCTATTCGCAATATGATTGAAATTCTAGTTCAATTAGGATTCTTAAACCCAATTAGGTCAAGCCCAACTAAATTAAATCTTATTTAAATTAATTAGGACTTGATCTAAAATCAAATTATATTATAACTCTTGCAATTAAGTCCCTGATACTAAAATTAGCATGTGCTAAAACTAGCTGGTACTAAATTTGATCCAAGCCTTGATTAGGTCAAGTCCCTACTATGTGTGACCTCTCAAGTTCTATCTATCTGGTAATAAGATATACTATGATCTTTATCATAGTATCATCAAAACTCTTTGATGAAGTAAAACATTTCCAGCTTAATCCTAACATGGATCGTTGATCAGAAAACGATCCAAGTGAGTTCCAACAATCTACCAGTGACATCTAGCAGTATGTGGTGACAACCTAGTAGAATAAAAGGATAAATCCCTAGGTGTAGTTACCATCTGATCAAGTTCTCTATCAAAAGTTCCAACAACGCAGGTCATGGATGCTCGTCAAATCCTAAACATCCATCATATACTAGACTTAATCGATTCTAGTCCAATTATAATTTTCATAGAAACTTATTTTCATTGTCATGCTACTGTGGCTATAGACTAAAGGACTCAATCTCTTAGGTTGTATAGGACTACTCATCAACTATTAAGATCGATAAATTTTCATAGGTACACTCCCAACTCTTATAGCAAATATACTATAGCCAAAACACACTACAAGGCCCCATATGACTAGGAACCATGTTTATGTTGGGTTCAGGCTGGCATAGTGGACACATGAATTTCAAAATTATCATTATTGAAATCCTAATTGGTTGGAACCCTAAACCCTAGGACCACTTGATTTTGATAATTAATAAATCATAACTTTAGTGTTATAGAAGAATATGCTATACTCAATTTTCACAAGGCTCACAAGTGTATGACCTCCAGAGGTGATCCACACAAGAACCAGACCAAGGAAGCACTCCTATCGAGCTTCTTATTTAATTAGGACTCTTCCCAGCAGCCTTTCTTTCTTTTCCTTTGCTAGAACCCCTACCCTCCTATAGGGCACTCAGAGATCTCTCTAAATCCTCTCTCAGAATCCAGTTATCCCTCTTATATCCCTTCCTAGGCTCTTGTCTTAAAATGACTAATCTTGTCTTAAAAGGATAAACCTTGTCTTAAAAGAGACCTTTGTCCTAAGACAAGGAAGAGAAAATGGAAAGGACTTCTTTTCAAAAAAGATTTGGATACTCTGGCATCAAATTACCAATGCCTAATTATAAAGAGTGAGGGAGTGCCTGATAAATCTTTCTTTAGCTTTGATAAGACCCTTCAAGCATAAGGAGTCCCTTGGGTGAAAAGATCTATCTTAACATGTCATATCATGCACCAAGTATATATATATATCTCTTCATTTTTCCAGCATTATTCCCACTTGCCATGTGGCATATAACCAGTCATAAATTGGCTAAGGGAGTGGATTCCAAGGGATGTATTGAAAAAAATATAAGCCTTAAAATAGAAGGACTTTTGGATTTTAAATCTGTGCCAAATATGAAGGGATGCATTGTAGGCTTTTGTATGGTGCTCCCAAGCCTTGGAGAGACTTAGGAGGCCATGGTAGGGATGTTTGAGGCGATCCTGAGAGCTTGGAGGCATGCCAAGCAATTTATGGAGGTGTTCCAAGGGGTTCACAATGTATTCATGGGTGTTCACACAGGTTTGGGGGTTTAGGTTCATAGGTTCCCAGGATCCCAAAGTCATGTTGGGTCAGGGGGCTTAACCCAGGGTTGAGAGAATATGTGAGACATGGGTGTACATGGGCTCGGGATTTGAGTGTTTTCTCACATTGACTTGTTTGGGAGAGTTTTTTAAGATATTGTAACATAACCCAATTGGGTTATGGGGTTGGGTCCAGGTCTAGCTGGCCGCCCCTAGGTATGAAAGGGGGTTCAGTTGGTTAGTAGGTTAGCTAGTTGGTTAGGTGGTTAGTTGGTTGGTTGTAACTACTTAGAAGCCTAACTACCTAAAGAATCCTCACCAAATTTGGACCTAGAAGTCCTAAACCGCCCAAGATCAAGAACCTAACCACCCACCTCATTTAAAGAAGAGGGAGGCCGACAGTTTTTGAGATTGAGAAAGAGGGACATGCATGAGGGGGCTTGAGAAATGTGAAAGAGACTTCACGTGGGGCTTGGTGAGGGACTTGGGACGTGAGGCTTCATGGTTGAGAGAGAGGTGCGTGAGGGACTTCTTGGCATGAGAGTGGTTCACAGTTTTGGAGAAGGGGGCTGGCATGGAGCTTCTTAGGTCATAAACAAGGGATGCCATCTTGTCCCGTGTTTTGTAATAAGGTTCTTCTCCAAGGAAAACTGATAGTTACTAAAATAATGATAATTAAACCCAACTTATTTAATTAAAATTGATACTTTTATGGTATTTTGCAGAAATTGACTCCATAATTATGTAGAGCTCAATTTTAGGAGTCCTACGGTGCAAATGGCACGCGATTCGGACTTCAAACGGGCCCGAAACAGAATTTTGAAAAAAAAATTAGTAGCCTGCATGAAATTTAAAGCGGCTAAACGGTCCACCCATGACCGCTCGATCCACAGAGCCGCCTGTGGACTGCGATCACCATTTTTGCCGGTCCACGGGTAGAACCGTGGAGCACCCTCCTCCACTCACTCCCGAACTCACCAGAGGGACCGTCCGAGTGCTGCCCGACCCGCCGGAGACCTCACCGCCTGCTGGAGACCTCACTGCTGGCCAAAAAATCACCGGAGAAGGGGCTGCTGCCCTTGTTCACCGCCGCAAGCCGCTCGAGCCATTGTTCATCTCCCCATCGCTGCCATCCCGAAGCTGCCCAAGCTATTAGCCGCCACCCATCGCTGCTGCCGAAGTCTTCTTCATCTCCTCTCCACTATCCCTGTTGTCGGTCCAATTCTCCAAGGCTGAAGGTTCATATTCATCTCTGAACTTTCACAATGTTTCTCTCTCTTCGGCCAGTGCCCACCATTCGCCACTTTCGATCTCATGTCGGAGGGAAGAAGTGCATGTTGAGAGTTGCAGTTGGTTGTCGGACGACGCTGGATGGACGCGGGGTTGTGCGATAGGATTTTTGAGATGGAGATACGATCATGAAGGAGTTCGGATGAGGAGATGGTGCCAAGTTTAAGAAGTAAATTGGGATGAGGAAATCATCGCGGTTCCCACACGAGCCCGACACGGTGTTTTCCATCTATAAAACCTTCGGTCATTCTCAGCTCTGAGGGAGGATTAGAAGAGACTTCCATACTACGCCCCATTTCACTTCCAATACCCGTATTTCTTTTCTGCGAAGTTGATGTCTAGGATAGAAGGCTAGGTCATCTTCTCGGGATTCCACTGTAATGCTTGCATAGGAGGTTTATTTTATTTTAAATCTTTTATACTCCTTCTCTGTGAAATAAAATAAGAATTTCTTGTCAATATTTTATGAATCATTTCATTCTTATTAGGCATAGTTTATATTCTTGGGACAAGCTGTGATCAATAGGTACAGTTTGTGCTCTTGGAATAAACTATCTCTAGGAAGGGTTTATTATTTGTATGTGTCGGATTTCTAACTAATCTATATTCCAGGGGAATCGGCCGTGATCGAACAGGTAGGGGTCATCATCGTCAAGAATAGGTTATATCTAGATCAGAATGTACAGATCTCATAGAAGTGGAGTGCCAGCCCATGAATAGGTTATATCTAAATCCGAATGTACAGATCTCATAGAAGTGGAGTGCCAGCCCACCTAGCAAGTAACTAGTTGAAATTCCGAGATTCATATCTTTTGCATTTATATTTCTATTTTAGTTTAGCTTTTACTTTTCAAAAGTCTTTTTTGAAATAACACAAAAGTCTCTGTGGGTTCGATCCTTACTCCCGCTATTCTACCCTTTAAGAGTAGTGGATTTAAGGTTTTAGATCGGTGTGTTGCGACGTGCATCAGATTTTTGGCACCGTTGTCAGGGACTTTTGGCATTATTTTGAAAAAAAAAAATCAAAAATTAAAAAATCCAAAAATCCAAAATCCAAAATTCAAAAAAAGAAAATCAAATTTCAAAATTTTAAATTCGAGTTTCAAAAAAAAATCTAAATTTCAAATTTCAAAATTTGAAAATTAAAAAAATTAAAAAATTAAAATTTCCAATCTTGAGTGCCCTGACATAAGGTTGCCCTGGCATAACTGGGAGGTTATGTTGAATGGTTGTCCTAGGGTACAAAAAGGTTGAGTAAAAAAATTTATACCTTTTGCTTTCCATTTTTAGATTGACTTAGGTAATTTTTTTTTTTTTCCAAAACCAAAAAAAAAAATTTACCCTGACATTCATAATTTATTAGGATCTGTTGGGGAATCCCGATCTAAGTACGAACCAAACATCGGTTCGGCTGACCGAAGACCTTTCCTCTGAACCAATGACTTCGGACCTAGAAAGATCGGACCAACCACGGGCAATCCAAGGATCCCCACTGGCCTTCGACATCCAAAGGCAAGACCTTCAGATTACGTTTTCGGCCCTAACCGAAGATCAAGCTCCATGACAACTTCCGAAGACATACTCTTCATTTCCTGTCGAAGACATGATCTCCGGCCCATGGTTAACACCAAGTCCTCAACTCATGCAGAAGGCAAGATCTCTGATTGAGAAGATCCGAAGATGGGAAGATCCCCGGTTCAATTATGAGAATCCCCTTAAATAGGAAAAATCTGAAGATGGATCCACAATCTGTCCCAGATAGGCAACAGTAACCAACGGTTACTATCGACTATCTCCATGCCACGATCATGGCAAGCAACTCCAGCTGTCACACCTATGGTCTGGCAGAAACCGCTCAATGACAACCCACGATTGCCAATCATGGGGAGAAATTAACTCCTCGTAATCACTGGGAGAAAAACGGATCCGCAGGCCGAGCGCCCCCTTATAAAAGGCAATAAAAAGAAATGCTCGAGAGAGGTACACACATACATACACGCATACTCTAAATTCAAAGAGGCTTTCCCTCTGCTTCTGGAGAATCTTCCCCATTTTGTGGCTAGGACCCGCCTCTGACTTAGGCATTGGAGTGTCCCCCGCCGGAACAACTCCGGCAAGGGACCTGTTTTGCAGGTGAACCAGGGAGCGGTCCTGTAGAGTAGCAGCTTCGATCGGCTAGAACAGAGACTCCATGCCAACAGATTGGCATGCCAGGTAGGGGGGCACGACAGACAGCACTCTTTAAGCTCCCTCCTAAATAAGGGGAAGTAAGAAGTTTCTGATGGCGAGAGGAAAGACTCAGATAGCCTCCACAAGTCGAAGTCATGTTCCATCCCAAGGGGGTGCACCCCCGGGAGAGAACGACATCCCACCTCCCACAGTTGTCGTGGGATTGCAGCAGTTTGAAGCCCTTGTGAACCAGGTCACCAACCTCATGGCCATGGTTCAAGATTTTTAGAATAGAGCTTTTCCGGTGGAAAACCCACCGGCCGCCTCCAGACATAGCTCTCGATCTCGAAGGAAGAGAGCTCCACGGGAGGGTTCTACACATCTCTCCTCCCATTCTTGGCCCTCTCCTAAAGGCCAAAGTTTGAGACTGCCTAGGCCCGCCGATTCCCTGCAGAAAGGGAAAAGGCCTAGGCAAACTCCCTCCCTGCCCTCCGAAGAATCTGCTCCTGTAAAGAGGGAGCCGAAGCAGACTCCCGATTATGACGGGAGATTTAGAGCCATTGAATTAGAAATAGCGAGGGCGCGGGAGTAGATAATGCGAGATCTAAAGGATCCCGATGACTTGATAGTGGATGATCTATACCCACCCTACATCGACTGTATCATGGCCAAAGTCATTCCTCGGCACTTCAGGGTTCCCCAAATGGAACCCTACGATGGCACCTCTGATCCCCTCAACCACTGGGCAGTTTCAAGGCCCATATGATGATCCAAGGAGCTTCGGACATGATGTACTGCTTCGGGTTCCCGGCTACCTTGAAGAAAGCCGCTCGGATGTGGTACTCGAGCCTATGTCCAGGTACCATCAATTCTTTTTTCGAGTTAGAGAAATTGTTTGTCTTGCATTTCAGGACCTGCCGCAAAACTCCCCGAAATACGGACACACTATTCCTCCTTCACCAAAATGAGGGAGAAAGCCTGCGAGACTACATCTCCAGGTTTAATGCGGCCACACTTGAGATCCCTGATCTCAACGAGCATGTAGCCATGTCTGCACTGAAGAAGGGACTTCGTACATCCAGGCTCACCTTTTTCCTAGATAAGAAGTTCTCCAAAAGCTACGCTGAGCTCTTGTCGAGGGCTCAGAAATACGCCGATGCTGAAGAGCAGGTGGCCAACTGAAGACTGATCGAAGGGAAGCCCCCTTTAAAAAAGAAAAACAACAGGGGATAAGGTCCCCCGATCTTCAATAACAATAACAATAAATATACTGACCGCCGAAAAGTCCTCCCAGGTCCAAAGCATCAAGAGGAAGATTCGACTCCTACACCCCCCTCAACCTTTCTCGAGAAAAGATCCTCATGGAGATAGAGAAAGAGAATTATCTTCAACGGCCCCGTCCCATGAAGGCTTCCTCTTTTGTAAGGAATAGGAACAAATATTGTCGATTCCACCAGGAGCACGGCCACAATAATGAAGAATGCATCCAGTTGAAGGATGCGATTGAGGATCTCATCAAAAGAGGACATTTGGGGCAATACATTGGTCATCAAGGACCTTAGTCGGAAGCTACTGTTCCCCAGCCGCCTCCTAAAGAGGCCGAACTGCCAAATCAAAGGCCCACCAACGGAGGTGTGGGGATGGTACACTAGCCTATCGACTGGAGGAGGGACGAGGACGATGTCCCAAAGTGACTCAAGGACAATAACGCTATTCTCTTCTCCGATGATGACCTTGCAGGAGTCCAGCTCCCGCATGATGACCCCCTTGTAATCTCGGCCGTTGTGGCCAACTATGATGTACAGCGAATCCTTGTTGATAATGGAAGTTCGACTGATGTTTTGATCTACGATATATTCTCTAAAATGTGTTTGCCTAGACATCAACTATGGAGATCCCCCATATC
This sequence comes from Areca catechu, assembly GCA_021397845.1. NCBI lineage: Eukaryota > Viridiplantae > Streptophyta > Magnoliopsida > Arecales > Arecaceae > Areca > Areca catechu. The sequence continues at coordinate 45,147,697 of CM038038.1, forward strand.
GCTCACTGGCTTCGGGGGTAATCAGGTTCATGCCGAGGGAGAAATAGTGTTGCCTGTGACCCTTGGCACTGAACCTTGACAAAAAACACTATCGATCAACTTCACGGTAGTCCGAACCCCCTCGGCTTACAACATCATTCTGGGACAGCCTACCTTGAACAAGTTTCAAACCATGATCTCCTCTCATTATCTCCTGGTACGCTTCCCCACCAAGAATGATGTTGGAGAAGTTAGAGGAGATCAGAGAGCAGCACGGCAGTGTCTGATGATCCAAGACAAGCACTTCACTGATTCTGTGACTCTGGATCAGCTGGATCTGAGAGATACAACTACAGGCTCTGGTGAATCCATGGAAAGAACTGTCCTGGTACCTTTGACAAAGGAAGACCCCACCAGAGTTGTGCAGATCAGGAGTATGCTTGATGAGGAAACCAAAACGGAGCTGATCCATTTCCTCAGAGACAATGCCGATGTCTTTGCCTGGTCAACTTCGGACATGCCAAGGATTCCTGTCGAAGTAATCACTCATCAACTAGAAGTTACCCCCGGGTATAAACCAGTCCGGTAGAAGAAAAGAAGCTTTGCTCCTGAAAGACAAAGCCATGGACGAAGAAGTAGGCAAACTCCTTAAAGCAGGATTCATCCGAGAAGCCCACTACCCTGAATGGCTGGCCAATGTGGTATTGATGAAGAAAGCTAATGGCAAGTGGAGGATCTGCATCGATTACATAGACCTCAACAAAGCTTGCCCAAAAGATAGCTTCCCTCTTCCAAAGATTGAACAGCTGGTCGATGCCATTGCCGGCCACCAACTATTAAGCTTCATGGATGCTTTTGCTGGCTACAATCAGATTAGGATGGATCCCCAAGATGAAGAGAAGACGGCCTTTGTCACCGACAAAGGTCTCTACTGCTACAAGATGATGCCATTCGGCCTCAAGAATGCTAGGGCAACATTTCAAAGGCTAATCAACAAGGTGTTCGAAAAGAAACTGGGAAGAAACATGGAGGCCTACGTTGACGACATGATCATCAAGAGCCTCCTCCAAAATTATCATATCCAAGACCTGGAAGAATCATTCAGTGCTCTATGACACTACCGCATGAAGCTAAACCCGACAAAGTGCGCCTTCGGGGTCACTTCGGGTAAGTTCTTGGGCTTTCTTGTCACCAAACGAGGGATTGAGGCAAATCCTGAGAAAATCCAAGCCCTAAAGGATATGAGACATCCTTCCTGCAAAAAAGAAGTTCAGCAGTTAACAAGGAGAATTGCCTCCCTAAGCAGGTTCATTTCTCGTTCAGCCGAGAAATGTTTTCCATTCTTCAAGGTACTTCGGCAGTCAAAAGGCTTTGAATGGTCCGAAGACTGGCACACTGCCTTTGAAGAACTAAAGAAGTACCTAGAAACTCCGCCTCTGCTCTCCAAACCTCAAGAAGGCGAGGTACTTTACTTATACATCTCTGCTTCAGATGAAGCAATCAATTCAGTCCTTATCCAGAGAGATGAAGATGGATCGCACAAGCCGATCTACTACATCAGCAAGGTTCTACATGATGCTGAAATGCAGTATGCGAGGATGAAGAAGTTGATCTACTCTCTGGTGATTGCAGCAAAGCAACTACGGCCATACTTTCATGCCCACGCCAACGTGGTGCTGACTGATCAGCCCCTCAAGGTCGTTCTCCGATCTTCGGACACCTCAGGAAGGATAGCCAAGTGGGTTATGAAGTTGAGTGAATTCGACATCAGCTTTCAGCCCCGATCGGCTATGAAGGCCCAGGTGCTCTCTGATTTCTTGGCTGAATGCACCTGGAGGTCCGAAGATGGAGTACCTTCGATAGAAGATGAAGTTCCGAAGGAGACGAAGTCCATTTGGGTGCTCCATGTGGATGGAGCTTCCAATGCTACTAGATGTGGAGCTGGTCTTATGCTAGCCGTACCTGATGGCCATACCATAGAGTACGCACTTCGGTTCTCCTTCCATGCTTCTAACAACCAAGCCGAATACGAAGCATTGCTCGCCGGACTTCGAATCGCCAAAAGTTTGGGAGTTCAACAACTCCGGGCCTTCTCAGACTCCCAACTAGTTGTGAATCAGGTTAAAGGAGAATATGAAGCCAGGGATCCAACCATGATGCAGTACCTAGAGAAGGTACGGGCCTTATCCTCTCAACTGGAGAATTTTGAGATTATCCATATCCCTCGATCAGAGAATTTTTGAGCGGATGCATTGTCTCGACTGGCTACTACAACACCAGAATCTCTCAGGCTCACCTTTGTTGAACATCTTGAAACTCCAAGTATAGCCGAAGAGGCTATGGAGGTGCGCCAGATCGATGCTGAGCCAAGCTGGATGGATCCCATCATCAAATTCCTAAATGAGGGCGTGCTACCAGAAGACAAGGTAGAGGCCAGGAAGATTCACTAGATGGCATCCCAGTATGTCATCTTAGATGGAATCCTTTATAAGAGATCATTTTCTCAACCGCTGCTAAAGTGCTTGGGACCGACGGATGCGGATTACACCCTGAGAGAGGTCCACGAGGGCATATGTGGTGATCACTTGGGGGATAGGTCTTTGGCATACAAGATCATTCGAAGGGATATTATTGGCTCTCCATCCAGAAGGACTCATCTGACTTTGTGCGAAGGTGTGACCAGTGCCAAAGGTATGCAAATGTTCAGAGGCAACCTGCAAGTCACTTGACTCAACTGACAGCTCCTTGGCCATTTGTCCAATGGGGAATGGATATTCTTGGCCCATTCCCGTCGACTTCTAGACAAAGGAAGTTCCTCCTTATGGCCATCGACTACTTCACAAAGTGGGTAGAAGCTGAACCACTGGTCCAGATCATAGAAGGCAAGGCAGAGAATTTTGTAAAAAATTCCATCATATTCCAGTTTGGCATCCCACATGTCATAATCACGGACAACGGGAGATAGTTTGATAATCCGAAGTTCTAGGCTTCTGTGCTCGGTATCATGTTCAGCACCGACTGACCTCCGTTGCCCACCCACAGTCCAACGGAGAAGCCTAAGTGACTAATCGAACCATTCTCCATGGTCTGAAGATGAGGTTGAATGCTGTCAAAGGACTTTGGGCCGAAGAACTGACCTCCATTCTCTGGGCATACCGAACTACACCAAGAACGGCCACCGGCGAATCTTCGTTCAACCTAGCATATGGTACCGAAGCCGTACTACATATCGAAATCTCCCTACAGTCCCTGAGAATTGACAACTACGAAGAGCCTGGGAACTCCGATCATAGAAGGATCGACCTGGATCTGCTACCAAGCACCAGACTTCAGGCTCAGATAAGAATGGCGGCGTACCAATAAAAGGTCACCAAATACTACAACTCCAGAGTGAAGGAGCATATTTTCCACACAGGGGACATGGTATTGCGAAGGACAGAAGTATCCAGGCCAATAGAATAGGGTAAACTTTCTCCAACTGGGAAGGTCCATATCAAGTCGAAGAAGTCATTCGACTAGGAGCATATCGACTCAAGACCCTGGATGGGAAGCCTCTATCTCGGCCATGGAATGTACAAAACCTTCAAAAATATTATCAATAAACAGGTTCCTAAATTTCCTGTGCAAATTTGCTCAACTCTACTCAACTCAGAATGGCTTGTTGCATTGACTGAATGATAACAGCCTAAGTAACCCGATCTAAGAAATCGGTCAACTGTGAAAAGGAGAGTCTGATCCACTCACCTTATCGATATGCACGACGAGCGTAACGGATGGCATAGTCAAGCCACCAAGAAGATCGAAGGCACAGGGATGGTTCTGGTAACCTACCCTACGAGAAACCCGAAGACATGTCGGGGCAAGCCTAATCAGCCTACCTTACATAAAAAGAAAAAAAAAAGAGAAGGCGCAGGGATGGTTTTCGTAACCTACCCTACGATAAATCCGAAGACGCACCGAGGTGAGCCTGAACAGCCTACCTTGATCATGACAGAAGTGCACAGGGACGGTATAAACACCCTACCCTATGGTAAATTCGAAAACATGCCTAGAAGGACCAATGTCGTCCTTCCTGTCGACAACAAACATCTCAAGAACGGTCCAACCGACCTCACATCTTCCCTATAGACCGCAAATGGTCCGATGAATTTATGCTCCAGATATGGCATAACGCAAGAGACACATGGGAAGAGGTAAGAGAAGTTAAGATATTTTATTTCTTTTTCAATTTTTATAAAAAAAAAAGAGAAAGGAAAAGGAAAAACTCTCACAAAGTGAGGACACAAAAAAAAAGGAGTAGAAGGATTGCGGGAAAATATTTTCAACAACCTCCAGCCAGCTTTTTCCCATACCGGTGGGGGGAGCTCTGGAGGGACGATGAAGGGGCCCCGGGATTCCAATCCGAACTAGAATTAGATCCCTCATCGGAGTCGGAATCAAACTCGTGTCCGTGAAAGTGAACAGAGGGCTTGATGTTATCCAAGCCCTTCAAGTCATAGAACTTGAAGGCCTTCCCCCTGCATTCCCGGAACACAAAAAGGGCTGTAAATAAGTTGGTCCTATGTTTTATGTTTGCAATGCTGCACATTACCAGAAACCTACAGATGTTCCGGATGCTGTTCGGGGTCAACTGCGCTGGCACCACTTGGTACAGATGAAAGATTTTGATGAAGAAAGGGTGCAGGGGAAATCGAAGGCCAGCCTTCAAATGATCTTCATACATGGCTATGCACCCAGGGGGAGGTTTGTTCACCCATTCCTTGGATGCGGGGAGGACGAAAGGGAACCCCTCGGGAATGCGATAGCGTTCCCGAAGAAGGGCCATCTTCCCCTGAGAAACCAAACTAGAGATCAACTCCGGACCTACTACGTCACCGGCCCCCCAGGGCCCAACATGTCCCCCCTGACTTTCTACAGTTTCTACTATGATAAAAGAATGAAATGAAAAGGTAGAAGGAAGATTCTACCTACGAAATAAACTGGTAGTCAAGAATAGGGAATGAGGCGAGGTTGAAGAAGCTTCTTTAGCCAGATCTTCTCTCTTTCCCAAAAGGAAACCAGGAGCCTCTGAAGTTCCACCAGGTTGATTTGATAAAGGGCTACCCAGAGAGGTAACCCATCCTAAACTGGCGACCAGGATGAAGCGCATCCATTATCCAACAGGCAGGGAGAAGCCACCACAACCACCCAAATCTCAACCGAAAGATTGGCTGGACCACCACGCAACAGGAAAAGAAGAGACAGCCCCAGGGCCGCTCGCTCTTTCTTCTCCCCAACCAGTAGTGACAGTTGTCCACTGCCTAATTTCCAAATCAACCAAAAGTCATGATAAGCAGTCCAGTCAGAGATCTTATGATCATCCACTACACTATCTCCCAGGAGGAAAATGACAAAGCATTGGTACTCTCACTTCTCGAGGCAAACCTTTGCTTTGAAAACTGAGAGTAAGGGGGCAACTATTGGGGAATCCCGGTCTAAGTATGAACCGAACACCGGTTCGGCTGACCGAAGACCTTTCCTCCGAACCAACGACTTCGGACCTAGAAAGATCGGGCCAACCATGGGCAACCCAAAGCTCCCCACCAGCCTACGACATCCAAAGGCAAGACCTTCGGATTACGTCTTCGGCCCTAACCGAAGATCAGGCTCCATACTGACTTCCAAAGACATACTCTTCGTTTCCTACTAAAGATACGATCTTCGGCCCTTGGTAAACACCAAGTCCTCGACTCATGCAAAAGACAGGATCTCCGACTGAGAAGATCTGAAGATGGGAAGATCCATGGTTCAATTATGAGAATCCCCCTAAATAGGGGAAATCTGAAGATGGGTCCACGATCTATCCCAGATAGGTAATAGTAACCAATGGTTACTATCGACTATCTCCGTGCCACGATCATGGTGCACAACTCTAGCTATCACGCCTCCGGTCTAGCCGGAATCGCTCAATGACAACCCACGATTGCCAATCATGGAGAGAAATTAACTCCCGTAATCACTGGAAGAAGAACGGATCCGCAAGCCGGGCACCCCCTTATAAATGGTGGTAAGAAGAAATGCTCGAGAGTGGTACACACATATACATACACGCATACTCTAAATTCAAAGAGCCTTTCCCTCTGCTTTTGGAGAATCTTTCCCATTCTGTGCTGGGACCCATCTCTGACTTAGGCATCGGAGTGTCCCCCGTTGGAATAACTCCGGCAAGGGACCTGTTTTACAGGTGAACCAGGGAGCGGTCCTATGGAGCAGCAACTTCGACCGACTGGAATAGGGACTCCATGCCAACAGGATCAGAGACTTAATCATCAAAATTTAAAAAAAAAATAGCTTTAGTTTAATTTTGTTTGTTTATAACTTTTATTTTGAATACCTTAGTTGTTGCATTTCATAATTCCATAATCAACTTAAGGGCACAACCCATTAATTAAATAAGGTGGGGAATTTATTACCCTTCCTTATCCCACAAACCACCATCCAGCATTTGCGTTGACCCTAAGCCTTTAATTTTAAAATCAATTAGACGTCCACCCTAAGAATTTTGAGCTCAATAGGACAAGGGAACCCTAGAGTTGGACCGGGTTCAGATCATTTAGCTACTTGGTGTCTAAGGAAAGTGGTCAGGGACAAGAGCTCGAAGGAAGGTGGTTCTTTAATTGGTTCCATTCACTTACCTGGCCAGTTTTAATTGGTGTTTAAGGCAAGCAACAGGGGGACCCCACCAACCTTACACTTACCTGGCCGAGTCAGTTAATTGATCTTAGGCTTGGAGTGCTCAAAGGTAACCTTGGATCAATTAGGAGCTGTCTATATTCAAGTTAACCCTAGAATAGTGATTTTGATTTTTTTCACTTGTTGAAAAAAAAAGTTAATTAAAATAATTTCTTTTTCTCTCTAGTCTAGGACTCTCTTAGGAGTTTTTCTTTTAGATCTTTTCTTTCCTTCCCCTTCTCTTTTTAAAATAATAAAATAAAATATCCAATCATGTACTAATTTCCTGAGTCAAGGTATGACCAAATTTATCAAGATCAAACTCATATGGCTTATAGACCAGGAGAAAATTTAAATTTTAAGGCTTACAACCCAGGTTGGGGGGCTCATTTAGATTTTTTGTGGCAACCACACCGAGTGTTGCCCCGGTACCCCAGTTAGATTTTTCATGGCAACCACACCCAGTAGTTGCCCCGGTATCCCAAAGACCTTTGTTCGTAGATGCTTCTTATGACGATCCATCTTATTCAGATTGTCAATCTTCTCCTTCTCCTTATAGCCTATCTTTTCAAGAAAATGTTTTACAAGCACTAAACCGACTTAAAATTTGTCAGAACTAACTTAAAATTTGTCAGAACTCACTTCTTCCTCAGACTAACCTAGAAGCTGATAGATTTGCCCAATATCAACAACCGATCATGTTTCAGTAACAATCTATCGATGAACTTAATATATATGATTCGACTGAGGCAGAGAAACCAAATTGGTGGGATGAATTACTTCCATCATCATCTTACCCACCGATGACTTCCTTTGATGATATGATGGAATTCATTGAGGCTCCCTAGGAGCCACAACAGAATAACATAATAGGGGAAGCCATACCTCCTAGTTATCCCCAGAACTCATTAAATCCTATATGGCTCAGTGTGAGGTAGATGATTTTAATGAAGATGAAGATATCATTGGGAGGGATAACCCACTTCTCAAACCCACCCCACTTTTGATAGAACAAGTTGAGCCAATACCTAGCCCCCTAATAGCTCCTCCGTTAGAATCATAACTAGATTTAGAATTGACACCGCTTCCTGTCACACCTATTGACACCCAATCATTGATCTCTAATCAGGAAGACCCAGTGATCTCTAATCAGGAAGACCCAATAGTCGGTGTTCTAAGGAAACAAGCTATTGGATGGGATGTTTATGAAAAATGGGATAATGATCGAAAAGAGTTTGATACTAATTTTTCTATACTTGGCACTACTTTCGAAGATCGCCTCCAAAATCTATCTGTTATTCATTCATGGAGACAGATCTACAATTAACCCGGATAATGTGCCATCGGGAAGGGATGAGTCACGATATACCATACCCGAGAATTGGATTAGGGGAGACCTTTCTAGAGATCGAAGAATTTTCAAGCCCCCACCCCCACTCTTGACCCAACACACACACTCCCTTCCTAATCTTCAACAAAGTTGTTATAGGATTTTTCAATCTTAGCCTAGCAAGCTTACCTCTTGTATTTTCTGGATAAGGGATAATCGTCATCGTAGAATACTCTACGAACATTTTTCTGCCATGTTGACAAGGCCTCCTGATTGGCCTGTCTTCTACAAATTTTCTTGAGGGATGTATCTAAGTTTAATATCAGAAACACTCCCTCTTAGCATATGGCTGAAGACGTTAAACTTAGCACTCCTGGGAGGCAGCCCAGTTCTTGCCTTAGTTCATGCTTTTAGTTTTACCCTTGTGTTCTTTCTTTTTAGAATTAAGAGGAGTGATCAAGAAGGATTGCAAGGAACATGGCGACAAAAGGACATCCAATACTTAAATACCCTACCAGGTTGTACCTTTCCTTCTTTGTATCCTCTTCCATTGGGGATAATGGAAATTAAGTTGGGGGGATAATTAAATTAATCTAATCCTCGAGTAAAACTTTAACTGGTTTTTATACAAGCTTTGTCTCGAATTGAAAATAATCAAGCTCGCTAAATGATGAGTGATTAATGGTCTAGACAATTTTAGAGATACTGAGGAATGATCTATCAAGGAAACCCTATAAATGGTAGAGTGTAGACCAGAAGATTTTAGAAGAGTAATTCCAGACCCTTCGGCCTATCGATCTTGATAATGAATCCTACTTATGATGGCATAGGCATCATATAAAGTTCCCAAGTTAAAAAAAAAAAAAAAACCCGAGTTTAGTAATAAAGGTTTTTACCATCTCCTAACCGGGCCCCTTCGTCTAAGTAAGCATTGTTGTTCACATCAAAAGGTGGGGATGTAAAGAAACTTTTTGTAGAGTCAGTCTTGACTTAGCCTTTTTGACTTGAGTCAGTAAGCCTGAGGGGTGTTTTATACCTAATGCCCTAAAGCCAACTGGTTTGGGAGTCATTGGCCTAAAGCTCGCTACAAGGGTTAACTAGAAAGCAAGATGTCAGGACATTGCACTGACTTTACGATTATTAGAAAAAAAAAGTGGAGACTAAATAAATATTACACCAAAATCAAAGTAAGTTGGAAGATTTTAGAGAGTAAGATAGAAAGTCGGGAAAACTAAATGGGTGGAATTGGTAATCTAATAAAGTACATTTTTAATGGTCTAACCGGGTATCCTCTGATTTTAGTATTAGTAAGATAATTTTCATTTCATGGACCAAGTTAGTATACAAGACTCATTCATTTTCTTTACTCGAGGATGAGCAAAGTTCAAGTTGGGAGTATGATAGTTACTAAAATAATGACAATTAAACCCAACTTTATTTAATTAAAATTGATACTTTTGGTGGTATTTTGTAGAAATTGACTCCACAAATGTGTAGAGCTTGATTTTAGAAGTCCAACAGCACAAACAGCATGCGATTCAGACTTTAAACGGCCCGGAACAGAATTTTGAAAGAAATATTAGCCTTGCACAAAATTTAAAGTGGCTAAACATTCCACCCACTAACTGCTCGATCCACAGAGCCACCTGTGGACTGCGATCCACCATTTCTTCCAGTCCATGGGTAGAACCATGGACCGCCCTCCTCCACTCGCTCCCGAACTCGGTGGAGGGACTGTTCGAGCACTGCCCGACCCACCGGAGACCTCACCGCCTGTCGAAGACCTCACCGCCAGCCGGAAAATCACCGGAGAAGGGGCTGCTGCCCTTCTTCACCGCCGCAAGCAACTCGAGCCATCGTTCGTCTCCCCGTCACTGCCATCCCGAAGCCGCCCAAGCTATCAGCCGTCGCCCAACACTGCTGCCAGAGTCTTCTTCATCTCCTCTCCACTGTCCTTGCTACCGGTCTAATTCTCCAAGGCCGATGGTTCATCTTCATCACCAAACTTTTATGGTGTTTCTCACTCTTCGGCCAGTCTCCACCATTCACCGCTTTTGATCTTGTTGGGATATGACAAGTTCGGTATGTTTGGTCTGTCTATACTAACCTACTGAAGATTCGAACCTGGCAACTTAACGCCCAAGAGGCATAAAGCCGATCAATGCCCAATAGGCACAAGTTTGATCAATGCCTAAGAGGCACAAGGCTGATCAACGCCCAAGAGACATAAAGCCGATCAATGCTTAATAGGCATAAGTTTAGTCAATGCCCAAGAGGCACAAGGCTGATAACATTCAAGAGGTGTAAAGCCGATCAATGTCCAAGAGCCACAAGGCTGATCAACATCCAAGAGGCGTAAAGCCGATCAATGTCCAAGAGTCACAAGGCTAATCAACATCCAAGAGATATAAAGCCAATCAATGCATAAGAGGCATAAGGTTGATCAATGCCCAAAAGACGTAAAGCCAATTAATGCCTAAGAGGCACAAGGCTGACCAATGTCCAAGAGGTGTAAAGCCGATCAATGCCCAATAGGCACAAGTTTAATCAATACTCAAGAGGTACAAGGCTAATCTATGCCCAAGAGACATAAAGCCAATCAATGCCCAATAGGCACAAGTTTGATCAACGTCCAAGAGGCCTAAAGCCAATCAATGCCCAAGAATCACGAGGCCAATGAATTCTCGACAAGCATAAGATTGACTAACTTCCGAGAGAGATAAAGCTGATCAATATTCAAATAATGCAGAGATCATTCAACATCTGGAAAAGGCCTGATCAACTATGGATAGCCTTTTGTCTCACATGCTCATGTCTTGGTTTAACTATTTAATAGCTAGATGATAGTTGTAAGCGATTAGGTTTGTGGCCTATAAATATCATTGAGTACAATGAAGAGGGGATTCTTTTTCTGGACCACCCTTCACTTAGCCTTCCTTCAAATCTTATCTATTCCAATTCAGACTCTATTAACGAGCTTGAGAGCTGCCTCAACACCCAGATCCTCCAAGAAGATGGAGGGGAGCTAGATCAAATCTGCTCGATCCACTTCTCTTTTAATTCAAGTTTGTTGTAATTTGTTTGGACGCAACAGATTGGCACACCAAATAGGAGAACTCATTGAAGGGGTTTCAAGAATCTGGAAGGAAGCATGGTGAAAGGTAGGAAGAGGAATTTGCCAATAGAAGATTTTCCCATTCTTCAAAGGGGAACAATCCTATTCTTGGCGAAATGGTAGGAGCCTTGCCTGCCGGAAACATGGATCAAGAAAGGTTAAACACTCTGTGTGACAAGATGGAAGTACTTATTGCAGCAATACAAAACCTTCAAGAGATCACCGCGAAAGAGCCATCACAACCTGCTGTATCAAGAGGTAGCCGGCAACCCTCTCTTCAGGTAAGTAAACATCACAGTCCAAGAAGACATTCATCTTATCAATATTCTTCAAGTCAACAGTCCCCTTCAAAGCATCATCACCGATCTCACCATCACATCAAGAAGTGGAATAAGGGGAAACATCCAAGATCTCGTTCGATATCATCTAAAGAATTGACTCTTGATAGTACCCAAGTGCAACATCTTGCAAGAGCTAATGATTTTGATAGGAAGTTTAGAAAGCTAGAGTTGCAGATTGCCAGAGTTCTTGAGCAGAGGAAAATAGAGGATGCAGCACCAAGTTGTGATATCTTGCCGCCTTTTTCTAAAAAGGTTATGGAGGAAAAAATTCCACATCATTTCAGGATCCCATAAATTGAGTTGTATAATGGGTCGTCTGACCCTTTGGATCATTTGGATAGCTTTAAAGCCCATATGTTGATCCAGGGGGCATCAGACACACTTCATTGTCTTGCCTTCCCTGCGACCTTAAAGAAATTAGCAAGAATGTGGTATTCAAGTCTACAACCAGACACCATTCATTCATTCAGTCAGTTAGAGAAGTTGTTCGTCTCCCACTTCAGAACAAGCAGGAAAATGCCCAGAAATTTTAATAGCTTATTCTTTATTCAGCAGTCAGAAGGGGAGTCTTTGAGAGATTACATTAAGAGGTTTAATTCTGCCATGTTGGAGATTCTGAATCTTAATGAATACATGGTGATGTCTATTATGAAAAAGGGCTTACAAGCCTCCAGATTCACATTCTCCTTGGATAAAAAATTTTTGACCAATTACTCCGAGTTACTAGCCTGTGCTCAAAAGTACGCCCAGGTCGAAGAACAAGCCTTGAGCCAGTGACAAATAAAGAGAAAATCGGTGCCAAGTAAGAAGAAGGCCAAGGAGGATGAATCCCGATTCCCTAGGGTCCGATCAATTCAATGGCAAGGTCAAAGGCCGAGGGAGTTGGTCGGTAGGAACTACGTCAATCGATTTGATGCTTATACCCCCTGACTCTCCCAAGAGAGAAGATTCTAATGGAAATTGAGAAAGAAAATTTTCTTCAAAGACCAAGGCCAGTGAGAGCCTCACCAGCTGTGCAAAATAAGGCTAAATATTGTCGGTATCATCATGATCATGGGCATACAATGGAAGAATGTATCCAACTGCGAGATGAGATTGAAGCTTTGATTAAGCAGGGCTATTTGGGTAGATATGTCCGAAATCAAAATCAAAACTGACCAATTGAGGCGGTATTGCCAAGGCCGACAGTTCCAAGGATGATCACTGACGGGACGGAGCTCCCAAATCAACAATCGACTGATGGATCGATCGAAAAGATTTTCCATGCATGTTTTGAAGATGATCGGAGTCCCAAAAAGCTTCGAGGAAGTGTTATCTTTTCTGATAATGACTTACAAGATGTTCAGACACCTCTTAGTGATCCTGTAGTAATTTTTGCAATTATTGCGAACTATGATATACATAGAATTTTGATCGATAATGGAAGTTCCATCGAGGTCTTGCTTTGTGATGCATTTGTTAAGATGAATTTACCAACTAATAAGTTACAGAGAATTCATGTGCCATTGATTGGGTTTGAGAAAATTCTGTAGGAGTAGAAGTAAAAATCAAACTCCCTGTGACTCTCGAGATAGCACTGAAGCAAAGGACTTTTCCTCTTACTTTTATGGTTGTTTGGATTCCTTCTGCTTATAATGCCATTTTAGGAAGACCTGCCCTGAATAAGTTCCAAGCCATTGTATCAACATACCATTTTTTGATAAAATTTCCTACCCAAAATGGGATTGGAGAAGTAAGAGGAAACCAACATATGGCTCATCAATGTTTGATAATTCAGAATCAACAATCAATCAACAAATCCACCTCCGAACAAATGGATCCACGTGATCTAATTGAAGGCGCCAGCATATCAGTAGAGAGGACTATTCATGTTCCCTTGACAAAGGAAGATCCTACTAAAACTGTTCAGATTGGAAGTTCACTTACTGAAGATCAAAAGAAGAAGTTGATAAACTTTCTACAAAAAAATACTGATATATTTGCATGGACGGCTGCCGATATGTTGGGGATTCCCACTGAAGTGATTATGCATGAACTCAAGATTGATCCACTTAGTCAGCCTGTTCGATAAAAGAAGCAAAATTTTATCCCAGAAAGATAAAAGGTTATCAATAAAGAAGTGACCAAGTTGCTTGATGCTGGATTTATCAGAGAAGTTCACTATCCTGACTAGCTTGCCAATGTAGTAATGGTCAGGAAAGCTAATGAAAAATGGAGGATATGCATAGATTATACTGATCTTAATAAGGCATGTCCTAAAGATAGTTTTCCTTTGCCTAAAATTGAACAACTGGTTGATGCAACGGCCGGGTATAAATTTTTAAGTTTTATGGATGCTTTCTCTGGATATAATCAAATATGAATGAGTCCAGCAGATAAAGAAAAGACATCTTTTATCATAGATCGAGGGATATATTGTTACAAAGTGATGCCATTTGGTCTTAAAAATGCTGGAGCTACTTATCAGAGGTTAGTAAACAAGATCTTTGAAGGTCAAATTGGAAGGACTATGGAGGTATATGTAGATGATATGATTGTTAAGAGTAATCAGTATAATGATCATATTAAATATTTGAAGATAGCCTTTGATATTTTGCAAAAAAATCACATGAAATTAAATCCAACCAAATATGTTTTTGGTGTAACTTCTGGAGAATTCCTAGGCTTTATGGTTACGAAGCGGTGGATTAAAGCCAACCCAGAAAAGATCCGAGCTATCTTAGATATGAGACCTCCAACTAATAAGAAAGAAGTCCAACAGTTGACTGGATGAATCACTTCGTTAAGCCGATTCATCTCTCATTCAGCTGAAAGATGTTTGCCTTCTTCAAGGCTTTATGACAAACCAAGGAATTTAATTGGTCGGATGACTGTCGGTCAGCATTTGAAGAGCTTAAGAAGTATTTGACAAATCTAGTCATATTGTCTAAACCTCAAGAAGGAGAAGATTTGTATCTTTATCTGGCTGCATCTGACGAAGCAATTAGTTGTGTGTTGGTTAGAAAGAACTCTGATGAATCACATAAGCCCATTTATTATATTAGCAAAGTTCTTCATGATGCGGAGACGAGATAAACAAAACTCCAGAAGATTGTTTTACCTTGGTGATATCGGCCAAATACCTCAAGCCATATTTTCAGTCCCATCGAATTATTGTATTGACCGATCAACTTCTGAGGACTGTTTTACAGTGTCCTGATACTTCTGGCCGGATGGTAAAATGGATAGTCAAATTAAGTGAAAATGACATCACTTATCGGCCTCGATCTATATTGAAAGCTCAAGTACTAGCTAATTTTATAGCCAAATGTACCTGGGGTGACAATGAGAAGGAAGTTCAACCATCCGATGAAATGGGGATGACTGATGCACCTTGGATATTACATGTGGATGGAGCTTCCAATTCTTCTGGTTGTGGTGCAGGGTTGATTTTATCTAGCCCGAATGGAGATGTCACAGAGTATGCACTTTGATTCTTTTTCAAAGTCTCCAACAATCAAGTTGAATATGAAGCCCTCTTGGCTGGTTTAAGAATTGCAAAGGAAATGAATGTCCGAAGCTTGAAGGTATTATCTGATTCACAGTTGGTCGTCAACCAGGTAAAAGGAGATTTTGAAATTCGCGATGCTACTTTAGCTCTATATTTGAAGAAAGTTCAAGAGCTTAGAGCTTTATTTGATTCATGGGACATCAGTCACGTCCCTAGAATTGAAAATTCTCGAGCCGATTCATTGTCCAGATTGACTACTTCTACACCTGACCAAATGGGTTGGACTTTTATGGAACATCTGGAGACCCCGAGTATTTTGACAACCAAAAAAGAAAAGGTTCTTCAAATAGAACCGGAAATGGATTGGATGAGTCCGATTATTAAATATTTGACTGAAGGAGTGTTGCCCGAAAATAATGTAGAGGCTAGACTACTCCGAAAGACTGCTTCTCAATATGTTATCCTGGATGGTTTGTTATATAAAAAATCATTTTTCCAGCCGTTGTTGAAGTGTTTATCTCCATCAGATGCAGATTATGCTCTTAGAGAAGTGCATGAAGGAAAATGCGGTGATCATTTGGGAGGATGGTCTTTAGCCTATAAAATTATAAGATAGGGGTATTATTGGCCGACTATATAGAAGGATGATCTAGATTTTGTAAGAAAATATGATTCTTATCAAAGGTATGCAAATATTCAAAGGCGTCCTGCCAGTCAGCTAACACAGTTAATGGCTCCTTGGCCATTTTCTCATTGGGGAATGGATATGCTTGGTCCGTTTCCTCTAACTTCTGGACAGCAAAAATTTCTGATTGTTGTCATTGATTATTTTACAAAATGGATAGAAGCTGAGCCCCTAGCCTTGATCACTGAAGCAAAAGTTGAAATGTTTGTCAAAAACTCTATCATATATAGGTTTGGAATTCCTCATGCTATCATTACAGATAATGGAAGGCAGTTTGATAATCAGAGGTTCAAGGATTTCTATGCTCAATATGGTATTCTTCATAAATTGACATCTGTCGAACATCCTCAGGCTAATGGAGAAGCTGAGGTAACTAATTGGACAATCCTTCATGGATTGAAAACCCAACTAAATGAAGCCAAAGGAGCTTGGCCTGATGAACTCAACTCTGTTTTATGGGCTTACCGAACAACTCCTCGATCTACAATGGGAGAATCCCTGTTCAACCTTTCTTATGGGAGTGAAGCTAAGTTGCCTAAAGAGATTGTTCTTCGTTCAAGAAGAACCGACTGCTTTGAAGAATCTGACAATGCTGATCGAAGAAGGATAGATCTACATCTACTTGAAAATTCTAGATTACAGACACAAATAAAGATGGCAGCATATCGACAGAGAGTAGCGCGGTATTATAATTCAAGAGTCAAGGCTTGAGTTTATTGGGTTGGAGACCTTGTCTGTGCCGAACTACTATATCTCGACCAACTGAATAGGGCAAACTTGCACCAAATTAGGAGGGTCCCTATCGCATCACTGAGATTGTGCGATCTAGGACCTATCGACTTGAAATTTTTGATGGTTATCCTTTGGCTAGACCATGGAATGTTGAAAACCTTCTAAAATATCATCAATAATGAGATTTTCTTTCTCCTTTCTCTGTTATATAAAAGATATATATGAAAATAAATTATTCTCTAAAAAATAGAGAAAAGAAAGGTTGGCCTGATAAGTTGACCGCAATCCGACAAATTGAGTTGGTCTGACCCACTAACTCATCGATATTTAATGATCAGTATAACTTGCTGATCAATTAAAAGTTGGCCTGATAAGCTGACTATAATCTGACAAATAAAGTTGGTCTGACCCACTAACTCATCAATATTTAATGATCAGTACAACTTGCTGATCAATTAAAAGTTGGCTTGATAAGCTAACTACAATTCAACAAATTGGGTTGGTCTGATTCACCAATTCATTAGTATGTTAACGTCAAGATAATCGATTGATTAAAAGGTCGACTTGATGAGTTAACCATGAGACATGTAATAATGGACAGTGTGGCTTATTATTCTGTCAATAATGTTATCTCAAAATATCTGAAATATTGAGAGCATGAAGATTTCATTGATATTCTGATTACATGAAGTCAAAAGAAGGAGAAGCAGCAATGAACATTGATTCACTAGAAATTGTTGCTAGCTCTTTATTACAAATATTATTCAGCTTTTTTTGATGTTTCCTTAACAGGTGAAGTTATTGGATTATCGGTTGGTTTCTTTTCTTCTTTCTCTGCAAAATAATCTATGGAAATGGAGGATAAATCAAGGTCAGGGTATAATCTTTTAACCTTATTGATACAGTCTTCAAAGCCAAATTCATAGCCTTTGGCTCCTACTTATTCCATCCCTCTGTTAAAGGCTTCAGATTTTTTGAACTCTTCGACTACAAGAAGCCCCCATTGGATCAGTGAAGTATTTTCTTGTTTGGTTTGTTCCAACTTCTTCTTGAGAAATTCTATCTTCTTCTTCATCATGGATTTTCGACTTAACAAATTTTTGTATGCTTGGGTTTTCTCTTCTATGGCTTCATCTTCCTGCCGAAGATTTTTCTTCTTCTAGCTGCATCATCCACAAGTTGCGCGGCTTGCCTTTCAACTCGTCTCAATTGATTCTGCAAAGACAGGATCATTGCAGTTGATCTAACAACTCTTGATTCTAAGGCTCTCCGATCAGCATCAGCCTTGTCCTTTTCCTCCTTGGCTGTTGCTAATTGCTTTTAAAGATCTTCCTGAAGGTTGGTTGTTTAATCCCAACTTTCTTCAATCATGGATATACCATTGATAAACTGGACAAAAGATTTGGAACATCATTAAAATACGAATAGATTATTTTGGAAAGAGAAGAAGTATTATCAACCTTCATGATTCTTGAATAGATGGAAGATAGGATCTCTTTCACTCCATGTTTGATTGTTGCCTCCCAATCCCTCCGAAGAATGGTAGATTGTAGTATGTGTAGGGTTCGGTGGCAAGGCGGAATCATAGATTTCAAAAATTTTTATCTTTATGAAATCTTCACCAAACCTTCAACCCAAAATCTCCTTAAAAGAATTAAAACATATAGATGTTTATATAAGATTTAATCTCAAATTAAGATGCTAACCTGTATCGCAAAATCCAAACTCTGAATCTCCACCAGGTGCCCAAATGTTCACCCTCCAATGGTGATCCACACAGAAAAACAATGAAGACAAAAATTTCTATTTCTTGGTTCCTCTTCTTGAATTCTTTTTCAAGAATTCAATTCTTGGACCTTTAGGCTGAAATTTTCTTTCTTGAAAATTTCTTTTTCTTCCTTCTTTCCTCTTCTTGAATTTTCTTCAAGAATTCCCTTTCTTGAATCCCTTTTCTTGAATTGAATTGGAAGAAAAAATTAAGACAGTCAAAGTCTTAATTCAAGAAGGAAAAGAAGAATAGATCCTTTCCCTGTTCTTTCCTTTACCGTTCAAGACCTTCTTCTTATTCTTGTTTAGGGTCAGAGTTTCGACAGAGGATACCTCTGTAAGGGAAACAATACCCAACAAGAACAAGAGGAAGGAGTATTCTGGAGAGGAAGTAAGGGAATTGGATCTCTGAACTATGTTGCGTGAAAACCCCCGAGAACCCCAACCCTATTTATAGATCTCAGAGGGGTGTCATCTCGAAACAACGCAACCCTCTGAAACCCCAGGGATCATGATCCCTCATTCCTCACGCGTCCCCTCAACCAAAAATCATGATTCTCCGATTTGATTTTCGTTTTTCCGACGAGGAGAACTCTCGGAAAAATTTCAGGAAGGATCGCGACTTTTGGAGATGGATTTGCGACCGAAAAGCGACGGATCTTTTTCTTAAATTTTTCTAGCCATCAGATCCAGATCCAAGGGCACAGACAAGGATCTGAAATGCCCCTTTTCAGATTTTTCTCCGACGTTTTCTTTCTCACGCGTTTTAAGAGAAGTCCACGCGCGTGGACTTTTCTTTCTTGGCGCGCGCGGGTGAGAAGAGGGAGGGGGCGGCTTGGAGAGAGGGTCTCAGTGAACTAAGTTCACTTGGGTTCAGCCATGGGTTAGCCCAATGTCCTAAAAAATAAATTGGACCTTAATCTAGTTCAATTAGAACCCAATTAAGCCCAATTCGGAACCAAATTCGAATCTGATTCGAATAGAAATTTGGTCTGCAACACATGCTAGTGTGTTTATCCTGCAAACATGATTTAATTCCAAATTAAATCCTTCATCAATTTTCTTTTGTGTGTGGCCCATTGGGTTCCACACCTATCCAGCAGTAGGTCCGAGTTCTATTTGACTTAATTCGGTTAGATCTCAACTAAGCCGATTTAGGTCAACTCAAACTAGCTCGACTCGGTCAATTAGAATCTAATTCAAATTGACTGATTTGAATTACCATGACTCAATCATATACCTACAAGACAAGATTGATGTCTAGCAACGTATCATGTCTACCCGGAAGATGTGGAATTTTGGTGGAATTACCAAAATACCCTTCAGTGGTGAGTTACCGGGCAATTCAGTCCTTTGATCAACTTGCATCCCGAATATGATTATGAATATGGATACTTGTCAAATCCAATTTTCATATTCATCCCTAGCTCAGTCTTTATAATGATGATTCAGTAATGAACCATTAGAAAATATCTCTAATGTTCATACTTTGATCAAAGGTTTCCTGAATCCATCATTTGAAATTAGCTGGATGCTATTCCCTCTTACTAGGGCTGATCAATTCCTTGTTGACCTACTCACAACCTCCATATACAATCCACCATAACCAGTATCACCTCATGCATGACTCAGTGTCATGATTGACTGCGAACCAAAGTATGGATTCATGTATATAAGGTACTATGGTAGTCTCAGGTCAAAGGACCACATGCACTACTCCCACTATGAGAATTATCTATTGACAAACAGATAAGGTTCCATTAGATATTCTCAATCTGGATCAATTCAGTGAACTCATTCTCTAATGAACACTCATATCCTAGTATTAGTGTCAAACACAAGTGACTGTGAGATCAGTCACCCTTATTACAAAACATATATAGGATGTGCTGGTCTTGCCGGAAACATTGATCCCCAACTCAATGTCCCATCGACCAGGAATATTTTAGATTAGGGTTTTAAGGCTTTAGGTCTCACTGGTATGATCTCATCATAACCCTAGAACCATAGCCCTAATCTATGGGGTTCATCAAAAAATCAAAAAGACACAGCAAATGATGAAAATAATGCCTTTATAAAATGTCAATTCATTGATTTTAGGATCAAAATTACAATATTTCAATTGGCTTTCAGGGCACAATCTTTCAGTATGATTTTTGCCAGCTTCGGATTGTTGACATTTGTATCGGCAACTAGCATTTGAATAACTTTGTTATCATTTGGATCAGATGTTTCCTCCATCAGAGCTTTTCCTTTTTTCGTTGAAGTACGCTTAATGGATGGGTCATGCTCTTTTTCTTTTGAAAAAGGAATGAAAGGCTCTTGTATCTCTTCTTCGAACGAAGATGCGACATATTCGAGAAATTCTAGCTTACTGGAAGCACTCCTTAATAAGCGACATCTTCTTACACATGACCTTTCCTCTCTGAATCGTACTGGTCTGGTTTTCCTTTTAGACATTTGATGAAGTTTCTTATCACTTGACTTCATTTCTTAAATACGATGAAGATTTCTTCTTGGAAGTATTCCTGAAAACAAAAAGTTTTGAAAAAGAAGAGAAACTTGAAACACTTGAAACAAAAATTAGCTCAAAGATCTGGGCCTGGGGTCTCTTTATATAGAGAGTTCCAATGGCCACGATTTATGGTCCAAATTTTGAGATATTCCCAGATTTCAACACGTTTGAGATCCTGATTCAGTAGGAGTCCGTGCACCACTTCTAATTCTCAGAAAGCCAGTTATAGACATATATATTGGCATTTGGTTTGAATTCAAATTGAAATATCATACGGCTTCCAAATACTGACAAATGCGGTTATACGGCCTGTCGAACAACTCTTCTTCTAATAGAAAAATGATATTTGGAAAAGTTGGAATGATTGCTTATTGGACTTTATCTAGAAAATTCTTTACAAAGGACTCTTTTTCTTAAAATATAAAGAGAAAGGGATAAGATGTTCAGTAAATCGGATGGGAGTATTACATCATCTATGAGTAAGTTAGGGTTTGGTTAATTTAAGAATTATTTTTCCAAATATTCAGTAAGTGTTAACTTCTTCCTTAGGAGAAGTTAGAAATCATGCTTTCCGATTAACTTATTCTATTAAAGATTCTTGTTCAATGAACTTATTCGAAATTGTTTTAACTAAACTTTTTTGAATAAAAATTAGTGTTTATAATTTGATTTAAATAATTTCATGATTAGCTCGGTCTTTCTGGGAAACTTCCTTGTTTGATCCAATGATTTTATACTTAAAAAATGTTCTCATTTATAAAGTTGGAACTTTTGCAATCCATTGAACATCATTAAAAAGAAAAATTCTTCATTTCATATTAAAAACAAAATAAGTTCTTACATCATTGGTTATTCACATTCTTTTCAATTGCACTTTCTTCTATTTCAACCTAGTTTACAGTAAGAACTAATGGTGTTTCTTCAGGGATTTGAGAGTCTGGTGCTGATTCTTTGGTTTGATTGTTGACTGCTTCTTCAATTTGATCTGTGATTGGTTCTCCGACCTGATCTTCTTTGTCAGAGTTTTTTTCATCGGAATCTTCTTCATCGAAGTCTTCCTCTATCTTTGAAGTATCTAAGTCGGGATAAAATTTCTTTACCTTATTCAAACAATCGGCGAGACCGAGGTTGTAACTTTCAACTCCTGCTTCATGAAGCTTATCATCAAAGGCTTTCAATTAAACATATTTCTTTACAGCTCCGTTGATAGCTTCTTCAATGACTTGCTCAATCTTTTTTGTTGCCATTAAAGTTCTTTCTTCAGTCACTAAATTTTTCTTTTCGACTGTTGAGATTTTTTCTTTGGCTTTCTCCAGGTTGAGGGACATCGATCAGATTTTCTTGCTTTTCTTCTTCAATTTTGATTCCATGGAATTTATTTTTGACCTTGCTTCATTCAGCTCTGCTTCTAGAGCTAACGTTTTGGTTGCTGATTCTTCTAGTTTCTTTTCCATGGCATTTTTCAGTTCTTCAGCAACCTCTTTTTCTGCCTTTGCAACATTCACTTCGTTGCGCATAGTTTGGCAGAATTGGTCAAAATTTTTTAGACTTTCATCCATGATTTGGATTCCATGGATGAGCTATTTATTTACGTTTCAAATTAGTCAGATTAAATAAAAATAAAATGACTAACTTTTTAAAAGAACAAGTTTGATTCTATACCTTCAACAATGTGGGGTGGAGTAACAGAATGGTATCATCAATTTGCTAGGACTTAGTGATTTCCCAGTCTCTTGAAATAATAATGGAATTCAAAAGATGACGGGCCAACATTGGGTCATTCAGACCCAAATCATCAGTATATATGAGAAAATCGACTATTACATTTGCAGCCAGAATTCTCTCTTCTTCTTCCTCCTCCCTCATTGGAGCCTTTCCTCTATCGATTCGGTCAGCAGAAGACAGGATAGATCGACTCCTAAAATTTCCATTGGTCATCTTTCTTGTGGTGGAGGTTGAAAAGATGTTGATAGCGGAACTTCGTCATCTTCCGATACACTTGCTATTAATATCGGAGAAATGGGATCTGATGAAACCATCGAAGCTGTTGAATTTGTTGGTTTTATTTTCTTCAATCTTTTAATTATTCCTTCCTCTTGGTTGAAAGGAGTGGCTTCTGCTCTTCTCTTCTTCAAAAGTTTCGAAGCTTCCGAACATCAACCATGACTGATGAATCTGCAATAATTGAGAGGTCAAGGATTGAGATTGATTGTCAAAAAAAGAATGAAGAAATAATATCAATAATGAAGATACCTAAAGAAGGTTTAGGGCTGATATCCACCAAAAAGAGCCCTCTTTCATCAAGAAGTTCTTTTATAGGAGAAATCTCCATCCCCGTGAGCTTCTCGTAATATTCTTGATCGACTGTCAATACTTTCTTGCCATCGTTGGGAGTTAATCGAGGTTTCCTATGGCTAATGATAAAGTCCCAGGGAATTTTGGAGTCGATGTAAAAGAAACAAGGCTTCCAACCATGAATGGCGAAGGAAGCCCCGAAATGAATTTCTGACCATGGTGTGGGTTAATTACCCACCACCCATGGCCATGAAAATCCTATTTCAGTACGAACAAAGTGGTAAAGAGAAAAGTTTTGGGGATTATATCAGCGTCCTTGCAAAGAATCAAGAACGCGCAAATGATTCGGATACTATTATCAGTTAATTGAGATGGTAGTACCTGATATAGTCTGAAGATTGTGAGAAAAAAAGGGTGGATCGAAAATCTAAGACCGGCCCTTAAATGTTCTTTGTAAATTGTCAAGCTGCCAGAGAGAGGCCGATCTATTTGTTCTTCAAAACTAGGGAGGATTATGGCATACTCATCTGAGATGTTATAATATTGTTTCAATGCTAAGATTTGGTGTTCAGTTAAAGAAGACCTAACATCGCCTATCTTTACAGATTCGGCTTATTTTTTTTGTTGTTGGGAAGTGGATTCCTCAGGGTTTTCGGTACGACTGAACTCTAATATTCTAGCCATAATGGAGAGAGAAAGTAAAGACAGATTAACTTAAAAGAAGAAGAAGAAGAAGAATAGAGGCCGACCTGAGGGATTTCTTTTGCTCCTAAGGTGAAATGATTGAAATAGTGGAAACCTATTTTCTTGGGGAGGATGCTATTTATATAGTACCCTTCAACGGTCTATGATTTCTCTCGAATAATGAGACTGATCCAGATCTGGCCACCTGTCCATAAATATTTGGTAAAAAGGTAGGGTTTCTCGAAGGATCGAAATGACCCTTCATAATCTAGCGGCAACATTCTGTTGATGGGATGGATGCATTTATTTTTGACGAAGATCTTTCAGCCTTTTTGGGTTTCAAAAATTATAATGATGAGAGCAGGATACGGCTATTAGTTTTTATAACTGCCTCCCCTTTCAGAGTTTGACACGTCATCAAAGCGTGCTACCCAAGATGGAAGCTTCTGACAGTTTCTGATTTCCAATTAATGAACTCAGAAACAGGGGGGACTAGTATTGGGATACGACAAGTTTGGTCTATTTAGCCTGTCTATATTGACCTACTGAAGATTCAAACCTAGCAACTCAACGTCCAAGAGGCGTAAAGCCGATCAATGCCCAATAGGCACAAGTTTGATCAATGCCCAAGAGGCATAAGGCTGATCAACGTCCAAGAGGCGTAAAGCCGATCAATGTCCAATAGGCACAAGTTTGGTCAATGCCAAAGAGGCACAAGGTTGATTAACATCCAAGAGACGTAAAGCCGATCAATGTCGAAGAGGTACAAGGCTAATCAATGTCCAAGAGGCGTAAAGCGATCAATGCCCAAGAGGCACAAGGTTGATCAACGCCGAAGAGACGTAAAGCCAATCATTGTCCAAGAGGCACAAGGCTGATCAACCTCTAAGAGGCATAAAGCCGAACAATGCCCAATAGGTACAAGTTTGATCAATACTCAAAAAGTACAAGGCTGATCTACGCCCAAGAGACGTAAAGCCGATCAATGCCCAATAGGCACAAGTTTGATCAATTCCCAAGAGGCCTAAAGCCGATCAATGCCCAAGAATCACGAGGCCGATCAATTCTCGACAAGCATAAGATTGACTAACTTTCGAGAGAAATAAAGCTGATCAATGTTCAAATAATGCAGAGATCATTCAATATCTGAAAAAGGCCTGATCAACTATGGATAGCCTTTGTTGCACGTGCTCATGTCTTGTTTTAACTGTTTAACAGCTGGATGATAGCTGTAAGCGGTTAGGTTTGTAGTCTATAAATACCACCGAGTGCATGAAGAGGGGATTCTTTTTCTGGACCACCCTTCACTT
Organism: Areca catechu; assembly: GCA_021397845.1. NCBI lineage: Eukaryota > Viridiplantae > Streptophyta > Magnoliopsida > Arecales > Arecaceae > Areca > Areca catechu. The sequence continues at coordinate 45,172,651 of CM038038.1, forward strand.
AGCCTTCCTTCATATCTTATCTATTCTCATTCATACTCCATTAACGAGCTTGAGAGCTACCTCAACACCCAGATCATCCAAGAAGATGGCGGGGAGCTAGATCAAAATAGCTCGATCCACTTCTCTTTTAATTCAAGCTTGTTGTAATTTATTTGGACTCAACAGGTCTCATGTTGGAGAGACGAAGTGCGTGTTAGGAGTTGCAGTTGGTTATCGGACGATGCTGGATGGACGCGAGGTTGTGCGATAGGATTTTTGAGTTTGATTTTTGAGATAGAGATACGATCGCGAAGGAGTTCGGATTAGGAGATAGCACCGAGTTTAAGAAGCAGATTGGGATGAGGAAATCACCACAGTTCCCACACGGGCCCGACATGGTGTTTTCCCATCTATAAAACCTTCGATCATTCTCCGCTCCGAGGGAGGATTAGAAGAGACTTCCATACTGCACCCCATTCCACTTCCAATTCCCGTATTTCTTTTCTGCAAAGCTGATGTCCAGGATAGAAGGCTAGGTCATCTTCTCGGGATTCCACTATAGTGCTTGGCATAGGGGGTTTATTTTTAAATCTTTTGTACTTTTTTTCTATGAAATAAAAAAAAAATCTTGTCAATATTTATATGATCATACATTCTTATTAGGCATAGTTTATATTCTTGGGACAAGCTGTGATCAATAGGTACAGTTTGTGCTCTTGGAATAAACTATATTTAGGAAGGATTTTTATTATTTGTATGTGTCTGATTTCTGACTAATCTATATTCCAGGGGAACGGGCCATGATCGAACAGGTACGAGTTGTCATCGCCAAGAGTAAGTTATATCTAGATCGAAACGTACAGATCTCATAGAAGTGGAGTGCCAGCCCACCTAGCAAGTAACCAGTTGAAATTCTGAGATTCATATATTTTGCATTTATATTTCTATTTTAATTTAGCTTTTACTTTTCAAAAGTCTTTTTCGAAATAACACAAAAGTCTCTGTGGGTTCGACCCTTACTCCCACTATTCTACCCTTTAAGAGTAGTAGATTTAAGGTTTTAGATTAGTGCATTGCGACGCGCATCAATACAATCTTTCTTTCTCCTACATCTATCTCTTCAATCACTTCTCCTACTTCTTGGTTTACAAAGAAGGCTGCCATCATCACATCAAAAACTCTCCTACATTGCTTCCGTGGTATAGGCTCTGATCCGGATATGGGATTCCCAACATGCATTCCTTCATTGTGCTCAACATCCAATTCCATGCCAAATCCTCCTTTTGACCGGTCAAGCCCAATCGTAATGGGCATGGGGATAAGGGAGAGGGTCCTTGTGTTTATCTAGAATAGGTGACTAAGTGGCAGAAGGACTCTTGGTCCTTCTACACACCTTAATCTTGGCGCATGCCAAGCTTGATGCCAAGAGTCCAATCCCACTTGGACTCTTCATAATTCAAGGATAAAGCTCTAAATAATTTTAGATAAATATAGATAATTACTGTCCCAATTTAGACTCAGCCAAATCTAAGTTCACTTAAATTGGTTAGCCTAAATAGCAAGCTAATTGACCCAATCCAATTGGGTTAGGAGTTAAGCTAGTCAACATATGCTAGTATGTTAATTTGCTAGCCAATTAGGATCCAATGAACCTAACCAAAATCCAATTGACTTTCTTGGCCAATTCCCTAGTGTGTGTGACCTTTTGGGCTCTACATCAAGCCAACAGTAGGTCTAGGTTCAAGCTATTTCAATCCAATCGAAATCGATTAACTTAATTAAGTCAAATCAAGCTGACCCAAGTTTGCCAATTCAAACCAATTTCCAAATTGACTTATGAATCCTTCCAATTTGATTCATGAAAACCTATAAGATTTGATTGATGTCTAGCAATATATTATGCCTACCCGAAAGATGACAAATTTGATAGAAATTACTAAAATATCCTTTAATAGAAAGTTACTGTATAATTCAATCCTTTGATCTCCCTTTATCTTGAATAAGTGATGGGTATAGAGAATTATCAAACCCTAGCACTTAATTCTTTTGAGTCTCAATTCGATAATGAAGACTCGATCGATGAAAGAATAGAAACCCTATCTAATTCCATCATACTTTGATCAAAGACTTCTAAGTTAATAATCGAAGAGACTACATGGGATAAGTCTTCTCTTACTAGGAGTGATTGATTCTTTGTTGATCTACTCACATCCTTCACGCACAATCCACCATATCTGAGAACACCCCGTACATGACTCTTTGTCATGAATGAGTATGAACCAAAACATGGCTTCATATACATAAGGAACCATGGTGATCTCAGGTCTAAGGATCACTTGCACAACTCCTACTACGAGAACCATCTTTTGACAAGTAGTAAGACCTTCATAAGATGTTCTCAAGGTGGATTAGTTTAGTGAACACATATCCTAATGAGCACCCACATCCTTGTATTAGTGTCCCTACACAAGTAACTGTGAGACCAACCACCCTCTCCATTAAGCATACATAGGATGTGCTATTCTTTCCGGAAACATCGATCCATGATTTGATGATCCAATAACTAAGAACATTTTAGATTAGAATTTATAGGAACTTAGGTCTCACCATTATGATGTCTATCATAACCCTAATTCCATTGCCCTAACCTATAGGGTTCATCATAATCTTAATAAGAGCAACAGTACAATGAATCAATAATTACTTTTTATTAATAAATAATATCACACATGAGTTGGAAGAATTCATTGAAGACTTGTTATTAATAAAAAGTAATTATGCCCTAAAGGTCTTACTAAAGGCATCTTGAGACTTTGAAGACTTGTTGGATGATTTTTGGAGAAAAATTGATAATTCATTGAAGAATTCATCCGAGCCGACTCAAAGAGAAGAGAGCCAACTCTGGCATATGGCACACATGAAGGTTTTTGGCATGTAGATATCCGAGCCAACTCTAAAAGGCCTGAGCTGACTCATCCAAAGTACCATTTCCTAAATCAGACAGGCGAGCCGATCCAAAGGAAGTTCGAGCCGACCCTATCATTTAGTCAGACATCCGAGTTGACCCTTTAGAAGTTCGAGCCGACTCCTCCAGAGTCCAGAAAAAGAGTTTTGAGTGAATAGCCAACCGAGCTGACTCTAATGAGAAAGAGCCGAGTCTTCCAGACTGGATTTTTGAATGCTTGTAAATCTGAGCCAACTCAAAGTAAGGTGAGCTGACTCTTCCAAAGTAAGGAATCAAGCTACTAAAAAACCTAGCTGACTCAATTGAAGAAGAGCCAACTAGACCAGAACTACTCTACAGATAAGAGCCGACTCGAGTAGATCTGAGCCGACTCAAAGATTGATTTCAGGCCTATAATGGCTAGTTCCAGAACTTAGAATTTGAATCCAAAAAGTGCTCCAATGGTCAAATATCACATCCCAACGTTCTACAACGACTAAAATCATCTAAGAAGAGTACAAGACTATATATTTGAGGGATTTGAACTACTTAAAAAGGGAGAATGAATATTTAATGCTTACTTGAGCTTGTAAACAAGAGAGCACTGAAGATCATTTAAGATAGTCTTCAAGTCTTCACCAACTCAAATCTGAAGCTTGAAGCATTTATTGAAGAAGTTGAAGATGCCAACCAAGTGCATTGAAGTGCAATCAATTAGGCTTCTCTTGAGCTACATCGATAACCATTCGACAAAATTTGTTTGTCATTCTATTGCTTTCTCTTTACAATTCTTTTTGAGTTGTTAGGTTATTGGTGAGCCCGGTTTAAAAACCAAATAGGTTCTTGGTTAGCCTATATTAAATCCAAGTGTTGGGTTCTTGGCGATCCTGTTAAAACCAAGTATTGGGTTTCTTTGGTGAGCCTGATTTAAAAACCAAAGTGTAGAGGTTTAGATTGTGAGCATGTTAAAACAATCCGACTGTATTCCAGTGGGGATATAGTGAAAATCTCAAGTAGTAATCTTGGATAGTGGATGTAGGAGCTAGGTTGCTCCGAACCACTATAATTTTTTTTGTGTTTGTGTTGTGCATTCTTTTTATATCTTGCTTATACTTTTAATTATCTCAATCACAGCACTTAATACTTCAAGAAATTTTCAAAGAGCACATAATTGCTTAAACTTTTTAAATTCTCAATTCACCCCCCTCTTGGAATAGCCATCTAGGCAACAACTGGTATCAGAGCAGTGTCTCTGAATACATTTAGAGTAAAGATTGATGGCTCATCCCATGAGTACATCCTTGGCCGAAGGCCAATCTACCAATAGACCTCTACTCTTCACTGGCATAAATTATTCATATTGGAAAGCTAGAATGAAAATCTATATTCAAGCTATCGATTTTCAATTATGGAAGGTCATTCTAAAAGGGCCATATATTCCCATGATCAAAATTAATGGCATGGATGTCCCAAAGCCCGAAAAGGACTGGGATGAACACGACATAAAGATGGAAAAATTAAATGCCAAAGCAATGAATTTATACTTTGGATGCTAACGAGTTCAATCGAATTTTCACTTGCTCTTCTGCAAAGAAAATTTGGGACAAACTCGAAGTGACCCATGAAGGAACTTCCCAAGTGAAGACTTCAAAAATTAATCTTCTTGTACATAGTTATGAACTTTTCAAAATGGAACCAACTAAAACTATCTCTATCATGTTTACTTGCTTTACAGATATTATTAATGGTTTGAAAAGTCTTGGTAGGGTTTATTCAAATGCTGACTTAGTACAGAAGATTCTCATATCACTTCCGGACAAGTGGGACCCCAAAGTGACTACCATCCAGGAAGCAAAAGATCTAAATGCCTTACCTCTGGATGAATTAATGGGTTCACTCATCATACATGAACTTGCCATGCAGCATAGAACTGATGATGATCAGAAGAAGAAGAAGAAGATAATAGTCTTCAAAACTGCATTGGATTCAAAAAAGATGAGGAATCGGAAGATGACTGCACCTCCTTCGAAGACGATCTAGAAGATGAAGATATTGCTATGGTCGTGAGAAGATTTAGAAGGTTTATAGGAAAGAAGAAAGGAAGATATCATAGAAAATTCCACAAGAAAGGGGAATACAGTAAGGACAAGGACAAGGATAGAGAAAAAGAAAAAGAACAAGTGCCCACATGCTATGAATGTAAGAACTAGGGCACATTCATCCCGACTATTCTTTGTTAAAGAAATCTTTCAAGAAGAAGAAAAAGAAAGCTATGATTGCTATATGGAGAGATAGCGAGGAGTCGACTTCATCTGAAGAAGAAGAGACCACGAAAACTGCTAACTTATGTCTAATAGGTTTTGAAGACGAGGTAACATCTCCTGAACCTCAATTAAAATTTACTTTTGATGAATTGAATTTTTCTTTTCATGATCTACAATCAGAATTCAAAAAGGTTATAGTAAAGATAAGAACTTTAAAGAATATCAATGATTATTTACAAAAGGAGAAAGAAGAGATTTCTAAAAAGAATAATCTATTACAAAATAATTTACATGTCTTTTCTAAAAATACAAAGCTTTGGAAATTGAAAACAATGCATGTCTTGACAAGAACAAAGCTTTAAGTGTTGAAAATAATGACTTGAAAAAGGAGGTTGAAAAACTCAAGCCACTGGTTGAAAAACTAACCTTATCTTCAAATAAGCTTGAGTTAATTTTAAAAGATCAAAGAATTTCTGGAAACAACGCTGGAATTGTTTTCAATTCTTCAATTTCAAATAAAATTTCAGCTACTACTTTTGTGACACCAAAAACTTATGTTCCAAAATCAATATCTCAAGAAGCTTTTGTATCTAATCCTTCTACATCCATTTCTAAAGCTATAATGTATGTACCTAAGAATTTAAATAGAAAATCTTTTATGAGAAAAAGTTTTACATCTGCATCAACATCTAGAACTTTAATTCGTACATCTTTTCAGAATTCCAGAATTACATGTTATGTATGTCATGAAGTTGGACATAAATTCTTTCAATGTAATTCAGTAAAGAAAAATGCATATTCTAAGAATTGAATTAAAAGAATTTGGATTCTCAAAGGAACCACCTCTACTAACTTGCGAGGACCCAAGTTAGCTTGGGTACCTAAAAGAACTTGATTATCTTGCAGAAATGTCTTACAGCCCAAAAATTGAAGAAAAGATTGTATCTCGACAGTGGCTGTTCAAGGCATATGACGGGTGACAAGAATCAAATTATCACCCTAGAGATGAAAGAAGGAGGTATGGTTACTTTTGGAGATAATGGCAAGGAAAAAATAATTGAAATCGATAAGATTAAATTAACCCCATATACTTTCATTGAAAATGTATTGCTAGTAGACAAATTGAAGCATAATCTGTTAAGCATTAGTCAATTATGTGATAAAGGTTTCAAGATTGTCTTTGAATCATCTATGTATATTGTAACAAACACTCTTGACTCTAGCAGTAAGTTTCTTGGACATAGACTTGGAAATATTTATGTGGTAGACCTAATGATCTAGCCATGTCTAGTAGTTCCAGTCTAGTTGCAATGAATGCTAAGACCAAGGAGTCTTGTCTACTTTGGCATGGATGATTAGGTTATGCTAGCATGCATACTATTGCCAAGTTAATTTCCAAGAATCTAGTTAGAGGCATGCCTAAATTTAAAGTAGATCTTAATCATGTTTATGATGCATTCCAAATGGGTAAACAAACTAGGGAGAGTTTTAAATCCAAAAATATGATTTCAACTACTAGACCCCTTGAGCTACTTTACATGGACTTATTTGGACCAACTAGGACCACAACCCTAGGTGGTATGAAATATGCTCTTATGATAGTAGATAATTTTTCTAGATTTACTTGGGTTCTGTTTATGGCTCATAAAGATGAAACTTTTAAAGCCTTTCGAAAATTTCACAAAAAAGTTTCTAATCAGAAAAATCTTTCAATAATTTCAATTAGGAGTAATCTCATCGCCAAATTTGAAAATTAGTTTTCCGATGATTATTGCACAAAAAATGGCATTGATCACAACTTCTCCGCTCCTATGACACCATAATAAAATGGTGTCGTAGAGTTAAAAAATAGGACTTTGGAAGAGATGGCCCGAACAATGTTATGGAAGGCAATCTTCCAATATACTTTTGGGTAGAAGCGATGAACACTGCTTGTTATATTTTGAACCATGTTTTGATTCTTTTTATTTTAAAGAAAACCCCCTATGAGCTTTGGAATGAAAAGAAACCCAACATTAATTATTTTCATGTATTTGGTTATAAATGCTTTATGCTTAACAATGGTAAAGATAATCTAGAAAAATTTGATGGTAAATCTGATGAAGTAATTTTCCTTGGTTATTCATTACATAGCAAAGCATATAGAGTATTTAACGAAAGAACTCTTATAGTAGAAGAATCTATGCATGTTATTTTTGATGAATCTAACCCTTCACCTTCTAAGAAAGAAGAGTGCATAGACAATGATATAAGTATAATTCAAAAAGAAATGAAAGACATGAGCATACAAGAAAGACCAACTCAAGAAGGAGAAGAAATGGTTAGTAAGGATCATGTTGATCTACCAAGGGAATGGAGGTATGTAACTTCTCATCCAAGAGATTTAATTATTGATGATCCTTCACAAGGTTAAGGACTAGGTCATCACATAGAGATGGACATGACTACCTAGCCTTTGTATCACAAATAGAACCTCATAGCTTAGAAGAAGCTGAATCTGACCCTAATTGGATGATGGCCATGCATGAAGAACTAAATCAGTTTGAAAGAAATAAGATATGCACTTTAGTTGAAAGATAATCAGACCATCCCATCATGAGAACCAAATGGGTCTATAGAAACAAGTTAGATGAACAAGGTAACATAATTAGAAACAAAGCTAGATTAGTGGCTAAGGGATATAACCAAGAAGAAGGTATAGATTTTGATGAAACATATGCACCTGTAGCAAGACTAGAAGCTATTAGATTACTTCTTGCATTTGTTTGCTACATGAATTTCAAACTTTTTCAAATGGATGTGAAAAGTGCATTCTTGAATGGTTTTATATCCAAACAAGTTTTTGTAGAACAGGCACCAGGTTTTGAAAGTCATGCTTTTCCAAATCATGTTTTTAAACTCAATAAAGTATTGTATGGTTTGAAACAAGCACCTAGAGCCTGGTATGATAGACTTATCACTTTCTTGATTGAAAATAAATTTTCAAGAGGAAATTTGACAAAACTCTTTTCATCTAGAAGAAGGATAATGATTTATTAGTTGTATAGATTTATGTTGATAATATTATATTTGGTACAACCAATGAAACTCTTTGTAAAGAATTTGCTAAGTTAATGTAGGGAGGATTTGAAATGAGCCTAATGGATGAACTTACCTACTTCCTTGGACTCCAAGTGAAACAAACAAAGGAAGGAATCTTCATTAACCAAGCCAAGTACACCAAAGAAATAATCAAAAAGTTAGGTATGGAGTCAAGAAAACAAATGAGCACAACCATGAGCCCAACATGTAGATTGGATAAAGATGAAGATGGATCCAATATTGATCAAAAACTCTATCGAAGTATGATTGGATCATTACTGTACTTAACTGCAAATAGACCTGATATCTTATTTAGCGTATGTGTGTGTGCTAGATTCCAATCTAATCCTAAAGAATTACATATGCTTGCTGTTAAAAGAATCATAAGATATCTGAAAGGAAAAGCAATCTAGGTCTATGATTTTCAAAACATTCTTCATTGAATTTGATTGGATTTTTGGATGCTGACTATGCTGGTTGTAAAATTGATAGAAAAAGCACTAGTGGTACATGCCAATTTCTAGGAGTGAATTTAATCTCATGGCACTGTAAGAAATAAAACTCGGTAGCACTATCTACTACTGAGGTAGAGTATGTTGCTGCAGGGAGTTGTTGCGCACAAGTGTTATAAATTAAACAACACTAGAAGACTTTGGTGTTACACAATCTAAAATTTCTATCAAATGTGATAACACAAGTGCTATAAATTTAACTAAAATTCCAATTCAGCATTCAAGAACTAAACACATAGATATTAGACACCATTTTAATAGAGATCATGTTTTGAATGGTGACATTAAACTAGAATTCATCCCTATTGAGAGCCAACATGCTGACATTTTCACTAAGCCACTCAATCATGATAGATTTGAGATGATTAGAGGAGAATTTGGTCTTCGTGATCCCTTTTAGATTTTCCAAACCTAATCCTTTCAAAATTAAGAAAAAATTATCTAGAGAATCTCCTACATCAATTCAACATCTTTAAGCATCTTTCCATGCAATTTTCCTGAATTTATTTTCATTTCAGATCAATTTTTAACTTTTGTGGAAAGTTTCTATTCGAGTCGACTCGGGCAATTGTACTCAGATCGAGCTGACTCGAATTACTGTTGTTTCTATTTTTGCTCTAGTCGAGCTGACTCAAATAATTTAGGGTTAGTCAAGCTGACTCGGATATCGGGCAAACAGTTTTTTAATAGAGCCATAGAGCCTTTTCTGAATTTTTCTATCTTTTGTTCTCGCTCTAAACCCTAGAACTCCACTCAAAATCTCTTCCAAAACCTCAGAAATCCTCTTCCTTAAGCTTCAATTCCACATTTCTTCCCAAGAGTGTTGCAATGGCACCGAACTCTGCAATAGGAAAAAGATCCAAAAGAGCTGCTCCTTCGGTGGAAGTAGAAAGGAGAACAAAGCATCGACAAGAGGAGCCAACTTGAATAGTTGAGAGGGAAGAACAGGAAACAGAACAATTGGTCACTGTCCCTTCTCCAAGACAGGTGATTTCAATGTCTAACTGGCCTGTTACTAGTGGTAGGCAGATTATTTTCACTTTTCTTGAAGAAATTGGACTGAAAATTGGGGATTTGATTGAAGAACAATGATGGACATTTTTCTGCTCCCTAAATTTATCTACATATCCAACCCTTGTTAGAGCATTCTATGAAAACCTAAGGCTTGAATCCCAACACATTGAATCCATAGTCAAGGGAAAACAGATAATAGTGACTGAGGAAAGTCTAAGCACTATCTTAGAAATGCTGGCAGAGGGTTTTAAACATTTGGTATTGACAGATAGAGAAAAGACCCTAAGAACTATTCTTGGCAGGATAGATGTCAGTGGAATTGGAATAGTCATGGCAAATACACTATCACTGGAAATGAGACTGCTCCATAATTTTGACAGTCGGATCTTTCTTCAGAGGACAGGAAGATTTGATTGGGTCAGCGAAAAAGACTTATGCTTCATGGAACATATCATTGAGGGGGAGGCATTAAATATACCTTATATTATGATAATGCAGATGAAGGAGGCTGTGAGGAAAGTCAAGGCCTACTTGCCCTATGGAATGGTGTTAACACTATTATTTCAGGCCTCCAGAGTCAATCTTGAAGGAGATGAAAAGCCTCTTCATCACACTGATACTTATTCTTTCAAATCTCTACTTCAAATGGGATATGTCTGTAATGAAGGAGTATGGAAGAAGAATGGGACCGATGCTAAGGCTATAGCAGCATCTACTAGTGAGGAAGACAATGACCATGAGGAGCTTCCCAGGGAGATCTCCATTACTAAACAATCTGCACCCAAGGACACTATTGTTGCTTCAGAGGATGTTTTTAATGTTCCCATTACTGCCTCTACCGAGTTTGGCACCACTTTTAAGCCAGCTATACCATAGTTTGTAGCTACTAAGACTGAGCATGCTACCATGGAGACTGAGCCTACTGGTTTCACTGAGGCTATGGAGATAGTTCATACTGATTATGAGACTCCCTTACCTGCTTCTCCACCAGCACATACTACTCCAGGTCCATCTGCACACTCTACAGGATTTTCAGTGACTTAAGAGTTCATAGCACAGCAAATGAAAGGACTGACTGATACACTAACCTGCTCCTTGACTAGTATGTTTGGCGAGCTTCGCCAGTCAATAAACACTAGACTAGACCTACTCAGCACTGAGGTCAGGAGCTATGCACCATGGTTGACTCACTTGAGTCATCTAGACCTACCTCTCAGCTTGACACACAACCCCTATCAGACTCTATCAGGTCAGCTACTGAAGCTATTAAAAATTCTATGGATAAAAGTATTGAAGAATTTAGGACTGAGTTGAAAGAAGTAAATTTCAAAATGGGTGGCATGGAAGAAGGAAAAAGAATGGAGGAGGACTACACCAAGGGCATTGGGATCCTTAGGTCTGAGTTTACCAGACTTAGACGTTCTGCTGAAGCATTTGCGACTACCCAAGCTGCTGAATTAATTACACTGAACACTAAGGTGAAGAAGCTAAATGAAGAGTTAGATATAGTTCAATTTAAACTTGATCAGCTCTCCACCAAAGTTATTGTAGCATTTGCTATCCCTAGACCTCAGACAGCACCTCAACTTGGACCTACTTCTACTCCACACCCTAGGCAACCAGCTCCTCACCTTAGGCCTCAGGGTTCACATCCCTCTTTTGTATCTCCAGGAGTATTTGATCCTGAACCCATTTCATCTAGACCGCCTCCAGATCCATCTACTAGCATTTGAGTAGATGTAGACATTGATTGATTGTATCTTTGCTAAAATTATATCTTTTTATAACTTGTATTGAAAACTTTATGAATGCAATGGATACATTTTTGGCATATCTTCTATATATGAATTGAGCTTGTGTAATACTCTCAAAATGAATTTTAATTAGAAAATCAAAGTTGAGAAGAGAAAGTGAAATTATCTCAAACAAAAATTATCAACTTTTTTCTTTCTGTTATAAAAATTGAGCTTTGAAAAATCAATTAAACACCTTTTTGATTGCTGACAAAAAGGGGGGAGAATGTTTAGAATTGCATGAAAAAGTTGCATGAAAAGGAAAGAAAGAAAAAGAGAGAATAAATATGAAAGAAAAAGGGGGAGAATGTGATTAAAAATGTGAAATTGCACATATAAGTAAGGGGGAGAAAAATTGTTGAATCTAAATGGCTTTAGTTCATGCTCTATGCTCTCAAAACTTGCAAACTTACCTTGAAGATCTTAAAACATTAACTCTGATACTTCTCAACTCGATACATTTTTGATACTTTGCAAAATTGAGCTTTGATACTTGCATACATTAATAGTTCTGATACTTTGTAAAAGTGCTAGCCTTAACACTCTGATACATATAAAAGCATGATACTGTATAGACTTTTTTTCATAAAAAGCTCTATACTTACTTGCAAATACAATTAGCTCTGATACATGTTAATGCTCACTTTCAAATTCAGTTATACATGTAATTGTAAAGAGTTTTTTTCATGTCCAATATTTTGTCATCATCAAAAAGGGGGAGATTATTGACCCCATAAGTAATTTTGATGATAACCAAACATTAGAGCATGCATTTATTTTACTAACAACTCTTCAAGTGTGTTACAAGTTTTTGTAGGATGATTCTAATGCTCAATTACAACTCCTACATCCTTAGTTTTGGAAATGAGTTGTGTTGTAAGTGATTCATGTAAAGAAGAATCCAAAGAAAAGGTTAAGTAAAAATCATGAAAATGGGTTACTTCTAGATATGTTTCAAGCTTAAAATTCCTTAGAAATATGGTTCGAAGAGTTTGAAGGAATCTTGAGACTTTGAAGACTTGCTGAATTATTTCTGGAGAAAAACTGATAATTCACTGAAGAATTCATCCGAGCCGACTCGAAGAGAAGAGAGCCGACTCTGGAACATGGCACGCATGAAGATTTCAGGCATGCAGATATCCGAGCCAACTCTAAAAGACTCAAGCCGACTCATCCAGAGTACCATTTTTTGAATCAGACAAGCGAGCTGACCTAAAGGAAGTCCGAGTCGACTCTATCATTTAGTCAGACATCTGAGTCGACCCTTCAAAAGTTCGAGCTGACTCAAAGTAAGGCGAGCCGACTCTTCCAGAGTAAAGAATCAAGCTACTGAGAAACCTAGCCGACTCAATTGAAGAAGAGCCAACTAAACCAGAACTACTCTGTGGATCTGAGTCGACTCGAGTAGATCCGAGCTGACTCGAAGATCGATTTTAGGCCTATAATGACTAGTTCCAAAACTTGGAATTTGAATCCAAAAAGTGTTCCAATGGTCAAATATCACATCCCAATATTCTATAACGATTAAATCATCTGAGAAGAGTACAAGACTATATATTTGAGGGATTTAAACTACTTAAAAAGAAGAAATGAATATTTAATGCTTACTTAAGCTTGTGAGCAAGAGAGCACTGAAGATCATTCAAGATAGTTTTCAAGTCTTCACCAACTCACATATGAAGCTTGAAGCATTTATTGAAAAAGTTAAAGAAGCCAACCAAGTGCATTGAAGTGTAATCAATTGGGCTTCTCTTGAGCTACATCAGCAACCATTCGACAAAATTTGTTTGTCATTCTATTGCTTTCTCTTATTAATTCTTTTTGAATTGTTGGGTTATTGGTGAGCCTAGTTTAAAAACCAAATAGGTTCTTGGTTAGCCTGTGTTAAAACCAAGTGTTGGGTTCTTGGTGATCCTGTTAAAACCAAGTGTTGGATTTCTTTGGTGAGCCCGGTTTAAAAACTAAAGTGTAGAGGTTTGGATTATGAGCCTGTTAAAACAATCCTATTGTATTCCAGTGGGGGATATAGTGGAAATCCTAAGTGGTAATCTTAGGTAGTGGATGTAGGAGCTGGGTTGCTCCGAACCACTATAAAATTTCCTGTGTTTGTGTTGTGCATTCTTTTTATATCTTGCTTCTACTTTTAATTATCTCAATCACAACACTTAACACTTCAAAGAATTTTCAAAGAGCACATAATTGCTTAAACTTTTTAAATTCCAAATTCACCCCCTCTTGGAAAAGCCACCTGGGCAACATATAATCTCTCGAATGATGTGGAAGCATCTTAGGATGTATTTGGTCTTTTGATGAGACCTCGATTTCCTAGCTTATGCAACAGCTCTAGTGTTATCATAATAAAGTAGCACCGGTTGTTGTATAGTAGGAACCATGTCCAATTCCGTGATGAAGTTCTTCATCCACATAGCTTTCTTTGTGGCTTCACTTGCAGCTATGTACTCTATCTTAGTCACTGAGTCAGCTACAATTTACTGAAAGGATTATGCCCTATAAGCCAATATCTGTATCTCCCAGACCATTGTAAATTGACAAATTAATAAAGGCAATAATTTTTTCATCATTCGCTGTGTCATTATATGATGAACCCCATAGATTAGGGCTATGGTTGTAGGGCTATGATGAGATCATACCAGTGAGATCTAAGGCCTTAAAACCCTAATCTAGAATATTCCTAGTCATAGGAACCCTGAGTTGGGGATCAGGGTTTCCGGTAAGACTGGCACATCCTATGTATGCTGAAAAGGGTGACTGCTCTCACTGTCATTTGTGTAGGACACTAATACAAGGATGTGGGTGCTCATTAGTGAATGAGTTCACTGAATAGATCCAGTTTGAGAACATCTAATGGAGCCTTAGCTGCATGTCAATGGATGTTTCACATAGTGGGAGTTGTACAAGTAGTCCTATGACCTGAGACTGCCATAATACCTTATGTACATGAACCCATGCTTTGGTTCAATCTCAATCATGACACTGGGTCATGCACGAGGTTGATGCTGGGTATGGTGAATTGTATATGAAGGTATTGAGTAGGTCAACAAGGAATTGATCACTCCTAGTAGGAGGAGATTGCATCCAGCCAAATTAGGTCAGATGATGATTCAGAAAATCTTTGATCAAAGTACAGATATTAGAAATGATTTCTAATATCGAATTAATTGAATCATTAGTGTATGACTGAGCTGGGAATGAGTATAAACTGGATTTGACATGATTCCATATCCATAGTTATATTCGGGATGCAAGATGATTGAAGGATCGAATTGTACGGGAACTTTCCACTGAAGGGTAGTTTTGGAATTACACCAGAATTTCCATATCTTCCGGGTAGACATGACACGTTGCTAGACGTCAATCTTGTCTTGTGGGTTGATCAAATTAAATGGTTTAATTGGATCACTAATTAGGAGGAGTCCTAATTGACTGACTCGAGTTAGCTCGATTTGACCTAAATCGATTAGAATGAGTTCTGATCAGATTAGGTCAACTTGCACTCGGACCCACTGCTGGCTAAGTATGGAACCCAATGGGTCACACACTTAGGACAGATAATCAAGGATTTAATTTGGAATTAAATCTCGTTTGCAGATGAACACACTAGCATGTGTTGCAAACCATGACTTCTACTTGAATCGGATTCGAGTTAGGGTTCCGATTTGGTCTTTTTTAGATCCAAATTCATACCGGTTTGAATCTAATTGAAGATTTAAAACGTTGGGCTAACAATAGGCTAGCAATTGGGCTAACCTAAGAGGCTAAACCCCTTTCCCACGTCGCCTAAAACCCCTCCCCCTCTCTTCCCACGCGCGCGCGCAAGGAGAAGAGTCCACACGCGCGTGGACTCTCTCCAAGTCGCGTCTTTGCGTGAAGAGAAATAAATTGACCGGCGTTTTTGGCTGATGAGGCGTGGATCAGAGTCCACCTAGGCGTGGACTCTTCAAAATTTGGAATTACCGTGAAAAAGAAAGAAAAAACTCCGAAGGGGCGCGACTCTTCTTTCTGCGCGCGCCCTTCTGAGTTTTTCACGATCCCTCTTCGCGTCTTTCCATCCCAAAGGTCGTGAGATTAATCCCAAAGGCCGTGAGATTAATCCCAAGGGCCGTGAGATTAAGAGAGAAGACGTGAGAAGGGAGAGAGGGATGTGAGAGGATTTTTCAGAAGGAGAAGGCGCCTCTCTGTCGCCTATTTAAGAAGAAGGCTTCACCGTAAAAATTGAATTCCAGATTTTCTACGGCGAAGCCTTGCTTCTCTTTCCTTCTCCCTCTCCAGAAGACTGTTTCCCCCTCCTCTCTTTCTTCTTTGATTCCTTTACAGAGCCTAGGCTCTGTCGAATCTCAGAACAGAAGGAGAGTCAGAGAGAGAAACTCTCCGACGGTAAAGGAAGAAGGCGCCCCCTTTTTCCTTCTTTCTTACATTAAGACAACTTTGTCTTAATTTTCTTCTCCCTCCAAGACAAGCCTTGTCTCACTTTAGGACAAGGGATTATTCTTAAGACAAGAGTGTCTTAAGGGGCCAAAGTTGCCAAAAACTAGGAGAAGGGTAAGAGAGAAAGTTTTAGTCCCTGTTTGGCTAGAGGTGTCCTAGCCAATAGCCCATATATCAAGTTCTTGGGGTAGAACTTGATTGGAAGGAACCCAATTGAGGAGTCACTGTCTTGATCATCTGCCCGTGTGGATCACCATCGGAGGGCGGACAAGTGGACGCCTGGTGTGTTCAAAAGGTTACTCCATTTGGAGTTTATTTCTACATCAGATTGGATATAGCGATCTGAGGTTAGTATCTAAACTA
The DNA here is from genome assembly GCA_021397845.1 of Areca catechu. NCBI lineage: Eukaryota > Viridiplantae > Streptophyta > Magnoliopsida > Arecales > Arecaceae > Areca > Areca catechu. The sequence goes on from CM038038.1 coordinate 45,189,047, forward strand.
TGTTTAAATTTGGACATGCATGTAGTCATAAGTTTTAATTACTAATAAGGAGATTTTGGGATTAGGGTTCGGTCCTGATTTCATAAAGTTTTTGAAATCCACACTTCCGCACTGGTCACCGAACCCAACAGTGGTATCAGAGCCATCCTTATTAGGATTAAAACTTATGAAGTTCAATTCATGATGTAGTATCATGTTAAAGTTTTATATTGATGCACAGTGCATGTCTTTGATTGAACATGAGTTTGATGATTGCCACCAGTTAGGGTTTTCCACTGAAACCCTAATTGTCTTAGAGATATGAGTAGCCCTGGAGCCATCATACTGAAATAAGGTTGCCCTGGCATAATGGTGTATCCATTATGTGGTAAATGGTTGTCCTAGTATGATGGCACACATTTCACATATTTGCTTAGTTTAAAGCATGTATTAATATATGTGATAACTTTTAATTGAATGTGCTGGCATTGCATGAACCCCTCTTAAAATTATATTAAGTGGTAGTATAGTTAACCGATAAGCATTATTAGTCATGATGGATAATTAGTCATTTCGGTGTCTAGAAAGGTGGTTCTGGGAAGGTAAAGGGAATCGTGGTTTTTAATTGATTCCGTTGACTGACCTGGCCAATTTTAAATTGGTGTCTAGGAAAGCAACGGGGGGACCCCCACATCTCTTCCACTAGCCTGGCCGATCTGATTGATTTAATTCTTGACTAACATGCTTGGTGTTAAAATACTATTATTGGCCTTCCTTCATGATAGGTCATCATTGTGTTATGATCTATACTAGGTTTGTTGTGTACACACAAGACCTAATATGGTGACTAACACAATTTTTGGCCTAATACATTATTTGTTTATGGCATGATTTAAAGTAATATTTTGTTGTGAACACACAAGGGTATTACTATTAAAGTCATGACTATATGGCTATGAAGGGTCTTACTTAACTAAAATATTATAGTTTGTTGTGTATACACAAGGCTATTAATATTTTAGAGGCCGAGATAAGTTGAGAATTGTACAGGTTACAATTGGAAAGAGTTTTCCTACCTATGAACTTATATAAGATTTGTTGTGTACACACAAGGTCTTTTATGAGGGATTGGGATCTCAACCCCACTAAGAAAGATCAATTAAGGTTTTCTCGATCATCGTATGGAGGGTTATGATGCTCGATAAAATAGTGGGAGACATAATTAAATTAAAGTCCTAATTTAATTATGTGTTGTCATTTCATGGTTGTTTGCTTATGTTTTCGTTCTTTGTTTAAATATAGATAAATGGCCTCTTCACTCTCACTCCGTAGTATTTTAGATGCCAACAAATTGACTGGGCCGAATTATGTTGATTGGCTGAGAAATTTGAAAATAGTACTCAGTCAAGAAAGAATTTCCTATATTCTTGATACCCCGATTTTGGAACCACCAAGGGAAGATGCCTCGCAAGAGGAGAAGACCACATATAATATGTGGCAAAATGACTCACTTACTGTCAAATGTGTTATGCTTGCCTCTATGACTAACGAGTTACAGAGGCAGCATGATAGCATGGATACTAACTCCATACTGCTAAATTTAAAAGAGCTTTATGGAGAACACAGTAGAACTGCTAGATATGAAATATCTAAGCAGTTGTTCCGTGCAAGGATGACAGAAGGTACATCAGTACAAGACCATGTATTAAAGATAATTGATCTAATCACTCGATTAGGTCAATTAGGTTTTGTAATGGATGGGGAGTTGAATCAAGACTTGATCTTGCAATCACTCCCAGAGTCATTTTCACAGTTTGTTCTTAATTACCATATGAACAAACTTAATTCTTCCTTGCCTGAGCTGTTGAATATGTTGAAAACAGCAGAGAGCCATGTAAAGAAAAATAAGGCTCCAGTTCTTCTTGTGGATAAGAAGAAGACAGGCAAAAGGGGTTCCAATAAGAGGATGAATCCCAAAGGGGGCATTAAGAAGAAGAAAGGAAAGAAGGCCTCCGGACAGATGACCTGCTTTCATTGTGGCAAGCCGGGTCATTGGAAAAGAAACTGCAAGGTTTACCTTGCAAGTTTGAAGCCTGGTGCATCAGAGGCACCAAAAGGTATGAAAGAAGTTCATACTATTTTGTCATTGGATTCTTCCATTTCAAATACTTGGGTGTTGGATACCGCCTGTGGTCATAACATCTGCAAATCATTGCAGGGACTTCAGGGGCTTAAAGTATTGAAGGAAGGTAACTTTGAGCTCTACGGTGCTGGAGGGGACCCCATCCAAGCAGAAGCTGTAGGGACTTATGTTTTGAAGTTACCTTCAGGGAAGATCTTGGAGCTAAGGAATTGTTACTATATGCCAAAAATCATTAGAAATATCATATCTGTACCCTTGTTACTTAAACAAGGATATACTATGAATGTAATGAGCAGTGGCTGCTCAATTTCTTTATCTAATGAAATTATATGTTATGGCATATTCTGCAATGGTCTCTTAACTCTTTCCACTAATGACAATGTTTTTCATGTTTCTAACAAACGGAAAAGAGATGATGTTAACAATACCTTACTTTGGCATTGTCGACTTGGACATATTAGTGAGACTAGGATTAACAAGTTATACAAAGAAAATTTCTTTGATCCTTATGACTATGAGTCATTAGGAACTTGTGAATCATGTCTCATGGGTAAGATGACCAAGACTCCATTTAGTGGACATGGAGAAAGGACAAAAGAGTTATTAGGACTCATACACACAGATGTATGTGGGCCTATGACAACTCAAGCCTATGGTGGATACTCATACTTCATCACATTTACTGATGATTTTTCAAGGTATGGATTTGTGTATCTAATGAAACATAAGTCCGATGCTTTTGAAAAATTCTTAGAGTATCAAAGTATGGTAGAGAAACAGACAGGAAAAAGTATAAAGATCCTCCGATCAGATAGAGGAGGTGAATACTTATCCACTGAGTTTCTTGATCACCTAAAAGATAAGGGGATCATCTCTGAATGGACTCCTCCTTACACACCACAATTAAATGGTGTTGCTGAAAGGAGGAATCGTACTTTATTGGATATGGTACGATCCATGATGTGCTTCACGGAGTTACCTTTTTCTTTCTGGGGATATGCTTTGGAAACAGCAACTCATATCTTGAATAGAGTACCATCCAAAACTGTCTCTAGCACTCCATATGAATTATGGAGAAGTAAGAAACCCAATCTTAAGTATATTAAGATATGGGGATGTCCAGCCTATGTAAAAAGGAATTTTGGACATAAACTAGATGCTAGAGCAGACAAATGTCTATTTATCGGATATCCTAGAGATAGTATAGGATATGTGTTCTACCACCCTACTGAACAAAAGGTTTTGGTCAGTAGGCATGCCACTTTTATGGAAAAGGAATTTATCCTACAAAAGGGCACTGGTAGAAATATCGAACTTAATGAGATTCAACAAATAGACACTTCTCAGTCAAGTAACAACATAGTTAATATAGAACCTGAACACACTCCTATCCGTAGGTCTGATAGGGTGCGACAGGCACCTGAGAGGTATGGGTTCATAATTGAAAATAATGAAGCCCAAATCATTCAAAATGATAAGCCTCTAACCTATACGGAAGCAGTCATGAGTAGAGACTCAGACAAATGGCTGGAAGCCATGAGATCCGAGATGGACTCCATGTATGTCAACCAAGTATGGTCTTTGGTTGATGCACCAGAGGGTATTAACCCTATTGGGTGTAAATGGGTCTATAAAAGGAAGATTGGGGCAGATGGCCAAGTTGAAACTTATAAAGCCAGATTGGTGGCTAAGGGTTTCAGACAAAAACAGGGAATAGATTATGATGAAACATTTTCTCCTGTTGCCATGCTCAAATCCATTCGGATTATGCTTGCTATAGCAGCATATCATGATTATGAGATCTGGCAAATGGATGTAAAAACTGCATTCCTCAATGGTTTCCTTGAGGAAGAGGTTTATATGTCACAACCAGAAGGTTTTGTCTTGGAGACTAAACCTAATCAGGTATGTAGGCTAAAGAAATCCATTTATGGATTAAAGCAAGCATCCAGGAGTTGGAACATCCAATTTGATAAAACAGTCAAAGAATTTGATTTTTTCAAAAATGAGGATGAACCTTGTGTGTACAAGAAGACTAGTGGGAGTGCCATAGTTTTCTTAGTTCTATATGTTGATGATATACTTATTATTGGGAATGATATCCCAATGTTACAATCAGTCAAAGTATGGTTATCGAAACAGTTTTCCATGAAAGACTTGGGAGAAGCATCCTATATACTGGGTATAAAGATCTATAGAGATAGATCAAGAAGGATGCTTGGCTTGTCCCAGTCTAGGTACATTGACCAGGTGCTGAAAAGATTTAGCATGGAGGAAAGTAAAAGAGGTTACTTACCTATTGGTCATGGCATACGTCTTTCTAAGAGGATGTCTCCTAAGACACCTGAAGAAAGAAATAGAATGAGTTCTATACCTTATGCTTCGGCTATAGGGTCGATTATGTATGCTATGTTATGTACCAGGCCTGATGTGGCATATGCCTTGGGTGTAGCCAGTAGATTTCAGGCTGATCCAGGAGAGGATCACTGGAAGGCTGTGAAAAATATTCTTAAGTACCTGAGAAGGACTAAGGATATTTTTCTTATATACGGAGGATCTGATCTTAAACTAGAAGCCTATTCAGACTCTAGTTTTCAATCAGACCCAGATGATAGTAAATCCATTTCAGGGTATGTCTTTACCTTGAATGGTGGAGCAGTAAGTTGGAAGAGCACTAAACAGCAGACTGTAGCTGACTCAACTACCGAGGCAGAGTACATAGCTGTCAGTGAAGCCGCCAAGGAAGCTGTCTGGATGAAGAAATTCATCACAGAGTTGGGAGTAGTTCCTGAGATTGAGAACCCGGTGCCACTCTATTGTGATAACACTGGAGCAGTTGCTCAAGCTAAGGAACCGAGAGCCCATCACAAGTCCAAGCACATTCTGAGACGCTTCCATCTTGTCCGAGAGATAATCGAAAGACAAGAAGTCTGCATCAATAGAGTAGATACAAAGAACAACATAGCAGACCCGTTCACTAAGGCTCTACCACAGCGGGAGTTTGATCGCCACCTCGATTGTATGGGGTTAAAGAATAAGAGCGATTGGCTTTAGTGCAAGTGGGAGATTGAAAGGATTATGCCCTATAAGCCAATATCTGTATCTCCCAGACCATTGTAAATTGACAAATTAATAAAGGCAATAATTTTTTCATCATTCGCTGTGTCATTATATGATGAACCCCATAGATTAGGGCTATGGTTGTAGGGCTATGATGAGATCATACCAGTGAGATCTAAGGCCTTAAAACCCTAATCTAGAATATTCCTAGTCATAGGAACCCTGAGTTGGGGATCAGGGTTTCCGGTAAGACTGGCACATCCTATGTATGCTGAAAAGGGTGACTGCTCTCACTGTCATTTGTGTAGGACACTAATACAAGGATGTGGGTGCTCATTAGTGAATGAGTTCACTGAATAGATCCAGTTTGAGAACATCTAATGGAGCCTTAGCTGCATGTCAATGGATGTTTCACATAGTGGGAGTTGTACAAGTAGTCCTATGACCTGAGACTGCCATAATACCTTATGTACATGAACCCATGCTTTGGTTCAATCTCAATCATGACACTGGGTCATGCACGAGGTTGATGCTGGGTATGGTGAATTGTATATGAAGGTATTGAGTAGGTCAACAAGGAATTGATCACTCCTAGTAGGAGGAGATTGCATCCAGCCAAATTAGGTCAGATGATGATTCAGAAAATCTTTGATCAAAGTACAGATATTAGAAATGATTTCTAATATCGAATTAATTGAATCATTAGTGTATGACTGAGCTGGGAATGAGTATAAACTGGATTTGACATGATTCCATATCCATAGTTATATTCGGGATGCAAGATGATTGAAGGATCGAATTGTACGGGAACTTTCCACTGAAGGGTAGTTTTGGAATTACACCAGAATTTCCATATCTTCCGGGTAGACATGACACGTTGCTAGACGTCAATCTTGTCTTGTGGGTTGATCAAATTAAATGGTTTAATTGGATCACTAATTAGGAGGAGTCCTAATTGACTGACTCGAGTTAGCTCGATTTGACCTAAATCGATTAGAATGAGTTCTGATCAGATTAGGTCAACTTGCACTCGGACCCACTGCTGGCTAAGTATGGAACCCAATGGGTCACACACTTAGGACAGATAATCAAGGATTTAATTTGGAATTAAATCTCGTTTGCAGATGAACACACTAGCATGTGTTGCAAACCATGACTTCTACTTGAATCGGATTCGAGTTAGGGTTCCGATTTGGTCTTTTTTAGATCCAAATTCATACCGGTTTGAATCTAATTGAAGATTTAAAACGTTGGGCTAACAATAGGCTAGCAATTGGGCTAACCTAAGAGGCTAAACCCCTTTCCCACGTCGCCTAAAACCCCTCCCCCTCTCTTCCCACGCGCGCGCGCAAGGAGAAGAGTCCACACGCGCGTGGACTCTCTCCAAGTCGCGTCTTTGCGTGAAGAGAAATAAATTGACCGGCGTTTTTGGCTGATGAGGCGTGGATCAGAGTCCACCTAGGCGTGGACTCTTCAAAATTTGGAATTACCGTGAAAAAGAAAGAAAAAACTCCGAAGGGGCGCGACTCTTCTTTCTGCGCGCGCCCTTCTGAGTTTTTCACGATCCCTCTTCGCGTCTTTCCATCCCAAAGGTCGTGAGATTAATCCCAAAGGCCGTGAGATTAATCCCAAGGGCCGTGAGATTAAGAGAGAAGACGTGAGAAGGGAGAGAGGGATGTGAGAGGATTTTTCAGAAGGAGAAGGCGCCTCTCTGTCGCCTATTTAAGAAGAAGGCTTCACCGTAAAAATTGAATTCCAGATTTTCTACGGCGAAGCCTTGCTTCTCTTTCCTTCTCCCTCTCCAGAAGACTGTTTCCCCCTCCTCTCTTTCTTCTTTGATTCCTTTACAGAGCCTAGGCTCTGTCGAATCTCAGAACAGAAGGAGAGTCAGAGAGAGAAACTCTCCGACGGTAAAGGAAGAAGGCGCCCCCTTTTTCCTTCTTTCTTACATTAAGACAACTTTGTCTTAATTTTCTTCTCCCTCCAAGACAAGCCTTGTCTCACTTTAGGACAAGGGATTATTCTTAAGACAAGAGTGTCTTAAGGGGCCAAAGTTGCCAAAAACTAGGAGAAGGGTAAGAGAGAAAGTTTTAGTCCCTGTTTGGCTAGAGGTGTCCTAGCCAATAGCCCATATATCAAGTTCTTGGGGTAGAACTTGATTGGAAGGAACCCAATTGAGGAGTCACTGTCTTGATCATCTGCCCGTGTGGATCACCATCGGAGGGCGGACAAGTGGACGCCTGGTGTGTTCAAAAGGTTACTCCATTTGGAGTTTATTTCTACATCAGATTGGATATAGCGATCTGAGGTTAGTATCTAAACTATGTTTAAATTTGGACATGCATGTAGTCATAAGTTTTAATTACTAATAAGGAGATTTTGGGATTAGGGTTCGGTCCTGATTTCATAAAGTTTTTGAAATCCACACTTCCGCACTGGTCACCGAACCCAACATTTACTGCTTTGTACTCTTCTAACTCACTGCACCTTTATATAGGATGAAGACATACCCTGATATGGATTTGCATCTAGATCTGATTGAAAACTAGATCCGTATACCTTTCTAGTTTCAACTCTAATCCACCATATATTAAAAAAATATCTTTAGTCCTTCTTAGGTACTTAAGAATGTTTTCACAGCTTTCCAATGATCCTTCCCTAGATCAGCCTGGAACCTGCTTACTATGCCCAAGGTATAAGCAACATCAGGCCTGGTACATAACATAGCATACATAATTGATCCTACAGCCGAAGCATAAGAAATCAAACTCATCCTCTCTCTCTTCTGATGTCTTCGGAGATATCTTCTTGGAGAGATGTATGCCGTGACTCATGGGCAAGTAACCTCTCTTACTTCCGTCCATGTTGAGTCTCTTCAACACTAAGTCAATGTACCTGAATTAGGATAAGCCAAGCATCCTCTTAGATCTATCTCTATAAATTTTATACCCAGTATATAAGATGCCTCTCCCAAATCCTTCATGGAAAACTACTTTGATAGCCAAGACTTGATCAATTGTAATATTGGTATATCATTCCCAATGATGAGTATGTCATCAACATACAAAACCAAGAAAATAAGGGCACTCTCACTTGTCTTCTTATACACCACGGTTCATCCATAGTTTTTATGAAACCAAACTCTTTGATCATCTCATCAAAGCGGGTATTCTAACTCCTCGATGCTTGCTTCAATCCATAAATAAATTTTTTAAGCATGCATACTTGGTTTGGTCTCTCACTTGAGACAAACCCCTCTAGCTATGATATATAGACTTCTTCCTCAAGATATCCATAAAAAAAAACAATCTTTACATCCATCTGCCAGATCTCATAGTCATAGTATGTAGCTATGGAAAGTAATATCCGAATGAACTTGAGCATGGCTACTGGTGAAAAAGTTTCATCATAGTCAATACCATGTCTTTGTCTGAAACCTTTTGTCACCAACTTGGCATTGTAGGTCTCTACTTAACCATCTATTCCTATCTTCTTCTTGAAAACCCAGTTACACCCAATTGGGTTTACTCCCTCAGGTGGATCAACTAATGTCCAAACCTGATTAGAGTACATGGAGTCCATTTCAGATTCATGGCTTCCAACCATTTGTCAAAGTCTCTACTCGTGATAGCTTCCATATAGGTCATTGGATTATCATGCTATATGATACCGGCTTCATTTTCATTTCCAATGACAAAACCATATCTGAGAAGTGCACTTCTCACTCTCTCTGACCTACTATGAGGAGGTGTGTGTTGTAGTTGTTCCTGAATCTTAGGAACATCTGGTTGAGGAATTGCTTCACGTGTAGGATGAACTTCTTCAAGTTCAAATATCCTCCCACTGCCCCCTTCTTGGATAAACTCCTTTTCCAAGAACGTGGCATGCTTACTAACAAAGACCTTTTGCTCAATAGGGTGGTAGAAAAGGTATCTCATACTTTATTTAGGATATCTTACAAACCTGTACTTATCAGCCCTAGCACTTAGCTTATGTCCAAAAACATTCTTGACATAAGCAAGGCAACTCCAAATCTTAAAATACTTAAGATATGGCCTTTTCGCTTTCCATAATTGATATGGAGTGTTACTAACTGCCTTTGATGGCACCTTGTTCAGTATGTAGGCAGTAGTCTCTAAGGCATAACCCTAGAAGGATACTAGAAGATTCGTGAAGCACATCATGGACCGTACCATATCCAATAATATACGATTCCTCCTTTCTGCTATACCATTTAACTGTGGTGTGTATGGAAGGGTCCATTCAAAGAAAATGCCTTTATCTTTAAGATGATCGAGAAATTCACTAGACAAGTATTCTCCTCCATGATTAGATCAAAGGATTTTAATACTATGCCCACTTTGTTTCTCAACCTCACTTTGATACTCCTTGAATTTATCAAAGGCTCCAGACTTTGTTTCATAAGATACACATATCCGAACCTTGATAAATCATTAATAAAACTGATAAAATAAGAGTATCCTCCTCTAGCTTGGGTTGTCATAGGACCACACACATCTCTGTGTACTAGACTTAACAAGTCAGTTGTCCTTTCTCCATGTCCAATGAATGGAGACTTGGTCATCTTATCTATGATACAGGACTCACAAGTTCCTAATGACTCAGGAGCAAAAGGTTCAAAGAAATTGTCTTTATACAACTTGTTTATCCTGGACTCACTGATATGACCCAAATGGTAATGCTAGAGATAAGTAACATTCACATCATCTATCTATCTTTTCTTGTTCTCAACAAGCATAACCTCATCATCATTAAGTGACAAAATCAAAAGACCATTAGAGAATATACCATAACCAAAGAATTTCTTTGAAAAAAAATCAAGCACCCATGGTTCATCAAATTTATTTTATAACCTTGTCTCAACAACGAAGGTATAGAAATAATATTTCTTATAATGTTGGGTACATAATAATAATCTTTTAATTCAAGAATATTGCTCGATGGCAATAACAACAGATAGGTGCCAATAGCTTCAGCCTGAATCGGTTCACCACTCATGTCGAACAGCTCGAAGTCACCCTTCTTCAAGCTTCTGGGTTCTGTAACCCCTGCAATGACTTATAGATATGAGACCCACAGGCAGTATCCAATACCCATGTATTAAAAACTGAAGAACTCAATGACAGGTTTGTTTGTATCATGTACAAACCTTTATATGCTCTACAACATCATGCTTCAGACTTGCAAGATATAACTTGCAATTCTTCTTTCAGTGCCCTTGATTCCCATAATGATAGTAAGTCCCATCAGAAGAGGGCTTCCCCGCCTTGTTCCTTTTCTGGAAGCTACTCTTAGGGTTCCTCTTCCTCTTTGAACCTTCTTCATTTTCTGCTTCTTCTTTCCATCAACCAGAAGATGCTAAGCCTTATGGTACGGACACTAGAGGTACCAGAATAAGGCAGAGGCTTCTCAATGCTTTGTGGTTATTAGATTAGTAGTTTCAATATTTGAGTCCAATTTTGTTTAGTGTTTGAGTTCAATTTTGCAATAAGGGTTTAGTCCATTTAAGTCCCTATTTTGGCCCTTGAGTCCTGTTTTGGGCCTTTCTATATTTGAGTCCTGTATTTAGAGTCATCCATACCATTAGGGTTTTGGATATGGTCAGTTCAATTGAGTCAAGTTCAGTTGAGCCAAGTTCACTTGAATTAGTTGATTGAGTCAGCTCATGTTAAGCCATTTATTATTTTGAATCCTGTAAGTTTCATATCGAGTCCAATCCAGTTCATCAAGAGAAGACTCAAGACACTGATGAACCCCAGCTAGAATGACAATTTGACAACTTCAAGGAGTCCCAGTCACACTTGCCTATGCCACCATGGATTGTATGAGGACCTTGGAGATCATTACGACATTAGCCTGCCGGGAGGATGGATATCAGAAGAAACCCTAAAGCCTGCCTAACACTGAAGTGGGCTACCCGAAGCCCTGGCCCATCATGAATTTCAGCACCCTCTTATTGTCACCTTCCCTTGGTCGGCCACCCTTATGATCACCACCCCTTGGCCGACCATAGCAACGAGAGTGAGAGGGATTTTGAGTTTATTTGGGAAAGAGGTTTCCATGTAATCTAGCTAGGGTTTGAGAGGGAAAAGGATACCTAGGGATTTATCTATATACCCTTACTTGGAGTCCAAGTTTGTATGCCTATATAAAGGCCCCCATTCTCATGTATTTTGCTAATTTATTATGAATGAAAATTTCTTGAGTTATTCTCAAATTTCTATGTGATTTCTGTATGATTGCTATATGGAGGGTATTTATGTGATCCCTAGTGCTACTCCCAAGTTTCCAGCAAACCCTAGCCACCAGCCTTCTTTAACCTCTTGGCCGCCCACCTCTAATCTTCTTCTTTCCCTTCTTCTTTCAGTGATCTACTCTCTTTCTTCTTTGTTTTCTAACCTTTGGTAGGTGATTTGCAGGTCCCTTAGTTTTCACGAATCCAGGATTCCAACTGGCAAGCTTTCCGGTCACCGGGTTGAAAGCCGCGGATCTGCCGGGTCACCAGTTTGATTTTCCAGGTCACATACAGGAGTGACGAGCGATCTCTTCAATGATTCATCTTCAAATCCCTGCCAGGTACACCCCCTGGACTCATCATTATGGTATTACAGAAGAGCTAGCTTTACCAGGGCTTCTTAGCCTTGGCGATCCTTCTCTTTCACTACTTAGGGTTAATTTCTACGTGCATATGCTTTTGAATTTTCTATAGAATTACTTACTTAGTGTCTTGTCTCAAAATTCAAGATACAAACCCCTAACTTAATTCTTAACAACATAAAAATAGTTTGCATGCATAATTAGTCCCGCATCAATTGGTATCAGAGCATCTTTTAGGGCTAGTTTCTGCATCCCATCATTTCTACATATAGTTTGTTATTTTAATTATTTCTGTATGTTGATAGATCAAAAAATCTTGATTCTTATTTTTCTGGATTCCTCATATTTTATATTATTTATAAAAATTTTATTTTGATTTATTTCAGTCTGTAAAATTTTTGCATGCCTGATTACTTCATAAGATAGTTCTACCCAAAAATTCCAGCAAGTCTGATTTCAGCATATAGGTTCTTCAAACAATTGTTTCTACCGGTAGAAACATGATAAAATCCTGATTTTTATTTTCTGGAACCATAATAATTGAATTAAATTAATCATTATTTTTTCATGATTGTTTGGACTACCTCTATTCTACAACCTTATTTTTCTGCCCAGAAGATTTTTGTAACCAGATTTCAGCATGTTTAAGGTTTCTTTTGCATAAATTTTGCATATTTTAATTTTTCTACATATTTCCTACATATTACGTACCTTTCTACAAATTATATCTCTGCTGAAAACAAAAGAACAAAAAAATACAAAAATACAAAAAAAAACTAAGAAATCCTAATTGCATCTTCATATGCTTGCCATCATGTGCATAAGCTACATTAAGGGCACTTCTACTATGCCAAATGGCGGAAGGATTTGATCACCTCTCCTTAGCCCAAAATAACAACCCTTGCATTCAATCTCAGCCTAATTAAAATTAATTATACCTAATTTTCTCTAGTGAGCTAGGGACACCAATAGGTTAGGTCCAACCATTATGGGAAGACTAGTGCACCCAATACCTCTCCTATTACTGGAAGCTAGTGTCTAGGCTAGAGGTCCAGAGGCAAACACCTTAAGTAGATTAGTGGTTCCTTAATTGGGTCCTTGTGAAAGTAGGGGGGCCTCCCACCATCCCACCTCTTACTTGGCCAGTGGAAGGTCTAGGGGTTGCATTGTATGTAAGTTGAGTCGACCCATTCTGTTTGGGCTTTAGGTTTAGAAAGCCGTAGTCAATTCGTCTTTGAGTCTTGCATGTGCACAAGGTCAGGAGTCTCATATCATCTACCACCCACATAGTCGGCTGAACCCATGGATAATCTTGAAGCCTAGATTAGAGCCCTTACTAATCAGATGGCCCAATCTTTCGCCCAGATGAATGCCCAGATGAATCAATTGACCCAAGCCAGTACCCAAACAAACCATAGGCTTGACCGAGTAGGAGACTAGTTAGGAACCCTAGAGAAAACCCGTAGGATCCAAATTAGATCCAAACCTGAGCCACCTTTGCCCACACCTCCCAACCCAAGGAGAACCTTAAAACCCAGACCCTATGTACCCATGTCCTATGAGTCCAAGAGATCCACACCCTATAGATCTGAGCCCAAATTCTATGAACCGAAAACCTATGTACCCAGAACCTATGAACCTAGATCCTATGATTCTAGATCCTATGCACCCAGATCCGATAAATTCATAACCCATAGGTCTGAGCCCATGTCCTATGAGCCCATGACCCCTAGGTATCAGCCTAGTGCCAGTCAGGTTTACCCTAGTCGACCGGAACCCTATAGGATTAGTATCCCTAGGTATGAGCCTAGTATTAGTCAGGAACCCCTTAGTCGACCCACCCCTGCGTCCCCAGACATTAGCCAATTTTCTCTTAGTCAAACCCCTCCTACCACCCCACTAGTTCACAAGAATGACATTAAAGTGGAAGTGTATGAAGCTGATGTGAGCTTAGTGGATGAGTATGAGGGAGAAGAAGATGAGATACCAATAGAAGACCTAGCATTAGTTGACCCAGTAGATACCCAAACTGAAGCCAACCCAAAGTTAGTCAACCCTGACTATACCCAGATAGAAGCCAACCCAAAGTTAGCTGATCCTGACCACACCCAAACTAAAGCTGTAATGGAAGTACAGTTGAAGGAAGTGGACCAGGAGGAACCCAACCTTACTACTAGAATCTTACCTGAGGAGCCACTAGAAGAAAGCCTAATTATAGAGTCCAGTCCTAAAATTCAAGAGCCCAAGAAATTTATTGAGGATATCATCTCTTTAATTCAGTACCCTTAGGAAGAATCCCTTCCTACTGTTCCTATTAAAGACCTCTTTCCTGAGATTAGTGATCCATTCTTCCATTATGCAAACTCTTTAGATATACCTCAACCCTATAAGGTTAACCTTATTAGTCTAGGACTAATCCCTGAAATCCCTTCTTGTATCTTGTTCTTTCCAATCAACCCAGAACCCTTTTCTTATTTTCTATCCTACCAGACTAACTCTGAATCCACCTCGTACTTTCTGTCCTTTTCTAAAACTTCTTATGTTTCTCTGACTATTAGATTGTATTTTGTAGAAGTAAGCATAATACATACATTCATTGTGTATGTTAGATTTGCATCCTACTTCTGGTATACTCTATGGCATTTGTTAGGAGTCCATTATAAATTTTCATGTGCATGCCAAACCAGGATCAAACCTTGAGAGCCTATAATCTGTTAGGTTTAGGCCCAAAGAGTCCAATAAAATTTCTCTCAATAAGAATGCATAGTTGAGTCTGCATTTTGTTAGGTATCAGTACGAGTCACAGGTGCATTATGATCTACATTAAGCACTAATTTTGAAACAAACTGGCTAATTCCCGAAAGAGTCAATGAATTTAATGTAGGGGACTCTATTATGATTAGGCTTAAGCCTGAGCGGTTCCCACTAGAGACCGTTAAGATGCTTCATGCTCATGGAGCTAGACTCTTTAGAGTCATAGAGAAGGTAAGACCCAATGCCTATGTGCTAGATCTGCCCTCAGATTTTGGCATTAGCTCTACCTTCAATATTATGGACTTGGTTGAGTATAAGGAACTGGCAGCGATTCCTTGTGAGGCCTTTGGGCCTACCCCATCCTTTGAGAGCGAACCTAATCTAGAGTGTCCACCTATAAATTGGCCTGAGAGGTGTGAACGGATTGAGCATATCCTGGATGATCAAGCTATCACAACCCGGGGCCACGGCTATCAATGCTACCTGGTTTGTTGGCAAGGTTAGCTAGAATCTAACAATTCGTGGATTATTCAAGAGGACTTGCAATGCCTCGACCCAGACCTTCTTGAGAGATACCAGAGCTAGAGTGACCCTTATTCGATAGGATCAAGTTCCTCCCACCCCGGGAGAATTGGTGCGGACACTAAAGGCACCAGAATAAGGTAGAGGCTTCTACCCTCTATGGTTATCAGATTAATGGTTTCAGTATTTGAGTCCAATTATGTTTAGTGTTTGAGTTCAATTTTGTAATAAGGGCTTACTCCATTTGAGTCCCTATTTTGGCCTTTAAGTCCTATTTTGGGCCTTTCTATATTTGAGTCATGTATTTAGAGTCATCCATACCATTAGGGTTTTGGATATGGTCAGTTCAATTGAGTCAAGTTTAGTTGAGTCAAGTTCACTTGAGTTAGTTGGTTGAGTCAGCTAATGTTAAGCCATTTATTATTTTGAGTCCTGTAAGTTTCATATCGAGTCCAGTCCAGTTCATCAAGAGAAGACTCAAGAACTGATGAACCCCAGCCAGAATGATAATTTGACAACTTTAAGGAGTCCCAGTCATACTTGCCTATGCCACCATGGATTGTATGAGGACCTTGGAGATCATTACAACATCAGCCCGTCAGGAAAATGGACATCAGAAGAAACCCTAAAGCCTGCCCAGCACTAAAGTGGGCCACCCAAAGCCCTGGCCCATCATGAGTTTCAGCGCCCCCTTATGGTCACCTTCCCTTGGTCGGCCACCCTTATGATCACCACCCTTTGGCTGACCATAGCAAGGAGAGTGAGAGGGATTTTGAGTTTATTTGGGAGAGAGGTTTCCATGTAATTTAGCTAGGGTTTGAGAGGGAAAAGGATACCTAGGGATTTACCTATATACCCTTATTTGGAGCCCAAGTTTGTATGCCTATATAAAGGCCCCCCCTCTCATGTATTTTGCTGATTTATTATGAATGAAAATTTCTTGAGTTATTCTCAAATTTCTTTGTGATTTTTGTGTGATTGATATGTGGAGGGTATCTGTATGATCCCTAGTGCTACTCCAAGTTTCAATTAAACCCTAGCCGCCAGCCTTCTTCAACCTCTTGGCCACCCACCTCTAATCTTCTTCTTTCCCTTCTTCTTTCAGTGATCTACTCTTTTTCTTCTTTGTTTTCTAACCCTTGGTAGGTGATTTGCAGGTCCCTTATTTTTCACGAATCCAAGATTTCAATCAGCAAGCTTTCAGGTCACTGGGTTGAAAGCTGCAGATCTATCGGATCACCAGCTTGATTTTCCAGGACGCATCCAGGAGCAAAAAGTGATCTCTTCAAGGATTTGTCTTCAAATCCCTGCTAGGTTCACCTCCTAGACTCATCATTACGGTATTGCAGAAAAGCTAGCCTTACCAGGGCTTCTTAGCCTTAGCGATCCTTCTCTTTCACTACTTAGGGTTAATTCCTTCGTGCATGTACTTCTAAATTTTCTATAAAATTACTTAGTTTCTTGGCTCAAAATTCAGGATACAAATCCCTAACTTAATGCCTAACAACAGAAAAATAGTTTGCATGCATAATTAGTTCAGCATCACCTTATCACCTTTAAAGTGGCTCTCTCTTGTCTTTAGCATATTTAGCAGCTCAGGCAATGACAAATTCAGTTTGTTCATATGTAATTCATGACAAACTATGAGAAGGAATCTAGGAGTGACTGCAAGATCAAGTCCTGATTAAGCTCTCCATCCATCACAAACCCAAGTTGACCTAATCGAGTGATCAGGTCAATCATCTTAAGGACATGAGCCTGAATGGAAGAGCCCTCACTCATGCATGCTTGGAACAACTACTTCGATGTCTCATATCGAGCAATCCGACTATGCTCTCCATAAAGCTCTTTAAGATTGAGCAATATGGACTGAGGTTCCTTTTTCTCATGTTGCCTCTGCAACTTGTTGCTCATAGAGGCCAACATGATGCACTTAATAGTCATGCTATCATTCTGCCACATTTTATATATGGCCCTTTCCTCCTTAGTAGCATTCTCTCCTACCAGAACTGGGTCAGGGGAATGGAGGATATAGGCAAGCTTTTTCTGAACTAATACAATCCTCAGGTTCCTCAACCAATCCACATAATTTAGACCGGTCAACTTATTGGCATCTAAGATGCCATGCAGTAAAAGGGTAGAAGCCAAAATGTAAAATCTACACTAAATAAAGAACAACTATAACCATACCACTTATGATGATATTCATAATTAAACAAGGACTTTTGTATCTAATTGTCTCCCACTATTTTTTTTTTGAATACCATAATCCTCAACTATGGTAAGTGAAAAAATCCTCTCAGGGCTTTCTTAGTGGGGTTGAGATTCTAATTCCTCATGAATGCCTTATGTTAATTACAACAAACACCTATGAGTTTGAGGATAGGAAAATCCCTTTCCAATTGTAACCCATGCAACTCTCAACATAACACCTGCCTCTAAGACACTTATAGCCTTATGTCAATCACAACAAACTATAATGTCTTAGTTTACTCTAACCCTTCATTTTCATACAGCCATGTTTGATAAATGTTGCCCTTGTGTCAATCACAACAAAGCAACATCACCAATCATGCCATAAAGTATATCATATCAAATCCTAAAATAGGCCATGTATTAATCATAACAAACCTACTATAGTTTTTGATATGGATTTGGCCTAGCATGAAGGAAGGCAATTTGTAGTGTGTTTAATTAATTATCATTTCCAATTTAAGGTGCAGATATAACCAATTTGGCCTGGTAAGTGGGAGAGATGAGGGGGTCCCCCTGATGCTTTCCTTAGATATCAAATGAATTAGCCAAGTTAGACAACAGAACCAATTAAAAACCTCATTCTCTTTACCTTCCCAAAACCACTTGCCTAGACACTAATTGGCTAATCAAATCCTAAAAAGATTTACATCATGATTAACTTACACTACGACTAAATATAATTTCATGAAGGCTTCAATAGTCTCAAACACATCCAAATTAAACAAGCAAACATGATACATATTCCAGCAAATAAGCATATTAATCCAAATATGCATAACCAAAGCATGATTAAAATAACAATCCGTTCACCTCACTTATTCATGGGATATGACCACAGCAGCATCCTAACATGTCATAAGAGATCCCATTGAATGAGAAAAGAGGGCCTTTGAATCCTACTTAGCTCCTATGACCGGATGGCCATGGTGACTAACCCAATCCGAAGCAGTTACTAAGAGCATAACATATCACATATGTAATATAAACTAATCATGCAAGAGTCAGAGCAAAGCAAGCAATTAACACTAAAATGAGTACTAATTGCATGAATTAAAATGGCTCTAATACCACTATTAGGTTCAGGCTGTGCAGCGAAAGATTGGATTTCAAAATTAGCATTATTGAAACCCTGATCGAATGAAACCTTAAATCCTAGGACCACTTAACTATGATAATTAATAAATCATAACTTTAAGGTTATAGAAGAATAGCTAGAATGCTATACTCCTTAATTTCTATAAGGCACACAAGTGATGCCCTCTAGAGGTGATCTACATAGGAACTGGACCAAGGAAGTACTCCTATCGAGCTTGCTTATTTGACTAAGACTCTTTCCGACATCCTTTCTTCCTTTTCCTTTGTAGGAACCCCTACCCTCCTGTAGGGCACTCAGAGACCTCTCCGAGTCCTCTCTTAGAATCTGATTATCCCTCCTATATCTCTTCCTAGGCTCTTATCTTAAAATAACAAGTCTTGTCTTAAAATGATAAACCTTGTCTTAAAAGAGACCTTTATCCTAAGACAAGGAAGAGAAAATAGAAAGGACTTCTTTTTGGGTTTTTTTGGGATATTTTGATATCAGATTATTGATGCCCATTTATAAAGAGTGAGGGGATGCCTGATAAATCTTTTTTTCAATCCTTGATAAGATCCTTCAAGTAGAAAAAGTCCCTTGGAAGAAAAGACTTATCTTGACATGTCATATCATGCACCAAGAGACATATATATGTCTCTTCATTTTTCCAACATTATTTCTACTTGCCATGTGACATATAACTTGTCATAAATTGGCTAAGGGGCATGGGATTCTAAGAGATGTATCGAAGAAAATAGAAGCCTTCAAAGAAGTGAGAGCACATCATTGGTTAGTAAACCCATCCGTAACTCTTAGGTCTGATCATCTAAAGGTTTATGTCCTAGTTACAATGGTTTCTCAACCATTAAGTCCATTCTTCTTTTGATTAAATTGTAACTACATTGAGGGTAAGTTTAATTTTATAAAGTAGTCTTATCATTTAGTTTACTTTAGCCTATCTTATGCATGAATCTTGCTAGTGTAAGTAGGTGTCATTGCTCAATTTAAATTGCTATGATGTTAAGTTAGAAGTCCTCATTGCATCCCGCATCAATTTGGTATTAGAACATGGTAGGCTAGGACATGAATGTGAATTGTTTGCATTCTTTAATCTAGAGTTTCACGCCTCCTGAGTGGGTATACGAAAGTATACTGTCACGACGCATGGGAGTAATGAGCTACGGCCGGACGTGAAAATCTTTAGGTTAAAGGTTTAATATGTTAATTGCATGCTTGGTGTGTGATTTACTTGATGCTTGAAGTGCATGATTTTCCTTTGTTTAGCATATTGAACACTCCACAATTCCTAGCATAATTCAAATTTAAACTTTTCCACCAGAAGTTTTGGAATTTAAAATTTAAATTTTTAATTTTTAATTTTGAAATTTGAAATCTGAAATTTGAATTTGAAATTTGAATTTGAAATTTGAATTTGAAATTTGAATTTGAAATTTCAAATTTTGAATAATTGGTTTTAAATTTTACTGATTAGTTATGGTCATTGTTCATGCATTCATATTAAAGCTACTTAAGGGCAATGCTATCATAAGATAAGGGAAGGATTTCATCATCTTTTCTTGGTCCAAAAACAACCCACCTCCTCTTGCATCAAACCCAAGCCTTAAATAAAAATTGAGTAGAAACTTAATTAGAACTAGGGACACCAACAAGTCAAGCTCAAGTAGTGTGTTGAGGCTAATATGAATCAGTTCTTCACTTACTTCTGGATATTGGTGTCTAAGGCTAGAGGTCAAATGGCAAATGCCTTAAACGGACTTGTGATTTTTAATTAGGACCCTGCAAGAGCAGGGGGAGCCTCCCATAACCCCACCTCTTACCTGGCCAGTTGAAAGAGTAATTATAGTCCTGATCCATATTTAGTAGATTCATACTACATTGAACTTCTAGGTCTAGCAAACCTTAGAACGAGTAAGTTGTTTTGCATGTCTACTAGATCAAGGATCCCATACCAACACTTCAAAACCCAACCTAGTGTCACCATGGATACAAATCTGGAAACTCTATTAAGAACTATGACTAAGCAGTTCAAGCAATTAAACTCTAGGTTTGATCAAATGGAGGAAAGGATGGGGACCCTCGAAGAAACCCATATGACCCCTATCGAACCACCATCCCCTGGACCAACACCCATTGGTACTAGGATCCATCACCATGAACCCACTCCTGAACCTAATCTTAGACAACCACATCATGACTTGGCTGAATCAAAAGAAAGCCCTTAGGAATATTCGACTTGATGCACCCACCTTTGATGGAAACCTAGATCCTAAGATGTACATAGATTGGGAGAGTGACATGGATTATTATTTTGAGTGGTACGAGTGTCGAAAGAGAGGAAATTCAAGTTTGCCAAGTTGAAGTTAGTCCGACAAGCTAGATTGTATTGGGATAATATTGAGCGATTATGTCATCAAAGAAGAGACATGCCCATAGCCACATGGAGAGTCATAAAGATTAAGCTTAGAGAGAAGTACCTACCTGTTGACTCCACTAATTGATTTTGATGATAAGCAAAATAGTTAAGTATAAGTTAAAGACTAATGATTTACTTTGAGTGTATTTTTATTGAAAGGGTGCTCACAAAATTTGAAGAAGCCTAATTGTTTTGAAGAAGCCAAGTTTGAATGAAAAGGTTGCTCAAAAGAAGACTCGGGTACTTAAGAGTTGGATGAATGGATGGCTAAGTCAAGTGGAAACTTGTTCCAGCTCAAATTTAGCAGTTTCTGTATATTTTTCAGGGAAGTGTCAACTCAAAGTGTCGACACATGACATGAAGTGTTGACACATGGAGATGAAGACCATCAAGTTAGGATTAGACTTGGGGATGAATAGAAAATAGCTTTCAAAACTAAGGATAGCTTGTATGAATGGTTAGTGATGCCTTTTGGTCTTTCCAATGCCCCTAGCACCTTCATGAGGATCATGACCCAAGTCTTACGATCATTCATTAGAAAGTTTGTTGTAGTATACTTTGATGATATCTTGATATACAGTAGGACTAAGGAAGACCATTTAGACCATCTCCACCAAGTATGCCAAGCACTTAAGAAAGAAAGTCTTTATGCCAACATAAAGAAATGTAGCTTCTTGACCAACCAAGTCATTTTTCTAGGTTTTATCGTTACCCCAGAAGGAGTGTCTGCCGACCTAGAGAAGGTTAAGTCAATACTTGAGTGGCCCATCCCTAAAAACATACACGATGTTCATAGTTTCCGTGGCCTTGCCACTTCCTATAGGAGATTCATTCGAGGATTTAGTATGATCGTCGCACCCATTACCTATTGCATTAGGAAGGAAACCTTTGAATGGACCAAAGCCACCGATAGAGCCTTCCAAGAAATAAAAGAGAGAATAACCCAAGCACCCATTTTGAGATTACCAGACTTTTCAAAGGTATTTGAGGTGGGTTGTGATAACTCTGGAGTAGGGATTGGAGGAGTCTTGAGTTAGGAAAATCACCCAATGGAATTTTTTAGTGAAAAGTTGAATGAGGACAAACTTAGGTATTCAACCTATGATAAGAAATTATATGCGGTAGTTCAAGCCTTGAGATATTGGAGACATTATCTTCTACCGCAGGAGTTCATACTTTATTCAGATCATGAAGCACTCTGATTCCTTAATTCTCAAAAGAAGTTGAACCCTAGGCATGGGAAGTGGGTAGAGTATCTTAGGCATACAATTTTATGTTGAAATATCGTGCTGGCATTGAAAACCGAGTTGCTGACACTCTTAGCCATCGGTCCATGCTTTTGACCTTCGTGAGCACTAAAGTCATAGGATTTAAGAGACTGAAGGAGGAATATGAGAATTGTCCTGACTTTAGTGAAAATTTTCAATCTGTGCGTCAAGGACCATCTAGCTTGTATAATGACTACACCCTTCATGATGGATTCTTTTTCAAAGGAGATAGGTTGTTCATCCCTCGAACCTCTCTTAGAGAATTCTTAATTTGGGAGATCCATGCTGGAGGCTTAGCTAGCCATTTTGATAGAAATAAAACCATCTTAGCTATCGAAGACCAATTCTTTTGGCCAAGCCTCAAGAGAAATATTGTCCAAGTTGTAGCCCAATACCGAACCTATGCTGTTGCCAAACAGCAAAGACAAAATATTGGTCTGTACATACCTTTACCAATACAAGACTGTCCATGGCAAGATCTTAGTATGGATTTTGTATTAGGATTGCCAAAGACCATGAGGAAACATGATTCTATCTATGTTGTAGTTGATCGATTCTCTAAGATGGCACATTTCATTCCTTGTTCCCAAACTTACATTGCTTCGAGAGTAGCTAAACTTTTTCTAATTGAAGTGGTTAGGCTACATGGTTTATCCAAAACCATTCTGTCAGATAGGGATGTTAGGTTCACTAGCTATTTTTGGAAGATCCTTTGGCATCTGCTAGGAACCAAACTCAAATTCTCTACTGCCTACCATCCTCAAATTGATGGCCAAACTGAAGTTGTCAATCGAAGTCTAGGAAACTTGTTAAGATGCCTAGTCAGTGATACTTTGGGAAATTGGGATCTCTTATTACCTCGTGCCGAATTTACTTATAACAGCTTAATAAATATGTCTATTAGAAAAAGTCCATTTGAGATGGTCAATGGTTACAAACCTAGGAAGCCCATAGACCTTATCCCTTTACCTACACATGCATGAGTTTCTGAGTCTGCTAAGTCATATGCATAGCATATTAGGGATTTACATAAAGAAATCATCAAGAAAATCAATTTAAGCAATGATACCTACAAGCATATGGCTAATTCATGTAAGAGGATCAAAGAATTCTATGAAGGAGACTATGTGATGATTAGACTCAAACCTGAATGGCCCATTTAAAAAAATTACATGACCGTGGTGCAGGCCCATTTAAAATTATAAAGAAAATTGGACCTAATATGTATATACTTGAGTTACCATCTGACTTAGGTATCAACTCGACCTTTAATGTGTCAAACTTAATAAAGTATAAGGAAACAATGATGATACCTAGTGAGCCTTTTAGGCCTGAGCCTATTTTTGAGAGTGAGCCTACCCCTGAGTGTCCACCACCCACTTTACCAGAGCGGTGAGACAAGATTGAGTGAATCTTGGATGATAAGACTATCACTACTAGGAACAAAGACTACCAACTCTATCTAGTTCATTGGCAAGGTCGACCAAAATCTAAAAACTTGTAGATCACTAGAGATGACCTGCAACGAATCAACCCAGACTTACTAGAGCATTACCAGAGTCAAGTTGACCCATACTCGAGAGGGTCGAGCTCTTTCCATCTCGGGAGAATTGGTACGGACACCAACAATTGTCTTCAATCAACTTCCTTATGGATTGAATCACAAAGAAATTGAAGCAAGATCAAAAGCCATTTGAATCGAAGCCACAACAAATTGGAGCTAGCTGAACCACAGCCTTAAGAGCCAACTCAAGCACTAGAGCCGACTCGACCAGAAAACTCTGCTACCTTAATTTTCTACTTCAACATTTCAGCTACTTGGAATAAATCAGCACTTCAACTACTTTGGAGTAACTTCCCAACCACTATGCCAAGTTGGACTGCTACATCACCAAGCATAGGTGCAGCCACGCCAACATGGAGGATACCTCACCCCACCCCCTCCACTTGGGCAGCCAAGTTCAAATTCAAAAGAGTGGCTGACCACTAATCTCTCCTTGGATCAAGCTTGGTTGCAACTCCCCACACTCTTCAGGGTTACAACCCCTCCATGTATCTTGCTTAACCTCCCTTATTTTCTTCCATGTAATTCAAAATTTCAAAAGCTTTGGGAGGTCTATAAATACCTCTCCAAAATCCCTTGTAATGCATCTTATGAATGAATGAAATTTGAGTTCCAATCCTTTCTATTTGTGTGTTTGCAAATGACCTCCATGAGGGAGTGAGTGTGAGGCTCAACCTATCCACCAAATAGCCATTAGTCTACCAAAGCAAGCCATCCCTTCCATCATCCAAAGTTGCCATCTCCAACATCCTTTCAAGGTCGCCATCTTCAACCTCCAAGGATGCCCTCCTTCTACATCCCAAGGATGCCATTCTTCTTCACCCAAGGAGCTATTTCTTCCACATTCAAGGATGCCTTCTTCACCCCAAGGAGCCATCACTTCTTCATTCAAGGATGCTAGCTTTTTCCCCACTTAAGCCATCTCCCATCTGATCCAAAAGACACCAACCATTCTACTCTTACTCTTAAACTCTTCTATCAAATTTCCTCATCCATACCATGCCACTAATGCCTTTCAATGCAGGGTCCTTTATGATTCTGAGTTAAAGAGGAGGTTTTGCTTTGCTTCAGAACCAACTACAGAGGGAGTCTTCATCCAGGAGTGATAGTCTT
Source organism: Areca catechu (assembly GCA_021397845.1). Lineage (NCBI taxonomy): Eukaryota > Viridiplantae > Streptophyta > Magnoliopsida > Arecales > Arecaceae > Areca > Areca catechu. The sequence continues at coordinate 45,213,833 of CM038038.1, forward strand.
CAAGTTCATTTGTAGCCTCATGGAATGCTGAAATTCATCCACCACCAAAGGAGTGAGAGCTTATCATTGGTTAGTAAACCCATCCCGACTCTTAGGTCTGATCATCTAAAGGTTTATATCCTAGTTAGAATGGGGGTTTCTCAACCATTAGGTCCATTCTTCTTTTGATTAAATTGCAACTACATTGCAGGTAAGTTTAATTTTTATAAAGTAGTCTTATCATTTAGTTTACTTTGGCCTATCTTAAGCATGAATCTTGCTAGTGTACGTAGGTGTCATTGCTCAATTTAAATTGCTATGATGTTAAGTTAGAAGTCTTCATTACATCTCATATCACATGACATTGGTCGAGGGCTCGACCCCAGATGCGGAGGCCGCCTCGGTCGAAGGGCTCACCCTTGGAAAGCATGAGCACGACCTCGACTGGGCACTCAACCCTAAATGTGGGAGCCACCTCGATCGAAGGGCTCGCCCTTGGAAAGCATGAGCATAACCTCGACCGGGTGCTCGACCTTTGATGCAGGAGCCACCTCAACTGAAGGGCTCACCCTTGGAAAGCATCAGCATGACCTCAGTCGGGTGCTCAAACTCGAATGTAGGAGCCGCCTCGATCGAAGGGCTTGCCCTTGGAAAGCATGAGCACGACCTTGTCGGGTGCTCGACCCCAGATACGAGGACCACCTCGACCGAAGAGCTCACCCTTAGAAAGTATGAGCATAACCTCGATCGGGCACTCGACCCCAATACAGGGGTAGCCTCGGCTGAAGGGCTTGCCCTTGGAAATCATGAGCACAACCTCGGCCTGGCGCTCGACCCCGAATGCGGGGGCCGCCTCGGTCGAAGGGCTCATCTTTGGGACTTCATGCAGGGGCCGCATCCAGGTGGCACTTCCCACCAGCACGACCGCCAGTTGTTACCTTCATGAGATCCATGTCAATGGTTATGCCACATCAGAAGTCAATTGTATTTTTATTATGGTCATAGGATCCTAATTGGCTAGCTAATTAATATACTAGCATATGTTGGCTAGCTCAACTCCTAACGCAATTGGATTGGATCAGTTAGCTTGCTATTTGGCTAACCAATTTAAGTAGAACTTAAAATGGGTTGAGTCCTAGGTGGGACAGCGTTAATAAGTATTTATTTAGATTTTATTGGGCTTTATCCTTTATTTATGATAGAGTTCAATGTGGAAGGGACACTTGGCGCCAAGTTTGGCATGCACCAAGAATAAGGGGCACAGAAGGACCAAGAGTCCTTCTACTTCTAAATCACCTTTTCCAAATAATCTCTAAGCCCCTCTCCTTTATCTTTATGCCCAAATATATGGGTGTTGACCGGTCAATAGATGAAAAATGGCATGAGAAATATGGCGTGCATATTTGTTGACCCCTGGAATGATTTTGATGATTACAAAATATTGGAGCATGTATATATTACTAATTCTTTCAATTACTTAGAAAGTTCTTGTAGAAAGTATTCATCATTATATCATTTAGTTTTCTATTCAATTAAAATGTATTTCAGTATTGTATGAACTTTTGTACATCTCAAGTTGTAAAGTCCTAATTTTTATCTTTGTAATCTTGTAAAAAGGGCTAAAAATTAGTATAAAGTGAGTATAAATAGGTTGGACATCTGTGGTAAGTTTTTTGAAGTGTTTAGAAGACTTGCTCTTGTTAGAAAATTGCTTTGAAGAAGTTCTACTTGAGCCTACTCACAGACCTCGAGCCGACTCATAGACCAAGTGCTGACTCATGATCTGGCATGGCATGGAGAGTTTCAAATTTTCAGAAGTTCAAGCTGACTCAAGGATAGTGAGCCAACTCGCCCAAAGTATGCAATTCACAAGTTTCAGAAACTCAGAGCCACGAGACGACTCGAGCTAGAAGAGTCGACTCATCTAGGTTTGTATTTTTCTTGACTGAGACTTCGAGCCGACTCGACCCAGAAGAGCCGACTCCTCTAGAGTTTTTTTTGGTATGTCTACGACTTCGAGCAGACTCAAGGTTCTCGAGCCGACTCAAGTGACGCGTTCTGGCTTTCTAACGGCTAGTTGCTGAATCAAATCTTTGAATTCAAAAGGCCCTCCAACAGCTATATTTCGGTTCCCTAGGTCCTACAATGGCTAGTTTTGCTTGAAGACTATAAAAGAAAGTATTTATGATGGATTAAACAATTAATCATTGATTATTCATTGAGAGAAAAAAGAGCATTCAAGGGAATTTCAAGTCTTTCACCAACCAACTTCAAATGAGCATTCAAGAAAGAATTCAAAGCTTCTCCAATTCATCTTCATTCATTGAATCTAACTTTTGAGGAAGTCAAGAAGTAGCTTTAAGAGTATTCAAGAGCATCTAAAGCAAGGCTTCAATTTGAACTTCATCGGCAACTTATAAACAAATTGGGTTTATTATAAAGTAGCTATTTTCATTTGATATATCTTGTTTTCTCTCCAAGAGCAGCAAGGGGCTATGTCTTGTAAGTATTGAAAGGTTTTTAGGTAATCATATTAAAACCTAAGCTTGGATTTCTTTGATGAGCCCGATTTAAAAATCAAAGTGTAGAGGTTTGGATTGTAAGCCTATTAAAACAATTTGACTGCATTCCGGTGGGGGATATAGTGGAAATCCCAAGTGGTGCTTGGGTAGTGGACGTAGGAGCGGGTTGCTCCGAACTACTCTAATTTCTTATGTTTGTGATTGTGTTGATTGACTTCTTTGTGTTGTTGATTTACTTGCTTCCGCATTACATAATCTATCACAACACCAACACTGAAAGATTTTCAAAGTGCACATATTTACAAGAAAGTTTTATATTCTAATTCACCCCCTCTTGGAAAGCCCTTAGCTAGGTTTTTGAAATTCCTTAGAGTAAATTGATGGCACATCCCATGAGCACCTCTTGGCCAAAGGCCAATCCACAACCGACCTCCACTTTTCACTGGAATTACTACACATATTGGAAGGCTAGATGAAGATATACATGCAAGCTATAGACTTTCAATTATGGAAATAATTCAAAAAGGACCTCACATCCACTATCAGAATTCTGATGTAAGGTTTCCAAACCTGAAGAGGAATGGAACGAGAATGATATGAAAAGGCTGAGTTAAATGCCAAATCCATGAATTTAACTTTATTGTGCTTTGGACCCAAACGAATTTAATAGAATGTTCACGTATAATTCTCTAAAGAAATTTAGGATAAGCTCGAAATCACACACGAGGGCACATCACATGTAAGACTCTAAAATTAACCTTCTTGTGCATAATTATGAGTTATTCAAATGGAGCACACTGAAACTATATCTATTAATTTTCATGCTTTACTGACATTATAAATGTCTTAAAAGTCTTGGTATGACCTATACTAATGCTGATCTAGTGCAAAAGTTTTGAGATCTTTGCCAAAAAGGGAAGCAAAGGTTACAGCTATTCAAGAGGCAAAGGACTAAACACATTACCATTAGATGAGCAGTCGGTCATGATTACTCATGACTAGCCATGCAGCAAAGAAAGAAGAAGACTCTAAAAAAAGGCCATTGCATTTAAAACAACTGAAGATCGATGAGATTCAGATACATCTGCTGATGATGATATGGAGAATGATGAAATTGCTCTAGTACTAAGAAAGTTTAAGAAATTATGGCAGAAGAAGATCAAATATATGGAGAAAGCAACTCAGAAGAGGAACTATGGAAAGGAAAGAGAAAAAGACAAAGAAAAGGCAAGGACAAAGATCAAATTCCAATTTATTATGAGTGCAAGAAACCCGGATACATACGCCCTGATTGTCCAGAAGCTAAGAAAAAATTGTTCTGAAGGAAGAAAAAAAAGCAATGCTTGCAGCATGGAGTGACAATGATGAATCTACATCAATTGAAGAAGAAGAAGAAGATACAACAAAGACAGCTCAAATTTGCCTTATAGATTTGGAGGATGAGGTAACTTCTGAACCAATTTAGATTTACCTATGATGAGCTTCATAATGCTTTTTGTGAACTGTTGATTGAATACAACAAGGCTAGTTAAAAATGAAGAGTTTAAAAAATATTATGATACTTTTGAAAAAGATAAAATGAAGTTTATGAAAAACCAGATTTTACAAGAGAATTAGTATGACTTGTCAAAGACTTAAAACTATCCAATTGAAAAGAAGAACTTCTTGAAAAGATGTAATTTTACAAAATAAAATACTAACTTGCAAAAGGAAGTTCAAAAGCTTAAACTATTAGATGAAAATTTAACTTTAAGCTCTAACAACTTGAATTGATTTTGAAAATCAAAGAGATTATAGTAACAAGTTTGAATTGGTTATGAGGCACAAATACAAACAAGTTTTCTGCATCCACTTCTTATGTTTCAAAGTTCATTACATCAGAGCAATATGGACCTAAGTTTGCATCACACGCTTCTTATTCAAAGTCAAGAATTTTTGCTATGCATGCAATAACATAGTTCACAAGCATTTGAATGTCATTTGAAATATAATGACAAAAAGAAAATCAGAAAATTTGGATTCCAAAATGAACAAATCCTACTAACTTACAAGGACCCAGAGAGCTTGGGTACCTAGATCTACTACTTGTTTATTTTGCAGGGATGTCTTGTAGCCATGAACGCAAAGAAAAGACGGTACCTTGATAGCAGCTGTTCAAGACATATGACGGGTGATATAGATCAGTTCTCATCCTAGAACAAAAAGATGGTGCATGGTAACCTTCGGTGATAATCGTAAAGAAAGAATAATTGTATTGGTAAATTAAAATTACTCCTTCCACCATTATTGAGAATGTACTACTGGTAGAAAAATTAAAGTATAATCTATTGATATCGGTCAGTTATGTGATATTAGCTTTAATGTTTTCTTTAAGTCTTCGATGTGTATAGTAGTTTATCCTCTTGACTCTAGTACAAATTTCATTGGCCATAGACTTGGGAATATATATGTAGTAGATCTTAATGATCTAGCTATATCAAGTAATACAGTCTTGGGCAGTGAATGATAAGAGCAAGAATCAAGTCTACTATGGCATAGATCTTGGACATGCTAGTATGGATACTATTCCAAAACTTATTTCAAATTTAGTTAAAGATTTGCCAAAGTTTAAGTAAATTTTGATTACATTTGTGATACATGCCAATTAGAAAACAAGTGAGGGAAAGTTTAAATCCAAGAATATTGTTTCTACTACTAACCTTTAGAGCTACTTTACATGGATCTATTCGGACCTACTAGGACAACAAGCCTAGGTGGTATGAGTATGGTCTTGTGATTATAGATGATTTTCAGATACACTTGGGTTTTATTTATTGCACACAAAGATGAAACTTTTAAAGTATTCAAAAAGTTTTACAAAAGAGTTTCAAACTTAAAAAATCTTTCTGTTATTTCTATTTGTATTGATCATGGTATGGATTTTGAAAATCAATATTTTGATCATTTTTGTACAAAACACGATATTGATCACAACTTCTCCGCTCCTAGAATACCCAGCAAATGGTGTTGTAGAGAGAAAGAATAGAACCTTGAAAAAAATATCAAGAACATGCTTTGTAAAGGAAAATCTTCCAATATACTTTTGGACAGAAACTATAAATATTGCTTGTTATATTTTAACAGAGTTTTAATCAGATCTATTATAAGAAAGATTTCCTATAAACTATGGAACAATAGAAAGCCTAACATTAACTATTTTCATGTTTTTGGTTGCAAATGTTTTGTACTTAATAAGGTAAAGATAATCTTGGTAAGTTTGATGCTAAATCTGATGAGGCTATCTTCCTTGGTTACTCTACAAATAGCAAAGCCTATCGAGTTTTCAATAAAAGAACTTTAACTATAGAAGAATTAATTTATGTTATTTTCAATGAAACTGACATGACATCTTCTAGAAAAGAAGATTGTGCTAATGATGATGTAGGTACACTTGAACATGGATTAAAGACATGACAATCAAGGATAAACAAGCAAGTGAATCATAAAAGAAATGGTAAGCAAGAATCATGAAGATATACCTAAGAATGGAGGTACATACATTCACATCCCAAAGAACTCATTATAGGAGACCCATTACAAGGTATTAGAACCTAGAGCTTCACATAGGGATGCACATGATATGATTGCTTTGGTATCTCATGTAGAACCACATACCATAAAGAAGCTAAAACCGACCCTAATTGGATGTTAGCTATGCATGATGAGTTAAACCAATTTAGGAGAAAATATTTGGACACTTGTAGAAAACCAGTTGACTACCCTATTATAGGTACTAGATGGTTTACAGAAACAAGCTAGATGAACAAGGTAATGTAATTAGGAATAAGGCTAGACTGGTAGCTCATATTATAATCAAAAGAAGGAATAGATTTTGATGAGACCTATGCACCAGTAGCTAGGGCTAAAAGCTATTAAATTACTCTTGGCATATGCATGTTTCATGAACTTTAAATTATTTCAGATTGATGTAAAGAGTGCTTTTCTAAATGGTTTTCTATCCGAAGAAGTTTTTGTAGAACACCACCTGATTTTATCGATCACACTTTTCCTAATCATGTTTTTAAGTTGAATGAAGCTTTATATGGGTCTTAAACAGCACCTAGACCTGGTATGATAGATTAAGTAAGTTTTTGCTTGGAAATGATTTTGTAAGAGGTAGTGTTGATACTACCTTATTTATTCAAAAGAAAACAATGATATCTTGGTTGTCTAAATTTATGTTGATGATATAATATTTAGATCTATTGATAAATCCTTGTGTCAAGTTTTGCTAAGTTAATGCAGGGTGAATTCGAAATGAGTCTAATGGATGAGCTAAACTACTTCCTCGGACTTCAAATCAAATAATTGAAGGAAGGGATCCTAATCAATCAAGCCAATATATTAAAGAAATTATCAAAAATTTGGCATGGATCAAGCAAAGAATTTGAACACCATGAGTCCTGCATGCAGATTAGAAAAGATGAAAATGCACAAGTATTGATCAGAAATTATATAGAGTATGATCGATCTCTACTCTATTTAACTGCCAGTAGACCTGATATTCTATTTAGTGTTTGTATGTGTGCACGTTTTCAATCAAATCCAAAATAATCACACATTATTGCTATTAAAAGAATTTTCAAATATCTTAAAGCACATATAATATAGGATTATGGTATTCCAGGCATTCATCTTTAAAGTTAATTAGTTATTCTGATACTGATTATGGTAGCGGTAAGATTAATAGAAAGAGCACCAGTGACACATGCCATTTTCTAGGTGTCAAGCTAATTTCATGGCACTACCGTAAACAAAACTCTATTGCATTGTCTATTACTGAGGTAGAGTAATGGCTGAGGGAGCTATTGTGCACAAGTGTTGTGGATCAAGCAACAGCTAGAAGACTATGGTGTTATCCAGTCTAAGATTTCTATCAATGTGATAACACTAGTACTATTAATTTATCAAAAAATCCAATTCAGCATTCTAGAAAAGTATATAAAAATAGACATCATTTCATTAGAGACCATGTCTTAATAATGTCGTAGAATTAGAATTTGTACCAACTGAGAACCAATTAGCTGATATTTACTAAACCTCTTAGCCAAGATAGATTTGAAAAAGATTATAGGTGAGCTTGGTCTGTGTGACCCTTATTAAAACTATTGACCTAATTTTTCAAAAAATAGGAAAAATTATCTAAAGTTTTCAAAAGTCAATTTAGAGCTTTTGACCGCTTGATCTAGAATTGATTTACCCATAGAAACTGGTAGTTTGACCGTTTGAGCCTTTCCTGTGTTTTTGCTCGAGCTGACTCGAGCAATCTCTATCCTGTCGAGCTGACTCGAAGGACGGGTGAAGCTTTTTTAAATAGGTTTCCGTAAGTTCTAAAACCTATTTTCGTTCTACTTTTACAATTGAACTCCAATCGTTTCCTCTCCTAAGCCTGAGAAAAACCTCTATAACCCTTCCTAATCTTCAATCCAAACAAGATGGGTCCTAGGAAGTTTGTTGCAAAGAGACCGAAGAGGGTTGTGCGATCCGTTGCGAGGAACAGAGGACAAAGAGAAGGTTGGATGCTTTGGCTTCACATTCCACAGAAGAGCAGCATGAAGAGTAGCAATCTGAAGCTCCGAAAGCCCCCAGGCAGATCATCCTTATGGGAAATAGACAGGTAACATCCAGAAGATTTGTGGATTTTAACTTTCTAGAGTAAGAAAACCTAAGGATAGAAGATTGGCTAAATGCTTAGGGTTGGAAATCATTTTGTATGCTTGATTTGCCCACATATCCAACCCTAGTGAGACGGTTCTTTGAAAACCTATCCCTGGGCACCTTTCATTTGGAATCCACTGTTAAGGGTAAAAGTATTGTGGTGAATGAACAGAAATTGAATAGCATTCTTCAAATTTCCAAAGAAGGGGAAAGTTATTTGGTGTTGAAGGAAAAACAAAGGACACTGAGAAAAGTCCTAGAGAAGAGTGATGTTTCTGGGATTGTTCATGTTAGAGCAAATCTTTTGTCTTTGGAGATGAGGCTAACTCATAACATCATTAGCCGAGTGTTCTTACCCAGAACAGAAGCTTCGACTGGGTAAGTGAAAGGGATTTGATGTTTATGAGATGTTTGATTGAGGGAAAAGCCCTCAACTTGCCCTACATTGTCTCTCAGATGAGGGAAGCAGCTCGTAGGGCACGAGCTTGCCTTCCCTAGGTATGGTGTTTACCCGTCTTTTCCAGGATGCTGAGGTTGACTTATCAGTGAGGACAGTAGGCCCCTGCTACACACTGACTGTACAATGTGAAATCTTTGAGCAGAATGGGATTTCTTAACGTTGATGGACATTGGATTCGAAAGACCTCCGAGCAGAGAGCTACACATTCTGATGAGGAGTCCGATGAGGAAGACTAGGCTGGTCAGCCACACGGCATTGAGGTAGAGCGACTTACTAATGAGGCTGGACCCTCTAAGCCAGCACCTACTCTACCTCAGTCACCTGTGAGAGAGACTAATACTGGTGGTTCAAGAGATGATTAGAGATTACAGATTATCTTGGAAGAGCTCTCTACTTTGCAGCGAGGCAGGATAGAGACTGATGCCAAGATAGTTGCTCTACAGACCGAGATGCGAGATGGTTTTCAGCAGATCTTGACAGTTCTTCAGAAGATCAATGCAGCTGACCCATCAGCACCTCCTCCACACCTGCAGGACTAGATGATGATGCTGATATTGCACAGGAGAGACTGAGCCTTCTACTGGCACACCTATTGTAGATACTCCTACAGTTGGAGATGGTACTAGTGCACAGGTCATGAGGAACGAGCACTGGTGTATCAGACACTCCAGCAACTCAGATTCTTTCAAGCACCGGCACTTTAGCCTTGTCTGATCCTCCTTCTATGCAGCCCACTCCCATTCAAATCTCTTTAGAACCTCCTTCCAGGCCTAAACCTAGAGTTCCTACTGCTTCCATTAGGACTAGACTTAGGGACCTTAGGCCTAGGTTTCCTAAATTTAGACCTCAACCTGGCATTTTAGAAGTTGGCTCTTATTCCAGTGAAGATGAGTCTAGTGCTTCTTTTCTGAGCATTAAGTCCTTATTTTTTCTGCATTTTCTCATGTATGTGATACTATTTTGTGGTGCTTAGCACTTTGTACTGTATCACATCCTGTACTGACTTTACATATATATATATATATATATATATATATATATGTTTGTTTCGATAATTTTGTGTTTTGATTGATACATATGTATGAATGATTGTGAATGAATGTTATCACTAAATGTATATGTTTTGTTGATGACAAAAATGGGGAGAAGTGCATGAAAATGAATAGATAAGTATGATAAAAAGTATGATAAAATGGGGAAGCAATGATACATTATTGAAAAAGGGGGAGCTATTATTGGAGCTATTATTGAAATTTTTATTATATGAGAAAGGGAGAGCAATTATCGAAAATTCTTTCAAATATAAAGTGAAAAAGTTCTCTCTGACTAAGTTAGAAATTAGTATATTGGTGACTGGTATATAATCTAATACTTGCTTATAGCTTTAGTGCATGATAATATAAACCTTATTATCCTAATACATGTTGATACATTGTTTTGACACTAAGCCATTTCAACATCTTGATACTTCTTTTGTTATGATACATACTACCTTGAATATGCACTGATACATGTGAATATCGATACATAGTATGTCATTGCATGTAATTATAAAGTGTTCTAAAGCTTTTCATGTCCAGTATTTGTTATCATCAAAAACGGGGAGATTGTTGACCCCTAAAATGATTTTGATGATTACAAAATATTGGAGCATGTATGTATACTAATTCTTTCAATTACTCAAGAAGTTTTTGCAGGAAGTATTCATCATTGTATCATTTGGTTTTCTATTCAATTAAATATATTTCAGTATTGTATGAACTTTTATACATCTCAAGTTGTAAAGCCCTAATTTTTATCTTTGTAATCTTGTAAAAAGACCTAAAAATTAGTATAAAGTGTGTATAAATAGGTTGGACATCTGTGGTAATTTTTTTTAAGTGTTTGGAAGACTTGTGCTTGTTGGAAAACTGCTTTGAAGAAGTTCTGCTTAAGCTGACTCACAGACCTTGGGCCGACTCATGATCTGGCACGGCACGAAGAGTTTTAGATTTTCAGATGTTCGAGCTGACTCAAGGATAGTGAGCTGACTCGCCTAAAGTATGCAATTCATAAGTTTCAGAACTCAGAGCCATGAGCCGACTTGAGCTAGAAGAGCCAACTCATCCAAAGTTTGTGTTTTTCCTTACTGAGACTTCAAGTCGCCTCGACCCAGAAGAGCCGACTCCTCCAGAGTTTGTTTTTGGTCTGTCTGCGACTTCGAGCTGACTCAAGATTCTCAAGCCGACTCGAGTGACGAGTTCTGGCTTTTTAACAGCTAGTTGCTGAATCAGATTTTTGAATTCAAAAGGCCCTCCAACAGTTATATTTCGATTTTATAGGCCCTACAATGGCTAGTTTTGCTTGAAGACTATAAAAGAAAGTATTTATGATGGATTAAACAATTAATCATTGATTATTCATTGAGAGAAAAAGAAGCATTCAAAGGAATTTCAAGTCTTTCACCAACCAACTTCAAGTGAGCATTCAAGAAAGGATTCAAAGCTTCTCCAAGTCATCTTCATTTATTGAATCCAACTTTTGAGGAAGTGAAGAAGCAGCTTTAAGAGTATTCAAGTGCATCTAAAGCAAGGCTTTAATTTGAACTTCATTGGCAACTACCAAACAAATTGGGTTTGTTGTAAAGTTGCTATTTTCATTTGATATACCTTGTTTTCTCTCCAAGAGCAGCAAGGGATTTATCTTATGAGTGTTGAATGGTTTTTAGGTGAGCCTATTAAAACCTAGGCTTGGATTTCTATGGTGATCCCAGTTTAAAAACCAAAGGAAGTTAGTTCTTGGTTAGCCTGTGTTAAAACCAAGTATGGTTTCTTTGGTGAGCTTGGTTTAAAAACCAAAGTATAGAGGTTTGGATTGTGAGCCTATTAAAATAATCCGACTGTATGCCGATGGGGGATATAGTGAAAATCCCAAGTGGTGCTTGGACATAGGAGCGGGTTGCTCTGAACCACTTTAATTTCTTATGTTTGTGATTGTGTTGATTGACTTCTTTGTGTTGTTGATTTACTTGCTTCTGCATTGCATAATCTATCACAACACCAACACTAAAAGATTTTCAAAGTGCACATATTTGCAAGAAAGTTTTATTTCCCAATTCACCCCCCTCTTGGAAAGCCACCTGGGCAACAATATTGAAGGGTTGCGTCTTTTCACCATATGGCATCGATTTTAAAATCCAAAGTCCTTCTGTTTGAAGGCATCTGGTTTCTTTAATACGACTCTTGGGATCTCACACCCCTTGGCCATTATCTAACCGGTAATATGCCATATGGCAAGTGAAGAATTTGCTGGAATTATGAAGAGACATTTATATGTCTCTTGGCATATGAAAGGATACTTCATGATAAGTCTACACACCCAAAAGATTCCTTCTGCTTGAAGGGTCTTATCAAAAGGCTGAGAAAAGGACTTATCAAGCACCTCATTCCTCTCTATAAATAGGCATTGATAATCAGATGCAAGGCATTCCATTCTAATCTGAAAGAAGTCCCTTTCTTTTTTCTGTTCCTTGTCCTCTTATGACAAGGCTTGACCTTAAGACAAGGCTTGCCCTTTTAAGACAAGACTTGTCATTTTAAAATAAGAGCCTAGAAAGAGATATAGTAGGGATAATCGAATTCTAAGAGAGAATTCAGAGAGGTCTCTGAGTACCCTATATGAGGGTAGGGTTCCAGCAAAGAAAAAAAGTCTGAAAGGCTACCGGAAGAGTCCTAGTCTATTGACCCCTGGAATGATTTTGATGATCACAAAACATTGGAGCATGTATGCTTCACTAATTCTTTCAATTACTCTAGAAGTTTTGTAGGAAAAAGTTTATCTTTACCTTAGTTGGTTTTCTAATTGGTTGAAAGGTATTCCAACATTGTATATCTTATGTACTTCAAATTGTAAAAGTCCTAATTTTTTTTTATTTATGTAATCTTGTAAAAGGGCTATAAAATTGTAAAAATAAGAGTGAGTAGATTAGTTCTTGTTGGAATCATGTTTTGAAGAACTTTGGAGAAGTTTGAAGCTTTAAATGAAGTTTTTGTAAGAGCCGACTCATGGATCAAGAGCCGACTCCTTCTGGCACAGCATAAAAAATTTTTAGAGTTTCAGTACCTCGAGCTGACTCAAGCCCCAAGAGCTGACTCAATGAAGAATCAATGTTTCTGAAGACTGAGACCTCGAGCCGACTCAAGCCCAGAAGAGCTGACTCGTCTAGAGTTAGGTTTGTTGGTGACTGTGACTTCGAGCCAACTCAAGAAAAATTTGAATTTATGCTGATTGAGAGTTCGAGCCAACTCAGCCTTGAAGAGCTGACTCGTATAAAATTTTTGTTTGGGCTGTCTAAGACTCTGAGCCGACTTATGAACCTCGAGCCGACTCGAGTGACCATTTTTTCAATCTAATGGCTAGTTACAGAATGTTATTTTTGAACTCAAAAAGCCCTCCAACATCTCTTTTTCAATTCCCTAGGCTTTACAATGGCTATTTTTGATGGAAGACTATAAAGAGGAGTATTTATGAAGATTTAAGAGAAATTTTAAGGATTATTCATTGATTATTCTTTGGAAGTTGAAAAGTCTTCAAGTCTTTCACCAACTCACTTTAAGAGCATTCAAAATATGATTCAAAGCTCCGCCAACTATTCTTCATCATTGAATCCAACCTTTGAAGAAGTAAAAAGTAGCTTGAAGAGCATTAAAGAGTATTCAAGGTCAGGCTTCACTTTGATCTTCGTCGGCAACACTTAAACAAACTCGGTTTGTTGTATATTTGCTTTACATTTTTATATATCTTTGTTTTCTCTCTAAGAACAGCAAGGGCTGTGTCTTAAGAGAGGGTTAAAGGTTTTTAGGTGAACCTTTTGAAAACCTAATTTGGGTTCTTGGTGATCCTGGTATAAAACCAAGATTAGGGTTTCTTTGGTGATCCTGTTTAAAACCAAAGGGTGTAGGGTTTCTTTGGTGATCTTGTTTAAAATCAAAGGGTGTAGGATTTTCTTTGGTAATCTCGGTAAAACCAAAGTATATAGGTTTCGATTATGAGCTTGTTAAAATAATCCGACTGCATTCCATTGGAGGATATAGTGAAAATCCTAAGTGGTATCTTGGGTAGTGGACGTAGGAGTCGGTTGCTCCGAACCACTCTAAATTCCTTGTGTTTGTGATTGTGCTTACTTTACTTTATTGCACTTATGTAATTGCTTCCGCATTGCATATTGCACCACAATACTAAAAGGTTTTTTAAATTGCACATACTTGCTAAAGTTTTCATAATCCCAATTCACCCCCTCTTGGGAAGCCACCTGGGCAACATAATCAAATAAGCAAGCTTGATAGGAGTGCTTCCTTGGTTCGATTCCTATGTGGATCATCTATGAAGGGCATATACTTGTGTTCCTTGTAAAAATTAAGGAGTATAGCATTCCAGGTATTCTTCTATAACCCTAAAGTTTTGATTTATTAGTTTGTCATGGTCAAGTGTACCAGGTTTAGAGTTCCAGCCAGTTAGGATTTCAATAATGAAAATTTTGAAATCCGGTCTTCCACCGCACCTACCCAGAACTCAACAGTGGTATCAGATCCACCTTGATGCATGCAACTAGTAGTCACTTTAGAGTTAATTGCTTGCTTTGCTATGACTCTTGCATGATTATTTCATATTACATATGTGATATGATATGTTCCTAGTAACTACTTTGGATTGGGTTAGTCACCATGGCCGTCCGATCATAAAAGCTAAGTAAGGTTTAAAGGCCCTCTCTTCACATTCAGTAGGGTCTCCTATGATGTGTTGGGGTGCCACTATGGCCTTATCCTATGAACAAGTGAGGTGAACGGATTGTTGTTTTAATCATGCTTTGGTTATGCATATTATGGTTAATATGCTTATTTGTTGGAATATGTGACATGATAGCATGGTTAATTAGGATGTGTTTGAGACCATCAAAGTCCTCATAAAAATATATTTAGTCATAATGTAAGTTAATCATGATGCAAATCCATTTAGGATTTGATTAGCCAATTGGTATCTAGGCAAGTAGTTTTGGAAGGTAAAGGGAGTGAGATTTTTAATTGGTTCCATTATCTGACCTGGCCAATTTAATTGGTATCTAAGAAAAGTAATGGGGGGACTGTTGGGAATAGTATCCCAAAGCCAATCATCTAGGCTATAGACGGTTGTGCTATTTTATAATTATATATGAATTTTTTAAATAAATAAAGTTATTCTTTTGGCTATTCATCACATGTGCATTTTTTTGAAAAGAACTCTTGTATGATGGAGTCCTTAGAACTACATTATATTTGACATAGAGAGGATATATCAAGTAGTTCTTAAACTAGTTCACAACTAAAGGATACATTGTTATAGGATGACGATGTTCAAGCATAGGTTGATGTATGTCATATTGGTTGTTGTCCTCTTAACCAAGGAGTGTAGAGACATTGATGTGATATACAAGTGAAATGTATGACATCTCACTGAACATGACAACTACGGAGCTCCCTTCTGCCAAAGGGTTGCTTGCAAAGGGATATGGGTATATGTGTCCCCCAGACCTGAGGTCACCATGGTAGCTTGCAAGCAACTCACTATACTTTGGTGCCAGACTACCTGGATTTCTAATCCAGTGATGGAAGGTTTCTGGGTACAATCAAGTACTTGTTGATGTGGGACGGGATAAGGGAAAGGACCGTCGACGAGTTGAGAATTCATCGAAGATTAGGGTACCACTAGATTTTTATATTTTTTTTTCTAAAAAGGTGGTGAAGGAAATAATAAAGATGGAAGATATAGGTTTGGATGTCATGGACTTTGGGACTCATACTCACGGAGAGACCTCTCACCTCTAGGGCATCTCACCCATCTCGCTACATGGACCCATTAGGGTGAATCTCAATGGTCATGAGGGTGATAAAGAGGATGGAATCAAAGGGGGGATAACTAGACATGATTTCGCATCATGTCCTGGGTTGGGCCTCTCACCCTCTCCTTCACGGAGCAAAAGAAGAATCTCTCTTCTCTAAAACTCATCTTCATTAACCAATCTATACAAATGAATGAGAGTGGTATTAATAGACCTTTCTAAGCCCTCATTTGAATTTGAATATAAGATGGAAAGATAAGGGTTCAAATTCAAATACAAGATAAGGATAAGGGGTTTGAACACAAGATAAGGCTTATCTCAATCCCAACAATCTCAAATATCCTAATCCTAACAAACAAACTTATTTTTTTAAAAAAAATAAACTTATCCTAAAACTCCAATCCTAAAATAACTTATTCTTGAATTTGAATTTTTTGCATCAAGATCTGTGCTGCTTCAAGATCTATGCTATTTCAAGATTTATGCTACTTCAAGATCTATGCTGCTGATGTCCCCATGATTTTCTTGAGTTGGGGAGAACTCATCTCCATTGAGTCAGGCTCAGACTCTAGCTTCAGCTTGACTTCAGGCTCTTGGGACTCCAGCTTGACTCGTCAATAGCCATGAGATAGAAATATTTTTTTTATCAGCTCTGCTCTGAGAATCATGCATCTCTGAAAATCATGTAGCTTTGAAAATTATGCAGCTTTGAGGATCATGTAGCTTTGAGGATCGTGCAAGTTTGAAGTCGGCAACAGGATGGGCGACATTACTTTCCAATGCAAGGTGGAACAGGCGATGTCTTCGGGGGAGGGAAGTCCGGCGAACTTCACCGACAATGGTTCTAGGAACGATGATGGTGGCACGGGGAGAGATTAGCATGATGCTAATCCGGTGATTGGCGATGGCATGGTAGGGATCTGGACAGGAAGGAATGGATTGACCGATGGCTATTCCAGGTAATTGGCGAGTGTAGATGCCGGTGGTGAGCAGTGACGGTGATGGAGACCTTCCGGTGGGAATGGGGCATCGATCGGTAAGGAAGGGGCTTTGGAGGAACAAACTGGTAGGGTAGCAACGAGGTCGATCTCCATGCACGTGATGTGGTCAAGACCGGCCTGGGCGATCTTCAGAGGAGTCGGCATCTTGGTGGCTGTAGGCGATGGAGGTCATCATCAAAATCACCGTCGAGGGCTTCAAGGGCTGCAATGGATGGTGGTGAGGGAAGGTGTGGCACTGTGCAAAAGTGGTAAAGCAGGGCAGCAGGCGTCTAGTGGTTCGGTGGAGAGATTGTTGTCGAACGACTGAGATGTGTGGTTGGTGGTGGTGGGAACATGATCAGGTATTGAAATAGGAAAGATGGGTGGAAGCTTTGGATGAACTGGTCGGTGTCATGGAGGACGGAGCATACCCTAATTCTCTAGCTCTGATACCAAATTAATATGGGACGGGATGAGGGAAAGGACCATTGACGAGCTAAAAAGTCATCGAAGATTAAGGTACCACTAGATTTTTATTTTTATTTTTTCTAAAGAGGTGGTGAAGAAAGGAATGGAGATGGAAGACATAGGTTTGGATCTCATGGACTTTGGGACTCACACTCATAGAGAGACCTCTCATCTCTAGGGCATCTCACCCATCTCGCTACATGAAGCTATTAGGATGAATCTCAATGGTCATGAGGGCAGTAAAGAGGATGGAATCAAAGAAGAGATAATTAGACATAATTTTGCATCATGTCCTGGGGTTGGGCCTCTCACCCTCTCCTTTACGGAGCAAAAGAAGAATCTCTCTTCTCAAAAACTCATCTTCATTAACCAATTCTATACAAAGGAATGAGGGTGGTATTAATAGACCTTTCCAAGCCCTCATTTGAATTTGAATACAAGATGAAAAGATAAGGTTCGAATTCAAATACAAGATAAGGATAAGGGGTTTGAATACAAGATAAGGCTTATCCTAATCCTAACAATCTCAGATATCCTAATCCTAACAAACAAACTTACTTTTGAAAAAAAACAAACTTATCCTAAAACTACAATCCTAAAACAACTTATTCTTGAATTTCAATTTATCTACATCGGGTATGTGCTGCTTCAAGATCTATGCTATTTCAAGATATGTGCTACTTCAAGATCTATGCTGATGATGTCCCCATCACTTGTGGAGCGGTGGTGGGTCAAGATGGGATTGACCTTTCCAAATGGTTTGAAGTGAATTGATTCACTATGTCTTAATTTAGCAAAACCTTAGCCAGGATAGTTCTTGTGAGGAGTCATAGAACTTGTAAGGTTGAGACACGATCTGGATGTACTAAATTAGGGTTGGCAGTCAAACCCTAGATCATCCTAAGCATTATGATATCAAAGGGATGAATTATGCGGTAACCATATATCAGGGATTCTAGAGAGTTGCTCTGCAATCTTCAATCTATCCGGACATCAGATATCATTGCTAGATGATGACCTTGACTAGTACTAGAAGTGTTCTAGTACTATCGAATTAGTGTTCGAACCTATAGGGTCACACACCATAGTGGTTTCTACCTGATCTAAAGGCTGATTGATGATTGAGAATCATTAACATCACTAGGTATCAATATGATTGACCATGTCCAAGTGTCGAACATTTTGGAGTGTCGACACTTGGCTATGATAAGGATTTTTTCACTAATTCGATTAGTGAGGTTTGGAGGACTTATTTGCAATATGATTGCAACATGATAAGTCAAGCCAAATGTGATTTGGCTTAGGATCAAATTGGATTTGATTTGTTATGCTCTCTTTCCTTTAAAAAGATTTAAATTTGAATTTCGAATTCAAATTTCAAATCTTGGCTGAAATTGGTTCCAAGATTTTTATGGAATGCATCATTTGGGAATGCAGATTTTCTCTTATTTAAACCTAGAACTAATTTGGTTTAACCCTTAACCCTCTCCTCTAATCACTCCACCTTCCATATCTCTCTCCCTCTTTGCTACCACTATAAATAAGTGTTATTATAGGGCCAGCAAAAAGATGATAAGCTGGGCTTTTCTAAGAGAGAAAGAAAGGGATTCCTTAAAGTGGGGTTTGAGAGGATTAGGATTTGGGTGTGAGCCTACCTAGCAATCAAGCTAGGGTTTGGGAAGAGATAGTTGGTTGGGAATGGTTCTACTTCCACTCTCCTCATTGTCGTCCTACAAGTTCTTCCCGGTAGCTTCAAGAAGGTCTTGCAGGCCCAAGGAAGGAGAAGATTGGCTTCTAGGATCCTGAGGAGCTAGCACTCCAAGGGAGTTGATTGGGATCGAGCCTTGGTGTGAACTATCCATAGAGGCCAGACACTTGTGTGGCTCGACGGCTCTTCATCACCTCCATCCAACGATTTAAAGGTATCATACCTTTCCCTTGGTCTCATGCAATCAGATCTAAAGCATGAAATTGTTACATGTTTTTTACTTTAATTTCTTATGGTATCCTTTGCATGCACTTTTATTATGTTGGATCCTGTTGCAGGCAGATTGGTAGATCGACTTGATCAATCTACCAAGTCTTCCATTGTTCTTTATTTTTAAATAGTTTTAAAATATAGTCTGCTTATACTGCTTCACTTTCATTGGTATCAAAGCTAGGTTCTTGTAGCATAATAATAGTCGCATGTTAAGATATCATTAGTTTTCTCTTTCAAAGTACTTGGATTGAGTGCATCACCATGGCCGTCCGGTCATAGGAGAGAAGTAGGGCTGCAAAATCCTCTCATCCCATTCAATGGGGTCTCCTATGGCATGTAGGGGTGCTGCTTGTGATGTGACTCATGAAGAAGAAAAGTAAAGGTGTCGACTCATGAGCATGTACCAAAAAATATGGCATTATGTTGTCACCCTATCTCAGGCTGTGTCGAACCTAGTGTCGATAGCTAGTGTCAACACTTGATCCTGGTGAGTCGACACTTGACCTGAGAATGCTGAAAAATAGAGAATTCAAATTCTAATTGGTTGTAAAATTGTTTTACATTATAAATTAAAATTATTTTGATTTATGAAGATTATTGAACTTAATTAAGAATTGAAAGGGATATGCCCTACAAGCCAATCTATGTTGTATCTCTCAAACTATTGTAATTGACAATATTCTAATAAAGGCATTATTTTTCATCATACGCTGTGTTTCTATTATATGATGAATCCCATAGATTAGGGCTATGATTTTAGGGTTATGATGAGATCATACCAGTGAGACCTAAAGTCTTAAAACCTTAATCTAAAATATTCCTAGTTAAAGGAACCCTAAGTAGGGGATCAAGGTTTTTCCGGTAAGACTAGCACATCCTATGTATACTGGAGAGGGTGACTGCTCTCACAGTCACTTGTGTATGACACTAATACTAGGATGTAGGTGCTCATTAGAGAATGAGTTCACTGATATGATCCAACTTGAGAACATCTAATGGAGTCTTAGCTACATGTCAATAGAAGGTTCTCATAGTGGGAGTGGTACAAGTAATCCTTTGACCTGAGACTGCTATAAGTACCTTATATACATGAACCCATGCTTCGGTTCAATTCTAATCATGACACTGAGTCATGCACAGGATTGATACTGGGAATGGTGAATTGGATATGAAGGTAATGAGTAGGTCAACAAGGAATCGATTACTCTTAGTAAGAAGAGATTGCATCCAGCTAGTTATCAATCGGATGATGATTCAGGGAATCTTTGATCAAAGTAAAGATATTAGAGATGATTTCTAATATCAAGATAATTGAATCATCAATATAAGATTGAGCTAGAAATGAATATAATATTGGAGTTGACATATATCCATATCCATAATTATATTCTGGGTGCAGGCTGATCGAAGGATTTAATTGTACGGTAACTTTCTACTGAAGGGTATTTTTGGTATTTCACCAGAATTTCCATATCTTCCGGTAGACATGACACATTGCTAGATGTCAATCTTGTCTTGTGGGTTGATTAAATTGAATGATCACTTATTAGGAAGAGTCCTAATTGATCATAATCGGGTAAGCCCGGTTTGACCTAAATCGATTAAAAAGAGTTCTAATCAAATTAGGTCAACATGTATTCGAACCCACTGCTGGCTAGATGTGGAACCCAATGGGTCACACACTTAAGAGAATTGATCAAGGGTTTAATTTTGTAATTAAATCATTTTGCATGATGACACTCTAGCAGGTGTTGCATATCCTAGCTTCTATTCGAATTAGATTCAAATTAGGGTTCCGTATTGGTTCAATTTGGGTTCTAATTGGATCTAATTAGACCCTAATTGAGTTTATAGGGATTATGGCTAACCCTATTGGCTAACCAAGTATCTAGGCTAGCCCCTCCACCCGCTCCTTTGAGTTTTCATGCCAAAATGCCAAGAGTCCATGAGCTAATGGACTCTTGGCGCGCCATTTGGAAGAGTCCATGGCGCATGGACTCTTGGTGCGCTCCATATAATTCTCCGATGTTTTTATATGGGGCGGCATTCTTTCTCTCCTTTAGCGCCTCAGATGTGCCCCCTTGGATGGGAATCCAACGGTTGATGGGTTTTTAAGAAAGGAAGAAAGCACTTGTTGCTTCCCGGTTGCGCGAAATAACATCTCTTCGGAGATTTAAATTCGCGACTCCTTTCTTTTAAAAACATCGTGACTTTTCCTTTAAGAAAGGCCATGGGATTTAATCTGGAAGGCCGTGAGAAGGAGGGAAGGGGCATGAGAAAATGAGAAGGGCGTGAGAAGGAGTTTACGGAGAGATGTGTGGGCGCCTATCTGAAATCTATTTAAGGGGTCAGGAAAAATCAGAACCGGGTAATGCTTTTATTTTTCTTCTTCCTCTCCATAAGACTCCTTCCCTCTTTTCTTGTTTTACATTGTTTCCTTTACAGAGGACTCCTCTGTCGAAACTCTGTTGCTGAACAAGAATAAAAGAGAAGGTCTCCGACGGTAAAGGAAAAAAAGAGTTCTGATTTTATTCTTTCCTTGCTTTCTTACATTAAGACATTCTTGTCTTAATTTCTCCTCCAATTTAAGACAAGCCTAAATCCTCTTAGGACAAGGTCTTATCTTCAAGACAAGGGTGTCTTAGAGGGTCAAGGTCTTAGTGGAAGGAGGAGAAGAGATCAAAGAAAGGGAGGCAACCTCTTGTATGGAAGAATTCCAGCCATAATCCGAAGAATTGAGTTCTAGGAAGAAGAATTCAATAGGAGGAACCATTGGACAAGAAGATAGTGTTCTTGATCATTGCTCTGTGTGGATCACCATCGGAGGGCGGACACCTGGACGCCTGGTGAATTCAGTTAGCCCCTTCAACTTCAAGTTTGTTGGAATAAGCGATTACAGGTTGGTACCCTAATCCTAATTTGCATAGATATGCTTGTCATATGTTCTAGTCTTATTTAAGGAGTTCCTGGTTTAGAGTTTTTTGTGTGAATTTAGTTTCAATTTTGAAATTACCCTTCCGCTACGTTGCACCGGAACCCTACAAGAATTAAGTTACCTTGAATGACAAAGTGATCTAGGAATATGATTCAAAAATCTTAAGTCATTTCAATAAACTTTAAGGGTCATGGGTTAGCTTCAATTAGGTCCTTAATTGGGTTAGACCTAAGTTTAGATGCATTGGACTGAACAGAGAACTAATCTAATCAAATGTTGAGTTAGGATTTCTTCTCTACAGATCTCTCTAATAGTTAGATTGATTAGTCCATAAATCTAAATGGACCTGATTTGTGACTCAATGGTCAGCCCGAGTCTTTAGGCTAGTCTAATCGAGTTTGATGAATCAATTGGTGTCTAAGGTAAGTATGGCATTTGATCATGGTTCTTTGAGCTACCCTTACCTGGCCAACTCGGTTGGTGTCTAAGGCAAGACGATTAATGGCAGAACCCATCCCATGATCTCACTTACCTGGCCAATATGGTCGATCATAATTGATTGGATAGCTCACTAACTTGTGTTAACCCATGTCACCTAAGGTTAATCAGTCTATACTGATTTTAGGTGCCCATGGATCATTAGTTTCTAAGACCCTCCTTAATGACTGATGTAGTCAGTGGGAGGCTAATCCAGTCTTCTTATCTATTTCATCTGTCACATTAAATTTAAACCCTCTAAATTATTAGGTCCATAAAAGGACGAAGTTATGGGGATAACTAAGTCCTAGCCTCCCACTAAGTAGAATGGTAATGGGTCCAATAGTTAGGTGTTCATCGACAGATCCAAAGATCGGGTATTCATCGGGCTATTGGAATTAACATTCCTAATATGATGGCTCAGTGCGACTCTCTTAACAATGGTCAGGTGGGCCGGCCAAAGTCAATGTTGCTCAGTGATGATGCAACCCAAGAGGGGGTGAATTAGATTTTTAAAAACTATTTGAACTATTTCAATGGATATGAAATAAGTGTGTACCAATTCAAATCAAGTGCAAGTAGTTTGTCAAAGTATTTGTGTGCTTCAAAATAATATGCTGCAGAAATTATAAAGTAAATATAAGAGTAAAAGCAATCACACAAACACAACAAATTTATGGTGGTTCGGTGCACTCCAAGGCACCTACATCTACTTCCCAAGATCCCCTTGGGAATTCACTATAATCTCAACCAATTACAGTCGATTAGTTTTTCGGGCTCACTAATCAAAACCTGACTTGTTTTCACAAGGCTCACAAGTCAAAACCTCACTTGATTTTATGGGCTAACCAAGAACCTAAATGGTTTTAAAGCTTACCACCAACCTCCCTTGGTTTTGCTGGCTAACCAAGAACCTAATTGGTTTTCCAAGGCTAACCAATAACCTCCCTTGGTTTTCCAGGCTAACCAAGAACCTAAATGGTTTTCAAAGGCTCACAAATAACCTTCCTTGGTTTTGCAATAGGCTAACCAAGAACCCTTACAACAAATAATGGTTTGAAGTAAAGAGTACAATAAAGCTTTCTAAAATAAAGCAAATATCTCTTTGAAGCTCATGGATGATGTTGAAGAAGCTTGTCTTCAATTTGTTAAAGCCTTTGAATGAAGCTTGATGTTGTGGACTTAGAAGCTCTCTTTGAAATTGGATGCTTGAAGGCTCAACTCTCTCAAAATATGAATCCTTAAAGTGTATGGAACTTTTCTCTCGAAGGATTATCTCCCTATTTGATTTGTGTTGATTATATAGCTCTCCAAACCTTAAATGACCGTTAGAGACTGTTGGAGAGAAAAACTAGCCATTACAAACATTTTGGAAAAGTTCTGTTCTTCAGAAAACTAGCCATTGCAGAGTTGTCATCCGTTCAAGTGTCGATACTTCAGGTCATGAGTTGACACTTAGAACAATGAGTCGACACTTGACCAAAGAAATGTTTTCTGAAGTCTTCTGTTCTGCACTAGTGAGCCGACACTTCATCTGATGAGTCGACACTTGTCATCCATGTATCGACACTTCAGGCAAGTCTTCAACTTCAGCAAGTTTTGTAATCCAAAAAATCTCAGGTGATGAGCTGATCCATGTATCAATACTTTGAGTCGGCACAACATATCCATGTATTAACACTTCAGCCATACCAACTGAGACTTTCTCTGCGTGCCGGCATGTGTCGATACTTTACTATCATGTATCGACACTTGGTATCATGTGTCAACACTTTGAGTCTACACATCACTGAGATTTTCTTCAAAACTTCTGAACTTGTGCTGAATCAAGTTTGTGTTGAACTCATATGTTCATTCAAACAATCTTCAACTATCGAAGTCTTCTTTATGCAAGTTTTTCATCTAAATTTGGACTTCTTCAATTGAATGACAATATTTTTAATCTTTCAACATTTAATGAATACCTGAAACTGATAAACACTTTTAACATGCATTAGTACTCATATATACTTAAATGTTTTGTCAATCATCAAAAGCAAGACCAGAGTCAACAATCTCCCCCTTTTTGATGATGACAAAATCTTTAAGTATATGAACAGGATAAGTTTAAAAAAAATTAACAATAAGATAAACATTTAAGCTCAAAATCAATGAGTATCAAGCTCCCCCTCAAAATATGATTTCAAAAATATTTTTCAAAATATGTAAAATTTTCAAATTTTCTTCCTCTTACTAATTCTTCCCTTAAGATTATAACATTTTACTTTCTTCTCCCCCTTTTGCACTTTTTTTCATTTCTCATATAATTTTTCATGTTTATCCAATCTTTTCCTTTTTCATACTTAATATTTTTCTCTCCCTTTTTGTCATCATGAAAAAAGGTGAAAGACAATACAAATGGGAATGAAGTTGGAAAGAATAGCAAGTAGATCATCATATCAATACATAAAATCAATTAATCATGATACCACTTAAATTTGTTGCAGATTGAACATGATATAGTACTTGAAATATGATACCAATTGAAATATCAATTAAATATCATACCACAAAAATGATATGCACATGTCAAGAAATAATTCAATATATATAAACTCTGATATGTATATTATCCATTCACCTTACTTGTTCATGGGATAAGGCCACAACGGCATCCCAACACGTCATAAGATATCCCAGTGAATGGGAAGAGAGGTTCTTTAAACCCTTATTAGCTCCTATGACCAAACGGCCATGGTGACTAACCCAATCCAAAGTAATTACTAGGAATTCTTTTTTTAAAAAAATAATAATAAATTTTGATATCAATTGAATATGATACCACTTGAATATAACTTTCCTCAAAGGATTAGATTTGAAAACAAGGAGAAGGAGTATCAGAGTAATATAAGTAAAGCAATCACACAAGCACAACAAATTTATAGTGATTCGGTGCACTCTAAGGCACCTACATCTACTCCCTAAGATCCCCTTGGGAATTCACTATAATCTCAACCGATTACAACCGATTAGTTTTCTAGACTCACTAATCAAAATCCGACTTATTTTCACAAGGCTCACAAGTCAAAACCTCACTTGATTTTATGAGAAGAACCTAAATGGTTTTAAGGCTCACCACCAACCTCCCTTGGTTTTGCGGGCTAACTAAGAACCTAATTGATTTTTCAAGGATAACCAATAACCTTCCTTGATTTTCTGAGCTAACCAAGAACCTAAATGGTTTTCAAAGGCTCACCAATAACCTCCATTGGTTTTGAAATAAACTAACTAAGAACCCTTACAACAAATAATAGTTTGAAGAAAGAGTACAATAAATCTTTCTAAAATAAAGCAAATATCTCTTTGAAGCTCTTGGATGATGTTGAAAAAGCTTGTCTTCAATTTGTTGAAGCCTTTGAATGAAGCTTGATGTTGTGGACTTGGCAGCTCTCTTTGAAATTGGATGCTTGAAGGCTCAACTCTCTCAAAATATGAATCCTTAAAGTCTATGGAACTTTTCTTTCAAAGGATTACCTCCCCATTTGATTTGTGTTGATTATATAGCTCTCAAAATCTTAAATGATCGTTAGAGACCATTGGAGAGGAAAAACTAGCCGTTACAAATATTTTGGGAAAGTTCTGTTATTCAGAAAACTAGCCATTGCAGAGCTGTCATCCGTTCAAATGTCGACACTTCAAGTCATGAGTCGATACTTAGGATCGACACTTGAAATAATGAGTCGATACTTGACCAAAGAAATGTCTTCTAAAGTCTTATATTCTGCACTAGTGAGCTGATACTTCATCTGATGAGTCGACACTTTGAGTCGATACTTGTCATCCATGTATCGACACTTCAGACAAGTCTTCAACTTCAGCAAGTTCTGTAATCCAAAAAATCTCAGGCAATAAGCTGATCTATGTGTCGACACTTTGAGTCGATACAACACATCCATGTGTTGACAATTCAGTCGTGCCAACTAAAACTTTCTCTGCGTGCCGGCATGTGTCGACACTTCACTGTCATGTGTCGACACTTGGAGTCATGTGTCGACACTTTGAGTCGACACATCACTGAGATTTTTTTCAAAACTTCTGAACTTGTGCTGAATCAAGTTTGTGTTGAACTCATATATCCATTCAAGCAATATTCAACTATCGAAGTCTTCTTTGAGCTGATTTTTTATCTCAATTTGGACTTCTTCAACTGAATGACAATCTTTTCAATCTTTCAATATTTAATGAGTACCTGAAATTGATAAACATTTTTAACATGCATTAGTACTCATATATACTTAAATATTTTGTCAATCATCAAAATTAAGACCAGAGTCAATAGTCGAGCTTGACTATTCGTTGGTGAGAAGCATTGAATTTTGTCATATTAATAGTTGGATCTAACCGGGACCTTTAATAGGAGTCCAAAGGTCGATTGAAGTACACCTTGGGGCAAAATCTAAATACTAGAAGTTACTTGAAGAAGTAATCGATTAAAGAAACTACATTTAGATGTGCATGGGTGGGCCAGCCAAAGTCGGGATCATGTGCTGTCTATTGGGTTCTAGTACCTACTAAGGAATTAAACTAATTCCTCGAATTGAAGGTTGAGGCTACAAGTCTGAACAAAATAGTGGGAGGGCCTTTAGACTAAAGTCCATGTCTTTAGATTAATAATTCATATACACTAATAGGTTTTGGTTTTCTTTTTAGATGTCTACCAACTTGTCGCTCCAATCTCTTCTCAATAATGAGAAACTCATGGATCCCAACTTTGATAGCTAGTATCGAAGGCTCATGATTGATGTGGAATGCCAGCTCTGATACCAAAGTTGATGCGGGATGCTTGCTCGGTACCAAAACTGATGCTTGATGAACCTGATCAGGGTTATTTTAGAGAAGGGTGGATCATTGGTCACTAGGAAATGATTTTTAGGCTAGGTTCAACCAGGCCTAAATTATTTTTCTCAATTTTTTTATTCAAATAAACCCTTTTTTTAATATTTTTTCCTTTTTTTCTATATTTTTCCTTTTCATTTTTTCAACTGAAATAGAAGTCGGCAAAGGGGTGGGCACCTTGCTTTAAGAGGCGTGCAGCCCCTTTTCTTGCTTTTATGATTGTGCGAGGGGAAGCTTTTTCCCTCGATTCGATGCCCGGTGGAATAGGGAACCGGCTTGGGGAATGGATCAGATGCTATTCGTTAGTGATGGCGAATGGAGAATAGGGGAACAGCGGTGTCAAGGGAAGTGGGTGGCTCGATGCTGTGGAGGCTCTCTGGTGTTTGGTGGAAGCGGATCTGGAAGGTTGAGTAGCACGATGGGCCGGTGGTGCAGCATCTCTTCCGATGGTTGTCGGCGATAGTGAAAGGAGCAGGTGGTTTTGACGAGGTGGTTGGCTCAATCGGGTGGATCCGGGGAGATGGTGGTTGGGCAGATCCGGTGAAGATTGCTCGATGGTTGATTCACGGGTTGGATGGACATCGACAATGACCGGTCCCTGATGGACACCGACCATCCCAAAATGTTCCACTGTCACCATCCAATTATGCCTGACCTCCCTATCTTCCGGACCACCGGCCACCAGCAAAAACTCATCCGAACTTGCAATGATCACCTTGGAACCACCCAGCTCCTCTCACGGTCGCCAATCACTGGAGCAGAGCTGACCCATCCCTTTCACGGATACCGTTAAATCCTCAATGCTAACTTCCGTGCCACCGCCTTCCTCCTAGTGCCGTCACTGGTGAGGCTTGCCGGTCATCCCTCCTCCGAAGGTCCCTGCTCCATCTTATGATGGATTGGGAGAAGAAGCCTCCCTTCGTATGATCGTGAAGGCACAAGGGCCAGCACGAACTTGAAAGCAATCATGCCCTCCCTGCCGCCAACTTTAGACTAAAGCAGGAAGGAAGGGAAGGAAAAAAAAAAGTGGAAAAAAGGAAAACAAAAGGAAAAAAAAGTGGGCTTTAAATTTTGCAATTTAGGCTTCACCTATGACATCCCAAGCCTCCTGCCAACGTGTCTTGATCAATACACGATCAAAGAGTCCGCATTCCAGAGCACTTCTAGAAGACTGTAACCATATTTTTGGATTTATTGGACCAGATATAAAATTATTTTGGCTTGGAAAACACTGACTACAACTATTATTTTTTGGTACTCCAAATCTAATGACTCTATCGGACTCACCATTCAACCGGAATCTTGGTCCGACTTGGTCAACACCTTCTTTTCCAGTTTCGACCATGATCTGATTTGTGAGCACCCTTTCCATTTAAAATATTTAAATTGATATTGGTAGTGAG
Source organism: Areca catechu (assembly GCA_021397845.1). Lineage (NCBI taxonomy): Eukaryota > Viridiplantae > Streptophyta > Magnoliopsida > Arecales > Arecaceae > Areca > Areca catechu. The sequence goes on from CM038038.1 coordinate 45,242,463, forward strand.
TTTTTTCTTTAGTTTTATTAGATTAATATATTAATTGATTGTGCTTAGTCTAAACTTATGGGTAGTTCCTCAATTGCCCATGATCCTGATTTCTTTTAGATCTAGGATGTTTATTATTGCTTGTAGTTATTTTTTAAAAAAATCTGATTATAGCTTAATTCCTTCCGTATTAAGAAAATCATAATTAGCTAATTTTGATTTATAGTTTTGGTTTGCTGATAATTTAAAAAAATTAATTAAATAATAATAATAATAATATATATTGCATCCCCAATCATATCGTCCCGCATCAATTTTGCTTGCCAATCATCCCTCCTCCGAAGGTCCCTGCTCTACCTTGCGATGGATCAGGAGAAGAAGCCTCCCATCTCATGATCGTGAAGGTACAAGGACCAGCACGAACATGAAAGCAATCACGCCCTCCTTACTACCGACTTTAGACTAAAGTAGGAAGGAAGGGAAGGAAAAAAAAGAAAAAAAGTGGAAAAGGGAAAACAAAAGGAAAAAAGTGGGCTTTAAATTTTGTAATTTAGGCTTCACCCATGACATCCTAAGCCTCCTAACCAATGCATCCTGATCAATACACGATCGAAGAGTCCGCATTCCAAAGCACTTCTAGAAGATTGCAACCATATTTTTGAATTTATTGGACCAGATATAAAATTATTTTGGCTTGGAAAATGCTGACTGCAACTGTTATTTTTTGGTATTCCAGGTTTAACGACTCTATCGAACTCACCATTCAACCAAAATCTCGGCCCGACTTGGTCAACGCCTTCTTTTCCAGTTTCGACCATGATTTGATTTATAAGAACCCTTTCCACTTAAAATATTTAAATTGATATTGATAGTGAGTTTTTTCTTTAGTTTTTTAGATTAATATATTAATTGATTATGCTTAGTCTAAACTTACGGGTAGTTTTTCAATTGCCCGTGATCCTGATTTTTTTTAGATCTAGGATTTTTATTATTGCTTGGAGTTATTTTTTTAAAAAAAATCCGATTATAGCTTAATCCCTTCCATATTAATAAAATCATAATTAGCTAGTTTTAATTTATGATTTTAGTTTGCTAATAATTTAAAAAAATAATTAAAATAATAATAATAATAATAATTTGCATTGCATCCCTAGATCATATCGTCTCGCATCAATTTTTGATATCAAAGTATAGTTTAGTTTTAGGTTAAGCATATTTACATTGCATTTAATAAAAAAATAAAAAAAATTGCATATCATAGCATTTAGCATACCCTGCACACTCTTTACTATTTTAAAAAGTTCCAGTCATATAAAACCCTAAAAATTATAAAATTTACTTCGTTAGAAAATAGACTCATAGTCGAACAAATCTATGGTTGTAGATTCCTGAATATGCTTCAGAATTCATGCTAGTTTTTTAGTTTAGTTTTTTTAGCCTCTGTTTTGAAATTCTGCAACCTGAAATTTTGAGCAATCGCTGTTTAAACCTAAAGTCCTGTTTCTAGGAGAGTAAAAAAATTACAAAATTAGTGTCTCTAGAAACTAGACTCAAATTAGAAAAGTTCTATGTGCACAATTTTGAAAAATTACTTTAATATTTATGCCAGTTTGATCGAAAACTTTTGATTGTGCAAGTAGAAAACTGTAATCTGCAAAACTACACAACATCTGTTCTTTTGATAATTCCTATTGATAAAATTATCAAAAAATCATAAAAATTGTAGATCTAAAGACTAGACTTGAAAAGGAAGAAAACTATGTTAAAAAATTTTAGAATCAAATTTTAGATTGATATCAAATTTCTGGAAAAGACTAGTCATTATATTCTAAAAATTTAATATAGAGCTTGATTATGATTCTTGTAGTGATAATTGCATGACCACTAGGTTAGGAGTAAAATACCATTTTGAATCTTTAAAATCAGATGGCAAGATGGATCCAAATCAATTAGCTGCATCCCTATGAGCCCATTATAAGAAATTGATAATCATACCGGCATTTATCAAGAGTATGGATTAAGGATACAAAATTTGGAAAACAAAGCCAGTAATGTCCAAATTAGGCATACCTCTTTCAGACCTACGACACAATCAATTAAAAAGGTAGAATTCAAAATTCAATGTTTTTTATACAAGGGACTAAAACCATCTTCCAGTAAATGCCCAACCATACTATGTATAGGAAAACCTAAAATGAAGATCTTAAAAATAATATTGAGAAAGAAATTTATATAGTAGATCCATAATTAGTGGATATCTATGATAGCTATAAAGAAGAAGTTTGTATAGCAGATCCTAAATTAACAAATATCTATGATAGCTATAAGCCTATATAGATTGACATTATATTTAAGGAGCAACTAGAAGTTGAAGAAAATAAAAGTATATTGAACCAATCTGATGATACTGAAGATGAGAACAACGCTGCTATTCTTCATACCTTTGATAGTCAAAATGAAAACATATGCATGGAACACATCAATAGTAATAGTTGCAGTGATACTATTTTTCTTGATAATATTTCGCATCTGGATTTAGTACTTGTAGACCACTCGAGATTCTATAATGTGGCTAGGATAAATACTCCATCTATTTCTCTTAAGCGTAGAAGTCTATTAAACTATGTCTATCTTAAAGAACTCTCTACTGTAATACACGTTCTAAAGTTCTGGAGGCATTATCTGCTTTCACAAGAGTTTATCATGTACTCGAACCATGAGACCTTTAGATTTATTAATTCATAGAAAAATTTAAGTTTGCAATCTGGAAAATGGATTGAATTCCTTTGTCTTTACATTTATCATACGGTATGAAGAAGATGTAGATACTGAAGCTGATGTAAACCTCTTATAATTAGTAATTATAAAAGTTATGGACTTCAAATATATATATATATATAATGAATGCCCAGACTCAAAAAAAAACATAATAAAATAAAATAAACATAAAATATAATAAATAAAAAATAATAATATTGTATCCATTATCCATGCATGTTAGGATATCTGAATTAGTCGAATTATTTGCACAGCATGTAAAAGATTTGCATGAAAAAATTATTAAAAAAATTAATGTCAGCAACCAGATCTATAAACAATTAGCTGATTCACACAGACGAGCTTATGATTTTGCAGTAGGGGATTATGTTATGATACAGATTAGACCAGAGTAGTTTCCCTCTAGAATCATTAAGTAACTACATGCTCGAGGAGCAGGCCCTTTTAAGATCTTAAAGAAACTGGGATCAAATGCATATATTATGGATCTACCATCTAATTATGACATTAGTACTATATTTAATATATCATATCTAATAAAATATAAATAACCAATATCAATACCCAGTGATCTTTTTAAGCCTAACTCCCTTGATGAGAGTGATCCCCCACCCGAGTATCCATAACCAAGAGTTTCTCGAAGACATGATCAGATTGAGAAGATTCTAGACGAGCAGGTCATTTTACCAGGAGTCATGGATATCAGAGATATCTGGTGAGATGGCAAGGCTGCCCTGAGCTGAAGATACATGGATTACCCGAGAAGAACTGTAATAGATTAATCCAAATATTCTTGAGCATTACCAGAGTAATATGGAGTCTGGCTCAACAGAGTCAAGTTCTCTCCACCTCAGGAAAATAATGAGGACATCGTCTAGCACATATCCTGATGCACATATCTAAGCAGATATTTATATTTTTTATTTAGGTGTATTGGGATTGGAAATATTATGTTTATTTTTATTATTCTTGTATCCAGATCATGCATGGATCTCAGACCATGAATATTGGATTAGTATGGAGTTTATTTTTAGGTTAGACTAATTATTTCAGTTTGACTTGAGTCTTAGTATATTAGTTTATCTGGTCTCTAATCTATTGGAGAGTCCCAGAGTTTTGGTTTCCAATTCATGAAAGACCAGGGTCTCTTTAAAGGAGTCCTATGTATCAATTGAATGATCGACATATATTGAATAAGGAATTTTGTTTCCTAACTCCCCTTTTTCTCTGCTCTTCTTCTTCTCCTCTTCTTCTTCCTCTCTTTTCCTTCTCTTCTTCTTTTTCTCTTCTTCTCCTTCTTCCTCTCCTCTCCCTCTTCTTCTCAGTTACTTATCTCTCTGCCAATTCAAAACTCCCAAGCTCGGTAATAAACCATCGTCAAGCATCCACTTCATGGCCTCCCCTGTTTCAACCCATCACCACCATATGAACATCGACCAAGCCAATCACCACGCTGCCCGTCGTCGCCGCCGTCCCTCAACACTACCGCTGAGTCTGTTGAGTCCACCATCACCCTCTCGACCAGAGAGGTCCATGCCTAAACTGATAATGATCGGTCCCTGATGGACACCGGCCATCCCAAAACGTTCCACTACCATCGTTCAATTCTGCCTTACCTCCCTATCTTCTGGACCACCAGCCACTAGCAAAAACCTGTCGGAACTCATAGTGATCACCTCGAAACTGCCGAGCTCCTCTCACGGTCACCAATCGCTAGAGTAGAGCCGACCCATCCCTTTCATAGACACCATCAAATCCTCAGTGCTAACTTCCGTGTCACCCCCTTCCTCCCAGCGCCGTCACCGGCAAGGCTTGCTGGTCATCCCTCCTCCAAAGGTCACTGCTCCACCTTGTGACAGACCGAGAGAAGAAGCCTCCCTTCATACGATCGTGAAGGTACAAGGGCTAGCATGAACGTGAAAGCAATCACGCCCTCCCTGCTGCCGACTTTAGACTAAAGCAGGAAGGAAGGGAAGGAAAAAAAAGAAAAAAAGTGGAAAAAGGAAAACAAAAGGAAAAAAAAAGTGGGCTTTAAATTTTGCAATTTAGGCTTCACCTGTGACATCCCAAGCCTCCTGACCAATGCGTCCTGATCAATACATGATCGAAGAGTCCACATTCTAGAGCACTTCTAGAAGACTGCAACCATATTTTTGGATTTATCATACCAGATATAAAATTATTTTGGCTTGGAAAATGCTGACTGCAACTGTTATTTTTTGGTATTCCAGGTCTAATGACTCTATCGAACTCGCCATTCAACCAAAATCTCGGCCTGACTTGGTCAACGCCTTCTTTTCCAATTTTGACCATGATCTGATTTGTGAGCACCCTTTTCACTTAAAATATTTAAATTGATATTGGTTGTGAGTTTTTTTTAGTTTTATTAGATTAATATATTAATTGATTGTGCTTAGTCTAAACTTACGGGTAGTTTCTTAATTGTCCTCGATCCTATTTTTTTAGATCTAGGATTTTTATTATTGCTTGTAGTTATTTTTTAAAAAATTCGTTTATAGCTTAATCCCTTCCGTATTAAGAAAATCATAATTAGCTAGTTTTGATTTATAGTTTTGGTTTGCCGATAATTTTTTAAAAATTAATTAAAAATAATAATAATAATAATCTACATTGCATCCCTAGATTATATTGTCCTGCATCACTTTTACTGTGGAGCATCTTGGATGCCAACAAGTTGACTGATCCAAATTATATGGCTTGGTTAAGGAACCTGAGAATTATATTAGCTCAGAAAAAAATTTCCTATATCCTTGATTCTCCTAACCAGATCTGGTAGGAGATGATGCTATTGAGGAGGAAAAGGCCACATATAAAATGTGACAGAATGACAGCATAACTGTCAGGTGCATCATGTTGGCCTCTATAAGCATTGGGTTGCAGAGGCAACATGAGAAAATAGAATCTCAGTCCATATTGCTCAATCTTAAAGAGCTTTATGTAGAGCATAATCGGACTGCTCAATTTGAGACATCGAAGTAGTTGTTTCGAGCATGGATGAGTGAGGACTCTTCTGTTCAGGCACATGTTCTCAAGATGATTGACCTGATCACTCGAGTAGGTCAACTGGGGTTTGTGATGGATGGAGAGCTTAATCAAGACTTGATCCTACAATCACTCTCAGATTCCTTCTCATAGTTTATCATGAATTATTACATGAATAAACTGAATATGTCATTACCTAAGCTGCTGAATATGCTCAAGATAGTAGAGAGCCACTTTAAAGGTGATAAGGCTCAGCTTCTTCTAGTTGATGGAAGGAAGAAGCAGACAATGAGAAATGGTTCAAAGAGGAAAAGGAACCCTAATAGTAGCTTCCAGAAGAGGAAGAAGGCAAGGTAGCCCTCTACTGATGGGACCTGCTGTCATTATGGAAAGCAAGGGCATTGGAAGAAGAATTGCAAGTTAAATCTTGCAAGTCTGAAGCATGATGCTGGTGGAGCATCTAAAGGTTTGTACATGATACAAACAAAACTATCATTGAGTTCTTCAACTTCTAATCATGGATATTGGATACCGCATGTGGGTCTCATATCTAAATATCGTTGCAGGGGTTATAGAGACCTAGAAGCTTGAAGAAAGATACCTTCAAGCTGTTCGACATGAGTGGTGAACCCATTCAAGCTGAAGCTGTTAGCACCTATCTATTGTTATTGCCATCGGGCAGTATTCTTGAATTAAAAGATTGTTATTATGTATCCAATATTATAAAGAATATTATTTCTGTACCTTTGTTGTTAAAATAAGGTTATGAAATAAATTTGTCGAGCCATGGATGCTCGATTTTCTTTTCAAATAAATCCTTTGGTTGTGGTACGTTTGCTAATGCTCTTTTGATTCTATCACTCAATGATGAGGTTATACTTGTTGAGAATAAGAAAAAAAATAGAGATGATGTGAATGTCACTTATCTCTGACATTGTCATTTGGGTCATATCAGTGAGACCAGGATAAATAAGTTATATAAAGAAAATTTCTTTGAACCTTTTGATCATGAGTCATTAGGAACTTGTAAGTCCTATCTCATGGGTGAGATGACCAAGTCTCCATTCATTAAACATGGAGAAAGGGCATCTGAGTTATTAAGTAAGTACACATAGATGTGTGTGGTCCTATGACAACCCAGGCTAGAGGAGGATACTCTTATTTCATTAGTTTTACTGATGATTTATTAAGGTTAGGATATGTGTACCTTATGAAACACAACTCCGAAGCCTTTGATAAATTCAAAGAGTATCAAAGTGAGGTTTAGAAACAAACTGGGCATAGTATTAAAATCCTTTGATCTGATAGAGGAGGAGAATACTTGTCTAGTGAATTTCTTGATCATCTTAAAGACAAAGGCATTCTCTTTGAATAGACTCCTCCATACATACCACAGTTAAATGGTGTAGCAAAAAAAAGGAATCATACCTTATTAGACATGGTGTGGTCCATGATGTGCTTCATAGATCTTCTAGTATCCTTCCGAGGTTATACCCTAGAGACTGCAGCCTATATACTCAACAGGGTGCCATAAAGGTAGTTAAAAGCACTCCATAACAATTATGGAAAGGGAAAAGGCCAAGTCTTAAATATTTTAAGATTTAGGTTTGCTCTGCTTATGTCAGGAATATTTTCGGATATAAGCTAAGTACTAGGACTGACAAGTGCAGGTTTGTAGGATATCCTAAAAAATGTATGTGTTACCTTTTCTACCACCCTACTGAGCAAAAAGTTTTTGTCAGTAGGCATGCCACATTCTTAGAAAAGGAGTTTATCCAAGAAGGGGACAGTGGAAGGATATTTAAACTTGAAGAACTTCACCTACACCTAAAGCAATTCCTTAACCAAATGTTCCTAAGGTTCAGGAACAACTACAACACACACCTCCTCTCTGTAGCTTAGAGAGAGTGTGAAGTGCACCTCTTAGATATGGTTTTATCATCGGAAAGAGAATGCAGCTGATAAGACCATGAAAATTAGTAAAAAGTGCATTAATTTATAAATTAATTTTATTTCATTTAATTAGAATTAATATTTTTATGTAGAGTTTTTATGAAAGAACTCGCTAATGTGAAGAGCATGATTTTTGGGATCTAATGGCATGAACAGCGCGTGAATCAGACTTCAATTAAGTCGGAAAATGGATTTTAAAGTTACTATTAAAGAATCGCATGAAAATTAATATAGCCGGTCCACCATAGACTGGCTGAATGGTTCATGAGTTGTTCACTTGGTCCATAGCCTCCATTGCTACTGGTCCACGAATGCTGCCCGTGGACCACAAGCTAAATGAAGCTCCGAATTCATCGGGGAAGCTGCCGGATTTTCTTCCCTCATCACCGAGACCCTTCCGCTGGGTGGAGAAGCATTCATGACCGGGAAAGTCCCAAAAATCATCATCCAAAGCCATTCTTTATCTTCCTCTGTTCACCGTCTTCACCGCGCCACCAGAAAAGCCTCCTCCTCCAGATCTGCTCTAGATTTTCATGGCCATCGCCTCCCTATCCTGAAGTCACCGCCGGCCATGAGGAATATGCCGGAGAAGCTCCCAATTCGCCCAAGTCACCATGATCGCCTCCATCCAAGCCATCGGTCTCTACCTATCTTCCATTTGCTATCGTCTTCCCGAGCTATCGAGCCTCCTTCTCTGATTCGCTACCAGCATCCATGGTCGTAATTCTTCCTCCTCTTGCCGCTGCCACTTGACCAAAAGTCCAACTCGTCGCCCCTTTCCTCTTGCCCCTTCTCCCACTTTCTTCCACCCTTCCAATATACGAGAAGGAGAGTTAGTTAGGGAATCCTTGGTTAGTGTAATTTTTATTTTTATTTTAACTCCAAGCCCTATTAATGGCTTAGGAGTTAAATCATTTATAATTAGATTATTTCCTGTGCAATAAAAAAATATTTTTTTTTATTTAAATTATTCTTATTTTTTTTAATTCCAGCACTAGGATAGTTTCTTTTCTTGCAATTTATTTTATGCTATTTAAATTCTTGCAATTAGGGTAATTTTTATTTTTGTATTTAAATTCTACAATTTAAATTTCAGTAAGTAGTTAATTGATTTTAGTTTTTTTTAATAATTTTTAAAGTTCTTTTTAATTTAAAATATGTCTAGCTAAGCGATTATCCTAGGATCGCGATGAAGCTAGACCATGATTAGAAATCCTGTATTTGGGATCCTTCTATGTTTTAAATTTTTAGAGTTTTTCCTTTGATCCTCTTATTATTAATCTTAATGAGCTATCATTGGGTCATAATCCCTTTATAGTTCATATTTGACTTAGTGTAAGAAGGGTTCTAGGTAATAGGCTCACTAGATAGTTAATTTTTTCTTGTAAATACTCTTGATGGGTTATTGTTGGATCAGAGTCCGTTCATAATCCATACTTGAGAAATATAAGAGAAAAAGTGAAAGGGAAGGAAACCTTAGAAAGGCTTTATTAGTCATCAATCTAGCGGATTCAAAGATACTAGGATTATTTTAATTGTTTATTTTTGAAGTTACAGCTTTAGAATAATTTAGTAATTAGTCTCCCAATCTTGTTAGAACTCGCCTGAACAAAGGATTTGAACACAGTTCAAAAATTTATTTCCTCATGGGATCGACCCATACCGCTAGACGTGCTACTCTGCATACCATGCGCTCGCGATTAAACTAAAGTTCATATCAAGTTTTTTGGCACCGTTGCCAGGAAATCTGGTTTGTTTTAAATTATATTTTAAATTTTTGCTTTAATTTTATCTGTCTAGTATTTATCTTTAAGTTGATGAGTGCTGGAAGCCAGGTACATAATCCAAACTATTCCTCTTTCTTTTAGCATCTCATATTAATTTTTGTTTAATATTAGTATTTAGTTTAAACTTGTTTGTCTTTTTGTTTGTGCATAGCATTTCTAAATTATTTTATAGGCATGAACCTAAACAAGATAAGGTGGGGATTTCATCACCCTTCCTTAGCCCATAAGACTCATTCATTTGCATCAACCCAAACTTTTAAATAAAATTAATTAAACACTGATCCTAGGGACATCCAAACTCATTAGGACAAGGAGACCTAAGAGTTAAACCAAGCTAGATTCAATCATTGAATTGGTATCCAGGAAAGTGGTTCAAGAATTAAGTTCTGAAGAAAGGTGGTTACTTAGTTGGTTCCATTCGCTGACCTGGCCAATCCAATTGATGCCTAAAAAAAGCAACAGGGGGATCCCGCTAATCTTACACTTATCTGACCAATTTAGTGAATTGGTCGAACTTGGAGTGCTTGAAGGTTGACTTGGAACAGTTAGGAGTTGTCTAGTTCTAGGTTAACCCTAGGATAGGATTAATTTTGTGTGAAACTTGTCTAAAAATTTTTAAAAAAATTAAAAAAATTAATTAAATCTTACTTTAGGTGTTTTCAATCTTGACTGGCCTGACATAAGATTGCCCTGGCATAACTGAAAGTTATATTGCATGGTTGTCTTAGGGTATGAAAAGGTTGAATTGATTTAGAATTTTTTAAGAAAGCTTCTAAATAAAAAAACTAAAAATATAAATATATAAAATTAAAAAAATAGAAGACAGTAGATTTAGTGAATTCTCCAACTCCTGTGTGAAGAAGGATATCAGGTCGAGTTGTTAGAACCGATTTGATTCCTATTTCAGGTCCTACGACCTCTACTATAATGAATTTGATAAATCAAACCCAAACCCTTAAGGATTTATGTTATCCAGTTGGTTTTGTCCAACCTTCTTGCATTAGGTTGCCTCAACCCATAGCAAATAATTTTGAAATCAAACCTCGGATGATTAATATGCTTCCAAAGTTCACAGGAATAAAGGATGCATATATATTCATTAGGGAATTTGAAGAGGTTTGTGCAACTATGAGGCTACAACAATTGTCAGAGAATGAAATCAAGCTGAGACTAATCAACTTTGCCCTTAAGGATAATGCTAAAAAGTGGCTAAGTCTTCCAAATCAATCTGTCACGACTTGGAAGGGCTTTGTAAGAGTGTTCTTAAAGAACTATTTTTCTCATCATAAAATAATTAAAATTAGAAATAAAATAAACCAATTTTATCAATTAGCTGGTGAGTCATTCTAGAAGTACTTTGATCATTTCAAGAATCTCTTAACCCAATGTCCGCACTATGGAATAGAAACTTGGAGACTATGCCAAATCATTTATGAGGATTTAGATTTCAATTTAAGAACCATGCTAGAGTCTATAAGCCAAGGCCAATTATTGCCCAGAAATGGAGCCCAAGATGGGGGGTGAATTGGGTCTTTTAAAAATTTAAGACAATAATATGAGGGATTAGTGGTGCTTGTGAACAATAATAAATTTAATGCAAGATGTTAGCAAAAATTAAAGAGCAAGAGAGGAAAAGAGTAATCACACACAAATACAAGGTTTATAGTGGTTCGGTGCAAACCTAGCACCTACATCCACTCCCCAAGCCACCCTTGGGAATTTCACTATAATCCAAACTAGATTACAGTTGAATTGTTTTTCACAAGGCTCACAAGTCAAAACCTAAGTTGGTTTTGTCACTTAGGCTTACCAACAAACCTTAACACTTGTTTTGTCTTCGGGCTCACAAGTTAACCCTAGTTGGTTTTATCCCTTTGGCTTACCAACAAACCACAATAACCTTCTTTCAAGACACCCTTGAAAGCAAGGTCAAAACACAATAAAAATAGATATACAATTTAAAACTACAACAAACTCTCTTCAAGAGTAGATTGGAATCTTTGAAGCTCAAGTGGATGCTTTGTCTTCACTCTTCCTTGGAATCTCCTTCAAGGTGCCTCTTTTGGAATGAAATAAGGATGAGCTAGTAGGCTTTTCAAGGAATCAAACTATAAGAGGCTTTTGATGTGAAGTATTTGGGAGAATATTGGCTTTTTGACTTTTGAGTAGACTTGAATGCACTTCAATACACTTCTCTTCACTTGACTTTTTTTAAAATGAGGTTGGTGGAGGTTAAATACACCAAGAACCTTCCAAAAAATGGTTTGTGACCATTGGTACCTCGGAAATAGCCATTTGGAGCTTGAAAAGCAAGTTCTGCAAGCCAGAAAAATAGATCCGTTAGAGCTGTCAGGCTGCAAGTGTCGACACTTGGCTGTTAGGTGTCAACACTTGGCTGTCAGGTGTCGACACTTGATCTCTGGGTGTCGACACTTGAACATTCAAGTGTCGACACTTGATGCACAGGTGTCGACACGTGACATAAAAATCCTCAATATTACAAAGTTCTGTATTTTCAAAATTCTCAGGCCTTGAGTCGACACTTGGAACCTAAGTGTCGACACTTGGTGTCGACACTTGAATATAGGTGTCGACACTTGGCATGCCAAGGATTTTTGTCTGTGCCAAATGCTGAAGTGTCGACACTTGACTGCCCAAGTGTCGACACTTGAGACTGAAAACTTTCATATTCAAGTGTAAATGCCTCGAAAACATAAATAAAATTCTTGAATACATAAACACATAATATTTAAACATTTAGATGCCCTTCTTCAATGAAGAGGATGCCCGGATTTGTGTGAATTGTTCTGTGCCATTACGTGCCATACACCATAAGTTTTTGAGATTTTGAGGTGCTTTCTTCCTGAAAACTCACAACTTGAAATTCTCATTAGAATACAATATGCACTCAATGATTTGTTATTCATCAAAATCACTGGATGGAGCCAACAATCTCTCCCTTTTTGATGATGACAAAACCTTGAGTAAAAAGGCAATATATTTCAAACTTTAACCAATATAATTTATGAATATGAATTTAAGTTCATAAGAGAGGCAAAAACTTTATAGTTAGGAAGAATCAATCTCCCCCTTAATTAGATACTTCTTATTAAGGTAAACTTCAAAGATTCTTACAACTTTTTCTCAACATAATCAATACAATTTCTCAATAAATTTATGAATTAACACTTTATGACTTAACACCTTTTTCTCAACAGATTTATACATCAATAAAGTCAATACACTTTCTCCCCCTTTTTGCCAATCATTAGAAAGGGAAATTTTTCCTTCCCCTCACAATGAGCATGGAGACAAAAAGATAGTAGAGAATCAAATAACATAGATATCAGAGCCAAAATTATGCTAATATCAAAGAGTATCAGAGCTAAAATATACCAAGATAAAAGAGTATCAGAGCCAAAAAATAGTAAATTGATTCATTGAAGCACAAATAAAGAGTACTGAACATAAATATATATATAAGATAAGTTTCCAGTATAAAATTTGCTGAGTCATCAGCAAGAGCTGAAACATACAGATATCATATAAGTATCAAACATACAACACAAGAGCTATAACAGACATCTGTGAGGCTAATCCTCATCAGATGGAATATCAAGACTGAAAGGAGCACAGATCCTAGATCTAGTGGCTAATGCCCTAGGAGGTGCTAAAGCTCGACGACTCCTAGTGCGGCCGGAAGGACCAAAGGTGGGTACAACCCCAGATGATCTAGTGGAAGGAGGTGAAAGAAGATCAGCTGGTGTAACAAGGTCTGGTATGGAATCAACCAAGGCAGTAGTAGGAGCTGGTGTAGTGGGAGGATCTCGACTGACCATCTCATAAGCATCGGCACCGCCAACACTATCACTGTCACTGCCCACAACCTCTGTAGCTCGGTCTCCATCCTTATCACCACCCTCAATAGAATCAACATGGTCGCTCTAGTGATCGCCGCCATCATCATCGTCATCATCATCATCATCAGATCGTGCAACTGCAGGGGCTGCAGGAGGTATAAGGGATCTCAACAGACCCTTAATGCGAGAGAATCCCTCCTCCATGGATCTGCGAATCTCAGCATACTCTGAGGTAGTATGTGCTCGTAGAAGCTCGACCTCGCTACGTAGCTGAGTCATCTCACCTCTGATCTCTGTGAACTGCTCTCTGGAATGCTCCTTAAAAGATAGTCCTGTAGACGGTGGCGGAGGAGCTGAAGTGTCAGGAGACAAGTGCTCTATCTGTGTCAATGGGATATCGACTTGAGGAAAAACTGTTGGCTTAGATGGTCCAGCCTCTACCTCTCGAATCTCGTTCTCCTTATCTGGCTCCTGGCCAGACTCTCTGCGAACCCATCGACCTCCAACTAACCTGTATCCCATGTGGTGCAATGACCTCTCGTCGTACACATCGGTGTGTAGTATCTCCTTGGGGATCTCCCCCTCCAATGATACTCCACACGCTCTGAAAAGTTCGGTCAGTGCCATGATGTATGGTAGACAGTGTCGGCGCTGCGTCATGCATCTGAGTGAGCATCAGGGATGGTAGATCAATCTGCCTCCTATCAATTAGGCTCGTCATCACCATCAACTCCCTCTCGGTGATGAAGTCAAATCTCCTAATCTTCGGTAACAGAATCCGTGCAGTGATGTGGTGCAGCAGGCGCATCTCCAATGATAGCTGGTTCGCGGTAACTACGGATATACCGTGAACATCCTCTCTCTCAAGTATGCACCTGAATGCAACCTCTCTATCATCTACTGAGAAGACACAGACTCCCCTCCGGGGGATCTCTCAAACTCTGCTCAGCAGCTCATCTATCAATGAAATCTGAATACCCCTGACTGAGGTAGTCCACAGTAGACGTCGACAGTCCAGTGCACCATAAAACTCTCTCACTAGGTAAGGATAGTACCTCTCCTGCATGGTGCAGAATGGTACTAATCCAACATCAGTGAGTATCTGTCTAATACCAAAATGGTGCCTGTCGAAGCACTGCAAGTCGACTCTCCTCCCTGAGGCTACTAACTTCCCTGCCATCCTCTCTGCAGGGGGGGAGCTCGGTGTGGCTGTACTGCTCGGCTGTGCTGTATCAAATCTGGCCTTTGACCTCCTCTCAACACCACGACTGGGCCTCTCCCTAACTGCAAGTCTCTTCCTATGACCCATTATAGCCAACTGACCAGGAAAAAAGGAAGAAAGGTTTAGAACTAAGGGACTGGCTACAGGTTGAGATAATGAAGGTTTCATTTCTTAAAAAAATGTTCAGATATGTTTTGAAAACCAGAGATTAAACCAACAATGTTTGAAAAAAAAAATTGTAAATCAGTTTAAAGTGGAATTTTTACAATTTATACTTTGTTTAAATAACAAAATTCCGAACAATATTTATAGAAAATGTTTTTGTTCATTAGAACATGTTTGAATCTTTGGAAAATTTTTTTTTGTAAGGTCTAAAAATCAAAAACCATGGGATTTGGGTCTAAACACTTAGGATTTTAGCCAATAGGCAAAAATGTCACAAATAAATCATGAGAAACCATTCTAAATTAACAATAAATGGATTTAGCATACTTAATTAAGATGAAAACCCAAATTATTTCGGTCAAAAATCAATAGAATAGTATTTTTGCGAAAAGAGGGTGAAAAGGGCGTGAAAACGACCTTTTTAAAAGATGAGGGAAATCTGAGAAAAATACGTTTAAATCACTATTCCCTCAAATGGAGTTTTAGAAATCCACTAAAACATGCAAAAATTCGGTTAGATTCATGAAAAATATTCGGAAAACCCTAATCACGATTGTTTGGTTCAAAAATGACAAAACCAAAAAATGAGGAAAAAAGAAATAAAATTGGAAGGGGAAATACCTGATTTGTGATGGATTAAAGAGTAAAAGGATGGATTTGGATAGAGGGGACCACTGTTGCAAGAAATCGGCGGGGGAAAGAAAATTCCAAAACCCTTGTTCGGCCCTTTTAAAAATAGCTTCGGTTTTACAAGTGTCGACACTTCGAATGTGTCAAGTGTCGACACTTGGTCAGGTGTCGACACTTGACAATTTCCAAGTGTCGACACTTGGCCAAAAAAGTCGAGAAAATCCGGAAAAATTTTTGAAAAATAGGAAATATTTTGATAAGGTTTTATGGCTTTAAATAATAGGTTTTGAGCTCTAGGATTTAGGTATAACTAATACTAAGAGAGTTCTAGGAGAATGGATCAATGACACCTAACTCTCTTCTAATCAGACAGAACCTATCCTCACTCAAAGGCTTGGTAAACACATCTGCTAACTGATCATGAGTACAAACAAAATCAAGAATAACATTAGAGTTTTATACATGATCTTTTATGAAATGATGTCTTATTTTAATGTGTTTACTTCTTGAACGTTGCACAAGATTTTTAGATAGGTTGATTGCACTAGTATTGTCACATCTTATGGGTGTCTTAGTTAGTTTAATGCCAAAATCTTCGAGTTGCTGTTTGATCCAGAGGATTTGAGCACAACAGCTTCCAGCTGCTATATATTCGGCTTCCACCATAGATAAAGTAATTGAGTTCTGTTTCTTACTACTCCAAGAGATCAAATTTACTCCAAGAAACTGACAGGTTTCACTAGTACTTTTACGATCAAGTTTACACCCAACAAAGTCATCATCAAAATAAGTAATTAATTCAAATGAAGAATCTCTAGAGTACCATAAACCAATTTCAATTAAGCCAGATGGATATCTAAGTATGCGTTTAACAGCCAAAAGATGAGACTCTTTAGGATTAGACTGATATCTAGCACACATACAGACACTAAACATAATATCTGGCCTACTGGCGTAAGATATAATAATGAACCAATCATGCCACGATATAATTTTTGGTCTATAGATTTACCTGATTCATCCTTGTCAAGTCTACATATAGAGCTCATAGGGGTACCTAAAGGCTTAGTGTTCTCCATCCCAAACTTCTTGAGTATTCCCAAACTTCTTGAGTATTTCTTTTGTGTATTTTGTTTGGTTGATGAAGATCCCCTCTTTGGTTTGCCTTATTTGGAGTCCGAGGAAGAAATTCAGTTCTCCCATCATGCTCATCTCGAACTCACCCTGCATTAACTTGGCAAAATCTTGACAGAGAGATTCATTAGTAGCACCAAATATTATATCATCTACATAGATTTGTACTACTAAGAGATCATCATTCATTTTCTTTAAAAACAAAGTTTTATCTACATTACCTCTCGTAAAATCATTTTTCAGCAAAAAGGAGCTTAAATGATCATACCAAGCTCTTGGAGCTTGTTTTAATCCATATAAAGCTTTATGAAGTTTATAAACATTATTTGGAAATTCAGAATTTTCAAAGCCAGGGGGTTGCTCAACGTAAACTTCTTCTTCAATTAAACCATTTAAAAAGGCACTTTTAACATCCATTTGATATAGTTTAAAATTCATGAAGCAAGCAAAAGCCAACAATAGCCTAATTGCCTCGAGTCTAGCTACAGGAGCAAAGGTTTCATCAAAATCTATCCCTTCCTCCTGATTGTATCCTTTGGCAACTAGTCTAGCCTTATTTCTAGTTACTACTCCATTTTCATCAAGTTTATTTCGAAAAACCCATTTTGTACCAATAATTGAAGTGTTTGAAGGCCTATCTACTAATGTCCAAACATTGTTCCTTTTAAATTGATTAAGTTCATCTTGCATAGCATTTATCCAATTACTATCACATTCAGCTTCCTCAATAGTTTTATGTTCAATTTAAGATACAAAAGCTAAGTAATCACAAATATTTCTAAGAGATGATCGAGTACTTACACCTTTAGATGGATCACCTATAATTAGTTCTTTTGGGTGTCCATGAGCATACCTCCATTCTTTTGGTAATGGATCAACAGTTGATATATTTTTATCACCTTGTGCTTGATCTCCTTCAGTGTTTTGATCATTGTTCTATTCCTTGGTAAGCCCTTCATTGTTGTTTATTTTTTCAGTTTTCTTGCTACCTGTTTCATCAGAAGGTACATCTTATTTTCTTGAAGATTTTTGGTTAGTTTCATCAAATATCACATGTATGGATTCTTCAACAACAAGTATTCTTCTATTGAAGACCCTGTATGCCTTACTAGACGTGGAGTAGCCTAGAAAGACTCCCTCATCTAATTTGTCATTAAATTTACTCAAATAATCTTTACCATTATTTAAGATGAAACAACGGCATCCAAAAACATGAAAATAACGAATTGAGGGTTTTCTACCCTTCCAAAGCTCATAAGGTATTTTCTTTAAAATCGGTCGAATTAAAACACGATTTAAAACATAGCATGCAGTATTTATGGCTTCCGTCCAAAAATATCTAGGTAAATCATTTTCACAAAGTATGGTGCATGCCATTTCTTCAAGAGTTCTATTTTTTCTTTCTACTCTATCCCATTTTGTTGAGGTGTCCTAGGTGCAGAAAAATTGTGATGAATTCCATTTTCAATACAAAATTTATCAAAATCAGCATTTTCAAATTCGGTTCCATGATCACTTCTCAAAGATACTATTGAAACACCTTTTTTATTCAAAACCCTTTTATGAAATCTAATAAATTCAGAAAAAGTTTCATCTTTATGTGCTAAAAACATGATCCATGTAAATCGTGAGAAATCATCTACAATGACTAGGCCATACTTCTTACCTCCCAAACTAGATGTTCTAGTTGGCCCAAAAAGGTCCATGTGAAGCAATTCCAAAGGTCTAGATGTAGAGATTACTCCTTTTGGTTTGAAAGAGAATTTTGTTTGTTTTCCAAGTTGACATACACTACAAATCTTATCTTTTTCAAAATTGAGTTTAGGCAAATCCTTTACCAAGTTCTTTTTGCTAAGTTTTGAAATTAAATGCATGCTTGCATATCCTAGTCTACGATGCCAAAGCCAACTAGTTTCATCGATCTTGGCTTCCATTGCCACTAGACATTGACCTTTCTGAATAGGGAGATCATCAAGATCAACCATATAAATATTGTCATGCCTATGACCAATGAACTTAATGCCATTGTCATCCAGACTAGAAATAATGCACAAAGAAGATTCAAAGACAACTTTAAAACTTTTGTCACAAAATTGACTAATGCTAAGCAAGTTATGTTTTAAACCATCAACATATAAAACATTATCAATATAAGAGGTAGGGGTGATATGGATTTTACCAATACCAATAATTTTGCCCTTTCCATTATCACCAAAGGTTACATTGCCACCATTTTGATATGTGAGTGATGAGAACTGCTCCACATCTCTTGTCATATGCCTTGAGCAACCGCTATCAAGATACCACATCCTTTTCTTATTGGTTGCAAGGCTTACCTGCAATAAAGATTAAGTGGAGACTTTAGGTACCCAAGCCATCTTGGGTCCTTTTTGGTTAGTGGCATTGGTTCCTTTTGAAACCCAAACTTTCTTAGTGTTTGCACCGATTGTAATTGGGGCAATGCACCAGACCATGTCCTTGAGGAATGTCCACTTCTGATGAACCCAATAGAGAATAAATGTGCATAGGTGAATGCTACATATCAAAGACTATTGAACAATCCCTATGCACCCACATATAACCCAGGATGGAGGAATCATCCAAATTTTTCATGGTCACAAAATCCAAATGTAGGTAGTCCTAGCTTCAATCAACAAAACTCAAGGCCTAATCTTGTGATGAACAACCTACCACCATCAGGCTTCAATATTAATGAAAAGAAACCGAGTACTTTAGAGAAAAGCCTGGAAGCCTTAGCCAAATCCAATGCTGACACCAATGCCATATTGAGTAATTTCATGCAAACCATGGGCGAACTTCTGAATTCAAACTCCCAGGCCATAGCCTGCTTGGAAATACAGGTAGGTCAGCTTGCATCTACCATCAATAAACATGAACGAGGTAGGCTACCTAGTCAATCTGAGACCAACCCAAGAAATCAAAATGATTGTCCACCCTGAGGAAATCAAGTCAATCAAGTTAATGCAATTCACACTTTGAGATCAGTAAAACAAGTAGATAATCAGGTAGGTCATCCAATACTAGAGAAGACTCAACTACTGAATTAGCTAAGCCATCTAATGAACAACCTACCGTACAATCTCAAGCTGCTAAAACCACTAATAGTCCACCAAATTAGGTACTCATAATCTTTAAAGCTCCTTTTCCAAATCGATTAAGGTCTAATAAATAATCGAAACATTTAGACAAAATGTTAGAGGTGTTTAGTAAGTTCAAGTAAATATTCCTCTACTAAACATGATCCAACATGTTCTGACTTATGCTAAATTCTTAAAAGATCTTTGTACTAAGAAAAAGACTACCAATATACCAAAGAGAGCTTTCTTAGCAGCAAGTGTGAGTTCATACTTATTGAGTCACATACCTATAAAATACAAGGATCCAGGATCTCCTATAGTTTCATGTGTTATAGGAGAAACACACATTGAGAAGGCCTTACTTGATTTAGGGGCTAGTGTAAACATTCTGCCCTATTCAGTTTATGAGCAATTAGGATTGGAAAAATTTCAGCCAAAAGGGATCACATTACAACTAGCAGACTGATCTTTTAGAATTCCTAAAGGAATGATAGAGGATGTCTTAATTAAGATTGGGAATTTTATCTTCCTATTGATTTTATCATTTTGGAGGCTGAACCAATATCAAATCCTAAAGGTCATATCCCAGTTATTTTAGGAAGACCATTCTTAGCTACTGCTAATACTGAAATCAATTATTGGAATGGGCTTATAAAACTATATTTTGAGAACATGACTATTGAGCTGAATATATTCAATTTGGAACAGGAATCTACTAAGTATGCTAATGTAAATGTAATCCAAAATGGAATTTATGAATCCATAGACATTAACGATGAGGAAGTCGATCTCGAGTCTAGTATCTAGCCAACACATGAGTATGAAGATATCGATAAATTACTTGATGATGATAAGATTAGCTAGAGGTGGGAACCTCATACTCAAACACTCATGGAAATAGCTAAACCATCAACTAAGACATTAAAAGAAGAGGCACCCAAGTTAGAATTGAAACCCTCCCTAAGCACCTCAAGTATGTGTATTTAGGTCCAATGGAAACATTGCCTGTAATTATTGCATTAAACCTAAACCCTAAATAAGAGGAGGAATTGTTAGAGGTCTTAAGAGATAATCGAGAAGCAATAGGCTGGACCATGGTAGATATTAAGAAAATAAGTCCTTCCATAGTTCAACATATGATACACCTAGAGGAAGAGGCTAAACCAACTAGAAAAGCCCAAAGGAGATTAAATCCAGCAATGAAAGATGTAGTCAAGAAAGAGATTTTGAAGTTACTTGACAATGAAATTATTTATCCTATTTCTGATAGTTCATGGATAAGTCCTGTTCAAGTGGTATCTAAAAAGTCTGGAATAACAGTGATTCAAAATGAAGCAAATGAACTTATCCCAACCAAAACCCAAACAGGATAGAGGGTATGTATAGACTATAGAAAACTGAATGCTGCAATAAGGAAAGATCACTTTCCTTTGCTATTTATTGACCAGATATTAGAGAAATTAGCCGGACAAGAGTTTTACTATTTTCTAGATGGATACTCCAGCTATAATCAGATCCTCATAGCCCTTGAAGATCAAGAAAAGACTACATTCACGTATCCATTCGGAACTTTTGCTTATAGGCGTATGTCCTTTAGGTTATACAATGCACCGCAACCTTCCAAAGATGTATGATCAGTATTTTTTCTGACATGGTTGAATGATTCTTAGAAATTTTTATGGATAACTTTTCTGTGTTTGGCCCTACCTTCTTCGAATGTTTAAACCATCTGAGACTAGTTCTAGAGAGATGTAAAGAGAAGCATTTAGTTCTTAATTTGGAGAAATGTCAATTCATGGTTAGAGAAGGTATAGTTCTTGGCCATGTAGTATCAAAAAGGGAAATAGAAGTTGACAAGGCCAAAGTTGACCTGATTGCGAGTCTTCCACCATCCAAGTTTGTTAAAAAAATTCATTCATTTTTAGGACATGCTGAATTTTATAGAAGGTTCATACCTAATTTTAGCAAAGTGGCTCGCTCATTGATAAATTTATTAGCAAAGGAAGCAAATTTTGAGTTTACTTTTGAGTGCCTAGAGTCTTTTGAATTCCTTAAAAAGATACTCATTTCTGCTCCCATCATTCATCCACCCATATGGAGTAAACCCTTTAAACTCATGTGCGATGCATCTGTCATGCTATAGGTGCAGTTTTAGGTCAAAGGATTAATAAGTTGCCCAGAGTTATTTATTATGCCAGTAAAATTTTAAATGATGCGCAACTTAATTATACAACTACTGAAAAGGAGTTTCTAGCTGTTGTCTTTGCTTTAGAGAAATTTAGGTCATACTTGGTTGGGTCACACACCATTGTTTATACTAATCACTCGGCCATTAAATATCTCTTAGCAAAGAAAGATGCTAAGGCACGGTAATATGATGGATCTTACTCCTTCAAAAATTTGACCTAGAAAAATGTGCAGTTGCTGATCACTTGTCTCGAATCATAATCGCACCATCTAGTGAACCACCCATCAATGAGTATTTTCCAGATGAATAACTCATGTTTCTGTCCACTGAACCATGGTATGCTGATATTGTCAATTATTTAGCGATTGGTAAAGTTCCTTCTCATTGGACCATTCAGGATAAACATAAATTCTTTTCTCAAGTGAAATACTTTATTTGGGATGATCCTTACCTCTTTAAATAGTGTCCTAATCAAATCATTAGGAGGTGTGTTCCAGATAATGAAGTTAGAAGTATTCTATCATTTTGCCATGATCAAGCATGTGGTGGTCACTTTGCATCTAAGAAGACAGCTGCTAAAGTACTTCAATGTGGATTTTATTGGCCTAATTTATTTAAGGACGCACATGTATACTGTAAGAGTTGTGTTCAATGCCAATAAATAGGTCAGATCACCAAGAGAGACATGATGCCGCTTAATACAATCTTGGTGGTTGAGATTTTTGATGTATGGGGAATTGATTTTATGGGACCATTTCCAAACTCCTTTGGAAATGAATATATTTCAGTGGCTGTTGATTACGTTTCTAAGTGGGTAGAAGCTATTCCATGTAGATCCACTGATAGCAAAGAGATTATTAAATTTTTTAAGAAAAATATTCTCTCCCATTTTGGTATTCCTAGAGCAATCATTAGTGATCGGGGGACATACTTTTGCAATCGACCCTTTGCCACATTAATGAAAAAATATAATGTTACCCTCAAGTTGGCTACACCATATCATCCTCAAACTAGTGGGCAAGTAGAAGTATCCAATAGACAAATCAAACAAATCTTGGAGAAGACTTTTAATGCTAATAGAAATGATTAGTCTTTGAAATTAGTTGATGCACTCTAAGCATATTGCACTGCCTACAAGACCAACCAGGAATGTCTCCTTATAGGATTGTGTTTGGAAAACCATGTCACTTGCCTGTTGAATTAGAACACAAAGTTATGTGGGCAATTAAAAATTGAACATGAACTTGGACTTAGCTGGAACCATAGGAAGCTTCAGATCAATGAATTAAAAAGAACTTAGAAATGAAGCTTATGAGAATGCTAAGGTGTATAAGGAAAGAACAAAAGTATTTCATGATCAAGCAATTCATAGAAAATCTTTTACACCTAGACAAAAAGTTCTTTTGTATAATTCAAAGTTACATCTTTTTCCTGGGAAGCTTAGGTCTAGATGGACATGACCTTTCATAGTTAAAGAAGTCTTTCTGTATAGGGCTATAGAAATTGAAAATCCAAGCAATGGTGTTGTTTTCAAAGTTAACGGTCAACGATTAAAACCATTCTTGAAATTATCCACAGAATCTATGGAAGAAGCCATGGTTCTTTATAAACCAACATATCTTGATTAGCCTGCCATCACTGCTTAGTCTGGCTGAAGACATTAAATTTAACGCTCCTGGGAGACAACCCAGCTTCTTTCTTTCTAATATTTTTCTTTTTAGCATGTTTAGGTTTACCAGATCATAACTCAAATAAGCTTCATTGGCTAAGTTGGGGGGAGAGCTCAAGAAAAATCCTCATGTATCTTCGTTCCCTTTTATACCATATCATGCATACATTTAGAAATTTTTTTTTTCATGGGAGGATAAAAAGTTGAATAAGTATATATTTGGAGCTACCTTTACCTTATTATCTTACACTTGTCAATCTTGGACTCAGGGTAAATCATATAATTTTTATAAGTAATTGATTGAACAGTCTAGATAATTGTTGAAATATTGAGGGATAAAATACTAATAGACTCAAGTAAAAATGGTAAGTAAGAATGATATCAAATTTCTGGATAATTCTAACCTTCCTATTTGCATCGAAGAAGAATCTATTTCTTGGATGTGTGTGGGTGTTGTTAAATGCAAAGTTCCTTTATTAGTATAAAAAAAAATGAATGAGAGAATAAAGCAAGTTCTAAACATTGTTCCACCAAGTAACTGGGCCTCTTCGCCTAAGTAAGCGATTGAATCTCGCATCAAAAAGTAGAGATGTGAAGAATTTTTGCTATACAATCAGTTTTGATCTTTAGCCTTTTTGACTTAAGCCAGTAAGCCCTAGGGGTGTTCTACACCTAGTGCCCTAAAGCTAACTAGTTTGGAAGACATTGGTCAAAAACTTGTTACAAGGATCAGATAGAAGCTTAAGAGATTAAGACATTGCACGGTCTGTATCAAAAAAGGAAAAAAAAAGTGAAAGAATAAGAGGAACATCTCTGCACTAAAATGATGTCTCAACATTCCATGGGAGTAGAGGATTTAGAAATAACAGTAGGAGTTGGTTAAAAATTATTTAGAGAAATGATGAGTTTGCACTTAAATAATTTACTTGAAGCTATTAATATCCCAAGGACCCATTTCATCTACTATCTAATGGAAAATCTTCTATTTATAAAAAGGGTATGAGAACAACCTTTGAGTCTAAGTAAACTTATGTGAGATATTAAGAGTTTTTGGCAGTCTCTTTAATCATTTATTTTACTCGAGGACGAGTAAGATTCAAGTTGGGGGAGTGATAAGTACATAAAAATTAGTAATAAGTACATTAATTTATAAATTTATTTTATTTTATTTCATTAGAATTAATATTTTTATGTAGAGTTTTGTATGAAAGAACTCGCTAATGTGAAAAGCATGATTTTTTGGATCCAACGATGTGAACGGCGCGCAAATCAGACTTCAATTGAGCTGGGAAATGGATTTTGAAGTTACTATTAAAGAATTGCATGAAAATTGATGTAGCCGGTCCATCATGGACTGGTTGAATGGTTCATGAGTAGTTCACTTGGTCCATAGCCTCCATTACTGCTGGTCCACGGCTGCTGCCCATGGACCATAGGCCAAACGAAGCTCCGAACTCATCAGGGAAGCTGCCGGATCTTCTTCCCTCATCGTCAGGGCCCTTCTCGCCGGCCGGAGAAGCATTCATGATCGGAAAAATCCTAGAAATCATCGTCCAAAGCCATTCTTTGTCTTCCTCTATTCACCGTCTTCACCATGCCACTAGAAAAGCCTCCTCCTCTAGATCTGCTCCAGATTTTCATGGCCGTCGCCTCTCTATCCTGAAGTCGCCGCCGGTCGTGAGGAATATGCCGGAGAAGCTCCTAATTCGCCTAAGTCACCATGATCGCCTCCGTCCAAGCCACCAGTCTTTGCCCATCTTCCATTTGTTGTCGTCTTCCCGAGCTACTGAGCTTCCTTCTCTAATTCGCTACCAGCATCCATGGCTGTCCTTCTTCCTCCTCTTGCCACTGCCACTTGACCGAAAGTCTAGCCCGTCGCCCCTTTCCTCTTGCCCCTTCTCCCACTTTCTTCCACCCTTCCAATATACAAGAACGAGAGTTAGCCAAGGAGTCCTTAGTTATTGTTATTTTTATTTTTATTTTAACTCCAAGCCCTGGCTTAGGAGTTAAATCTTTTATAATTAGATTATTTCCTTTGTGATAAAAAAATATTTTTTTATTTAAATTGTTCTTATTTTTTTAATTCCAGCACTAGGATAGTTTCTTTTCTTGCAATTTATTTTATGCTATTTAAATTCTTGCAATTAGGATAATTTTTATTTTTGCATTTAAATTTTGTAATTTAAATTTTAGCAAGTAGTTAATTGATTTTAATTTTTTAATAATTTTTAAAGTTTTTTTAATTTAAAAACATGTCTAGCTAAGCAATTATCCTAGGATCGCGATGAAGCTAGACCTTGATTAGAAATCCTGTATTTGGGATCCTCCTATGTTTTAAATTCTTTTGAGTTTTTCCTTTGATCCTCTTGCTACTAATCTTAATGAGCTATTATTGGGTCATAATCCCTTTATAGTTCATATTTGACTTAGTGTAAGAAGGGTTCTAGGTAATAGGCTCACCATATAGTTAATTTTTTCTTGTAAATACTCTTGATGGGTTTTTGTTGGGTCATAGCTCATTCATAATCCATACTTAATAAATACAAGAGAAAAAGTGAAAGGGAAGGAATCCTTAGAAAGGCTTTATTAGTCATCAATCTAGTGGATTCAAAGATCCTATAATTATTTTAATTGTTTATTTTTGAAGTTACAGCTTTAGAATAATTTAGCAATTAATCTCCCAATATTGTTAGAGCTCGCCTGAACAAGGGGTTTGAACATAGTTCAAAAACCCATTTCCTCGTGGAATCGACCCGTACTCACTAGACGTGCTACTCTGCACACCGTGTAATTGCAGTTAAATTAAAGTTCACATTAGCAGCCAGTATCATATAGGATGATGATCTTGTGACCTATACAGAAGCTGTCACGAGTGGAGACTCTAACAGATGGCTGGAAGCCATGAATCTAAGATAGACTCCATGTACTCTAATCAGGTTTGGACATTAGTAGATCCACCTGAGGAAGTAAACCCAATTGGGTGTAAATGGGTCTTCAAGAGAAAGATTGGAGCAAATAGTCAAATAAAGACCTACAAGGCTAAACTGGTGGCAAAAGGTTTCATACAAAGACATGGTATTGACTATGATGAACTTCTTCACCAGAAGCCATGCTTAAGTATATTCGGATATTATTTGCCATAGCTGCATACTATGACTATAAGTCTGGCAGATGGATGTGAAGACTGTTTTTCTTAATGGATATCTTGAGGAAGAAGTCTATATATCACAACTAGAGGGGTTTGTCTTAAGTGAGAGACCAAACCAAGTATGCATGCTTAAAAAATCTATTTATGGATTGAAGCAAGCATCGAAGAGTTGGAACATCTGCTTTGATAAAATAATCAAAGAGTTTGATTTCATCAAGAATGTGGATGAACTGTGTGTACAAGAAGACAAGTGGGAGTGCCCTTGTTTTCTTGGTTTTGTATGTTGATGACATACTCATCATTGGGAATGATATTCCAATGTTGCAATCGGTCAAGTCTTAGCTATCAAAGCAGTTTTTCATGAAGGATTTAGGAGAGGTATACTAAATACTGGGTATGAAGATCTACATAAATAGATCTAAGAGGATACTTGGCTTATCCCAATCTAGGTACATTAACTTAGTATTGAAGAGATTCAACATGGAAGAAAGTAAAAGAGGTTACTTGTCCATGAGTCAAGGCATACATCTCTCCAAGAAGATGTCTCCTAAGACACTAGAAGAGAGAGAATGAGTTTAATTCCTTATGCTTTAGCTGTAAGATCAATTATGTATGCTATGTTATGTAGCAGGCCTAATGTTGCTTATGCCTTGGACATAGTAAGCAGGTTCTAGGCTGATCCAGGAAGGATCATTAGAAAGCTGTGAAAAATATTCTTAAGTACCAGAGAAGGACTAAAGATATTTTTCTAATATATTGTGGATCGTAGTTGAAACTAGAAGGGTATACGGATTCTAGTTTGCAATTAGATCCAGATGATAGCAAATCTATATCAAGGTATGTCTTCACCCTATATGGTGCTGTAGTAAGTTGAAAGAGTACAAAGTAGCAAATTGTAGCTGACTCAGTTACTGAGACAGAGTACATAGCTGTAAGTGAAGCCACAAAGAAGCTATATGGATGAAGAAATTCATCATGGAATGGTTGTGGTTCCTACTATACAATAACCAGTGCCACTTTATTGTGATAACACTGGAGCTGTTGTGCAAGCTAGGAAATAGAGGTCTCATTAAAAAATCAAACACATCCTAAGATGCTTCCACCTCATTCAAAGATAAGATATTGTCATCGAACGAGTAGATACAAAGAATAGCATAGCATCACTAAAGCACTACCACAGTAGCAGTTTGATCGTCACTTAGATTGTATGGGTGTAAAATACAAGGGTGATTGGCTTTAGTGCAAGTAGGAGATAGAAAAAATTGTACCCTAAAAGCCAATTTTTGAATGGGCATTTCTATGATCTTCCTGCTCATGTATGATATTATTTATTAATAAAAGGTATTTGATTTATCATACTACTGCATTTTATTAAGATTATGATGAACCCCATCGATTAGGATAATAGAATTAGGGTTATGATGAAAATCATAACGGTGAGACTGAAGTTCCTATAAACCTTAATCTAAATATTGCTAGTCATTGGATTATCAATTTGGAGATCGATGTTTCTGAAAAGATTAGCACATCATGTGTATGCTCGATGGAGAGGATGGTTGGTCTTACAGTCACTTGTATAGGGACGCTAATACAAGAATGTGGGTGCTCATTAAGGTATGAGTTCACTGAACTAAT
This sequence comes from Areca catechu, assembly GCA_021397845.1. Lineage (NCBI taxonomy): Eukaryota > Viridiplantae > Streptophyta > Magnoliopsida > Arecales > Arecaceae > Areca > Areca catechu. Next base: position 45,270,712 of record CM038038.1, read on the forward strand.
CCATCTTGAGAACATCTTATGGAGGTCTTATTACTTGTCAAAAAATGATTCTCATAGTGGGAGTTGTGCAAGTGATCCTTAAACCTGAGATCACCATGGCTCCTTATGCACATAAAGCCATGTTTTGGTTCATACTCACTCATGACAAAGAGTCATGTATGGGGTGTTCTCGGATATGGTGGAGTGTGTATAAAGGATGTGAGTGGATCAACAAGGAATCGATCACTTCTAGTAAAAGGAGGACTAATCCCATATAATCTTTTCGATTATTGACTCAAGAAGTTTTTGATCAAAGCAAGATGAGATTAGATAGGGTTTCTAATCTTTCATCAGTCGATTCTTCATTATCGAATTGAGATTCGAAAGGATTAAGTGCTAGGATCTAACAATTCTCCATACCCATTACTTATTTAGGATAAAGGGAGATCGAAGGATTGAATTGCATAGTAACTTTCTACTGAAGGATATTTTGATAATTTTTATTAAATTTGTCATCTTCTAGGTAGGCATGACATGTTGCTAGACGTCAATCATATATTGTAGATTTTCATAAATCAAATTGATCAAATTCATGAGTCAATTAGGAAGTTGGTTCGAATTGGCAACTTAGGTCAGCCCGATTTGACCTAATTAGGTCAATCGATTTTGATTGGATCGAAATGACTTGGACCTAGACCTACTGCTGGCTAGATATAAAATTCAAAGGATCACATACATTAGAAAATTGGCCAAGAAAGTCAATTGTATTTTTATTAGGATCATAGGATCCTAATTGGCTAGCTAATTAATATACTAGCATATGCTGGCTAGCCCAACTCCTAACCCAATTGGATTGGATCAGTGTGTTTGCTATTTGGGCTAACCAATTTAAGTAGAACTTAGATTAAATTAAGTCCTAAGTAGGGCAACCTTAATCAATATTTATCTATATTTCATTGAGCTTTATCCTTTATTTATGGTAGAGTCCAAGGTGGAAGGGACACTTGGTGCCAAGTTTGGCGTGTGCCAAGAATAAGGGGCGTAAAAAGTCCTACTTCTAAATCACCTTTTCCAGATAATTTCTAAGCCCCTCTCCCTTATCTCCATGCCCATTTATATGGGTGTTGACCATATGGCGCTGATTTTAAAATCCAGAGTCCTTTTGTTTGAAGGCATTTAGTTTCTCCGATATGCCTATTGGGATCCCATGCCCCTTAGCCATTATCTAACCAGTAATATGCCATATGGCATGTGAAGAATTTGCTAGAATTATGAAAAGATATTTATATATGTCTTGGAGCATGAAAGGATATTTCATGATAAGTCTACTCATCCAAAAGATTCCTTCTGCTTGAAGGGTCTTATCAAAGGGTTGAGAAAAGGACTTATCAGGTGCCTCATCCCTCTCTATAAATAGGTATCGGTAATCTGATACCAAGCATTCCATTCTGATCCAAAAGAAGTCACTTTTTATTTTCTTTTCCTTGTCCTTTGAAGACAAGGCTTGTCCCTTTAAGATGAGGCTTGTCCCTTTAAGACAAGACTTGTCATTTTAAGATAAGAGCCTAGGAAGATATATAAAAGGGATAATCTGATTCTAAGAGAGGATTCATAAAGGTCTCTGAGTGCCCTATGGGAGGGTAGGGGTTCCAGCAAAGGAAAAAAGCCCGAAAGACTACCGGAAGAGTCCTAGTCAGATAAGCAAGCTTGGTAGGAGTGCTTGGTTCGATTCCCATGTGGATCACCTCTAGAGGGCATACACTTGTGTGCCTTGTGAAAATTAAGGAGTATAGCATCCCAGGTATTCTTCTATAATCCTAAAGTTTTGATTTATTAGTTGTCATGGTCAAGTAGTCCTAGGGTTTAAGGTTCCGGTCGGTTAGGGTTTTAATAATAAAAATTTTGAAATCCAATCTTTCGCTATGCCTAGCCGAAACCCAACAATGCTATCGGGCCTTGTTCATTGATTTGGACTTCATGTCCTTGTTGCAAGTAAAATTTTTCCTAATATTTTGCATACTTGGAAGGGTATATATATATAAACTTAAATTTTATAAAAATTTTTGGCCATGACTAGAAAAGAAAAAATATGTAATCAATGACTATCCTTAGGGATAGCAATTTTTATCGACCTGGTGGATATTCGACCCGACTCGATCCTTATAGGATAGGTAAAACGTGATCCGCCTAATTTATAAATGGATATGGATTATATTAAAACCCCAACTCGGATTCGGATTGGGTATGGATAGTAGTATGCCCCGACCTAAACCCACTCATTTATATATAAAAAAGCTATGTTTATAAAATATTTAAGTAAATTAGATATGAGATGGATATACTCAACATAACTTGACCTGTTTAGATTTTAAGTAAACTAGATTTTACGAGACCAAGTATACTCGATTCGATCTGATTTAAACGTGATTTTTTAATACCCGACCCGACTCGATCTAAGATATGTATGGGGTGAGTATGGGACGAAAATTTTTTTAACAGGATGGATATAGATTTTAAATGATCCGATCTGAATTCGATCCATCGCCATCCCTCTATCCTAGCCAAAAAAATAAATATTTTTTTTCTTTATATTTAAAAAGTTATATTAATGCATTATTATTTTATTTATCTAAATTTTCTTATTTTACTTTAGCAATAAATATTAAACATATTTTTTAAATTAAAATATTTAGATATATTAATCTTGCTTTCATGTGCTTATACTTATTAGGTCAAAAAAATTTACCGCTAAGGCGGTAGCCCGGTTGGTAGGGGCTTAAACTCCTCACTCACTAATCATGGATTTGAGGCATGATCCTACGGGTGACTCAATTAAATCCAGGGTACGTCCTGGAGCACGTGACCAGGATGGAAGAAGAGTGCACTACTCCGTCAGTTTAGCGGGGTCAGGCTGACATACTCATCTACGATGGGGAGGGCAAGCAAAAAATATGGCCTATATCAAACATGGTCCGGCGAGGAGGGGGCTCCAGTGGAAGTAGCTACGACAGGATTTATCCTCCATTTCTCTATTATTTATCAAAAAAAAAAATTTGGAAAAAGAAATTCAGACGCCCATCCTTTTTAACTCTAGCGCGACGTGCCGGGCATTTGATTTCACCGGATTGCACGATGGGTCCCAACTAAATACATGCACCCAAGAAAGAAAAAATCACCACTACTAACAGGTCGGCGGTTCGAGACATGATCCCACGGGTGACTTGATTAAATTCAAGATTTTCCTAGAGCCCTTTTGTCTTCGATCTACAAGTTGACGTACTCACCATTAGGTGGGGAGAGGTTACGCGAATCTGAGCATCTCGTATCGAACATTATCTGGTGGATTGGGGCCTGCGGGATAGCTATACTGAGATTTATCCCCTCATATCTCTTTTGTTTAAAAAAAAAAAGAAAAAAAAAAGAAAGAAAGAAAGAAAGAAAAAAAAACCTCAACTGAATATATGCACTAAAAAAAAAAAAATCTCAAGGTTACATTTGGTGGATCGCCAAGAAATCCTGAATGGTAATCTGGATTACCTGCAAGATAGATTACCATTAGATAGATTGCTAGTAATGCTGATTACTGTGTTTAGTATACATAGGTAATCTATGGTAAGATTGATTATTGTATTTGGTATGATAAATAGATTACCAGTAATCTAAGCTCAAATTTTCAAAATATCCTTAAATCAAATTTATTAAAATATATTATAATATAATATAGTAATGTAATATAATATTACTTTAATATAATATATTATAAAAAATATATTAGATTATATCATATTTAAAATAATATAATATATTTATATAACATAGTATTTTTATTTGAAATATATTTATATATTTATATATAATATAATATATTTTAAATTATGTATTTATGTAGAATATAAATATATTATTTTAAATTTAATAATATAATATATATATAAATTTAAAATATTATTTAGTATATTTAAAAGATTATATATAATTTTTTTACATTTATTCAGTATAAAAAATAATTTTCAATTTTAATATAAAAATATTAAATATTTTATATTATTAAATATAAAATATTTAAAAATTATATTTTTAATAAATAGCTAAAATATAAAAATTATATTTTTATAAATAAAATATAGATTTAAGAAGAGATCTCAATTAGTTTTTAGAGAATAGATGAGGGAGAAGAAAAATATTTCGTTCTTATCAAAAGGGACATGATAATTTTGTGAAAAAAAAATATCAGGTTATCGGAATTTCTGGATAGTCATTTTTTATAAAATTATATTATTTAATAAATTTAATTTAAAATTATTATTAATTTGGATAAGTTATTCCTGCCGAACGCGGAAACGCTCGCGGCCCTGGCCTTTTCTTTCTAAAATAAAATATAACAGGAATAAAAGAAAACAAAGTTGTGCAATCCCCGTGAAAGGAGGCGAGAGAGAGGGAGAGCGAGAAAATGGCGGTGGCGGAGCTGTGGGGGACTTTGAAGCACGCGATCGAGGTCTACACGGGGCTTTCGCCGGTGACCTTCTTCACCGTGCTGGCCCTGGCCGTCGCCTTCTACTACGTGGTCTCCGGCTTCCTCCAGCCTCCGCCTGCCCCGAGGAAGCGCGAGGTCGAGTTCGAGGCCGTCGAGCCCCTTCCGCCTCCCGTCCAGCTTGGCGAGATCACCGAGGAGGAGCTCAAGGCCTACGACGGCTCCGATCCTAAAGTGCCCCTCCTCATGGCCATCAAGGGCCAGATCTACGACGTTACCCAGAGCAGGTCGATCTCCACTCCTCTCTTTTTTAATCGTCCTTCTGTTTTTAATCTGATTTGTTTTTCAAAATCAGTTTTTCTTGCTTTTTTAGGTTGCTGGTTTCTATCAGCCCCTTTGCTTGAGTACCTCTCGGGGATTCTAGTACTGTGGTTGAAGATATGGCCTTGTTGTGTTAGGAGGTACTTCAGATACCTTGAAATAAGGTCCAGGATACCTCGGATGCTTCGAATATAAGTTGGTATGGGACCCAACTCTAGTGATGCTCACCTCGTCCACCGACCCATCCGGCAGACGGGCCTCCCCCTGAGGTACTTCCACCAACCAGGGGCAATGTTCCGCCGATCCATCTGCAGACCTATCGGCTGAGCCAGGCCAGCTGCTGAGCCAGGCTGTGCAGGGCTATCACCGGATGTGGCCCATTGGTGCGCCCTCCTCACGTGACTGACCCCAGAGACTTTGAATGGCTTGTCGCCCAGATCACGGAACAGCTGTTTACACCAGCGATATTGCCAGAAGTAACGGCCCCCGTGATCCGTGGACCGGATCGTGGCGCCCGCAACGATGTGATCATGGCCCGGCATCGCCGGAGTTATTGGCGCTGGTTGGGCCCTCTCTCTCCTATAAATATCAAAAGCCACTCTTCGCTAAGCAATTCTTTTCTACGTTTCCCATGTTGCGGTGATTTCAACCATCAATGCATCTTCTCCGATCTTAAGCCAATATCTGCTACAATAGATTAGCACTAGAAAAAAGATTCAGGACCTTTTTGGAAGAAAGTGAGTAAAGTTTGTAATGATGCCGCCCAAAATGTCAAGGAATGCTAGAGTCCTACTCCAACTTTGCCACTGATGCAGCGGTGCTGCCACTCTCCTTCAACATGGGGATAACTCCAGATCAGTTTAACAATGTGGTCCACTTGATCCGCAACTTAGCGAACACAGTTCGAAGGATGCAGCAGAACCTTGCTGCCATTTGCTCCGCAACAACAACTGCTTCTCGTGGCTCGACCTTCTTGCTCGCCTCCCATGGCTCGGCCATCTTGCCTGCGTTCCATGACATCTCATATTCTATCATTGGAATTAGAGCCGAGAGGTGGACAAAGCAGAGCTGCTTATGGAGACCCCCCACTTTGAAAGGGACTCCATTCCTTGGAGATTTCTATCGCAGTAGTGTGTTGCTGATAATGCTAAAGATATCGAAATAGAGCGGTGTCTACAAGACATGAACCAGTCGATTGAGGCATTGTAGAATCAAGCCTCGATCCAAGATAAAGAGCTTGGCCTTAATATTAGCCCATCCTTCACCATCAGGATAATGCAGGAAATCATTCTTGCCAACTTTAAGATCCCCAACCTGGAGTCCTATGATGGGTTAGGGGACCCGCTATATATTTGGAGAGTTTTCAGACTCATGCTACTTTGTCAAGCCTTTGATGCAAATCTTTGTTGGACCTTTCCTTCAACACTCGGGGGGATGGCAAGACGTTGGTATTCCAGCCTAAAACCTGGCTCAGTCGACTCTTTCAGGGAATTAAACCAATTGTTCGCCTCCTATTTTGTCAATAGTCAGAGGTGTCTCCAGGAGTTGGACTATTTGATGACCATTTGGTAGGGAGAAAAATCCCTCTGTTTGTATATCAGTCATTTCAATGCAGCCTCTTTGGAGGTATGCAATCTGGACTAGTCTATGGTGATGACAGTCTTAAAGAGCGAACTACAGGAGAGTGCCTTCCTTTTCTCCCTGAATAAGAAGAGTCCGAAGAGCTTCATTGACATGTTGACTCGGACGAAGAAATATGCCAATACGGAGAGGGCTATGATGCACATTCGGTCCCCATCGAGGCAAAAGTTGAGCAAAAACTCGAGGGCTTTCGATAGGTTCCTGCTAGCCTAGGCAACCAAAGGAACTGAAGAGATCCCATAGCCCTCCGCCTCGCCATCGATCTAGATCCTAGTAGAGGAACCGGCAGAATCGCTTCCACTAGAAAGGCGTGAGCTTTCTCCCCTAAGGAGTTACACTAATTATACTTCTCTAAATACACCTTGGGAGCATATACTGATGACGGTCCGAGAGTAGCTACCTCCGACTAAAAGGATCCGAGCTTGGCTTGAATGACATGATATGCAGAAATATTGCCATTATCATTGCGACCAAGGCCATGACACAGGAGTGCATTCAGTTGCAGGATGAGATTGAATGCTTCATTAGGGATGAGGGCTCACCTAGTTCGTCCGTAAGAGGGATCCACCATAGTGCCCACCATCGAGGTCTCAATAGCGACCACCGCTTCCACTGTCGCAACCATGTCAGGCTTCCAAATAGCCTTCCTAGAAGGAGAATAGAGAATGAAGCTTGCCTAAACCAAATGTACAATTGATCCATGTGTATACGGTCAACAAGGTTAGTTGGGAACCAGCAGAAGCATCTGGGGCGGCGAAAAGGTGGAAAGATCAAGGAATCCATCAACTTCACTGAGGAGGATGCAGCTGGTATCCAATTTCCACATGCGGATGCGATTGTTGTATCTCTGAGTATTAATGATCACAATATATACCGTTTATTAGTTGATGGAAATGCAATTAATATTTTGTATTTCTGTCTTTTCTCAAATGAATCTTTCTGTGTAACGACCGGAGAAATATGGATCATTCATCTAGGGTTTCAATGATGAATCAGTACCGCTGGTTGGGATAATAACCTTGCCTGTTAAAGCTGATATTTATCTCTAGCATGTTACCATTGAAATGAGCTTTTTAGTAGTCAAACTCTCGGCTCCTTATAATGCAATCCTGGACGTCCATGGCTGTGTGCTCTTGATGCTATGCTCTCCCCCAACTATTTAATGATGAGTTCTCGACTGACCATGGATTTGGGCAATTAAAAGGCAGCCAGACCGTGGTGCGGCAATGCTTTAGTGCTTGGCTTGAAGCCAAAGATCAGCTCGAGCCTTTCTCCATTAAGTTGGACATCAGAGATGAAGTGTTTGTGGAATGAGGCAAGCTGTTAGGCGAGCTATTGGAGATCCCCTTATCGAAAAAGGATACTACTCGAACAACCCGGATTAGCTCGGACCTGGACGAGGAAATGAAAGAAAAGCTATTTTCTTTCTTGCAGGAGAATGTTAATGTGTTCGCCTGTATTGCTGCGGACATGCCTGAGATAGATCTAAAAGTAATGGTGTATCGATTAATTATTGATCCGACCTATCGCTTGATAAAATAAAAGAAACAGAGCTTCATCCTGGAGCATCAAAAGGCCATCATTAAAGAGGTTGACAAGTTGATTAAGGCCGAATTCATTAAAGGTGATGTACCCAGGCTGGTTGGCGAAGTGGTACTTGTGAAGAAAGCGAACGGAAAGTGGTACATGTGCATGGATTTCACCGATCTAAATAAAGCCTGTTCTAAAGATGCTATCCTTTGTCTCGTATCGACCACTGGTCAATGCAACTTTCGGTCATGATCTTCTCATATTCATGGATGTCTTTTGTGGCTACAATCATATTTGAATGGCTCCAGAGGATGAGGAGAAGACCGCATTTATTACTAATTATGGACTTTACTATTATAGGGTCATGCCTTTTGGGCTAAGAATGCAGGTGAATTTATCAATTCTAGGTTAATAAGGTTTTCAAGTATCAAATTTGTTGAAACATGGAGGTGTACGTGGATGACATGCTGGTCAAAAGTCGATCCACTCGGGGCTACATCACCGATTTTCCGAAGATCTTTGACATTGTACCGGTACAAGATGAAGTTGAACCCGTCGAAATGTACATTCGGTGTAGCATCTGGCAAATTTCTAGATTTCATGGTATCAAGCTGAGGTATTGAAGTGAACTTAGAGAAGATTCGGACGATCCAGGAGATAACCCCACCAAATTTCATTAAAGAGGTTCAGTGCCTCACTAGGAAGGTGGTGGCCTTCAACCACTGTCTCCAGGTCGGTGGATAAGTATCTCCCCTTTAAGATACTCAAGCGGCCAAGGGACTTCTAGTAGACCATAGAGGCCCAGCATGCATGTGAACTGAAGAAATACGTCAGTTCGTGCCTCTTGAGCAAATCGGTAGCTGGTGAGGAACCTTTTCCTTTACCTTGTTGTGTCCTCTATTGCAATAAGTTCGGTGCTCGTTCGGAAGGAAAGGAAGAGCCAGAAGCCAGTTTACTATATCAGCAAAGATCTTCATCATGCTGAGACTAGGTACGTGAAACTGGAGAAGTTCATCTTTGCCCTAATTATTTCTGTCCGAAAGCTTTGACATTATTTTGAAGCCCATATTGTCATTCTCCTCATGGATCAACTAGTGAAGGCGGTCCTGCATTGCTTGGATGTCTCGAGTAGGAGAGCCAAGTGGGCGTTGGAGCTCTCTGAATTTGATGCGAGCTTCCGTCCGAGGCTCTCAATTAAGGTCCAGGTCTTGGCATATTTCATTTTGGAGTGCACCATTCTAGAGGGAGACAAGATGCAAGAGGAAGGGACGAGCTCCTAGGTGGACCCGAAAGAATGGTGGATTGTATATGTGAATGGCTCGTCAAGTTCTTCCGGGTCAGGTGCAGGGTTGATATTATCTCACCCCGAAGGTGAAGTAGTGGAGCACGTCCTGTGGTTTGACTTCTCCATTACCAACAATGAGGTAGAGTACAAAACACTCTTTGTCGAACTCAATTATAAAGGAGCTAAGAGTCAGGCACCTTACCGTTTACAACTCTCGGCTAGTAGTGAGGCAGGTAAAGGGCCAGTACGAAGCCCAGGAGAACATGAAGAAGTATCTTGCTAAAGCCTGGGAGCTGATTGAATCCTTCAGGAATTTGATATCGAGCATGTCCTTAGGGTCGAGAATGCTAAGGCTAATGCACTATCGAAGTTGGTGACACTCTTACCATCGATCTCTGGAAGGGCACATACCTTGAAGTACTAAAATGGTTGACCCTCTAAAAACCCCAGCTTGTCTAATAGGTCAATGAGGAAGAGCTGAGCTGGATCGATCCACTCCTCAGGTATCTCAAGGATGGTGAACTATCTCAGGATCGGAAAAAAGCTTGGAAGGTAAAATGCAAGGCCCCTAATTATGTTGTATATGATAACAAGTTGTACAAGTGCACGTATCCGCTGTCCCTATTGAAGGTTTATGCTCGCCTGAGGCAAGCTATGTACTTAGGGAGGTCCATGAAGCAGTTTGCGGAAGCATCTAGGTGACAAATCACTCATCTTCAAAGTACTTCGTCAAGGCTATATTGGCTTGCAATATACCAAGATGCAATCGAAGTTGTGCGGAAGTGCGATCACTACCAAAGAAATATCATTATCCAGTGTCAACCAGCATCACATCTGAATTTGATACCTGCATTATGGTCTTTTGCCCGGTGGGAGATGGATATCTAGGTCCATTTCCTTGAGCTGTTGGCAACATAAATTTTTATTGGTGGAGATTGATTATTTCACTAAATGGATCAAAGCTGAATCCTTGGTTCGCATCACAGAGACTCAATCAAAGATTTCCTTTGAAAATCAATTGTCTATTAATATGGCATCTCTAGGGTGATAATCACTAATAATGGGTGCCAGTTCAGCGGTGCCAAGCTTCGCGAGTTTTGCCTGGAGTGTAGCGTTGCTCAACGATTTACCTCGGTGGTGCACCCTCAGGCCAACAGCAAAGCAGAAGTAACCAACATGACTCTCTTACAAGTAGAGTTGCAAATGGGTCGGGTCGATCGGGTCATGATTGATCCCAACCGGACCCGGTTCCTTGATCGTGTCTTGATATTGGACCCAACCCCAATCTAATAAAAAATCGAATCAGGTCAGGTTTGATCCATGATCAAATTTCTTGACCTAATGGATCATTTGGGTCGGGTCGGATCCATAACCTAGCCCCAATCCATAAAATGTAGATCTGGTTCAGGTCCGAGTCGGGTCGGGTCGAGTCACGAGTTCTACCTTTGAATATTCCTAACCCTATAAAATCTTGTCGAAGATGTGATGATGGGTTTCAGTTCCTTCATGCAAATGATACTCTATTTGGTGCACTAAAAAAAACCTAATACTCTGTTTGGATGATGCCAACAAACAGTCAAATATTCCTAACCTTACAAATAATACCTTGTAGATCGGAAAAGAGATACTCTAGAAGACCCGAAACATTACACCATTCACAATAACCAAAGAAAGACTTCACAATTTTTTGAGTACATAAAAACTTCACGATTATTCATCACGTTATATCCCACCACCTTCATTTAAAGCAAAAGGCATTGCTACACCGAACTCCACCACCCAGTCCAAACCCTTAGTGCATGTAGAGGGCCCACGACATGTGCACATGCGAGACAATGCTCAATGATAGCGCCTGCCCAGCTTGAGTCGGCCCCAAGTCCATCGCCCTGCAGCTCTGGTCGTGGTACCTGGCCACCGACAAGCTCACCCTCTCTGGCACCTTGTAATAATATGCGTCGGCACTCATGTTCACAGCCTTTGCACTAACGCATCCCAATAGCAGTCTCGGCTAGTGCTTCCTTGGAGTTTTCTTGCCCTTAGGCCGTTGTTGTTGCACTCCAGTTTCATCGAGCAATTTGCGGTGCTTGTCGTGACAACTCTCCACTCGATGCTCACCTTGTTCGGCTGGTAACCTATTGCTGGGAAGAAGATGGGAATTCAATGATATGCTCTCGATCTCGAACAACTTAGAGCTTGACTCGCTCTCGAGGTTGTCCTCTCTCCTGCCACTACCACTATTGGCAGGGTTGAGTACTGGAGTCACGGTCAATCTCCTTCTAAGACGAGCTTGAGGGAGAAGGGGAGGATGGTTTGGGATGGAGAAGACTAGAAGAGTCCAGAAGTTGACGGTTTGAGAGATTTTAAGTGATTGAGTTTTGACTAGTCAGGAAAGGTTTGGCCCAAGCCCAAACCATTTACCAGGCACATGTACTAATCAATTAACCACTAACTAGGTTCGGATCCTATATTTGGGTTCAAGTTAGGTTGGGTTAGATCGGGTCATGTATCTTAAGATCCAAATTAATCTAAAAATCTTCGTGAGTCGGTTCATGTTCGAATTTAGTAAATCCAGACCCGATCAGAAAAAAGGAACGGATCCAATTTTTGAAGTCGACTCGGCTCCATAGGTCTTTTAAATGGGTTTGGGTCGGGTCTAATCGGGTTGGGTCGGGTCACGGGTCAACCCGACCCATTTGTAGCCTTGTAAGGTCTAAAAGCTCAGCTTGGCCAAGTAAAAGGGAACTGGGTGGACGAACTTCCCACATTCTATGGGTTTATCGAACTATTCAAAGGATCCTGACCAGGGAGATCCCTCCCTTTTAGTCTCGCATTCGAAATCGAAGCAATCATTCCGATGGAGATTGGACTCCATTTCGAGTCGAGAAATACAATGAAGATACTAACTTAGATTGGCTTTGGACGAATCTAGACTTGCTCGAAGAACATAGAGAGCGTGCTGCAATGAGGATGGCTTTTTATCGTCAGCAAATGGCTAGATACTACAATGCCCGAGTCAAAGCCAAAGAACTTAGAGTGGGAGACATGTTACTTCGACAAGATGATGTTTCGCAGCCCATCGAATAGGAAAAGCTATCGCCGAACTAGGAAAGCCCGTACTAGGTAGATGAAATGGTCCGTCCTGGCACTTATCGTCTGAAACACCTCAATGGGATCCTACTTCCAAGGCCTTGGAATTCTTTCAACCTGCACATGTATTAACGGTGGAGTTTTTATTGAATAAATTTTGATTTCATTATTTTTTGTGCATATTTGACATAGTAATTTACTTGATATGGGAATCTACCCTTTAAAGATCCTTGGAGGGTTAACTACCTAATGGACCCTCTTAGAAAATTGCACATGTTTAAAACCCCGAAGCGTCAAGGAATGAGGATTGCCATCTCTCAACTTTAACTCCCGAAATCCTTTGGCTGGGATTATGTTGAAAAGCTATTGGTCCAATGTTCAATACTTGTAAACCTTTAGCTGAGCCATAATTTCAATGCCCGTAAATCTTTGGCCGGGCCTTTCAATTTCAACTCCTGAAAGCCTGGGACTACGTTGGAAAGTTATAGGCCCAACGTTCAATGCTCATAAGTCTTTCGCTGAGCCATAACTTCAATGCTTGAAAGCTTTTGGCTGGGCTTTTCAACTTCAACTCTCGAAAGTCTTTGATCGGAACTACATTGGAAAGCCATTGGTTCAATGTTCAACGCTATAAAGTCTTTGGTCAAGCCATGATTTCAATGCTTGTAAGCCTTTGGTAGGCCTTTCAATATCAACTCCCGAAAGCCTTTGCTGGGATTACGTTAAAAAGCCATTGGTCCAACGTTCAACGCTTGAAAGCCCCGAGCCATGATTTCAATGCATGTAAGCCTTTGGCCAGGCCTCACAATATTAGCTTCTGAAAGTTTTTGGTCGGGATTACATTGAAAAGCTGTTGGTCCAATATTTAATGCTAAAAAATCTTTGGTCGAGCCATGATTTCAATGTTTGTAAGCCTTTGCCAAGCTTCTCAATGTCAACTTCCAAAAGCCTTTGGCCGGGGCTACGTTGGAAAGCTGTTGGTCCAACGTTCAATGCTTGAAAGCCTTTAGTCGAGCCATGATTTCAATGCCTGTAACCTTTGGCCAGGCCTCTCAATTTCAACTCCTGAAATTCTTTGGCTAGAACTACATTGAAAAGCCGTTGGCCCAATGTTCAACGCTTGAAAGCTTTTAGTCGAGCTATGATTTCAATGCCTACAAGTCTTTGGCCAGGTCTCTCAATGTCAACTCTAAAAGCCTTTGGTGAGACTATATTGGAAAGCCATTGACATAACATTTAATGCTCGAAAGCCTTTGGTCGAGCTATGGTTTCAATGCATGTAAGACTTTGGCTAGGCTTTTCAATATTAACTTCCAAAAGCCTTTGACCGGGATTACATTAGAAAGTTGTTGGCTCAATGTTCAATGTTCGTAAGCCTTTGGCCAAGCCATAATTCTTATGACCAAGAAGGCCCTAGCCGAGCTTTATAAGTTAAGCGGCGATATTTTGCAGCCTTCTTCGATTGGTAATTGGAATTGCTATGGTAGACAAGCCTCGGTTGCAAAATTTTTTGAATTGTCTAATTGTTTGTACCTTGGGGTACCCAGCCCCTTATGAAATTCTTTGTCGACCGCTAAGAGATAATAGATTATCTGAGTGATTATAAGATCTGTCAATGTTCATATGGCAAGCAGTTCTAAATTATCAAATTATTGGGACTTCGTCCGAGGCAGAGTTCTAAGTTTGATGATCTAATTTATTTATCCACGGCAAGGTTCAAAAGTAATGGTCAAGCAAAGAAACAAGATCAGGATAAAAAGCATTTCATTAATTCAAAAAGGAGTCTTTACAATGGCCTTTTAGGGGTCGAGGAAAGCTACAAAGAGGGAAAAAGAAGAAGAAAAAGAGACATGGCCCTACAGGGCTGCAACAGGAGCGGCGGCATCCTAGAAGCATCTGTTGTAGTACTTGCCTTCTTTGGGTGCCAGGAGCTAATCCAAAAAGCTTGGATCTACTCTGGGGCATCAGGTGGTGACCTTATCCTTGGCGTTCGTTATCGCCTCTTTGTAAGCGGCGACCACGAAATCAGCCTTCTCATCCTCGAACTTAGTAGAAGCTTGGCAGTTCACCGTCTTAGTAGTGGTGGCAGTCTTTTTTGCAAGGAATTCAGAGTTGGAAGTCTTCGATGGCCTTTGAAGCAACAGGCGGTGACCTTATCCTTGGCATTCGTTATCACCTCTTTGTAAGCGGTGATCGCGAAATCAGCCTTCTCATCCTCGAACTTAGTAGAAGCTTGGAAGTCCACCGTCTTAGTAGCGGTGGCAGTCTTTTCTGCAAGGAATTCAAAGTTGGAAGTCTTTGATGGCCTTTGAAGCAACAACCTTTGCTCTATCCTCATCGGCCACTCTCATCTCTTCCTCTGTCGCTTTGAGATCTACCTTTAGCTTTCTTATTTTCTCTGCTTGGCTCTCCCGAATGGCCTCCCACTAGGTGTTTTATGTCGCGACCCTCTTTAAGGCAGCTTCAGAGCTATTGGCCCTCTTGATAGCTCCATCGACCTTTGCAGATAACTTGTTGATTCTTTCCTTCGTTGTCTTAGCCACGGCCTTCCATTTTGCGGTCTTGGTGGATGAGTCCCGGCTATCATCGAAAAATTTATTCATGTGCAGGGCCAGCAGCTACCAAAAGAGGTATGTCAACAATCAAGAATATTATTACATAAGTATATAAATATGAAGACCCGTAAGTAGATCGACTTACTCGGATGAAGCTTCTTATGGCATCCCTCCGCCTGTCGATCGGAGATGCATCCAGAATCTCGTTTGTGTCGGCGGAAAAAATGAGCATGGAGAAAGCCTCATGCGCTAGTTTATAGTTCCTTAGCACAGAGGCATCAAGCCTGGTGCAGGCACGGCTATGCCCGATACCCCCTCCCTGGCTCGGAAGGGGGAAGGCTCGTTTGAAGAGGTGGGCTTTCCACCACTTGCTTGTCCTGAGGCTGGGGGGCAGGACTTGGCTCCACCTTAGGTTGGGGGGCAGAAGGATCTGGCCCTACCTCGACCTAAGAGATAGGGGAGCCCCAGCAACTCCCTTGAACTTCCGATGCGGGATCACCCGCTCTTGCTTCAAGAGATGGAGAGGCATCCAGGATTGCAATGGCAACAGGAAGATTGTTGACACCTGCTTGGGGAGATCGTGAAGAAATCGGGGATGCGATGGTCACATGGTGCTCCAACCTTACGTACCTTCGAGGAGCTGGTGGTGGAGGGCTTCTGCACCTAAAGGGAATGCCTTGGCTGGCCCTAGGATTGTCTCGTCTCTATCGCTTGTGGGGATGCCTCTGTTCATGCTATGATCGTCTCGCATCCTTGCATTCCTACCTGCCTGCATCTTCCCGCTTTGACTTCTCCATGCCCTTAACCATCTCTGCAATTTGAGCAATCCAAGGTTAGTATTGATCTAATGATTCGAACAAGAACATGCTAGGAGCAGGAGTTTAGATCCATATGCACCTTGAGGGTTAACTGGACTGATTCCAACATCGTATAATGTTTGCTCCGAAAGGAGCTCTTTTATGTCCAGCACCTAAAAATTGCATAGGGCCTGGAACTGCATCTGGCACTGATCTAAACCTAGTGCCCTAAGGGCCGATTTCTGGGGCTCGCCCCAGTCAATGAAGCCCCAAGCCTCGCTGGAACTTTTGAAGACAAAGAAGTGCTCCTTCCTCCGTGGATGGTGGAAGGAGTGCTTGTGATTAGCCAGTGAACACCTTTTCGAGATGAGGCATACCACCACAAGGTGTGCTTAGGATTCTTCTTAAAAGTGTAAAAGAAACGAAAAAGGGAAATGCTAAGGAGTAACCCTGGCCAAAAAGTTAATTGTGATAAAACCGTCGATGTGCGCCTTGAATTTGGAGAAAATGAGCATGGCAACACATCAAAAAATTTAAGAAGGGTAATGAAGAAGGGATAGAGGGGAAGCTTTGACCTGATCTTGAAGCTCTCCTCATAGAGGCTCAATCGGCTTGGAGGTGGCCGGCAAGCCCAATCCTGTGACCCTGGCACTTCCAGTTGGAACTCTGAGGGATTGGGAACTTGTTATGGAGTTTAACCAGATTCGTCTTCGTGATTTTCGACTGGATGTTTGTTGGGTCGAAGTCCCCCTCTTCCTTTGGGTCAACCGTTGCTAAGGCTCGAGTCTCCTCGAAGGAGCTCATTTTCAAAATTGACAAAGCAAAGAAAGGTTGAGAGTTTGCAGGAACGAGAGAAGACTAGGGAAGCAGGAAACTTGGAGTTTGCAGCAAGAAGGTGACAGGAAAACCTTGAGAAACTAGTATGGATCCATCAGAGGGATTTAAATAAAGCCAAACACCAGTGCCGCATATTCTCCCAGGAAAATCAATGCACGGATAGTGAAAAGGCGAAGCTCGGCAAATAGCAGCCGAATAGGCAACACATGGCACATCCTTGCTAGGCACGACTTCACTGCAAATCTGGCGGTTATTTGCAATGGCAGGCGGATCATGTTCCATATGGAAATCGAGGTGACACTACCTTTCAATACATAGGAACAATTTGAATCCCAATCAATACGGCCCTAGATTAGATTTCGGCACGGTGAGCCTCGGATCGGATCCCAATCCAAAATAAGCTTGCCTCCTAGTTCAGAGTATGGGTCGGAATTGGGCCATTCACACAGGGTGTGGTTAGACTCGGCCTCTCCGTCCATCATCTACGCAACTGGACTCGAGACATGGGTCGAGATGACCTTCCCGCAAATTAGGTAGGCCTAAGCTCATGCAGGTCAAGATTAAGGGTCGGAATGACTTCTATAACATCTAAATTCAGACTGAAAGATAAAGTTTTTAATTTCTGCATCCTATACTGCACCTCAAGTTATAGTTTGGAATGGCCCATATTTAAGTTTTGAACAAAGACTTAACGGCATAGGAGTTGATAAGCGCTGCAAACAGAGCTATTTTTGGCCTGATATTAGTCGGAGGTTAATTATTAAAGTATGGTGAAGTTCAAAATTCAAGCATACGGAAACACATGGATTAGAACTTGAAATTTTGAGGAATTCTTACTTTCATTAAGCTCAAAATGTAATTACAGAAGGGAAGTAGTTACATTCTAAAAGGAAGAAAAAGAGAAAATATATATGAAGAAGAAACAAAAACTAGAAGCGGGGAATTCATTCAAGTCCTAGGGTCAGTGGCTGCTCACCTCCCCACCTTCGGCCTTTGTTTGAAGGGTTGACTCTTGGAGGCTCGGCATCGGGCGTAAAAAGGTGAGCCGGGACCATTGACTTGCACTGATCAAAGCCCGTGAAGAAACCTTTCCAGCAAGCCCTGGAAATGATCTCAGCCTCGACCTTCTCTAGCCTTTCAGCCCTTTACCTGGTGGAGTCCGCCAGCTGCTCCTGGTCAGCAAGTTGGTGGCGGAGAGGACTTATTCTCTTCCTCACTCTTCAATGCCTCCTCGTCATGCTTGGCCTTTGAATCGAACAACCGGAGCCTCCAATGTAGCATGGATATCTCAGCTACCAACTGGCCCCCAGTGGTAGCCGAACTAGTTCCCCGACCTTTCTTCCTTTCATCTTCCAGATCTGCCCTCAGGTGCCTCGCTTCCTCCTAAGTGTCTATGCACTCCTTTTCAACCTCGGTGACTCACTGCTTGAGCTCTTCTACTTGGGCTTCTTTCTTGGTTAATGTCTCATCTCTGCGGTCGACCTTCTCCTGAGTCTCTTGGAGTGCTTTGCAGCCATCCACCTCCGTCAACTGGGCAATATCAGCTTTTTCTTGTTCTAACTTGTACTCCAACTAGTCTACCATTTTTCCGCTCTGAGGAGGCTAGGCTTGCAAAATGGGCCAGATGATGACCGTGCTACACGAGACCCAGGTAAAATAAAAGTCAATATGCAAGTTGGACAAATGTGATAGAAGATAGATAAAAAGTGGAAGCCACTCAAAAGCGTTGGAAGTTTGGAGCATCTGCCCCAGCAGCTGCCCTTCCACGGGTGGTAGAAGACCTCGTAGCCTTTGTGCAGCATTGTTAGGCCCTGCTGGCATCGCCTTGGAAGCTCGGACTACGGTCCCTTTTGCATGGGCTTTAGTCTCCTTCGCTCCGAGTGCATGAGCTTTGGCTCCTTTTGCATGGGCTTCAACTTTCTTTGCTTCGAGTGCACATGGCTCACTTGCCAACAGGCCAAATGCTTTGCCAATCAACCCAACCTGCTGGTTTGCTAAAGATAACTTCACCGTGTTGCACGTCTCGACATATGGATTGGAAGCTAATGCATTGTCCACACCTGGCACTCCATATGGCAAAAGTGTAACATCACCCACCTCTGTCGAAACCCCCTCTGGCGGTACCACTACCTCCACGAAGGCTTCATCTGGTGGTGTGGAAATGGCCACAACCTCCATGGGGATTGTTTCGGGACTTCCACCACCCAGCGATGATGAAATGGGATGGTCGGCATTGCGACGTCCTCCATCAGAGTCGCAGCCATGGGCGAAATGGCAGGAACTTTGACCGGTGCTAGGGGTGATGCTATCGAGGGAGCAATTGCTGGCACAACCGTCTTGGCCCGGTCCCTTCAGAGTGCCCTTTAAAGCACCACAAAGCTTGGATTCATCTTGCCACAGGGAAGGCGTTGGGGGAAATCATGCCAAAGTAATTTTCAAGCAAGCTCTAAAAGTGGGGAGCAGATTTAAATAATGGAGGATGAAGACAGGGAGGCGCTTTGTTTACAGGGAAATTTCCAAAATGCCCTTCAATAGCAATGAAGGGACACGAATCACACGATTGCTTCGATTCCCACAATGCCCAGTGATCGATGATGAATGGGCATCGTCAGCATTAAAAGTAGTTGGTAACTTCCAAAGCTTTAGACATCCGAGGCATATCTTTAGTATTACTCCCTTAGTCCAATCCAATTCGACTTGCACTAGGGAGTAAGGGGCAAGTATCACGTGGGTAGTTCAAATACCTTGGATAAGGTTTAGGATATCTCGGATACCTCGGATATAAGTTGGTATAGATTCAGAACCCAACTCTAGAGATGATCACCTCGTCCGTCGACTCATCTGGCAAATGAGCCTCCCCCTGAGGTACTTCCACCAACTAGGGGCAATGCTCCGGTCCATCGACCCATCTGCGGACCTATCGACTAAGCTATGTCAGGTGCTAAGGCATGTTGTGCAGGGCTATCACCAAATGCGGCCCATTGGTGTGCCCCTCACATGATTGACCCTTGTGACTTCGAATGGCCTGTCGCCTAGATCACGAGAATAATTGTTCACACCAACAATAATGCCAAAAGTAATAGCCCTCACGATACGCGGGAGTAGATTGTGGCTGTAAATACCAAAAGAAATGGCATGATCATGGCCCGGCATCTCCGAAGTTACCTGCTCTGGTTCGGCCCTCTCCTATAAATACCAAAGGTCCCGAGGACCTTCGGTAAGTAATTCTTTCGTACGCTCATTATTTCTCTTCTATTCCTAAATCATTGACTTGAGCATCGGAGTGTGCGTTGGGATCCCTCCCGGCTCTATACCTTCTTGGAAGGTCATTTTAGTAGAAACTCTAGCCAATGCGTGCCTCTTCTCTAACCTTAAGCCATTATTTACTACAACAAATTTGGGAAGTAAGTGAGCAAAGTTTGCAACGATGTCGTCCAAGAAAGCGACATCAAGGAATGCTAGAGACCATTCGAACACCAGGGCTCCCACTCCAACTTCATCGACGAAGCCATTGGTGCCGCCACCCCCATCCATGTGGGGTTAACTCCGAACCAGTTTAACGATTTGGTCCACTTGGTTCATAACTCAGTGGACACAGTCCGAGGGATGCTATAGAACCCCGCTGCTTGGCAGGAGGCACTGCCTGCCCCATAGCAGCAGTTGCATGTCCCTTCGCTGTAGTAGCAGTTGCCTACTCCATAACAGCAACCGCCTCCCATGGCCTAACCTTGTTGCACGCCTCCTGTGGCGTCTCATGTTTCACCATCAGAACTAGAGCTGGAGAGATGGACAAGGCAGAGCAGCCATGGAGTCCAGCTCGGGAATGGAGACGGTCGCCAACCCCCCTTTAAAAGGGACTCCACCCCTAGGAGATCTCCGCTGGAACAGTCTGTGGCCGATAATGCCAAAGACGTTAAGATGGAGCAGCGACTATAAAAAATGAACCAGTGGATTGAGGCATTGCGGAATCAAGCCTTAATCCAAGATGAAAGGCCTGGCCTCAACATACTCCACCCTTCACCATTAGGATAATGTAATCATTCTTGTAAACTTTAAGATCCCCCACCTGGAGTCCTATAATGGGTCGGGGGACCTGCTAGACCACTTGGAGAGTTTTTCAAACTCTCATGTTGCTTCGTTAAGCCTCCGATGCAGTTCTTTGATGGGCCTTTCCCTCAACTCTTGGGGGACAGCGAGGCGTTGGTATGCTAGCCTGAAGCTCGGCTCAGTCGACTTCTTCAGAGAATTAAGCCAATTGTTCACCTCCCATTTTGTCAATGGTCAGAGGCATCACCAATGTTGAACTACTTGATGACCATTCGGTAAGGGGAAAGGGAATCCTCCCTCCATTCATACCTTAGTTGTTTCAATGCGGTTACTTTAGAGCTACGCAATCTGGACCAATCCATGGCCATGACGGTCTTGAAGAGCGGATTTAGAAGAGCGCCTTCCTCTTCTCCTTGAAGAAGAAGAGCTTGAAGAGCTTCGCCAACATGTTGACTTGGATGGAGAAATATGCCAATGTGGAGGGCTACGATGCACATCTGGCCCTCACTAAGGCAAAAGCTGAGCATAAACCTGGGGGCTTTGAACAGGCCATTGCTAACCAAGGCAACTGAAAGAACTGGTGGTCTCGTAGCCCTCCGCCTTGCCATCGATCCAGGTCCCCACAGAGGAATCGGTAGAATCGCTCTCCACCCGAGAGGTGCAAGCTTTCCCTCTAGGCGTTACACTAACTACACATCTCTAAATGCACCTCTAGGGCATATATTGATGGAGGTCTGAGAGTGGCTGCCCCTGGTCAAAAGGATTTGAGCTTGGCCTAAACGACATGACATGCAGAAATATTGCCATTATCAATCATTGTGATCGAGGCCGTGACACGGAGAGTGTGTTCAGTTGTAGGATGAGATTGAATGCTTCATAGGCAAGGAGGGCTCACCTAGTTCGTCTGTAGGATGGCTCCACCACGGTGTCCACCGCTAAGGCCTCGATAATGACCACCGCTTCCATTGCCGCAACTGCGTTAGGCCCCCGAACAGCCTTCCTAGCAGGAGAATAGAGAATGGAGCTCGCCTGAACCAAATGTACAAATGATCCATGTGTACATGTTCGACAAGGTTAGTTAGGAACCAGCAGAAGCATCTAGGGTGACAAAAATGCAGCTAGATTGTGGTACGGCAATGCTACAGTGCTTGGCTCGAAGCCAAAGATCAATTCGAGCCTTTTCCCATAGAGTTGGACACCAGAGAAAATATCTGTGGAGTGAGGCGAGTTGTCAGGCACGCTATTGAAGATCCCCTTATTGAAAAAGGACCCTATTTGAACAAACCGGATCAGCTCGGACCTGGACGAGATAATTTAAGCTAACTGCTTTCTTGCAGGAGAATGCCGCTGTGTTCGCCTGGATTGCTAGGGACATGCCTGGGATAGATATGAAAGTAATGGTGCATTGACTAAATATCGATCTAACCTATTGTCGGATAAAAAGAAGAAACCGAGCTTCATCCTGGAGCATCAAAAGGCCATCATTGAAGAGACTGACAAGAGATGCCTTTCAACCTTGTCTTTGGTGCCGAAGCTGTGATTTCGGTGGAGCTTGGTCTACCCACGCTGTGTATAGAGCAATATGACGAAGCTAAGAATCGTGCCTGTCTCCTCAACCTAGACCTCTTGGATGAGATGAGAGACAGCCCGTCTTCGGAAGGTGGCCTACCGGCAGTGAGTGGCATGCTACAACTCTTGCATGAGGCCCAAGGCATTCCGCCTAAGCGACTTGGTTCTCAGGCAAGTGGAGGTGTCTCAGCCGGGAGAATGCGGCAAACTCTTCCGAATTGGGAAGGCCCTTACAAGGTGGTTGAGGCTCTGCCAGGCGGAGCTTACTATCTCGCTGGGCTGGACGGTGCCCGATTTACGTGAATATGGAATGCAAGTAACCTAAGGATGTATTACCAATAATGTAAGACTTCATTTCAATTATTAAAGTTCATTTTTGGTGCAATCTTGTCTTTCACTTTGTAGGAATGCATCCGTTCGACTCTAAGTCCGGTGACCAAAGTCGGGAAACTTATGAAGTCCTGCACTCCAAAGTCGGGAAACTTACGAAGTCCCGCACTCCAAAGCCGGGAAACTTACGAAGCCCCGCACTCTAAAGCTGGAGAACTTACGAAGCCCCGCACTCAAAGTCGGGAAACTTACGAAGCCCCGCATTCAACCGCCTTGCTCACAGTTCGGAGATATAAGCTGGGAAACTCTTGAAATCCCACTATCTCCTGCTTGACTCACAACATGGCCAATCAAATTAAGAAGTTCTGGAAGCCCCGCATTCAGCCGCCTTGCTCACAGTTCGGAGATGTCAGTTGGAAAACTCTTGAAATCTCACCATCTATCGCTTGACTCACAGCATGGCCAATCAAATTAAGAAGTTCCAGAAGTTCCACGTTCAGCTGTCTTGCTCACAGTCTGGAGATATCAGCTAGGAAACTCTTGAAGTCCCACCATCTATCGCTTGACTCACAGCTTGGCACAGCAAACCGGGAGACCCCAGCATCCGGTCGCCTCGCTCACAGTCGGAGATATCAGTTGGGAAATTCCTGGAATCCCACCATCTGCCGCTTGACTCATAGCTTGGCAAATCAAGGAGCTCTTGAAGTCATGCACTCGAGCATGCTTGACTTCAAGACCAGAAAAGTAGGACGAAGTGTTCTCCGAAACCTTCGTGCCAATCCTAAGATTTCAGAATCAACCTGTAGTAACTAAGGCCTGGGAGAGGCGCACGTCTATAGCGACCCTAAAGTCTACTTCCTTACCATGCAAAAGGATAAAGGAATTGGGGAAGAAAGATAAGTCCAGGCTAAGAACACTAGCCAGGCTGGGCTATTCCTTCGTTACAAAGATAAGTCCCTCGTAAACTCTGGAGGATCCTTTGAAAGTATCTCAAGGCAAAAAAAAAAAAAAAGGGAGAAAAAGAGCAAATGAGACAACAGTTGGAAAGGAAAAGGTATTTTCATTAATTAATTCCTTTACATCCTATGAAGGCTCTCGACAAGCCGGGAAGCCTCTCAAAATCTAAGTTATAAAACAAAGGAAAAAAGGTTTAAGTCTCGCTTGCCGTCTCCTTTCCTGGTCGATAAGCAACTCTTTCCGATGACGGTGGCGGGTCCTGGACGGCAGTGGCCCCGGCTTCGACCACGACTGCCTTCGGCTCCATCCCCGCGGCGGGCGTCCTTGGTCGCACCGGGAAGGGCAGTGCGGGGAGAATGTCTTCCAACCCTTTTGGCCTAAGGACCGCCGGATGACCTTGCCACGGAAATCGTTAAACCCCTGGTGGTAGGAGTTCAACACTGCCTCAGCGACCTCATCCTTGAAGGCTTCGGATGCCTTGAACTTGGGGACGGCCTCAGCGGCTTCCTTCTTGGCAATCTCCATCAGCACGACGCCGTCGTGGCCATCTCCAAGGCAGTTGTGGTCTGGCCGCCTTTTCGTCGAGCTGCACCTGAAGGCTCTGCACTCTCCCCTCCAGTGGGCCACCTCCGCTGCGGAGGCAGCTAACTTCTCGGCCTTGAGGAGGCTCTCCCCCTTCTCTTCCTTCAGGGCCATCTCGAGCTCGACGGATTTCTTCTCCAGGCCGATCACCCTCGCCTTGGTGTTGGCCAGCTGGTCCTGGAGGACCTTCGTTTGGCCCTTCAGTTCTTGAACCTGGGCAGCCTAGGCCCGGCCTCGTCCCTCTCCTTCCGGAGGCAGGACTTCCTCTTCATCAGCCCCAGCAGGAGTCCTTGAGGAGCTGAACATTGAGGGTCACCTGCATGAAGAACGACCGTCAGTGCCTTTGCAGATAAAAGAAAGAAAGTGAAGTAGCTAAGAAGGTGACTTACCGAAAGAGCTGGGGGAACATCCCGGTAAAAACGTCAACCACTGGATGGTTGACCCTCTCCTGGCGGTCCAGAGTGGTTAGGCAAGGGTGGTCAGCACATCCTCGGCCAGCCTTTCCATCCTTTGTCAGCCTGGCATCTCGGGGCATGACAATGGATATTTTCTTCGACCCCGCCCTTGGTGTCTCGGACAGATCCAAGGGCTTTGGGTAGTGGCTGGCGGGGACCCGGCGGCGGCAGATGGGTCTGCAGTAGATCCGTCCCCGGTCGATGGTGCTGGGCTTCTTGCGGCGGTGTCTCTCGCTACCCTCTCCACCTCCGGCTGTGGTGGAGCTTCTTTCTTGCAGGGGCCGTCGGAGGTGCTGGCACGGCCCGCTCTGCATGTCAAGCCTCGGAGCTCGCGGGCTAGAGGACGGAACGCCGGCCCAGGCACGGCCGGCGCAGCGAGAGGCCCCCTCCTAGCGGACTCATCGACGGGCCTTCTCCCAGCTCCCAGGTTTTCTTCGCAGGTTCCCCTTCGGGCCTGCGGAGGCAGCCCTCTTCCTGGACATACTCTGGAGCTCGTCTAGTGAGAACCTCATTTATATGAAATGCAAAAAAGACTAGTTAGTCATTTATTAAAAGCAGACATCAAACTCAGAAGAATAGAAGAAGCCTCGTATCAAGCCTTATCCTGAGGTGGGGCCTAGCTGACTAGCATCGACAAGGTTTTGCTCAGTCATCAGATCCTGAAGGGCTGGAACCTCGGAAGTGACGAGCCGGTCGAATATCTCTTTATCGGCCGGCTCGACTGCAGATTATCAGTTGGGGGAGCGGTCTGGGTCATTCGAGACCCAGTCCACCCCCTCAACCGAGGCAAAGAGAAACCTAATCTTCCATCCCTTGATGGAGGAAGGCAGGTCAAGCTTGAGGGTCCCCGGGCGAGGGGCCACAAACCACCAACCCTTATCAGATGGGTGATGCTTTAGGGTGAACAAGGCCATGAAGAGGGAGAAACGGGCAACAATCTCGTGAAAGTGGCAGAGAATAATGAAACAGAAGATAGTTCGAACAGCATTGGGAGTAAGCTGGGCCGGGACCAAGCGATAATTGCTTAGAAAAGAGATGAAGAATGGATGGAAGGGAAGGCGAAGACCCCTGAAGAAGTCTTCATATAGGGCGATTCGGCCCGGGCCACTGGAAGTAACCTGTTCCTCTAGTCTTGGAACAGAAAGCCGAATGGAGTCAGGGATCCCAAACACTCTCCGGACGCGGAGGAGGTCTCCACCGATCATCATCGAAGCAATGCCGGAGGGACCGCCAGACTCTCGAATGGGAGCAGAAGAGGGAGGAGGACTCGGCTCCCCAACGGGAATAGGAGGAGCCGCAGGGCGTCCAATGACAATCCCCGGCTGCGGGGACCCCTGCGGACTATAAAAGGAACTTCCTCCTCACTATCCAAGGAAGGAGGCCTCGGTGGAGATGGCCCCACCTCACTGGAAAAATCCGTGCGACGATGCTCACCACTGAAGGAACTCATGGTGAGTGAAGAAGATAAAGCAGAGAAGGAAACTTAGAGACCTAATAAGGACTCTCCTTCAGCATAGCCCGAAGGAGAAGAACAGAAGCAGAGGAAAGGAGAAGTTTGACATGCTAAAAACTTTGAACTCTGAAGTAAGGAGAGACTGGGGAGAAGATGAGCACTGCAGTCTTCTATGCTCGAAACATCCTTAAAGGGTAAGGGGCAGGAGGGCAAGTCCATTTCAAGTGCCTGTAAAGTCCCGTCGCCTCGTACGAATCGAAGACGTGCTCCTCATCTCTCTGGCCAACCAAAGCTCGCCACGTGTTGGGATTCGTTGAGGATGACGCTTTGATTCGAAGGCGCTCGCATCGATTCTGGTGCAATAATTATGATGTCCTTAAAGGAAGGCTGACGTGGTGCTGCTCCGTTAGGGCGGATGCACGATCTCCAGAGCGCCGGCGCTTGAGGCATCAATGGTGTAGAAAATGCGTCCCTTCATATTAGTGCGATCATTACTCATCGTCCCGAGCGCTGCTTCGTTTTTCGAGCTCGAGAGGGGGCATCTGATGTAGCATTATCGCTGACGTGGAGCCCATGATGGCAATAGCTGGCAGCCGCGCCGGTGGAAAGTGCCACCTAGATACGGTGCCCGAATTGAAGACCCAGAGACGTGTCCTCTGTCCGAGGTCAGCTTACAACCGAGGTTATGCTTATAGGGTGAGCCCTCAACCTGAGATCAGCTCCCGATCGGGGTCGTGATCATGCATGCCAAGGCGAGCCCTTCATCTGAGGTCAGCTCCCAGCCGGGATCGTGCTGATAGGGCGAGCCCCGCATTTGAGGTCAGCTCCCGGTCGGGGTCGTGCTCATGCATGCTAAGGCGAGCCCTCCATCCGAGGTCAGCTCCCAGTCGGGTCGTGCTCTTAGGGCGAGTTCTCTGTCTGAGGTCAGCTCCTGATCGGGGTCGTGCTTATGCGTCCAAGACGAGCCTCCGTCCGAGGTCAGTTCCCAGCCGGGATCGTGCTCATAGGGTGAGCCCTTAGTCTAAGGTTAGCTCCTGGTCGGGGTCATGCTCATGCATGCCAAGGTGAGCCCTTCGTCTGAGGTCAGCTCCCAGCCTGGATCGTGCTCATAGGGCGAGTCCTTTGTTTGAGGTCAGCTCCCGACCAGGGTCGTGCTCATGCATGCCAAGGCGAGCCCTCCGTCCAAGGTTAGCTCCTAGCCGGGGTCATGCTCATAAGGCGAGCTCTCTATCTGAGGTCAGCTCCCTGTCGGGGTCGTGCTCATGCATGCCAAGGCAGCCCCTGCATCCGTGGTCGGGCACCTAGCCGAAGTCATGCCCATGCCCTTCGAAAGCGGGCCCCGCATTCAGGGTCAAGCGCTCGGTCGAGGTCGTGCTCCCGCTTCCGGAATCAAGCACTCCGAATCGAGCTCTCCCCTCTCCTCCTGCCGAGTTCGAGTTCCCGCCAGTGGCAGGAAGAGAGAGGACCATCAGAGGTACAGACTGTGACATGGAAGCTTCCATGCTCCAGCTACCTGTGACCTCCTAGAAGTGGTGCATGCCTTGCCAAAAAATTCAAATCCTGCAATGCGCCACCCGCATGACCTACGCAATGCATGCCCCGCCGGGCATCATACCATGTGACGCACCATTATGTCAACAACCGTGCAACCGAGGACACTGATCCTCGCGACACGGAACCTGAACTTCCTCCATGAAGAGTATTCCATTAAGGCCACAGGCCCTGTGACACACCAATGGTCTCTCCCGAAAGGGAAATGCTCCATCATGGCTCGGGGCTCAGCGGCACGGTGCCCGCCCCTTCCATGAAAAATCGCACCACCAGAGGGACAAGATCTATACTACACTGGCGATCACCTCCAAATAGAAGGATTCCTCCAGAGGATCGGTCCGACAGGGAGAGGTTGCAGACAAGGAAAAATCCCTCCAGAAAGGGAAGCAAGGAAAGGGACATCTCAATGAAGCCCTAGGCTTGGTCTGGGCCACTCCTACTCATATAAAAATAGAAGAAAGGACCCTCGAGAGGGGAGAGAGGCAACTGGTAAGACTCAGAGAGCAAGCGAGCAAGGAACCAGTCGAGAGAACCTCCCAGCTCTCTGATCTCTACTTGACCCTGTCTTTCCATTTCAAATTCCATTTTTCATCCTCTACACGGAGAGTCTCCAAGCTCTTTGTCATAGAGATTCTTTCTCTTTGATCGTCCCGAACTGACTTGACTGTTGGAATGTCCTTGCCGAAATCCCCGGCCCGGGTCTTCTCTTTTTTGCAGGCTGCGCCGGGAGAGGACCGAGCGCCCAACGGGAGCCCGATGAGTCCGCGCTATGTCAGAGTTACAGGCCATGGCGATCTCGGCGGCAACACTCGGGGCAAGTCCAAAATATACGCATTCGGTCGAATTTTCTTTATAATTATAAAAGAACCTACTTCTCAAGCGTGCAATTTCTTTATGGTCCCTAGTAGGAACTGTTTAGGTCATCCTAATCATGATTGTCTCCTTCCGCAAATTCGTTGACTTATGCATATATACCATTTGCTTATATGTTACATTGCTTGCATTAATTCTTTTACTAATCTCGTTATGCAGAGTTAACATGCTGGGCAAATGACTTAGTAGATCCTGCCACTAGCATGCATGGGCAAAGGAATAAGGTCAATGGTTTTCTAGGTTGATAACCATAATCAAGGATCGCTGAACCGATATCAAGATCCATATCGATTGTTGACCGGTATGGTATGATATGGTATCGTACTGTACTATATTAGGCCATATACCGGATCTCGTGAAATTGAGAAAAATCTTCTCTTCTGTGGCTATATTGTTTGACCCGAATCGGGTGAAATGTACTGTATGATACGGTGTGTACTGGTCGGGTACTGGGCTTTTTGAATGGTTTGGGATTTTGGACTGTTTTTTTACACCGAACCATACTGGTGGTTCTTGGCCGGTGCGGTTTGGTACGTTTCGAACTGGATGGTTCAGGATGATTTTGAAAATCTTGCCATGAACTACCTCAAATGGACTCATACCTATGGACCTATTTATCGAGCTATTATATGCAAATTCGGCTCGGGATAATAAAAGATCCCAATTTCTAGCATGCTCTTTAGTTAGACAGTGTAATAGGTTCCCAAGGCATCTATTTACTATAATTTGGCTGTCTGTTTGTCAATGGTAAGTAGAGGAGAACTTAAGTTTTGTACCTAACATGTGCCAAAGGGTTTTTCAAAAATAGCTCATAAATCTAACATCCTATCTGACACTATAGTTTTGGGAAGTCCGTGTAGCTTGATAATTTCATCAAGGAATATCCTAACAACTCTAGATGCTTTGGATGTTTGGGAATAAGGAATAAAATAGGCCATTTTAGAGAACCGGTCTATTACCACTAAAACTAAATCGTATCTACCTTGGCAAAACTAAGACAAAGTCCATGCTAACGTTCTGCTAGGGACAGTCAGGAATGGGAAGTGGTGTGTATGGGCCAGTATTCTGTTTCGGATGCTTGGATACAAGTTCTACATTGAGCAATTATCGTAGCTATTTCTTGTTTTAAGCTAGGCTAGAAGAATTGTTATCTATAGATTCAATGGTTTAAGCCATTGCTTATTTCTTGCTGGTTTCAATTTATAGAGTTTCTTTTTTGTGTTCCATCCTGTGGATTCCAGAGGATTACTGTATGAGTACTGCTGGTTGGTGTTGTGTGAAGCCTATGGGTTTCTGGCACTTATTATGTGCTATAGATCTTGAATATAACAACTTCTGTTAGCCTGATATAAAGTTGAATTTGGGTTTTTGCATTTCCCATGTAATGGTCCTTGGTAAATATGATTCACGTAGATAATATCTTGCTTCTGTTTCCATCTCTTCAAAACTGATAAGAAGTTTAGCTTATGGATTCATGGATACTGTGCTTACCTTGTATAACTTGCTATGTCAGAATATTTGGTTTCGTTTGTTCTTATTATCAGTGATGGTTCTAAGAAGTCAGAAGTCTGATCCATAGCTTATGTTGATCTGATCCATATTTTACTAGATCCCATATCTTCCTCTATATATCTGCTCCGACTTTTGGCTATTTACCTGTTCCATTATTGTTTGGATGGTTTTAGTAATTATTGCTTGCTTACAGGTTTCCATCCTTTATATATTTATAGTTTTTTGCCAATGATATGAGAGACCGAATAATAAATATAAAAATATGGTTGGAAACTGAGGTGGAATATACATGGCATGTAATTGGCTGGATTGTGCAATGCATTATTATCGTGTGAGGGTCATTAATTTAGTGTTGCAGGGCCTAGTTATTCATGTTTGTAATATTTCAAAACTTTACTCATTTAATATACGTTGGATCTTCTTCAATGAAGGTTTTCATCTGGCTATCTCTGTTTTGTTGATATTGGGTAACCTCTGATATAATACATTAAAATTCTTGGGTTTTATCATCTTGGCGGTGTAAATTGATATATGTAGGATATTGATCGATATGGGAACAAGATATTCGCCAATATATCCTAATCACCTTTTTTAATTACCTCTTTACAGAGAGAGTTTGATTAGTAAATCCCAAAATCAATGCCTAAATGTACTTGCTAATCTATCATTTACCATAATGACTGATATATTGATGTGTCAATTCCAATATATTGGCCGAGATGTCGGTCCTTCTCAAAATTTTTCATCTTTCATGTTGGCCAAGAGTAACTGTGATCCTTGTCCATCTCAATCTTGACATGGCAAAATGACTAATATGTCAACTTTTTAAAATCTTGTCTTGAACATGAGTATTCATTCTATTTTTTTATCAGATTTATGACAAGGTACTGTATGTAAATGCTTTTGATGTATCTAAATTTGTTGTTTGTGATGTTTTTGTCATGATTGCCTATTTGATTTCAACAAATTGCTTCTATCTTGATGACAGTACTCAAGTGATGACTTTTGTGATTTGCATGCACACTAAAATTATTCTCCAAATTATCAAAATATTCTTAGAATTATTCTCATCCTTGATTTTTCTCTTGAGAGACTAATTCTCCAAATTATTTGCCATAAACTACTAATAAATCCAGAGTTATTCAATTATTTTCAAATTCTACTTGGATTCTAGGATTTATTCATGACCTATTCACAACTGAGAAATCTTTGTGTTACAATTTATTGACACCCTATATTTTTGTTGGTTGTGGTGCTTTGTGCTACCACCATTTGTTATTTTTGCGTTTCCTATATCTATTTTGAGTAAATAAGGAACAATATTTTAAAAAGGCCTATTTAGTTTTCTTATTCTATTTAGTTTTTTAGTTCTTTGAACTCTTTCTGAATTTTTGATGAACTTGCCAGATTTTTTTCCAAATTTCGATGTCTTACCCTAGCAGAATTATTCCTGGACACCGAACTTGTCTGTCTGCACCAACTGGTTCAGACAGCATAGTCTTGCTGATTACAATCAGAATCCATCAAAGTTATTGATACACTAGACCTCCAATGCCCACTTCGTCTTTGCTAGGAGATAATGCAAGATTTCTATGTAATTCGTCTTCTGTTTTTAGTAGCTTGGTTTACAATGTGCTTTAATGGAATTTGTCTAATAGTCCTTAAGTTTATATAGTTTTAATTAACTTCATTCCTTTAGATGGAAATTTGAGTGCTGATTGCACTTAGTTTAAGTTAGGGTCCATATCAACTCTATGGTTTTTATGCAAATGATAACTCAAACATGATTGGAAAACAATTGTTTGAATACCATTTACTTGTTTTTTCCTTTTTCCAAGTCTAATGCTTGCTGATGGTGTGACCATCCTCTTTGGCCTCCCAATTCTGTTACATTTACTGCACCATTTTACTTTAGGTTATTTGATTTTGTTTCTTTTAGTTTTTGGCTTAAGGGCCATAGCTAGCTGAATTGAGGTTGGCCTTTGGTGCAATGGTAAGGTTGCCCCATTATGATTTAGTTGTCATGGGTTCAAAATATGTAAACAACCTCTTTGGATGTGGGGTAAGGTTGCGTGCATACATTTGAGCCTTCCTAGAGCACATACTGGTGGGAGCCTCATGCATTAAGCCACATTTTTTTGGCCATAAACTAGATGAAGCTAGTTGACATCCTGCAGTGTTGTTTTACAATTTTTTTGCCTTTTTCCATTTCTGTTTTAGTTATTAGTGAGTCCACGTGTTTTTTAGCCACAAGAACGTTCATCTTTTTTTGTTCTCAATGATTTGAATCAAGATTTGCCAACCTGGAATTGGACTCTATACCGATTCGCCGGCAATATGGGTTGGTATGCCTCTTGTACTGAGCCATGCTAGGTTCGAATTGACACGGAAATGAATATGGAGGAGAGGGAGAACCGGAGAGGAAAAGAGAAAAAGGGGGAGAGAGGAAGGGAAGGAAAGGAAGGCTGGCGGAGATGGTTGTAGCCATCGGAGGGCATCAAGGCTCTGCCCTCCTCCGTAAGAGAAGAATAGAGGAATGGAGGGGAACGGACAGCTGTGAGACCATAGGAGGGCTGCTAGGGCTCACCATGGAGTCAATTTTCACCATTCAGGGTCTTGGCAGGCCATCGGTAGCCTCCTTGCTGCCTTCCCCTCGGTCCATTCCTCTCCCACTTCCTCTCTCTATTCTTTTTGGTGGAGGAAGGCGGAGCCTTGGAGGGCCTTCCCTGGCCTTTCCCTCTCCTTCGCTCCCCCTTTCTCTCTTTTCCTCTCTTTCATTCTCCCTTACTCTGTTTTCGCCAGTGTTCCGAATTGAATGCCTGAACTGCAGTGGTAGGCTGCTGGTACGATTCGGCATTCCATGATTTGAATGTTAATACAAAAGCTTGATCATGATGATACATTATTTGCTGTTTACCAAAAGAAAGGAAAAGTGCAAACACCTGTATAGTTTTTTTTTGTCATCATTTCACCCAATTTTATAAATTTAACTTTTTATTTGTTGCTTGACTGGGGGTTTTAGTGATTTATTTTGTTTACTTAAATATTTTATTGCTCATTCATTTATATTTATCTACTTTAGTTCTTGGAGTATTTTGCAAAATATGATCCTTTTCATTTCCTATAGGATTTAGTTAATCATTTTCTCCCTTCACCCCTCCAATCAGAAGAAGGGTAGATAATGAAAAGAACATGGAAAGGGAAGACAGCTAAATGTACGCTAGGAAGTTTGGCTTTGATATTTTGCTGATGCAGAAGTGCTTAGTGGTTTTCAAGAGCTTAGTGGTTTTCAAGAGCTTAGCTGGACTTTAAACTAAGGGAACCTACAGATTAAGCCAACTTGCTGACTTACTATATGGTGGGAACCTACAGAATAAGTCAACGTGCTGACTTAATATATGGTGATAGTTAAATAGGGGAAAGACCCGGGAAAGACACGGTATATATAACTTTTTCCGGTTTGTATGAAAAGATAATGGAACTAGATGAAGATCTCATAAGGTTGCTGGTCTGAAAAGTGATGTCTATATCAAGCTGCAATTTGAACTCAAGTTACATAACTCATTTAGAGGCATTAACAATTTGATGTTCAGACAATTCTAGCGAGTCCAGGATTAGATCTAGGGTTGAACTGAAAGCAAAATGGTTCATAGAGTCGAGGTAGGTTTTAAAAAGTCTTAGGATTGATATTCAAAATTAAATATGACCGATCTGCATAGGTTCCTCAGGGACCTGGAATATGAATTACAACAACAAATAATAGATAATCAAAGACTGCAAGTAGAGATAATAAGTAGAAGTTCTAAGAGAAGAAAGGATGGAAAGAAAGTGGAAAGGCAGTTAGGTCATCTGGACTGGTTTCAGTTCTTTTGTCTGATCAATTATAATTATGTCCTCCTTTTAAGCTTTTCCATGACACTATTTAGCATGGCCCTAAAATATTAACCTAAAACCAAGTAACTTTAAAAAATCAAGCAGCTTAATTAATGACTAGGTAAGCAGATAACCTTATCATCAAAAAGCTTAGGTGGAAGACACTCAAGGACAGACAAAGTACCTAATGATGAAGACTAATTGAGGATATAAGTGTGAACTCAAGTTATAAGATTGACTTCATGAGAATTGTTCCATACAATAGGTAAGGGTGCAAAATATCCTTTCTTGAGCAATCATAGCCCTTAGGTACAAAATTACTGGCTTTGTTTTTGCAGTTGAAACAAACACAAAGGTCCTGTCTATAACATCTGTTTAACGCATATTCCAATTCTCCGCATATGAGCCAGATTAAGAGCCCTCGGCATCAGAGAGAGATGTGGAGAAAAGAAAGTCTGTCATTGGTTCAATAGCTGCATTTCATGTGATTTCACTGGTAGGGTTTCATTAAAAAAATAATGTAGTAAGCACTTACCCTTTTTGCTAGGTTTTTTGTTGTTTCTTGGGTAAGGTAGAATATGAGGAGCTTTTGAATCATGTTTTGTGTATTGTTGAGATAAGAGAAGACATAGGATCAATTTTGAATCGTGAAGCAAGAACTCAGTATTAGTTCAAGTCAAAGGAAATGTATCTCGATATTTATTAGGGTAAGAAGGCCATGAAGATCACAAAATCTCGAAATTAGAAATATGCTAAAACATTCTCAACTGGATGGAATAAAAATTGAAAATGATTTTCTAGTAATTTGTAAGAATTATGAATGATTTGAAAAAACTTGCAAAATACATTTTTCTTAAGTTTTGATGACAAAGAGACTTCTGAAATCCTTTGTCTCATGTACAGAAGTTGTATTCCGAGGTTTAGGTATGATGGTTATGTCTTCTTGAGCGAGTCTTTTTAGGAGAGTAAAACTGAAATTGCTAATGTATTTGATTGTGCTTGATGGTTACTAGAATTCTAAAGAGGAGCAAAATGTGTTACTTGTTTCTTGAGTATAGGACACTCTAAGATTTGTTCTTGGTGTGTAGTCTTAAGGTGTTTGTTAACATGCTAGAAAAGAATTATCAAGTTTGAAAATGAAAGTTATGTTTCAGCCAATAGGTGCATATGTAGGAGAGCATAGGACACTGGATCTGTTTGGCAGCATATGTAGGAGAGCATAACGATTTAATGGACGATCTCTAATAGGACAATAGGTGCATTTTCTGAATGTGCAATCTTGGACTTGGGCCCATATGTACCTTAGCAAGTCTTGGGTTCCAAGAGTCAATTTACTGCATTCCCATGGATTGGTTGATTTAATCTTGTGCTTCTTTTGAAGGTGATTTTGCTCCTACAATTTTATTGGCTACCTAGCTTATGTGTGACATGAATGCCATGTCTTGAATGGTTTGAGAGAATCAGGAAAGGCAACTTTGAGGAAGGATTCAACAGACCAGACTTTTGCACGAGATTGTAAGATGTGGATTTGTTTTGACTGTGTTTTTACTTGGGGTCAGTCTTATAGATTGATGATATCAAAGCAGACTCCTAGTACGATGCTAGACATTTTTATGAAGTATGATACCAGACCCTTTTGTGTAGTAGTGCCAGGAATTGACATGTCATAAAGGCCTGATAGTACAAAGTGTCATGAAGGGTCCAGGTGTTTCATGTGCCTGAAAAATGAAGACCTGAAATTGAAAGTGTTGGGGGAAAGTAAGATTGGGCCAGGGATATGAGGCCCAAACTAGCAAACATTGCCGATCAGCCCAGCTGCATGGCCACTGACCAACCCGCAACAAGAATATGGAGCCCCAAAGCAAATTAGTTCGGTCAGATGATCCAATAACCTGTACCATCTGACCCTTCACCAGATTGCTGAGATTAATCACCAGGGGGCCATCCCTTACTCCGATGCTGAACGGCTCGGTAAGCTAATCAAGCGGCCTGATAGCTAGCGCTGATCGGGTAGATCCGCCATGTACTTGCCGACTGCTTGTCGAATTGGATCTCCAGGAAAATCTTAGCTCCAATGCTATTGGATAGTTATGGTATTAATACGTTAACCATTCATCACATAGGGATCCTGATTGGGAAAAGATACTTTGGCTCCAATTTTATTGGGCAAGACAACATCGTCGGCACCTGGTCGGCCTCACCTTTGAGCCGACTACTCGTCGGAGGAATAATGCCTTGACCAACTAGCTAGGCTCCAGACCTCCGGGTAGCTCCAATATGGGTAAGACTCGGCCGCATACTCGGTGTACGGTTGGCCATTTTATCCATCCAATCACTCACTGGGAGATAGGCGCCCATTCTGATTGGCTGGACCCAACCAAGCACCGAGCCATCGAATACCCACATTTGAGCAGGTCTCGGTAGCAACTTATGCGTGTATGCGAAAGCTATCTGCAAACGCTTGCCAATCACTTATTGGATCTGACCACGTGCTTAGTGCGCGGCAACCCCTTCGTCCGCCCGTCCATCGGGAAGAATACCCTGATCGATCAAACCATGCTGGATGTCATTTGCCAACTATCTTCATCTAACTTGGCCTCGATAGCAACCCTCCCATGGCCTGGTGTCCCAAGGTCATCGAATGCATTCCACCTTTAACTAGGGCTGCTCGAACAAGCTCCCCTAGCCGACTAGGCCTTGGACTCAAGAGAAGCGCTTAGGCCAAAAGTAGGTATTTAAGATAGTTGACAGGTCCTTGGGCGGTACATCTTTTTGAACCCTCCAAAGGCTAATACTCTGATGCTCATTGTCATAATCTCTGCCATGAGGCTAAACATTATGTCATATCTAAAGATCCCTAATCATTGCCATATCTGTGTAATTAAGAGAGGCGTGCCTGGACTTATACAGTAGTCTGTCACCATTAAAGAAACGTTGTAAATTCCATGTAAATGACTAGTTCCATTTAGATGGAAAAGATATTCTTTACCAATGCAAAACCCCTGACAGTTCATGTCATGAGCCCTGTCACTTATCACTGGATCCATTGAGATTTCTGCCATTTCAAAAATGCCCTTGTCCACCTATAAATTGGGACCCCTTTGTTAGCTTTGGCCCTTGATTTTGATGAAAACAAAATATTGAGTATATATTTTGTACTAATGTTTCAATTGGAGTTGTGAATTCTAGGTTACAGGTCCATCAAATTCCTTACACAAAAGCATCAAAGTCATTGAGATCAAAGCAAGATGAGTTTTAAAGTTTAAGAAGTCCTCACTTTGGAAAGCTAAAGAAATCGATCACTTTGGCCATTATGAAGAAATTGAAAGTTTACTGGATAAAATTTAGAGTTTCGGAGCTTGGCACAAAATTTAGAATTGGCACAGACCAAGTGTCGACTCATGAAACCTAAGTATTGACACTAAAAAAGACTGGCACGTAGAATTTCTGCCAGCACGCCAAGTGTCGATTCAAGTGTCGACTCAAGGCCTGAGAACAAAAATGGACAGAACATTGTTTTTGGACTCCAGTGAAGTGTTGATCCAAGTATCGACTCCGGTTGACTCACAAATTAACTCATGGCTTGAGACAAGAAAGCTATTGAACAGTGTCATTCTTGGATTTTTTGTCAAGTGCTGATTCAAGTGTCGACTCAAGTGTTGACTCACAAGTTCAAGTGTCGACTCACAGGTCGACCTAGCCTGAGACCAGAAATGAAGCAGATCAATGGATTTCAAGAATTATACCTGGTGTTGATCCAAGTGTCGATCCAAGTGTCGACTCACAGGTCGACTCAAGTTCTGACAACAGTAATGATTATGTTTTTAGAAGTTCAGCATTGATTCAAACGATCCAAAACGGCTAGTTTCTCTTCTCCAAAAGTCACAAACAGCTTTTTGAAGGTTTTTAGTGTATTTATCACTCACCAAACTCATTGAATACACAAGAGAGACACAAGAGACATGAGACAAATCTTTTTTTTTGGAGAAAGCTATTGAAAAGACAAGAATGAGCTAAAAAGAAGATTCCAACTGAAAATGCTTTCATTCTTGCTGTTGAGCTTTCAAATCAATATCCAAAAGTATTCATTGAAAGCTTTCAAGAAGAAGAAGACAACTCAAGTATTCAAGAAGGCTTCATCGATGTTATTTTTGCTCTTTTGAGAGTTTTATTCTTGTGCTTAAAACTGTACTTTTGGTTTTATTTGCTGTAACTAGTTTCAAGGCTATTGAAACTAGGAGTTAGGCCCTTCCAAGCCATAAATTGGAATACAAGTCTAGGGTTGGCTTATGGAAAAGGTTGTTGATAAGCCTAAGTGAAAAAATCAATTGTGGGTTTGACTTTGAGCCTTTAAAAACAAGTTGGCTATAATCTTTGGAGGATTGTAGTGAATTTTCCAAGAGGTAGCTTGGAAAGTGGATGTAGGTGCTTGGAGTGCATCAAACCACTATAAACTTGTGTTTGTGTGTGTGGTTTACCTTCTCATTTATTTCTTTAGCATTGTTCTTTTTTTTTTAAAGCATTGCATTTATAGCATATTCAGCACAATCATATTATTACACAAACAAATTAGTTCAGCACAGTTTAAATTTTTAAAAATCTAATTCACCCCCTCTTGAGTTGCTAAGCTGGGCAACAAGTGGTATCAGAGTTTGGTACTCAGCGTATAAGTCTAACGATCTTGAGTTAAAGATTTTATGGTAGCCCAAAATGGTGTTGGTATTATTGAGGGTCAAGCCTCAAACCATCCCCCATTTTTTAATGGCACGAACCACACCTACTGGAAGACACGCATACGCATCTACATTCAAGCCATAGATTATAATATTTGGAAGACCATAGTTAAAGGTCCTCATCAGCCCACTATTTTGGTTAATGGCATTCCCACTCCCAAATTAGAAGATTGGGATGAGAATGACATTAAGCAAGCTAAGCTTAATGCAAAGGCTATGAATTTGTTATTTTGTGCATTAGATCCTAGCAAATTTAATAGGATATCTAATTGTACCTCCGTCAAGAAAATTTGGGATACACTTGAAGTTACTCACGAGGGTACACATCAAGTGAAAAATACCAAAGTTAACATACTCATCCATACTTACGAAATGTTTAGGATGGAACTAAATAAATCTATTAGTGAAATGTACACTAGGTTTACTAACATTGTTAATGGTATGAGAAGTTTGGGAAAAGTTTTATCTAATATTGAACTTGTCAACAAAATCCTCAGATCTCTTCCATTATCATGGGATCCAAAAGTCACCGCTATTGAAGAAGCCAAGGATGTCAACACTCTTTCACTTGAGCAGCTCTTGGATCACTTATGACATTCGAGTTGTCTTTAAAGTAGAAAGTTGTGGACAATGAGAAGAAAAAGAAGACTATCGCATTCAAGTCCATAAACAAGGAGGATTCTAGTGATGATTCTGATGAGGAAGATGAAACGGCTCTTATATCAAGAAAATTTAAGAGATTCATGAGAAAGAAAGCACAACTACAAGAAAGAAGTCACAAAAGGGTGAGCCTAGTAAAGAGAAGGAAAGGGAGCAACCAATATACTTTGAGTGTAAGAAGTCTGGTCATTATAAAATGGATTGCCCCTCTCAAAAAAAATCAAAAAGAAATTTAGAAAGAAAGCAATGATAACGACGTAGAGTGAAAGCGAAGATTCAAGCTTCAATGAAGAACAGCAAGAGGTTGCCAACATTTGCTTTATGGCAAATGAAGAAGAGATAAGGTCTGAACTCGAAAATGAATTTACTTTTGAAGAACTACGTGATGTTTTTGATGAACTTGTTGTAGAGTATCAAAAATTTAAAATTAAAAACAAAAAATTGAAAAAGCAAAACTTAGAGCTTTCTAAAACAAATAATAAGTTTCTGAAAAATAATGATAGCTTACTTCAAGAAAACAAAGAATTAAAATAAAAAGAAGTTATGAAAGAAAAAGTTTTGAAAAATGATAAAGTTTTTGTAATAAATAAGAAACTTATCAAACAAAATAAATACTTTTTGCAAGAAAATAAGAAATACAAAGAAGAGCTTGAAAAAGTGAAACCATTTATGAAAAAGTTTACCTATAGTTCAGAAAAACTTAACATGCTTTTGAATAGTCAAAGAACGGTTTTCAACAAAGCAGGCTTAGGTTTTAAACCTAAAAAACAACAGAAATATTTCAAAAATTTTTTTGTTCCTGCATCATTTAGCATTACATACTATTCTTGTGATAAGCATGAACATAAATATTATATATGTGATAGAAGAAAGCTAGATAGTGTTAGAAAAGTCTGGATTTTAAAAGGAACCACATCAACCAATCCTAAAGGATCTAAGATAGCTTGGGTATCTATAGTCTCCATCTGATTTGATTTTGTAGGTGTCTTGCAACCAAGAAGAAAAAAAGATTGTGGTATCTTGATAGCAGTTGCTCAAGACATATGATCGGAGATGTAAAGCAATTCACATTTCTTGAGGCTTTAAATGATAGAAATGTAACATTTGGTGATAATGGAAAGGGTAAAATTATTGGTATCGGTAAAGTCTATATCATCTCCTCTACTTATGTTGATAATATTCTACTTGGTTTAAAACATAATTTGCTTAGCATAAGACAATTCTGTGATAAAGGTTTCGAAGTGGTTTTTGAATATTCTGTGCATTGTATCTAGTCTTGATAACAAAGGTATTAAGTTCATTGATCATAGGCATGGGAACATTTCTTGGTTGATCTTGATGATCTACTTATAGAAAATGGTCAATGCCTAGTGGTAATGAAAGCCAAGATCAATGAAACTAGTTGGCTTTGGCATCGTAAACTAGGGCATACAAGTATGCATTTGCTTTCCAAATTGAATAAAAAAATTTTATAAAAGATTTGTCAAAACTTTTGAAAATGATAAGATTTTTAGTACATGTCAACTTGGAAAATAAACAAAATTATCTTTCAAACAAAAAGGAGTAGTCTCTATATCTAGATCCTTAGAATTATTTCATATGGACCTCTTTGGACCTACTAAAACAACTAGTTTGGAAGGCAAGAAGTATGGCCTAGTTATTGTAGATGATGATTTCTCACGTTTTACATGGGTAATGTTTTTAGCTCATAAAGATGAAACATTTTCTATATTCATCAAGTTTCATAAAAAAAGTTTCAAATAAAAATGTGTTTCAATTCTCTTTATGTAGTGATCATCGAATCGAGTTTGAAAATCATGATTTTCAAATATTTTGCAATGAAAATGGAATTCATCACAACTTTTCTGCACCTAGGATATCTCAACAAAATGGGATGGTAGAAAGAAAGAATAGGATACTAGAAGAAGAAATGGCATGCACTATGCTTTATGAAAATGATTTACCTAGATATTTTTGGATGGAAGCTATAACATTGCTTTATGTTTTATGATTTTAAATCATGTTTTGATCTGATCGATTTTGAAGAAAATGCCTTATGAACTTTGGAAAGGTAAAAAACCAATCATCAAGTATTTTCGTGTATTTGTCTGCCGCTGTTTCATTCTAAATAATGGCAAAAATAATCTAAGTAAATTTGATGCCAAGTCAGATGAGGGTATCTTCTTATGATACTTTATCTCTAGCAAGGCATACAGGGTCTTCAACAGGAGAACACTTGAAGAATCAATTTATGTTGTTTTTGATGAAACTAACGAAAAATCTTCTAGAAAAGATACTTTTGATAATGAAACATGTATCCAAAGAATTGAAAAATTAACAATCAATGAATGACCTTCCAAAAACAAGAAGGTGATCAAAACTATGAAAAAGAGCAAGTACAAGTTGGAGCTTCATCAACATCCAAACCATTATCTAGAGAATGGAGGTATGCTCATGGATACCTTAAAGAACTAATAATTGGTGATTCATCGAAAGGGGTAAATACTCGTTTTTCACTAAGAAATGTGTTGATTATTTAGCATTTGTATCACAAGTTGAACCCAAATCAATTGAAGAAGCTGAAAAAGATGCTAATTAAATAAATGTCATGCAAGATGAACTAATTTAATTCAAAAGAAACAAAGTTTAGACTTTAGTTGAAAGGCCTTCTAATGTTTCAATAATTTGAATCAAATGGGTTTTCAAAAATAAACTTGATGAAAATGGAGTAGTAACTAGAAATAAAGCTAGATTGGTAGCAAAATGTTATTATCAAGAGAGGGTCTTGATTTTGATTAAACTTTTGCTCTGGTTGCTAGATTAGAAACAATTAGATTATTACTTGCTTTTGCTTGCTATATGGATTTTAAATTATTTCAAATGGATGTCAAAAATGCATTTTTAAATGGTTTTATTGAAGAAGTGTATGTTGAACAGCCTCCTGGTTTTGAAAATCATACATATCCTAACCATATTTTTAAACTTCACAAGGCTTTATATGGTTTAAAGCAAGCTTCAAGAGCTTGCTACGATAGGTTGAGTAAATTTTTATTTAAAAATGGTTTTTCTAAAGGCAATGTAGATACTATACTGTTTTTGAAAAAGAAAAAAAATGATCTCTTGGTAGTACAAGTTTATGTTGATGATATCATTTTTGGTGCTACTAATGAAATACTTTGTCAAGAGTTTGCCAAATTTATGCAGGAAGAGTTTGAGATTAATATGATGGAAAAACTAAACTTCTTTCTCGGACTCTAAATCAAGCAAACTAGAGAAGGAATCTTCATCAACCAAGCAAAATATACAAGAAATCTTAAAGAAGTTTGGGATGGAGACAACCAAGTCATTAGGTACACCTATGAGCCCTTCTTGCAAACTTGACAAAGACGAATCAGGTAAGAATGTTGATTAAAAATTATATAGGGGTATCATTGGTTCATTATTATACTTAACTGCAAGTAAGCCAGATATTATGTTTAGCGTATGTATGTGTGCTAGATATTAGTCTACTTCTAAAAAATCTTATTTATTGCTGTTAAACACATACTTAGATATTTATCTGGCACAATAGATATTGGACTATGGTATTTTAGAGATTCATTAATAGAATTAATTGCTTATTCTGATGCTGACTTTGCTGGTTGCAAACTAGATAGGAAAGCACTAGTAGAATCGTCAATTTCTTGGAGTTAATTTGATTTCATGGTTTAGCAAGAAATAAAATTTAGTTATATCTATGGCAGAAGTCGAATATATAGCAGCTGGAAGTTGTACTCAAATCTTATGGATCAAACAACTCAAAGACTTTGGCATTAAGTTAAATAAAATTCTCATAGGATGTGATAACACTAGTATAATCAATTTAACTAAAAATTCAGTTCAACACTCAAGAAGCAAACATATTGAAA
Source organism: Areca catechu (assembly GCA_021397845.1). Taxonomy (NCBI): domain Eukaryota; kingdom Viridiplantae; phylum Streptophyta; class Magnoliopsida; order Arecales; family Arecaceae; genus Areca; species Areca catechu. Next base: position 45,313,718 of record CM038038.1, read on the forward strand.
TAAGACATCTTCATAAGAGACTATGGGCAAAATGGTGATGTAATGTTTGACTTTGTATGTACTGATAGGCAATTAGCAGACATTTTCACTAAACCCCTTATCGAAGATAGGTTCTTCATGATTAGGAGAGAATTAGACATCATTGACCTTTTTGATTGAAACTCTTTCAAATACTCCATCGATTTTTTTTAAAAGTTCCAAAATCTCTCAAATATTACTTGGTATAATCCCTAGACACCCCCTTGAATTTTATCAATTTTAATGAAATTTTTCCTGATTTTTTTGACCTTTTGACCAAGTGTCGATACTTGAGATTTGCCCAAGTGTCGATTCACTGAAGTGTCGACACTTGAGCAAATCGCAAGTGTCAACTCATGATCGATTGAACTGTTTATCTAGGGCATCATCGAGCAGCCTTTTCCATTTCATTTTCAATCTTATCTCTCCGTAGTGGTCCCCAAACATCTTCCATCACCCTTAAACAACATTTTCTCATCCCTAACCTTCCTATTTTGGCTAAATCTTCCTTCTCTCCTTCAATCCCAACTGTTCCTTGCAGTTTTGGTGGCTGTGTCTGAGAAAACAAGTTGCTTTCTGTAAGAAAAGGTCCCATTTCGAGCGAGAAGCTAGCACGGGAGAAAGGAGGTCAAAGGCTCGACAGGATCCAGCTAGGCAGAGAGATGAGACCGAAGCTCAAGCGGCAGCGAGAGCACCACCTCTGCAGCTTTCCCTGGCAGCTAAAAGGGTGGCAGGGAAGGTTATTGCTTGTGGTAGTAGGATTGATCTACCGTTTCTGGACTCGGAGGGCTTTGTGATTGGAGATCTGTTGAGAGCTACAGGATTGGTCCCTTTCTGCACTGAGAGAGCGATACTACCCGCATTTGATGAGAGAGTTTTATGGTAGTATGGCCATTGATGGTATCACTTGGAATGCTCAGGTCAGAGGCATACAAATCCTAGTCACTCCTGAGACAGTCGGATTTGGGAGATTCCTCAACGAGGTCTGGCAGCTAGCTTTGTCACAGATAGAGACGCCGCTTTCAGATGTATTTTGGAGAGGGACGACATTAGAAGGATATCCACTATTTCTGCCAGTTGGTTATTGATGGAGATGAGATTGCTGCATCACATCATTGTTCGGATTCTTCCAAAGATGGGTTGATTTGACTTTATCACTGAGTGCGAGCTTGTGTTGATGGTGACTCTGACTCAGAGGATAGCCATCAACCTTCTTGTACTGATGGTGCATCAGATGAGTAAGGAAGCCATCCAGAGGAGATTGTGTTTACCCTACGGGATGGGACTGACCCGTATCTTTCGTGCTTATAGGATACCCTTGGATGGCGAGGCCTCCAAAGAGATTTTGCACAGATACGTATGGGGAGAAGTCACTTCATCGGATGGGTTTCAGAAAGGTTGGAGGCAGATGGACGAGGAGAGAGTTAGGCTAGGAGCCTGATGAGGAGGATGAGATCAGGACAGTAGAGGCTGGACCTTCTGCACTTGCTTCTCAGACGACTCTCTCTATTCGAGCACCAGTTGTAGGATCAGAGTCGGAGCCAGTTATGCCCCCTTCTACTCTAGGTCCTCGACATTCTTCAGCGACAGATTCTGCATTCAAGGAGAGACTGTCGGAGCAGATCACTGCAGTTTGAGAGAATATATTGAGTGTATCAGTTAGGATCAGCAGATTTCAGATTGAGCTGCACAATCTGAGAGCACATACTGATGAGCAGCTGACTTCTATCAGACAGAGCATGGAGGCAGGTTTCACTGAGATTCGAGATCTTTTAGATCCATGTTTCCATCTCCAGCAGCACCAGGACCTTCTGATCCACCACCTCCAATTGATGATGATTCCTCGACAGATGGTGGCGATGCAATACATGAGGATCAGCCTCTAGTTGATTCAACATATGCTTCAGCTCAGGCTTTGGCATGCCATAGATTCCCCTTTCTTGACACCAGTCGACACTCTTATGACTCGTGCCACCAGGACTTTAAGGATCTTAGATCGCTCTGGCCCTTCTCTTAGGACTAGAAGTATGACACACACGACTCCTAGACCTCCTGTATCTAGGATCATGGCACCTGTAGTTTTAGATTTTCCATCTGATGAGTAGCCTCATAGATGTTATGCTTTTCTTATACTTCATGTACCTTTTATAGTATATCTCAGTTTATGTATGCTATTTCAGTTGGTATCAGACATCATTTGTTGTACTAAAACTTATCTATGAATGACAGTTATGTTTTTTTTCTCTTCTTTTTGTTTCACTAACCTTTGTTTGACAAAAGCATTAATTAAGGGGGAGCAAATCCTTTTAAATTATTAATGATGACAAAAAGGGGGAGTAAGATAGATTATATAAGCAAAAATCCAAAATTTTCATGAATTTACATTCTACTTAAGATGGGAGAAAATCTTAACCTTGCTTGACTCAATAACTTTGAAATATTGTTGTATGAATTAAAGAGCTGATACATCTTTATCTAAATACCTCTATGAACTTTGTTTGATGATAAATGTGAAAATTGTTTGATGAACTTGTTCAATTTACAATGTCTTTGAAAATATGCTTACTTGAAAGCTTAATACAATAGCCAAATTTGAACTCAAATGCTTATATACTCAAAGTTTTGTCATCATCAAAAAGGAGAAGATTGTTAGCTTTGATCCTTGATTTTGATGAATAACAAAATGTTAAATATATATTTTGTACTAATGTTTCAATTGGAGTTGTGAATTCTAGGTTACAAGTATATCAAATTCCTTACACAAAAGCATCAAAGTCATTGACATCGAAGCAAGATGATTTCAAAGTTTAAGAAGTCTTCTCACTTTGAAAAGCCAAAGAAATTGATCACTTTGGCCATTATAAAGAAGAAATTGAAAGTTTATTGGACAAAATTTAGAATTTCGAAGCTTGGCACAAAATTTGGAATTGACACAGATCAAGTGTCGACTCATGAAGCCTAAGTGTCGACACTTCTGAAGACTGGCACGCAGAATTTCTGCTGGCACGCCAAGTGTTGACTAAGTATCGACCTAGGTGTTGATTCACAGGTCGACCCAAGGCTTGAGAACAGAAATGGACAGAACATTGTTTTTGGACTCCAGTGAAGTGTTGATCCAAGTGTCGATCTAAGTGTCGACTTATAGATCAACTCACAGATCGACTCATGGCTTGAGATAAGAAAGCTATAGAACAGTGTCATCTTGGATTTTTTGTCAAGTATTGATTCAAGTGTCGACTCAAGTATCGAATCACAAGTTCAAGTATTGACTCATAGGTCGACTCATAGTCTGAGACCAGAAATGAAGCAGAACCATGGATTTCAAGAATCACACCTGATGTTGATCCAAGTGTCGACTCACAGGTTCTGACAACAATAATGGCTATGTTTTTAGAAGTTCAGAATTGATTCAAAAGATCCAAAATGGCTAGTTTCTCTTCTCCAACGGTCATAAATAGCTTTTTGAAAGTTTTTGATGTATTTATCACTCACCAAACTCATTGAATATACAAGAGAGACACAAGACATAAGAGACAAATCTTATCTTTTGAGAAAGTTAAAAGACAAGAGTGAGCTAAAAAGAAGATTTCAACTGAAAAAGCCTTCATTCTTGCTGTTGAGTCTTCAAATCAATATCCAAAAGTATTCATTGAAAGCTTCCAAGAAGAAGAAAATAACTCAAGCATTCAAGAAGAGCTTCATCGACATTATTTTTGCTCTTTTGAGAGTTTTATTCTTGTGCTTAAAACTGTACTTTTGATTTTATTTGCTGTAACTAGTTTCAAGGTTATTGAAACTAGGGGTTAGGCCCTTCCAAGCCGTGAATTGGAATACAAGCCTAGGGTTGGTTTGTGAAAAAGGTTGGTGAGCCTAAGTGAGAAAACCAATTGTGGGTTTGACTTGTGAGCCCTTGAAAATAAGTTGACCGTAATCTTTGGAGGATTATAGTGAATTTTTCAAGAGGTAGCTTTGGAAGTAGATGTAGGTGCTCGGAGTGCATCGAAGCATTATAAACTAATTGTGTTTGTGTGTGTGGTTTGCCTTCTTATTTATTTTTCTAGCATTGCTCTTTATTTTTTAAAGCATTGTATTTATAGTATATTCAGCACATTCATATTATTACACAAACACATTAGTTTAGCACATACTTGGTTTAAATTTTTAAAAATCCAATTCACCCTCCCCTCTTGGGTTGCTATGCTGGGCAACACCCTGGGAACCCTAAGAGGTATGCAAGATCTTTTCACCGTGCTCCTTATACTATTGCTGTAGCTGAAAACTAAACTTGAGCATTGGAGGGCCTGTGTCGGAGCCACCTTCGGCTAAGGCTTTTTTATAGGTCACATTTTCTGGAGATCTGTCTACACCACCAGTTTCAGCATTTTCGGCATCCAACAGATTTTAGCACCAACAGAAAGTATTTGGATAAGAAAGTGAATTGGGTCACTCTTATCAGACCACCGTTGGATCAGCATTTCAAGGACTTCTTCCTATTGAAATTGAGCATGTAGGGTCGATGGTATACACCTCACCAAGGAAGGGGTACCGGTTCCCCAAGGGCCGTAGGATTCAGACCATGCATGATGGTCATGATCAGCGCATCAAACACTGCACTTTATCCATCTTAATGCATATAATGGTGTGTGCTCTGTCAGACCATCAAATGGTCCAACGTGTCAACCTCAACCCTTTTCCTTAGGGTAATGTTATAACTGGTGACATGTAATATTGAGCAGAAAAACTAGTGCAAATATGGAGAACCAAACCGTGGGACTGGAAGTTCCATTTCTTCTCTCTGGATCGTACTGTAATATAATTTTTTGCAGCTTGCAGAGCTAAAGGAAATATTTACAAAATAGAAAAGATCAAATGATGTTTGCTGCCAGTGGGAAAAATTCTTTAGGGGTGAGAACTGGATTCTAGATAGCCATGCTCAATGAGAAAGAAAGGGAAGCTGTGAAGTCTGGTAGATACACATTGAGATGACCTGGAGTCAATTAGTGTATGATTTGATTTCTCGTTTTCTAAAGCTAAACCATGTGCTATTTATGATTTCTCTTTTCTGTTGTGGTGTATAATAGTTGAAATTCCTTATATATCAAGCTAAGCAATAAGAGGTGAGAATATGAGCCTGAATGGCCCTCATGTGTGCAATATAAATGGAAAAATCATACTTGATAATTGCAGCCAGGCCTCCATTTTAAGACTTGTCACCATGGGATCTGGGGACCATGACTAAACTTTATAATTGGTGTTGCTGCATGTTGTGCAGCATGGCTTCATAGGAGCTACATTTGTGGAAACACATTATCTTATCATTATTTTGTCCTGATCTAATATTTATTCAGTTGGTGATTTTGATCTTTTTTCCATGGGCCATCAATTCTTCAGATGAATCCATTAGCAGCAACATGTGCTTTCATTGCTAGAATGCTTATTACATATTGTTTGATCTTTCCTCCCAACCAGCTTAAGTGACCTCTAGCACGTTAGTTATGCTAAATGTGAATATATCTCGTGCTCGAATTCAGCTTTTGTATGATGCTGCAAGTATTTAAAAACTGCTTCATATTTTTATGTTATACAGGATGTTTTATGGACCTGGTGGCCCATATGCATTATTTGCTGGTAAAGATGCTAGTAGGGCATTGGCAAAAATGTCCTTCGAACCAAAGGATCTGACTGGCGATATTTCTGGGCTTGGCCCTTTTAGCTTGACGCACTGCAGGACTGGGAATACAAGTTCATGAGCAAATATGTGAAGGTTGGGACAATTAAGAAAACTGTGCCTGTGGCAGATGCATCCACAGGAAGTACCTCTGAAACAACAGAGAAAGCTGCTGATACCACCGGCATCAGCCAGGCAGAGAGTCAGGCAGGCCGCGATGTAGAATCCAAGGAGAGTGGTCAGGCAGACCATGTTGCTAAATCGGATCATATACCAGCATCAGAGGAAGATGGTCCTGCAGGTCAGGCAGAACATGGTGCTAAATCAGTGCATATAGCAGAATCAGAGGAAGATGGTCCAGCAGGTCATGGTGATGAAGAAGAGCGTAAGACAGAATTGAAGGTCAATAGTCCAGCAGAACATGGTGTTAAAACTGATGCTGCTGACCACTGCAAATCCAACTGAAGTCAGTTCTTGTTGAGGAACCAAAGTGTAGTTCAAATTATTGTTTTGTTTTCGTGGTAAACCATCAGATATGCAGGGTTCTGTTGAATTTCTTGATTTTCCAGACCTTATAATTATAAAATAACTGGTAGGGGTTTCTCTTGTACACAGATCTGCATGATATAGAACTTGTGGAATGTTCTGTTTTGAGAAGTAGGGGAGGGTTGTTCTTCCCCTTTACGTTTATATGCTAGTTTAATAAGTGCTGCTTGGTGAGACTTCTGATAATCGTCATTTTCTGATATCGTGTATGATGTCTGTAGTGATTAGCGGTTGATGTTTTGAAGAGAATTGCAGTATAAGGTGGTCAACATAGCATGTTGACATTTTGCTGTGTTCTACTGGAAAATTGGGACTATTGAATGTGAACACGATGCTCTTGAAGTCTAGCCTTTTCCTGCTCAAATTTGGAAGCTTTTTGCGAAAGGGGCGGTGAGAGTGTTTCGTTTTCCTTTTGGTTGGCTGGGTCGGGGGATCTTGTGGCGTAAACTGAACAAGACAGAATCAAGAAAAAAAATTGGAAATTTCTCGTGGGCGTCTAGCAGCTCCGCACCACAAAGGACAATTGTCAGATACGCATAAACATATTCTGAAAGAAGTGGGATGATGATCTATGGGAACTGGGAAGCAGTTAATGTGTCAAAACTCCATGGTGTAGTTTGAACCGATAAGCCTAGGGCAATGGATATGTGATGCGGCGTGTCCTCATGTTTGCTTGCAAGAATCTGTGATCTTTCCCTGATTTTTAGAGTATTAAGCTGGTAAAAACTAAATCGGAGATACACCTGGTCGGGGTCATTCGAATATTCATTATCGTTGAATCAATTAATTAGACTAAATTTATATTAAAACTGGTTAGTATAAAAGATTTGGAGATTAGAGCTTGACAGGGTCATTGGAATATCCATTATCGTTGACTCAATTAATGAGACCAAATTTATATTAAAAATGTATCTAAATTTTAAAAATATAAAAGAATTAATATGTTTTATTTTTTATTTTTTTGGAAAAATATGTACTCATCCTTTTATGTTTTTGAGTTTTATTTACAGTCTTCCGTTCAAAAATTTTCAATATGCTTTCTTAGCATCATTACCTGATGCAATATGATCCAGTACTTTTTTTCCCAGAAGAAAAAGAAAGCACCGGGAGGGGAAGGGGGAGGGATTTTTAGCGTAGCTATCCTCTTTGGACTGTACTACGAAGGTCCTACTTCATCAGAGAATGTTTAATTCGAGCCGGACATAGCTCTCCCCATTACAAGGATCAGTATGTTACCCTAATGCTATCTTGTGCCAGCTAGGCCATTAGGATTGGTAGTTCCTCCAAGGGCAAAGCCTTTGGTCACTCAAACATTTTCATGTCCAGGCTTCAGAATTTACTTAGAATTATTTAAGTTGTCTATGAGAATCATTACTCGGATCTAGGACATGGTGTGCAGTCAAGGCCCTTTCCAACCAGGCTATCACACGGGTGGTAATATGATCCATGATCTCAACAGAAGAGTCGTGTAGTGCAAAGTTTGTGCTGCAACAAGATGCCAAAGCATCACAGAGGCGAGAGGTATCGAGCATGCTTCAGCTGTACGGAAGAGTGCCCTTGACATCCAAAGCATCTTTATTCAAAGCTGCCGCTTTTATATTGGTAATGAAAATCGACATCCTTTTGGAAGGATTGTACATGGACCACTCAACAACATATTCCTTGTGCTGTTTCTGTTAAACCTTAAAACCGGATATATCTGTAGCAGGAATTTTTCAGCATCACAAACATAAGTGTACTTTTCTTTTTTTGGTAAAAAACATAAGGGTACTTCTCAGAGGCATCTTAAACGAAGGGAAACCAGGCTCCTTTATCTTACAAATCTCCTCAAAGCAAAAAGATCAGCAAACAACGGAGATTTGGTAGCATGGAAGTGGAATGGAAAAGAAAAATTCATGCTTAAAAAGTGCTATTACCTAGTATCGCTAGACAACTCAAAAAAAGGGATCAATTGCCCAGCTAGACAATCCAAGAAGAGAAATAAATTGGATTTTCTAAATTTTAAAAATTACATGTACTTTTGTAATTTATGAGTAAGTGATATAAGTATGAGATGAGGCAAACTAAAAGCAAGAATGAGAAAAAGAGCGGCACATGCAAATACAAAATAATTTATAATAGTTCAGTGTGTTCCAAGTACATTCATTCTCCATGTCTTTCTTGAAAATTTTCACTATATTTACTTCAAATACAGCATATTTATTTTAACTGGGCTCACAAATAATCTAATTGGCTTTACTAGGTTCGCCAATCAAAATTTTTACAACTCACACAATAACCCTACAAATTCTCCAAGTTTTAGTCCCATTGATACTTGAAACAAAAAATTAGAAACAAAGAATGCAATACAAAAGAAAGGCTCCCTGAGAGCACATTTGTTGCCAATGAAGCTTGTTCGAAGATTACTTGAATGCTTGCAATGAATACTCTTTCGGTTGCTTTTTAAATGCTCTCTTAAATCTTAAGAGAAGTAGGTTTGGCAATGGTTGAACTCTCTTGAATGACAATGAATGTACAACTATTTTACTCTATTTTTCAAAAATTATTTCATCAGGAACTTATTTTTTTAATTTTAGAGATTCCTTTAAGTTTCCATCACTTTGAAAGTCTATTTGACCGTTTATGACTGTTAGAAATAAAAAAATAGCTATTGCTGGACCCGAAGATGGGCTGACTCAAGCTCGACTTGATGAAGGTTGGAGCTGAGATGGTTGCTGACACGAAGTTGAGACTTGTAGGTGTTGGAAAAAGTATCCTAAGCTAATCATCTGGATTATAGATGGTTGAACTATCTTGTAAATGTATATGAATTATTAATAAAATAAATATTATTTTTAGTAACTCAATATTATTTATCATCTTTCTATGAACTTTAATATGTTGAAGTCCTTAGAACTATATTGATTTAATAGAGGATTATCAAGCGATTCTTAAATCAGTACGCGACCAAATGATATGTTGTTACCTAGGATGACAAGGTTTATCAAGAATAGGTCATTGTGTACCATATATATTGGTTGTCCTCTTAACCAAGAAATGCGAAGACACTGGTATGGCATGTAGGTGACTGTAGAAGTACATCTCACTGAACAGTGATCAACTCTATGGAGTATTCTGCTATTAAAAGTATCTCGTAGAAAGGATGTGGATATAAATGTCCCTCCAACCTAAGACTAACACGATGACTTGCAAGCAAACTCACTGTATTTAGTACTGGACTACTTGGATTTCTAATGCAATGATAGAAGGTTTATGGATGTAATCAAGTACTTGTTAAGTCGGTGTTGAGTCAAGAAGGGATTGACCACTCAAAGTTATTGGAGTAAATGTTCGATAGTATTTCAATTTAGCAAAACCTAGACCTAGATAATCCTAGTAAGAAGTCACAGGATTTAGCATATTGAGACATATTCGGATGCACTGATTAAGAGTTGGCAGTTGACTCTGAAGTCATCCTAAGTATTAGATCAAAGGGATGAATTATACCGTAACCATAGCCTGGGTTATTGATGTTGTTTTGCCATCATTCGACTTATCTGGATGTTGGGCACCATTGCTTGATGGTCGCATCGATTAGTTCAAGAAATCATTTCTGAGCTATCGATTTAGGGCTCGAACCTACAAAGTCATACATAATAGATGTTTTTGATTGATCATGATGGCTGATCGATGATTGAGAATCATCCAGTGGCAAAATTATAAATATGATTAAAATTTATCCTATAATAAGTTATAAATAAATAAATAAATAATAATTAATATAGGAGGATTAAATAAAAATTGGAATGCTAATTGGATTAATTTAATTGAGAAAAAGACTTGGTCAAATCAATTGAATTTAGTTCAATTAGGTTTCACCCATTAGGTTATTCGATGATCTAATTGCTAAGAAATTTTGATTTTGATTTAATATATCTTGCCACCTGGATCACCATGGCCTGTAGCTCTGACATGTCGCAGACTCGTCGGGCTCCCTCTGGTGCCTGGTCCTCTCTCCCGATTGGCTCCTTGGTCAGGTTATCTTGCAAAAAAGAGAAGACCCGAGCCAGGGATTCCAGCGGGGACATTTCGATATCAAGTCAGTTGAGATAGTCCAGGGGAACAAAACCTCTGTGGTGGAGAGCTTGGAAACCCTCCACGTAGAGGATGAAAGATGAGATGTAAGAAACGGGAAGACATGGTCGAGTGGAGATCAGAGAGCTATAAGATTCTCTTGGTTGGTTCCTTGACTGTTTGCTCCCTGAGTCTTGCCAGTTGCCTCTCTCCCCCCTCCCAGGGATCCTTTCTTCTGTTTTATATGAGAGGGATGGCCCAGACCAAGTCTGGGGCTTTACTGAGATGTCCCTTTCCTGGTATCCCTTTCGTAGGGATTTCCTTTGTCCGTGGCCTCCTCCCTATCAGACCGATCATCAGAAGGAGATCCTTTTATTAGGGGCGTTCGCTGGCGTAGTACAGATCTTGTCCCTCTGGTAGTATAGCTTCCTGTAGGAGGGGTGGGTGCCGTGTCGCTGAGCCCCGAGCCACGGTGGGGCATTTCTATTACAGGAGGGATCGTCGGAGTGTCGCAGGGCCTGCGGCATTAATGGAATACTCCTCTTGGAGGAGGTACAAGTTTCGTGTCATGAGGGTTGGAGCCTCCCAGTTGCACAGTCGTGGACATAGCGGCACGCTACAGGGCCTGGAGGCTGGTGGAGCATGCATTGCACAGAGAATGCAGGTGGCATATTTGTAGAATTTGAATCTTTGGTAGGGTGTGCACCACCTCCCGAAGGTTGCAGATGGCTCAGAGCTTCCATGGCACGGTCTGGGCCTCTACTGATCTTCTCTCTCTTTTACTTCTAGCAGGAACTCCGGTGTTGGCAGGATAGGGAGAGCTCCACCTCGGGAGCCCGACCCCAAAATGCATGAGCATGTCCTTGACCGGGAGCTCGACCATGGTTGGGAGTTGGCCTCGATCGGGGGGCTTGCCCTTAGTAGGATAGGGGAGCTCCACCTTGGAAGCCCGACCCCCGGAATGCATGAGAACTTCCCCAGCCGGGAGCTTGACCTCTGATGGGAGTTGGCCTCGATCGGGGGGCTTGCCCTCGGCAGGATAGGGGGAGCTCCATCCTAGGAGCCCGACCTCGAAACGCATAGCACGTCCTCGGCTAGGAGCTCGACCTTGGATGGGAGCTGACCTTGATCGAGGGGCTCGCCCTTAGAAAGCATGAGCATGTCCTTAACTAGGAGCTCGATCCCAGATGGGAGCCGATCTTGGCCGAGGGGCTCACCCTCAGAAAGCATGAGCACGTCCTTGGTCGGGAGCTCGACCCTGGATGGGACCTGACCTCGATCGGGGGGCTCACCCTCGGGAAGCATGAGCACATCCTCTACCGAGAGCTTGACCCTGGATGGAAGCTGACCTTGACTGGGGGGCTCACCCTAGGAAAGCATGAGCACGTCCTTGGTTGGGAGCTCGGCCCCGGATGGGAGTTGACCTTGACCGGGGGGCTAGCCCTTGGAAAGCATGAGCATTTTCTCGGCCAGGAGCTCGACCTCGGATGGAGCTGACCTTGACTGGGGGGCTCACCCTCAGGTCTTCATTTGGGCACTGCATTCAGGTGGCACTTTACACTAGTGTGGCCACCAGCTATTACTGTCATGGGCTCCATGTCAGTAGTTGTGCCACATCAGAAGCCCCCCACTCTCGAGCCCAGGGAATGATGTAGTGCTTGGGGCGATGAGAGTAATGATCACACTGACATGGAGGGGTGCTCTTCCCGTGCCATCAATGCCTCGAGCATCGGTGCTCTGGAGATCGTGCTTTCACACCAATCAGGGTGGCACCACATCATTTCCCCTTTAAGGAAACCATAATTACTGCACCGGGCCCGATATGGGTGCCTCCAGATTGAAGCGTCGCCCTCAATAGATCTTGATGCATGGCGGGCTTCGATTGGCTAGGGAGGAGAAGAGGCACACGTCTTTGACTCGTACGAGGCGACAGGACTTTGCAGGCTTTTTGAAAGGGACTTGTCCTCTCACCCCTTAAGGATTTTTCAAGCGTAGAAGGCCAAGTTTCCACAAAGTCCATCTCCTTCCTCAGTCCTCCTCTTTGCTCCAAGGTTCAAAGTCATGAGCAGGTTAGCCCCTCCTTCCCCTTCCTTCTTCTTCTTCCTATCCTTCTCCTTCAGCCCGTGCTGGAGGATATCTTGTAGGGGGTCCTGTAGGTCTCCTATCCCTCCCTTTTGTCTTCCTTTCTCCTTGATTTTATTTGACAGAGGGCACCGCCGCTTGGATAATTTCGATGAGGCAGGGCCATCTCGATCGAGACCTCCTTCCTTGGATAGTGAAGAGGAGGAAGTTCCTGTAGTGTTCCGCAGGGGCCCCCACCAGACGGGGATTGTCATTGGACCCCCTATGGCTCCTCCCCCTCCTCCTCCTCCCATTAGGGAGTCGGCTAGTCCTTCCAGCATTGCTTTGACGATGACTGGTGAGGACCTCCTCCACATCTAGAGAGTATATGGGTGATGCCATGCGATGAAGCAACCTAAGAGGGGGGGTGAATTGGGTATTTAAAAATTATTTGAACTATTTCAATGGATATAAAACAAGTATATGTCAATTCAAATCAAGTGCTTATGTTTTGCCAAAGTGTTTGTGTGCTTAATGAAAATATGCAATGAAATTAACAAAGTAAATGCAAGAGTAAATAAGCAATAAATAAGAGCAATCACAAATACAAGAATATATAGTGATCCGGTGCACTCCAAGGTACTTACATCCACTCCCCAAGCTTCCCCTTGGGAATTCACTATAATCAACCAAGATTACAGTCGATTAGTTTTCCGGGCTCATTATCAAACCTAATTTATTCTCACCAGGCTCACAAGTCAAAATTCCTTGTTGGTTTTATAACTTAGGCTAACCAACAACCTCTTTGGTTTTCCAAGGCTAACCAAAAATCTCTTTGATTTTCAAGGCTCCCCAAAAATCTCTTTGATTTTCCAAGGCTAACCAAAAACCTTGTTGGTTTTGTAACTTAGGCTTACCAACAACCTTGTTAGTTTTTCAAGGCTTATCAAAAATCTTGATACAACAATGTAAGAATGAAAGTAAATAATATAATAAAGCTTTCTAAAATAAAGCAAGTATCTCTTTGAAGCCCTTGGATGATGTTGTAGAAGCTTGTCTTTAATTTGTTGAAGCCTTTGAATGAAGCTTGATGTTGTGGACTTGGATCAACTCTCTTATCTTTGGTAGCTTGAAGGCTTGAACCACTCAACTCTTGAATTCTTGAAGGATATTCAATGATCTCACCAAAGGATTGCTTCTCCATTTATTTTTTGGTATTTTTATAGCTCTCCAAACCATAGATAATCGTTTATGACCTTGGAGATGAAAAACTAGTCGTTTGAAGCAAGTTGGGAAAGTTCTGCAGCTTTTAAAAAAACTAGCCATTGCTCCAAGTGTCGACACTTGAATCTGGTAAGTCGACATCTTGAGTCGACACTTGATTTGTTCATGAGTCGACACTTAGGTCAGCTTAAGGCAAAAATTTTGGATTGACATAGTTCTGTATTTTCTTGTTCTCAGGCCTTGAGTCGATACTTTGAGTCGACACTTGGGTCGACACTTGGCATGCCGGGTGTGTCAAGCTCTGAAACTTGTCTAAATTAAAATTATGAGTTCTTCAAGATCTTCAATATGTTCCAAAGTCCTTATAACTTGATTTTCCATTAATTTAAAAACTTCTTCAACTGAAAACAAGTAATTCTTTCTTTCAACTGTTATGAGTACCTGAATCTAATAAATACACTAAACACATAATTAGTACTCATATTACTTAAGTATTTTTTCAATCATCAAAATCAAGATCAGAGTCAACAATCTTCCCCTTTTTGATGATGACAAAACCTTTAAGTACATGAACATGGTAAGCTTAAAAAGATTAACAATAAGATAAAGATGTAAGCTTAAAATTAATGAGTATCAAGCTTTCCCTCAAAATATGATTTCAAAAATATTTTCAAAAATCATTCAAGATTTTTAAACATTCCCCTTACTAATTCTTCCCTTAAGATTAAAATATTTTACTTTCTTCTTCCCCTTTTGCACTTTCTTTCATTTCTCTTATAATTTTTCATGTTTATCATATCTTTTCCTTTTTCATACTTAACATTTTTCTCCCCCTTTTTGTCATTATGAAAAGGATGAAAGACAATACAAAGTGGGGATGAAGTGGAAATGATAGCAAGAGATTATCAAAATCAATGCATAAAATTAATTAATCAAGATACCAATTAAATATGATACAAATTGAACATGATACCACAAAATGATATGCACATGCAAAATATAAATCAATTTTTTTCCTTTTAAAAATAAATCCTGATATCATTGAATGTGACTCTCCTAAAAAAAATAGATTTGAAGGCAATGAGGAGTATCAGAGCAATATAAGTAAAGCATGATATCAAGAAAACATTCAAAGCATCATATGTATACAATGACAACAAATCTTTGGATGCTCCCCCTAAATATTATTCCTTCTTAAAAATATGCATTTATTGAGGAATAAAACATGAAAACACAAGCATCATAATTTCAGACAATTTGAGATATGAACATAAATACTAAGTCTGAAATCATAGATTTGAATTTCAAGATATACAAATTTTCAAAATGCAGGAGGTTGATAATTAAAGATTCAATTTAATCTGATTTCAAATTCATTTGAAGTGATTTGATATCCATACAAATGCTAGAAGTAATATGATATCAATCTAGCTATTGGATTAAGGGTTTATAAATGTGCATACCTTCTTCTTAAATATAATCCTTAACTACCAGTTCTATACTTGTTTCAAATCATGGATATAAAATGGAATATATTTCATGAAAACCATATGATTTGAAATGATTTTGATTACCCATATAAATGTTAGAAGTAATCTAGTACCAAGTTTAGCTACTGGAGCAAGGATTTATCAATATGCACACCTTTTTCTTAAATGTAATCCTTAACTACCAGTTCTATTCTTGATCCAAATCATTTCTAACTTAAGTATAGATTTCAAAAAATGTATACATTTCATTACAACATTTTACTTGAAATAGTTTAAAACTATATTAATCAAAATCAAATGAAAGTTTAATAATCATGAGTTTAATAATGATAGCATGAAATTCATTAACATCAAACAGTTCATGATCATAACCAATGACATAAGTCTAAACTTGATTCTAATTAATCATTTAAAATAATTTTCAAAGTAATGATGCAATATTTATAACAAAGATTCAACTACATTTTCAATTATGGAAGGAAATATTTAGAATTTACCAATATGTATAATCCTTCTTTTACCATTTAGTTCAAAATGTAGTAGGTCAATTTCTTTAAATTATCTTGTACAGCCATTTTTCAAAAATTTCCTTTCATTTTGTTGGGCTGCAAGATATCCTTGCAAAATAAATTAAGTGGATAATTTTGGTATCCAAATTTTCTTGGATCCTTTACGATTAGTGATTATGGTTCCTTTTGGAATCCAATTTTTTTTAATCTACAAGGATATGCATTAAGTCCAAATTTTTCATATTTAAAGAATGCAATATTGGAAGAAGTAGCAACAAAGAAATTCTTGCTTTTCAACTCAAGATTTTTATTTTTCTTTAAAAGCTCATCATGGTGCGGGCACCAGACTCAGAAGAAGACTTCAGGGCTCCATCTGGATCTCTGATTGACATTGCCCGAAGAATTAGCGTTTTCTGGTTTTGTAATAAGGGTTGACTTGGTCAACTCAATTTTAGTTTGAGTCTGTATTTCCCTATAATTTAAATTTTGTTGAGTCATGTTGACTCAATACAAGTCCTAGTAGTGGTCTAGGTCTTCTCCAAGGTGCCACATTTTCTCCCAGGACCAAGCTAGTGGGCGCCACACTCCCAACCACACGCCAAAGTCCAGGAGGCGCTACATCTCCATCCAGTGTGCCTTGGTCCCCACACCACAAGAAAGCAGGTCCCTTCTTTCATGCGCCACTTGGGGGAGAAATCCATCAAGATACCTCAATCCAAGGAGGAGCCAACTTCTTTCCAGATAAACCCAAGCCAGGATGGCAAGAATTTTTCTTGAAGAGAGGATCAAGGAGGTGCCCCACAATGTTCCATAAAAACCCAAGTTATAAAAGGAAAGAGAGCATGTCTTGGGAAGAAAATCAAGGAGGCACCCAAAAGTTTCCTAAAGTGCCAAAGCCATGAAAGGAAGAAGCCTAAACTTGTGGAGCAAGACTAGGAGGTGTCCAAAAGAGCCAAACCATGAAGGGAAAATCCTTGATTCATGAAGAGATACTAGGAGACACCCCCACTACCTGCCAAAAATGTCCAAAACAAAGATGGGAAGGGCCTTGACTTAGGGAGGAAGAAAAGGAGGAGTCCAAAAGAGTTGATCTATGGAAGGAAAAAACTTCTCTTGAAGATCCATATAAGGAGGCGCCATCTACCTGCCTTTTATAATCCAAATCAAATTTTTTTTGGTACTTTGGCCGACCATATGTGTATGATTTTTCCTGATTTGTAGATCCCCTCCTTTAGTCCCACATGGGAAGATGTAAAACCCTACTCTCTTGTAAAGTCCTATAAATTAAACCCCTCTTGTAAGTTTAAATCGATCAGATGAATGAAACCAAATTTTTTTTGTGAGCAAAACTTTGTGTTTTCTCTCTTCCGCACTTGCATCCAGGTGTTGAGCTCCGTGAGGGAGTAAATCCGGGCTCCCCAGGAACCTTGAGGAGGTGTGAGATCTCCAAAACCCAAACCATAGGTTAGCCACTCCACTCCCAAACCCTAGCCGCCATCACCCTTCTCTTTCCACCAAGCCCTAGCCTATCTCACTTCTCACGGCCACCCTCTCCAAGTCCAGGCCGACCACCAGCATCCAGCTCCAGTCCAGATACTTCAGATCTACAATAATTCTAAGAGGAAGTCAGATCGGCCTCCAAGAGAATCCTGATTTCAGCAACTTCAGCTTTCAAGTTCTTCAACCTGGTAAATCTTTTCTTGAGTATATGAATTCCATCACTTGTTCCTCTTCTTTCCTAGATCTTGAGTCCAGGAGAAGCCGACCAAACCACAAGATCAGTATTGGAGGATCCATTGCGAAGATAGCCGACTCCGAGGATCCCACAATCTGCTCGAGAGAGTTCTTCCACCAAAATCCTGAGAAGATCACTGTTTGGTTAGTAAACCATCTCTCCTCTCTATTTCTGTTCTGTTGAAAGTTCAGAGCAAAACCCTAGGTCTGGGAGTTTCTCAACCCCCAGCGATCCGTTACTTCTGAACTACTCTGATAATTTAGTTTCTTCTAAATTGTGCTTTCAATCCTTACCTAGTTTCCTTCAACTTAGTTTAGCTTTACTTTGAGTCAAAGCCAATTTCTGAAATAAAAAAAATAAAAAAAAAAGAATTAATCTTAAATTTACTTCCGCATACGCTTCTTTGTTCTTTGTTCTGCATCATTTTTGGTATCAGAGCCCTGTCTAGGGTTTCTATTTGATTGCTTGTTTGAGTCCCTCTCTTTTTACTTTGTCTGCTCGAAGTAGACTCCCCAGGACGTCCGATCCTAGGAATGAAGCAGGGTGCAAACCTCCTCTTTCCATTCCACGGGGTGTTCCTAGGGCGTGTAGGGGATCCGTTGGGTTACAACTTTGTAGCAGAAATTGTAAACGGGGAAGTGCTCTGTTTTCAACCCGTAATTGCCCTGTTGCAGGAATTATTTCTCACTGCAAGTAACTCCAAATATAGTAATTTTTATTTTGCTGAAACCAGTATAATTGATACTAATTTTCATAATTTTATTATGATTTATTGGTTTCCATGAGATTTCTGAGAATTAAATTACTGCAACTCTGTTTTTGTGTTCTGCAATTCATTTATTTTTGAGTGTTCATCTCTTAATTCAACTTAAGGGCATTTGAGCATCTAAGATAAGGGGAGGAGTTGATAACCTCTCCTTAGCCCAAAACCACCACCCCTTCATTCGAACCTAAGCCTTAATCTAAAATTGATTAGACCTAATTTGCCCTAGTGGGCTAGGGACATCAACAAGTCGGGTCAAGGCTAGTGTTGAGTCAGTTTGTCTGGTTACTCTATGTGTGCTTTGTACTCAGTGTCTAGAACGGTGGTTCAGGGATTCCATCCCGAAGGGCTTGTGTGCTGGTCCGCCTACCTGGCCAATCTCTGATTGGTGTCTAGGATTGGCATTCAGGGACCTAACACTCCCCTTACACCTGCCTGGCTGAGTCCTGAGTTACTACAGGCTAGCTTGCCACTCTGATTGGGCATCTAGTTTGGACTCTAGGTCTAGTGAGCCCGTAGTCATTTCAGTCGAGTCTCATTTGGTGTGCTTGCTTGCATCATCATGTCCACCCGGAATGAAGTACCCTACCAACCTGGTCAAACCCAACCTGATTTAGAGGCCATGATTAGAACTCTTACCGAAAGTATGACCAAATTGAGTCAGGATATGAATGAGGATTTTGCCCAGTTTAGAGATCGAGACCAGAGACTTGAGAAACGTAGACATCAAAATTGGACCCCTGATCCAAAATTTAATAGGCCCCAACCTCACCCATGCCAGGAGCCTAGGAGGACCTTATACCGTGATCCCGAGCATAACCCTAGGAGCCTATATCCATACTTGGTCAACTCAGAAAAGGGACCTGTTAGGAACACCGAACCTTATGCACCCACTTTTGATGGAAGACAAGAGACATATATTAAGTGGGAAGAACAAATGGATCGGTATTTTGAGTGCACTAACATATCGAAATTAGGACAAATTAGGTTGGCCAAAACCAAGTTCACCAAACATGCTAGGTCGCATTGGTATGCTATTGAGCATGAGTGTTATCAAAGAAAAGAGGAAATATATACTTGGAGAGATATGAAAAGTAAGTTGAGAGATAGGTACCTAGGTAGATCCTATGAGAAAAGACTTTTAGACCAATGGTACCAATTGCGACAAGGTAATAGGCCTGTGTCTAAATATATCGAGGACTTCCAGTGGTATGACATGAAATGCAATACCATTGAGACCGAAGCTCAGATCACATCGAGGTTTAGGGTTGGGTTACACCCAGACATTTATAGGAAGCTATGCCTTGAAAAGACCAATAAGTTAGACCGAGCCTACCAAGAAGCCCAAGACTATGAGTGGTCTTTAAGATATAACCAATCAAGTACTTTGGACTTAAAGCCAACCTCTACCAACTTGAGTCAAGTTCCGATTGATCCGACACCCGTAGTAAACCAGACTTTTGTTTGTCAATTCCCACTTGTGTCACCTCTTGACCAGAAGGATAACACTGAGACGGAGTTGGGCATGGCCATCCCAAAATTAGTTGACCTGACTAGAGTCGTACTTAAAGAGGAATCAAAGGAGAATAGATTAGAACCTTTCAGTGAGATTGAGGAAGAAATATATGAGCCTGACATAAGTTTGATAGATGAATATGAAGAAGAAGAATTTGAGGATATCTCTCCCGATAATTCAATTAACCAACTCCTACTTGATGGGGTTATTGAGGGGACCCCTGCCACTCAAGGAATTCAGGAGCTAACCCTAAGAGAAGACCCTTTTGAGGAAGTTCAGGAAGAGGAAATTGCACTCAATGAGAGTTTAAGTGAGAATACCTCTGAACTCATTGAGGAATCCAAAGAAGACACCCCTGAGTCAAATCTGGTAGAGAAGTGTGAAGAAGGAAGGGGTTCATAAGAATTGCCCATTGAGAAGGTCCAAGAACAAGAAAAAGACAGTAGCTTAGAGGACTTTTTAGATAAACATTCCAAAGACCTTCCTGATAACCTTCCACCTTCTAGGAGCACCCAGCCTACCCTAGAACTTGCACTTGTAGACCCTCCTAGAGCAAATCATGAGGTTTGAATGAGTGCACCTATAGAACAATGTCCTCATTTTAAGGTCATCCTGAATAACCAAGGTTTGTTTCTTGTTTCTGATAAGCCACCTCAAAACTCTGATTCTTATTTCCTACCCTTCCCTGAATCTTCTCATGTTTCTAGAGCTATGGGATTACACTTTACTGAGATCTCTAGGTTGCAAGACTCCTTAGAACCTATTATGTTTGCCACCTACTTCTGGAAGACCTTATGGCACCTACTAGGCATCCATAATAAGTTTTCATGCTCTGCATGCCCTCCTCCGACCCAAGGTCAAACCTAGAGAGCCTTAGTTTGTTAGGTTTAGACCTAGGGTTCCTTTGGAATAAAGTCCATTCTTTAGGAATGCGTCGTCAGTCTAGTTTAGTTTTTCTTGACCCTTTACTAGGCTTTGGCTCTGATTTTGGTTTGATTGAGAGCACCAGGAATTGGGATTTGTATTTTGTCCAGGACTAAATTTGCATATAATGTTTCGATCAATAGGTCTATAGGCTAGAGTCCCTTTGAAATTGTTCATGGATACAAGCCTCACACACCACTTGATCTGATTTCACTATTAGTCCACACACATAAGTCTCTTGATGCACTTGCATAGCATGTCAAGGACTTGCATAAAGAAATTCATGCCAAAATAAATTTAAGTAATGAAACTTATAAGAAGTTGGCTGATTCTCAAAGGCGAGTCAAAACTTTTGTTGAGGGAGACTATGTAATGATTAGGTTAAGGCCTGAACGGTTTCCTCCTGGAACTGTTAGAAAGTTACATGCTAGAGGAGCTGGACCATTTAGAGTGGTGAAGAGAGTAGGGTCCAATGCCTATGTGCTCGAGTTGCCTTCAGAACTAGGCATTAGATCACTTTCAACATTACAGACCTAGTAGAGTATAGAGAGCCAGCTGTGATTCCCAGTGAGCCTTTTTGAGCCTAATCTTGCTCTTGAGAGTGAACCCAACCCTGTGTGTCCACCAACAAACTGGCCTGTGAGGAAAGAGCAGATTGAAAAGATCCTGGATGATCAGGTTAACTCTACTCGTAATCGAGGATACCAAAGATACCTGGTCTGCTGGCAAGGAAGGCCAGATTCTGATAACTCTTGGATCTCCCGAGAAGAATTACAAGAATTGGACCCAGACCTCTTGGAGAGATACTAGAGCCAGCTTGATCCATACTCGACAGGGTCGAGTTCCTCCCACCCCGGGAGAATTGGTGCGGGCACTAGACTCAGAAGAAGACTTCAGGGCTCCATCTGGATCTCTGATTGACATTGCCCGAAGAATTAGGGTTTTCTGGTTTTGTAATAAGGGTTGACTTGGTCAACTCAATTTTAGTTTGAGTCTGTATTTCCCTACAATTTAAATTTTATTGAGTCATGTTGACTCAATACAAGTCCTAGTAGTGGTCTAGGTCTTCTCCAAGGTGCCACATTTTCTCCCAGGACCAAGCAAGTGGGCGCCACACTCCCAACCACACGCCAGAGTCCAGGAGGCGCCACATCTCCATCCAGTGTGCCTTGGTCCCCACACCACAAGAAAGCAGGTCCCTTCTTTCATGCGCCACTTGGGGGAGAAATCCATCAAGATACCTCAATCCAAGGAGGAGCCAACTTCTTTCCAGATAAACCCAAGCCAGGATGGCAAGAATTTTTCTTGAAGAGAGGATCAAGGAGGTGCCCCACAATGTTCCATAAAAACCCAAGTTATAAAAGGGAAGAGAGCATGTCTTGGGGAGAAAATCAAGGAGGCACCCAAAAGTTTCCTAAAGTGCCAAAGCCATGAAAGGAAGAAGCCTAAACTTGTGGAGCAAGACTAGGAGGTGTCCAAAAGAGCCAAACCATGAAGGGAAAATCCTTGATTCATGGAGAGATACTAGGAGACACCCCCACTACCTGCCAAAAATGTCCAAAACAAAGACGGGAAGGGCCTTGACTTAGGGAGGAAGAAAAGGAGGAGTCCAAAAGAGTTGATCTATGGAAGGAAAAAATTTCTCTTGAAGATCCATACAAGGAGGCGCCATCTACCTGCCTTTTATAATCCAAATCAAACTTTTTTTGGTACTTTGGCCGACCATATGTGTATGATTTTTCCTGATTTGTAGATCCCCTCCTTTAGTCCCACATGGGAAGATGTAAAACCCTACTCTCTTGTAAAGTCCTATAAATTAAACCCCTCTTGTAAGTTTAAATCGATTAGATGAATGAAACCAAATTTTTTTTGTGAGCAAAACTTTGTGTTTTCTCTCTTCCGCACTTGCATCCAGGTGTTGAGCTCCGTGAGAGAGTAAATCCGGGTTCCCTAGGAACCTTGAGGAGGTGTGAGATCTCCAAAACCCAAACCATAGGTTAGCCACTCCACTCCCAAAACCTAGCCGCCATCACCCTTCTCTTTCCACCAAGCCCTAGCCTATCTCACTTCTCACGGCCACCCTCTCCAAGTCCAGGCCGACCACCAGCATCCAGCTCCAGTCCAGATACTTCAGATCTACAACAATTCTAAGAGGAAGTCAGATCGGCCTCCAAGAGAATCCTGATTTCAGCAACTTCAGCTTTCAAGTTCTTCAACCTGGTAAATCTTTTCTTGAGTATATGAATTCCATCACTTGTTCCTCTTCTTTCCTAGATCTTGAGTCCAGGAGAAGCCGACCAAACCACAAGATCAGTATTGGAGGATCCATTGCGAAGATAGCCGACTCCGAGGATCCCACAATCTGCTCGAGAGAGTTCTTCCACCAAAATCCTGAGAAGATCACTGTCTGGTTAGTAAACCATCTCTCCTCTCTATTTCTGTTCTGTTGAAAGTTCAGAGCAAAACCCTAGGTCTGGGAGTTTCTCAACCCCCAGCGATCCGTTACTTCTGAACTACTCTGATAATTTAGTTTCTTCTAAATTAAGCTTTCAATCCTTACCTAGTTTCCTTCAACTTAGTTTAGCTTTACTTTGAGTCAAAGCCAATTTCTGAAATAAAAAAAATAAAAAAAAAAGAATTAATCTTAAATTTACTTCCGCATACGCTTCTTTGTTCTTTGTTCTGCATCACATCATCTGATACAAAAATCTTGGATCTTTTTAGAATTTTTATTTGATTCAGTAAAACATTTTTTTCATTTGAAAACTTATTACATAAATCTTTCAAATCAATTTTTTTTTTCTAAGTTTTTTTCTTTAGAAAGATTATTATTATCATTTTCTAAAATATCAATCTTTATATTTAAATCATGATTTTTATTGGCAAGATTGGTGTTCTCAAGAGAAAAAGAATTTACATGTCTTTTTAATTTCTTATGCTCAATTTTTAATACTTTGTATTCATGCACAAGATCATTAAATGCATCATGTAATTCATCAAAGATAAAATCATATTCATTTTCAGAACATACCTCTTCCTCATTTGCCATGAAGTAAAGATGGACAACTTCTTGTTCATCATCCGAACTTGAATCTTCGCTATCGCTCCAAGTTGCCATCAATGCTTTGAATTTCTTTTTGATCTTGAGGGCTATTATCTTTTTCTTCTCTTGATCAGCAACCACTTCTTTGTACCATAAATTCAACTCATGGGTCATGAGTGAACCAATAGCTCCTCCAAAGGTAGGGTATCAATATCTTTAGCTTCTTGGATCGCCGTTACCTTTGGATCTCATGATATTGGCAAAGATCTAAGAATTTTATTAACCAAATCAGCATTAGTATAGATTTTACCAAGACTTTTCAATTCATTAACAATAGTTATAAATCTAGTATACATTATCAGATATAGATTCAAAATATTATATTTTAAACATTTTAAAAGAATGAACAAGCATATTAATTTTAGTACTTTTCACTTGAAGAGTATCCTCATGAGTAATTTCAAGTGTATTCCATATCTCCTTCATCGATGTACATGTGGAGATCCTATTGAATTCATTAGAGTCCAATGCACAATAAAGCAAGTTCATTACTTTAGCATTGATTTTAGATTGCTTAATGTCATATTCATTTCAATCATCTTCGAGCTTTGAAATGAAAATGCCATTAATCAAAATGGAAGGAATATGAGGATCATTAACTATAACTTTCCAAAGATAATAACTAATAGATTGAATATAAATGCGTATGCGAGTTTTCCAAAAAGTATAATTAATTCCATTGAAAAATGGTGGTCTATCAGTTGCATGTCCTATAGTAAAACAAGCACATTCTAGGGCTGCCATAATCTTTTAACTCAAAACCGTTGGATTCTTTGCAAAGCACCAAGTTTAGATACCAACGATTTTGGGTTTCGGGTTTTGATACCAATTAATGCCTAGCGATGAAGCAACCCAAGAGGGGGGTGAATTGGATATTTAAAAATTATTTGAACTATTTCAATGGATATAAAATAAGTATATGCCAATTCAAATCAAGTGCTTATGTTTTGCCAAAGTGTTTGTGTGCTTAATGAAAATATGCAACGAAATTAACAAAGTAAATGCAAGAGTAAATAAGCAATAAATAAGAGAAATCATAAATACAAGAATATATAGTGGTCGGTGCACTCCAAGGTACTTACATCCACTCCCCAAGCTTTCCCTTAGGAATTCACTATAATCAACCAAGATTACAGTCGATTAATTTTCCAGGCTCACTATCAAACCTAATTTATTTTCACCAGGCTTACAAGTCAAAATCCCTTGTTGGTTTTATAAGTTAGGCTAACCAACAACCTCTTTGGTTTTCCAAGGCTAACCAAAAATCTCTTTGATTTTCAAGGCTCACCAAAAATCTCTTTGATTTTCCAAGGCTAACCAAAAATCTTGTTGGTTTTGTAACTTAGGCTTACCAACAACCTTGTTGATTTTTCTACAAAGGC
This sequence comes from Areca catechu, assembly GCA_021397845.1. Lineage (NCBI taxonomy): Eukaryota > Viridiplantae > Streptophyta > Magnoliopsida > Arecales > Arecaceae > Areca > Areca catechu. The sequence continues at coordinate 45,338,710 of CM038038.1, forward strand.
TAACTAACAACCTCCTTGATTTTCCAAGGCTCATCAAAAACTTGATACAACAATGTAAGAATGAAAGTAAAGAATACAATAAAGCTTTCTAAAATATAGCAAATATCTCTTTGAAGCCCTTGGATGATGTTGTAGAAGCTTGTCTTCAATTTGTTGAAGCCTTTGCATGAAGCTTGATACTGTGGACTTGGATCAACTCTCTTATCTTTGGTAGCTTGATGGCTTGAACCACTAAACTCTTGAATCATTGAAGGATATTCAATGATCTCATCAAAGGATTGCTTTCTCATTTGATTTTTGATATTTTTATAGCTCTCTAAATCATAGATGACCGTTTATGACTGTTGGAGATGAAAAACTAGCCGTTTGAAGCAAGTTGGAGAAGTTTAGCAGCTTTTAAAAAAAACTAGTCGTTGCTCCAGTTATCGACACTTGAATTTGGTGAGTCGACACCTTGAGTCGACACTTGACAGGTGAGTCGATACTTGATTTGTTCATGAGTCGATACTTAGGTCAGCTAAAGGCAAAAATTCTAGATTGACATAATTCTATATTTTTCTTGTTCTCAGGCCTTGAGTCGATACTTTGAATCGATACTTGGATTGACACTTAACATGCCGGGTGTGCCAAGCTCTGAAACTCATCCAAATTAAAATTATGGGTTCTTCAAGATCTTCAATATGTTTCAAAGTCCTTATAACTTGATTTTTCATTAATTTAAGGACTTCTTCAATTAAAAACAAGTAATCCTTTTTTTCAACTATTATGAGTACCTGAATCTAATAAACATACTAAATATATAATTAGTACTCATATATACTTAAGTATTTTGTCAATAATCAAAATCAAGGTCAGAGTCAATAATGGGATCCCCGATTCTATCCAGCTCTCGGTCCTGGGACTGGAGGAGCGGGTCATTTCTAGTGGCCCGGACCAGATCGCCCTGTATGAAGACTTCTTCTTCGGGGATCTTCGTCATCCTTTCCATCCCTTTTTTCTTTCTTTTTTGAGCAATTATCACCTTGTTCCAGCCTAACTTGCCCCTAATGCCGTTAGGACTATCTTCTGCTTCATTATTCTCTATCACTTTCGTAGGATCGTAGCCCGTTTCTCCCTCTTCAAGGCTTTGTTCATCCTGAAGCACCACCCGATTGATAATGGGTGGTGGTTCGTGGTCCCCCACTTGGGGACCCTCAAACTCGGCCTGCCTACCTCCATCAAGGGATGGAAGGGCAGTTTCTCTTTGCCTCGATTGAGAGGGTGGACTGGATTTGGAGTGATCCATGAGCTCACTGGGGGAGCCCTGGATCTCAGCAAACAGGCAGGACAGGTAGCCAGCTTGCACTCTTACTCTTTGAGGTGCCTCTCTACCTAGTGATGGATGGCCTCGTCTATGGACCTTTCGATAGAGGCCGTCAAGGTTGATGGAGGTGCAGAGTGGAGGAACTCTCGCTTGAGTTCTCGGCCACGCTGGTGCCGTCGATGTGAGTGTGCACCATGGTTCGAGGCTGGGGAGCGGCTCTCCTAGCTGGTCAGGCCATCATGCTGCTTCTTTCCGATTGCCTGGTGGTCTCCTCACAGGTGGGAGGTCACATGTAATGGCTCCTCCCAGAAGGATCGTAGGCTGGTACGGGGATCGATGCTGTGGACCACCAGCATCCCTGTCTGCTACTGCATTGCCAGGGACAGGTGTCTCTGGTGGAGTTGGTGCACCATCATAGCCAGGGCATGGACCTGCTGGGCTAGTGCGGTGATCTGGGGATCCATCGAAGATGCCGGTGGTGGAGTTGGGAGCTCCCCCTCAAGGCTCTGTAGGTCACCACAATAAGGGGGGGCCCTGCATGGCTGGCGGAAGCCTCTCGTGCATGCGTTGTCACCATGAGGCCATGGATGTCCACGGGTGCTCTGCTATGGTGGGGGACTTGCTATTGGACTTTCCATAGTCATCGATGTCTCCGTCCCCTACCTGGTGTGCCAATCTATTGCCATTTGGATTGCTATGGCCTATATCTTTGACATAATGCGGACTCATCGAGCTCCTTCTAGGTGCTTGGTCCTCTCTCTCGGTTGGCTCCATGGTCAGGTTATCCTACAAAAAAGAGGAGACCCGAGCCGGGGATTCCGATGGGGACACTTCAATGATCAAGTCAGTTAGGATACTGCAGAAAAATAGAACCTCTATGGTGGAGAGCTTGGAAACCCTCCACGTAGAGGATGAAAGATGAGATGTAAGAAATGGGAAGACAGGGTCGAGTAAAGATTAGAGAGCTGGGAGGTTTTCTTGGCTGGTTCCTTGCCTGTTTGCTCTCTGAGTCTTACCAGTTGCCTCTCTCCCCCCTCTCGGGGATCCTTTCTTTTATTTTATATGAGAAGAATGGCCTAGATCAAGTCTGGGGCTTTATTGAGATGTCCTTTTCCTGGTATCCCTTTCGATAGGGTTTTTCTTTGTCCGTGGCCTCCTCTCTGTTAGACTGGTCATTGGAAGGAGAACCTTCTATTGGGAGCATTCGCCTGTGTAGAATAGATTTTGTCTCTCTGGTGGTGCAATTTCTCATGGAAGGGGTGGTCGTGGACATGGCGGCATACTCAGGGCCTGGAGGCTGGTGGAGCATGCATTGCACAGAACATGCGAGTGGCATGTTTGCAAAACTTGAATCTCTGATAGGGTGTGCACCATCTCCCGAAGGTTGTAGATGGCTCAAAGCTTCCATGGCATGGTCTGTGCCTCTACTAATCTTCTCTCTCTTTTTCTTCTGGTGGGAACTCTGGCCTTGGCAGGATAGGGGAGCTCCACCTTGGGAGCCCGACCCCAGAATGCATGAGCATGTCCTCGATTGGGAGCTCGACCTTGGATGGGAGTTGGCCTCGACCAGGGGGCTCGCCCTTGGCAGGATAGGGGGAGCTCCATCTTGGGAGCCTAACCTCGGAATGCATGAGCACATCACCGACAGGGAGCTCGACCTTGGATGGGAGTTAACCTCGATCGGGGGGCTCGCCCTCGAAAAGAATGAGCATGTCCTTGGCCGGGAGCTCGACCCCAGATGGGATCCGACCTCGATCAGGGGGCTCACCCTTGGAAAGCATGAGCACATCCTCGATCGGGAGCTTGACCCCGAATGGGAGCTGAACTCAATTGGGGGGCTTGCCCTCGAGAAGCATGAGCACGTCCTCGACTAGGAGCTCGACCCTAGACGGAAGCTGATCTCGATCGGGGGGCTCACCATCAATAAGCATGAGCATGTCCTCGACTAGGAGCTCAACCTCGGATGGGAGCTGACTCAATCAGGGGGCTTGCCCTCGAAAAGCATGAGCACGTCCTCGACCGGGAGCTCGACCCCGAATGGGAGCTAACCTCGGCCAGGGGGCTTGCCCTCGAAAAGCATGAGCATGTCCTCGACCGGGAGATCGACCCCGAATGGGAGCTAACCTCGGCCAGGGGGCTTGCCCTCGAAAAGCATGAGCACGTCCTCGGCCGGGAGCTCGACCCTGGACATAGTTGACCTTGGCCTGGGGGCTCATCCTTGGAAAGCATGAGCACGTCCTCGACTTGGAGCTCGACCCCGGATAGGAGCTGAGCTCGGTCGGGGGGCTTGCCCTCAAGTCTTCATTTGGGCACTGCGTCTAGGTGGCACTTCCCACCAGCATGGCCACTGACTGTTGCCGTATGGGCTGCATGTCAGCGGTTGTGCCACATCAGATGCCCCTCACTCTCAAGCCCAGAGAATGATGCAGTGCTCGGGGTGATGAGAGTAATGATCATGCTAACATGGAGGGGCGCTCCTCCCATGCCATCAATGTCTCGAGCACCAACACTTTGGAGATCATGCTTTCGCATCAATTGGTGTGGCACCACATCAGTCCCCCTTTAAGGAAACCATAATTGCTGCATCGGGCTTGATGCGGGTGCCTCCAAATCGAAGCATCGCCCTCAACAGATCTTGATGCATGGAAAGCTTCGGTTGGCCAGGGAGGAGAAGAGGCACATGTCTACGACTCATATGAGACGATTGGACTCTACAGGCTTTTTGAAAGGGACTTGTCCTCTCGCCCCTTAAGGGTTTTTCGAGCGCACCAAGTTTTTGCAGAGTCCATCTCCTTTCTCAATCCTCCTCTTTGCTCCAAGGTTTGAAGTCTTTAGCAGGTTAGCCCCTCCTTCTCCTTCCTTCTTCTTCTTCCTATCCTTCTCCTTTAGCACGTGCTGGAGGATATCCTGTAGGGTCCTGTAGGTCTCCTGTGTTCCCCCCTTTTGTCTTCCTTTCTCCTTGATTTTCTTTCATGAGTCCTTCCGGTAGAGGGCACCACTGCTCAGATAACTCTGATGAGACAGGGCTGTCTCGACCGAGGCCTCCTTCCTTGGATAGTGAGGAGGAGGAAGTTCCTGTAATATTCCATAGGGGCCCCCACCGGACGGGGATTGTCATTGGACCCCCTGCGGCTCCTCCCCCTCCACCTTCTCCTCCTATTAGGGAGTTGGCCGGTCCTTCCGGCATTACTTCGATGATGACTGGTGAGGACCTCCTCCGCATCCGAAGAGTATATGGGATCCCCGATTCCATCCAGCTCTCAATCCGGGACTGTAGGAGCGAGTCATTTCTAGTGGCCCGGGCCGGATCGCCCTGTATAAAGACTTCTTCTTCAGGGGTCTTCATCTTCCTTTCCATCCTTTTTTCTTTCTTTTTTGAGCAATTATTGCCTTGTTCCAGCCCAACATGCCCCTAACGCCATTAGGACAATCTTCTGCTTCATTATTCTCTATCACTTTCATAGGATTGTAGCCCGTTTCTCCCTCTTTAGGACTTTGTTTATCCTAAAGTACCACTCGGTTGATAATGGATGGTGGTTCGTGGCCCTCTACTCGGGGACCCTCAAACTCGACTTGCCTACCTCTATCAAGGGATGAAGGGCAGGTTCCTTTTTGCCTTGATTGAGGGGGTGGACTGGGTTTGGAGTGACCTATGGGCTCATTGGGAGAGCCCTAGATCTCAGCAAACTGGCAGGACAGGTCGGCCAGTTTGTGCTCTTACTCTTCGAGGCGCTTCTATGCATAGCGGTGGATGGCCTCATCTATGGACCCTTCGACGAAGGCCATCAAGGGTGATGGAGGTGCGGAGTGGAGGAACTCTTGCTTGAGTTCCTGGCCATGCCGGTGCCATCAATGAGAGCGTGCACCATGGTCCGAGGCTGGGGAGCATCTTTCCCGGTCGGTCGGGCCATCATACTGCTTCTTTCCAACCGCCTGGTGGTTTCCCCGTGGGTGGGAGGCCACATGTAATGGCCCCTCCCAGAAGGATTGTAGGCTAGTATGGGGATGATGGTGTGGGCCACTAGCATCCCTTGCTACTACTGCATTGTCAGGGACCGGTGTCTCTGGTGGAGCTGGTGCACCACTGCAGCCAGGACATGGACCTGTTAGGCTAGTGCGGTGATCTGGGGATCCACCGAGGTGGCGGTGGTAGAGTTTGGAGCTCCCCCTCAGGGCTCTGTAGGTCACCACGATGAGGGGGGCCCCCTGCATGGCTGGTGGAAGCCTCTCGTGCGTGCATTGTCACCATGAGGCCATGGATGTCCATGGGTGCTCTGCTAATGATGGGGGACTTGCTATTGGACTTCCCACAGCGTCTCCACCTCCCTTACCTGGTGTGCCAATCTATTGCCGCTTGGATTGTTGTGGCCTATAGCTTTGACATATCGCGGACTTGTCGGGCTCCCTTTGGGCACCTAGTTCTCTCTCCCGGTTGGCTACTTGGTTAGGTTATCCTACAAAAAAGAGGAGACCCGAGCCAGGGATTTTGATCGAGACACTCCGACGATCAAGTCAGTTGGGACGGCCAGGAAAACAGAACCTCTATGGTGGAGTGCTCGGGAACCCTCTGCGTAGAGGATGAAAGATGAGATGTAAGAAATGGAAAGACAGGGTCGAGTGGAGATCAGAGAGCTGGGAGGTTTTCTTGGCTGGTTTCTCGCCCATTTGCTCTCTGAGTCTTACCAGTTGCCTCTCTCCCTCCTCTCGGGGATTCTTTCTTTTTATTTTATATGAGAAGGATGGCCCAGACCAAGTCTGGGGCTTTATTAAGATGTCCATTTCTTGGTATCCCTTTCGATAGGCATTTTCTTTGTCCGTGGCCTCCTCCCTATCGAACCAGTCCTTGAAAGGAGATCCTTTTATTGGGAGCATTCGTCGGTGTAGAACAGATCTTGTCCCTCTGGTGGTGCAGTTTCCTGTGAGAGGGGCGGGTGCCATGCCACTGAGCCCCGAGCCACGGTGGGGTGTTTCTATTCCAGGAGAGATTGTCGGAGTATCGCAGGGCCTGGGGCCTTAATGGAATACTCTACTCGGAGGAGGTATAGGTTCTATGTCATGAGGGTTGGAGCCCCTCAGTTGCATGGTCATGGACATGGCGGCATGCTACAGGGCCTAGAGCCTGATGGAGCATGCATTACACAGAACATGCGGGTGGCATGCTTGCATAATTTGAATCTCTGGTAGGGTGTGCGCCACCTCCTGAAGGTTGTAGATGGCTCAGAACTTCCATGGCACGGTCTGTGTGATGGGGACATCAGCCTGCACGAATCTCGGAGTAGCACAAATTTCGGAGCAGCAAATAAATTTGAAAAATAAATTTAGGATTTATCTTTTATTTAAAATTTAAATTAGGATTTTGTTGGTTAGGATTGAGATATGGATAGGCTTATCTTATCCTATCTTGTATTTAAATTTGAGTTATCCCTATCCTGTATTCAAATTCAAATGAGGGTTTTGGAGCTTATAAATAACCCCTCATTCCTATTGTAAAAAGGTAGATGAAATTGAATTTTTGGGATTTGGTTTGTCAGTTGGTTTGGCAGTTGTTGTTCAGGGCTATGGCCCATTATGTCTTCACCTGTGGGTGTTGATGTTGTCTTTGTCCTTCGGGACATCATAGGGGCGTGATGCCCTAGTTATCCCCCCATCTTCGTTTTCCTCCACGTTCTTTGAAATCCCCCTCATGGCTCCAGGAGTGACCTGGGTGGCAGGTGAAATACCCTGGGCTCTGCGTGTAGTGAGATGGGTTGTAGGTGAGATACTCTAGACTGCATGTAGTGAGGTGGGTGGTAGGTATAATGCCCTAGAGGTGTGAAGTCTCTCTGTGAGAGTGGGTTTCAGGGTTCGTGGTAGTCCATCATCGTTATCCTCCATCCCTATTTTTTTCCTTCGTCACCACCATAAAGAAATCAGAAAATAGAAAAAAAATAGGATACCCTAATCTTCGGCGACTTCTTAGCTCGCCGATGATCCTATCCCTATCCCGTGCCCCATCAACTTGGTATCAGAGCATGGTTGCATTAGGGTAGAATAGTTTTCTTTAAATCCAAGCAAGATCTAAAATTCACGCCTCCTGAGCAGGTGTACTCTAGTACACTGTCACGACCCATGGGAATAATGAGCCCCTGGCCGGACGTGAGTTTTTTAGATTGAAGTTTGGATAAGCCATTGCACTTGTTTGATTAGGTTCTGTTTCTCTGAAAATTTGTATCTGTTTACTGTAATCCATCTGCAGCTCCAAATAAAAGTCACCAATTTTTTATTAAAATATTTTTTTTCTTGTTCCTTTTTAAGTCAATTATCACCATATTAAATTTCATTATCAGAAAAAAATTATAAAAAAAATGAGAATTTCTGCAGTTCGACACTGTCATTAGGATTCTGTTCTGTCCTTTTTATTTATCTTCATTTGTAGGATCTGCTTAGAGTAGTATAGATTTTAGTTTTAAATTTCCTTTTATCTTCATTGAAACATATAAGTTAGGAATCCTTTGTGAATTTTTCAGAATTTTTGGACATTTTTTTCATCACGTTTTCCACACAACTTTCAAATTGCAACACACTTCTGCAGCACCTTTGCATTTCATTCATCTCATGAGAAATCAAATTAAGGGCATCAATTTGACATAGGGTCAGGGTTTCATCACCTGTCCCTAGCCCAAAAATTACCAACCAGCATATCGATCCCAGCCCATTAATTAAAATTGAGTAGAACGTTAATTGCCCTAGTGGGTTAGGGACACCAACAAATTGGGTTCAGGTTAAGGTCAAGTTAACTGTGTCAGCTAATTGGTGTGTGCTTACTGGCTTGGTGTCTAGGATTGGTGCATCAGGGCTTGTGATTTGGTCCGCCTACCTGGCCAATCTCAGATTGGTGTCTAAGGTTGGCAATCAGGGACCTTCACTCCCCTCCACCTACCTGGCTAAGTCCCATAAGTACTACTAGCTAGTTGGTTCACTTAATTAGACTTCTAATTTGTGCTCTAGGTCTAGGAAACATTAGCTCGAGCTTGAGTCCATTTGCATGCATGACAACTAGAGCAGGGACACCATATTCACCAATCCAAGCCCAGTCCAGTGTAGCCATGGACCCGAATCTTGAAACCATGCTAAGAGGCCTAAATGATCTAATGGCCCAATTGAACCAAATGCTGGCTAAACAATTTTCCTTAGACCAACCAACTCCTACTATCCCATTAGCTCATATGAATGATAGGAGTAAGAACCCTGAAGTACAAGTTGAGTTCATGAATACTCAAGACTTAGGGTATCCTCAAACTAAAGGGCTAGGGAAGGAAGAAGGCAAATCTGAACCTAGTAAATATGTGTATGAGACTAACATAAATTTAATAGATGAATATGAAGGGGAAGACTATGAAGAGAACAACTTTAGTACCTTACCTGAGGAAACCTTTGGTAAAGAAAAGATTATTGACCTAGTCCTGAAACATCAGAACAACCAAAATTTAGTGAGGACTTGGTTCCCGTAAGACAATGCCCTCAGGAAGAACCCAATACTTTAGCTTCGACACAAGAACTCCTTCAGGTACCTGAGAAGAACCCAATCATCATTTTAGAAGACTTTCCTAATGACCTTCAACTACCAAGAAGCATCCCGCCTGTAGATCAAAATCCTAATCTTAAGGTCATCATGAGTAACCAAGGTCTGTTTCAAGATTCTCCTAAATTATCCCAAGTCTCGGATTCCTATTTCCTGCCTTTCCTTGAGTCTTATCATAAGTTTAGAGCCATTAAGTTTCATTTTGATGAGATTACTAGGATGCATGAGCTTTTAAAGCCTATTCCTTTTGCTACCTACTTTTGGAAAACTTTATGGCATTTGCTAGGAACCCATGGTAAATTCTCATGTGCATACCAGACCAGGGTCAAACCTAGAGAGTCATTAATCTGTTAGGTTTAGGTCCTAGAAAGTCCAATAAAATTCCTCTCAATAAGGATGTCTAGTTCAGTCTGCATTTTGTAAGTGCTTGTGTAAATTTCTGAGTCTGCTAAATCTTTCGCACAGCATGTCACAAATTTGCATAAAGAAATCAGTAATAAGATCAAACTGAGCAATGAGACTTACAAACATTTAGCTGATTCACATAAGAGGGATAAAGAATTCTATGAAGGGGATTATGCAATGATTAGGCTCAACCCTGAACGGTTCCCACCTGGAACCATAAAGAAGCTGCATGCCCGCGGAGCGGGACCTTTTAAGATCTTAAAGAAAATAGGGCCTAATGCATATGTTTTGAAACTTCCACCTGATATGGGTATTAGTACAACCTTCAATATTTTAGACCTAGTAGAATACAAAGAACCACTACTAATACCTAGTGAGCATTTTGAGCCAGAAACTTTCATTGAGAGTGAACATATTTCCGAGTGTCCACCACCAACCTTACCTGAGTAGAGAGAGAGGATTGAAAGAATCCTGGATGACAAGATCATTACTACCAGGAATAAGGACTATCAGCGATACCTGGTTCAATGGCAAGGTCAACCTGAGTCCGACAACTCTTGGATTACTCGAGAGGACCTGCAAAGACTTAACCCAGACTTGTTCGAGCATTACCAGGGCAAAACTGAACCATACTCGACTGGGTCGAGTTCTGCCCACCCCAGGAGAATTGGTGTGGACACCAGAAGCCGAAAGAAACTTCACTCCAACAAGGTTAGCCTTATCCCAATTTGGATCGAAGATAATTAGGTTACCTTGTATCCTTTAGTTCAAAAATATTTTATTTTGAAGAGTCATTTCCTTTTCAAGAGTTCTGTAATTAATTTTGAGTTTCAAATCAAGAGTGTTTATTGAGTCCTGTAATTACTTTTAAAATTTCATTTCTTGTAAGTCCATTTCAAGTTTTAAAGTCTAGGTCAGTCTAGTCAGTTTAGTTGAGTTAAGTCTAATTCAGTTGAGTTAAGTCTAATCAAGTCTTAAAGCCATGAAAGCCAGCAACAAGACTCAAATTCTAGACCCCAGAATTTGACCACATGAAGAAGAGAAGACACATCAACCAAGCAAGAGAAAAGGACCATCAACTAGGACCATTGGGCGCCACATGTCATTCTTATCCAAGTAGAAGACCACCTCACCATGCCACGTCATCAGGTGCAACTTCACCAGCCACCTCATCACCCTTTGGGCGCCAACAAGGGAGATTCAAATTCAAGGAGGTTGGCCACATCCCTCCAAGTCCTCCACCAAATCCTCCAACTCCCCCCCACATCCCTCCAAACTCTCCACCAAATCCTCCAACCACCCTTGTAATCCTCCTCGATTTGGGGAGTTTTTAAATTTCAAAAGCTAGCTTTGTGAGGCTATTAAAAGCCTTGGACTCCCATTGTAAAAGAGATTGATTTTGGAAATGAATGAAGTTTGAAGTGAAGTTGTCTTGAGTTTTATGTGTGAAATTTTTCCTATCTTCTTCTTCCACGCCCAAAGCCACTCTCTTCCCTAGAAATTCATCATCCAAGCTCAAGGCAAAGGCATTGGAGTCGGCCAGATCTTCTCAACTATCTTTTCTTTGTTCACAAGTTCTCCCATCCCTTCTTTATGTTTGCATCCTTCAACCTTAACTTTGATCTTCATTGTAGGGTCCTTCGAAGTCCTTGAGTTGTGAACAGGGTTCCCCTTGACAATGAACCAACAAGCTGAAGCCCAAGTCCAGGGTTCTGATCACTGTTATCCAAGTTCTCCAGTCCAGAGCATCAGTAGTTTCAAGTTTTGAATCATAAGAAGGTTGGAAAACTCATCAAGGTAAGTCCTCAATCATTAGCCCCTATTGTCTAGATCTTCTTCCTTCTTATTTTTAGAGTTGTGTCTAATCATGTAATAGTCCCTTTTCATGTAATCCTTAAATCTTATTAAGATGAGTACAATGCTAAGTGTAATTAGGTTTCATTGCTCTACAAACACCATATTCAAAACATTAATCATATGCGTGCCGCATCAACTTTGGTATCAGAGCCCAGACGGATTAGGGTACGTTTCTTCTTCCTAACTCTTTTCTGTGTTGACACCCCCTGCTACCATCGCTCGTGAAGAACGTCTCCGTCGCCTGCAGCCGATCCAGAAGTTCACGCCCGAACCCCTCCGATCAAGCCTCCCCTCCACCTCCATCCCGTGATCCCCCTCTCCGTCTCTTCTCAGATTCTTCTTTCCCTCTTCCTTCTCTAACTCTCCTGCTTCTTCCTCTTAATCTTTGTCATTCAAAACATCCTGTGAATAATTCTCCCAAGCACACCATTGCCAGCAAACCCTTTTTCGATCCCCTGTTTTCGTCACAATCGATCCCACTGAAGGACTCCTCCGCTCCCGTCTCCACCAGCAAGACACTGGATCCACCAGGCTCCTCCCTTGTCCGCTGTCAATCATCGGAATCGGGCCCCCATGCATCACCATTGTCGCTGCAGCCGAACCCCTCCGTGAAGCCCCTCCCGCCGCCTGAGATGCCGTCTACCGTGTGGGCCCCTTCCACCATCACCAGCCACCGGAAGCAAGGCTCGCATTGCCCCCGAGCCGGTACACCCGTACCTCCAGCAACACCCTCGAGCCGGCACCCCCGTGCAGCTCACGAAGTCTCAGGCCGGAAGACCATCGCCGCACGCTCGCCGCCGCACGCTCGCCGCCGCACGCCCGTGTTGCAGATTCGCCCGATGCTGGAGAGCCGCCAAAACCCGCTCGGCTCCCCATCTCCGCCCGCGATGCCTCACGGACACCTGCCCGATTCCCTGCTGCCATGACGCCTGCCGCCCATTGGAGAGGCCGCGCCACCATCCCCGGGCCGTCGTCCTCGTCCTCATCTCCGTCACCGACGAAGCCCGCCGGATCTCCACGTCCGGGACCTTCCCTCGTTCTCGCACGACCGTTAAAGCATCGGGAGAGGCCTCGCACGATCGTGAAGGCATAACCGGCATTGGCAGCCGACTTCAAGCGTAGGAAAAAAAAAAAAACACCAGCCATGAGAAAAAAAGGAAAAAAAAAAGAAAATCAGTGAAAAAAAAGACAAAAAAATTCAGAAAAAAGAAAAAAAATCATTCTACAAGTCATGTGCATCTTGAGCCTAAGCTAGCCTGACTCGACGGAGTCGAGTTTTTCCCCACCTCAGGGGAATGATGGGGACATCAGCCTGCACGAATCTCGGAGTAGCACAAATTTCGGAGCAGCAAATAAATTTGAAAAATAAATTTAGGATTTATCTTTTATTTAAAATTTAAATTAGGATTTTGTTGGTTAGGATTGAGATATGGATAGGCTTATCTTATCCTATCTTGTATTTAAATTTGAGTTATCCCTATCCTGTATTCAAATTCAAATGAGGGTTTTGGAGCTTATAAATAACCCCTCATTCCTATTGTAAAAAGGTAGATGAAATTGAATTTTTGGGATTTGGTTTGTCAGTTGGTTTGGCAGTTGTTGTTCAGGGCTATGGCCCATTATGTCTTCACCTGTGGGTGTTGATGTTGTCTTTGTCCTTCGGGACATCATAGGGGCGTGATGCCCTAGTTATCCCCCCATCTTCGTTTTCCTCCACGTTCTTTGAAATCCCCCTCATGGCTCCAGGAGTGACCTGGGTGGCAGGTGAAATACCCTGGGCTCTGCATGTAGTGAGATGGGTTGTAGGTGAGATACCCTAGACTGCATGTAGTGAGGTGGGTGGTAGGTATAATGCCCTAGAGGTGTGAAGTCTCTCTATGAGAGTGGGTTTCAGGGTTCGTGGTAGTCCATCCTCGTTATCCTCCATCCCTATTTTTTTCCTTCGTCACCACCATAAAGAAATCAGAAAATAGAAAAAAAATAGGATACCCTAATCTTCGGCGACTTCTTAGCTCGCCGACGATCCTATCCCTATCCCGTGCCCCATCACTGTGCCTCTACTGATCTTCTCTCTCTTTTGCTTTTGGAGGAGCTCTGGCCTTGGTAGGATAGGGGGAGCTCCACCTCGGGAGCTCGACCCTGGAATGTATGAGCATGTCCCCTACCGGGAGCTCGCCTCGAGTTGGAGCTAGCATCGGCTTGGGGGCTCGCCCTTGGTAGGATAAGCGGAGCTCCACCTCGAGAGCCTGACCCCGGAATGCATGAGCACGTCCCCAGCCGAGAGCTCGACCTTGGATGGGAGCTGGCCTTGACCAGGGGGCTCGTCTTTGATAGGATAGGGGGAGCTCCATCTCGGGAGCCCAACCTCGGAATGCATGAGCACGTCCCTGACCAAGAGCTCGACCTCAGATAGGAGCTTACCTCGATTGGGGGGCTCACCCTCAGAAAGCATGAGCACATCCTCGAACGGGAGCTCGACCTTGGATGGGAGCCAACCTTGACCGGGGGGCTTGCCCTTGGAAAGCTTGAGCATGTCCTCGGTCGGGAGCTTGACCCCGGATGGGAGCTGACCTTGACTGGGGGGCTCATCCTCGGGAAGCATGAGCACGTCCTCTACCAGGAGCTCGACCCAGGATTGGAGCTGACCTCGATCGGGGGGCTCACCCTCAGAAAGCATTAGGATGTCCTTGATTGGGAGTTCGACCTTGGATGGGAACTGACCTCGACCGGGGGTTCGCCCTCAGAAAGTATGAGCACGTCTTCGGTCGGGAGCTCGACCCTAGATGGAGCTGACCTCGATTGGGGGGCTCATCCTTGGAAAGCATGAGCATGTCCTCGATTGGGAGCTCAACCCCGGATGGGAGCTGACCTCGACTGGGGGGCTCACTCCTGGGTCTTCATTTGGGCATCGCGTCCAGGTGGCACTTCCCACTAGCACGGCAGCCAGCTGTTGCCATCATGGGCTCCATGTCAACGATTATGCCACATCAATATAGATTTGGACTTGATTAATTTTAATTAATTAAGTTTAATTGGAGCCTAATTAGATTAGGATCAAGCTATTTAAATTGGTCAAATCAAATTAAATTAAGATTAGAATACTGGTTGGCCAAGTCAAACTAAGAATATTGTTTTCTCCCTTATGCCACTTCTTTCTCCAACCAAATGATTTTTTGTATGTACATTCTCCATGCCAAAATGTGATTAACACCTTTCCATTACCCATTCTAATTGGGATTAAGCCAAGAAAAATTTTAAAAGCAGTTTTAATATAATTTTGAATCTAGTTTGAACAAGTTAAACTTTATCGTGCACCACCATTTTTCTCCATGCCAAAATGGATTTTTGTATGAAGATTTCTCCACATAAAAATGTGATATGCACCCTCCCCTCTTCCCTCTCTGATTAGAATAAAGTTATTTAAATTTAAAAGAAAGTTTTAAGTTTAAAATATTGTTTAGGTTTTGAATAAAATTTAAACTCTAGCTCTTATCCTAATCTAGATAGGAGTCCTAATTCTATCCTTTTTTCCTCCCTTCTCCATACCTATTTTAAATGGGTTTTTTACTAGGTTGTGTGACAAGAGAAAAGCCTAATCACCATGAGAAATAAAGAAAAAATTTCATGAAGAATTAAGGGGGTTGAGTGAGAATTCTTAAAGAGTGTGGGACTGACTTCTTGGCACAAGGCAGAAGAGAGAAAGAAAAGAAAAAAATAGAAAAAAAATTAGTTTTGATTTTATTTTTCTTCCATGACCTAGTCCTCCTTGTCCTCTACCTCCCCATCTTATTAGAGAACTCGAAGAAAATTCGAAGAAAGGATTTTAGATCAGCCATCCATAGCTTTCACATAGAGCTAGCATTCTAGGAAAGGTGATCCTTCGGGACTTTATGTGGACTTTTCATAGAGGCTGGACACCCTGTATAGCTACAAAGCAATATCTAGACCATCTACCATGCTCCATTAGTAGCGACATTCATCGACCCGCGATGAGGTATGGGATCTGAATCTATTTATGTTTGTAGATTAGATCTATAGCATGCATCAGTTAGATTGATGCATGCTGATTTTAATTTCAGCATCTATACTATATTCATATCTTATCTTGATTCTATAGGATAGGTTTTCATAATTATTCTAATGCATGATTCAGTAATTAGAATTGTTTTAATCTAATATACTTTCACTGGTCTTCAAAAAAATTAATGCATGAAACCTTGTCCTAGTTTTCTAACAATGGTATTAGAGCCTCAGATTTTTGACATGATTTTATTAGATGTAGATCTGAATCTTGATCCTAGTAATTGCTTCTAATTGGGTTGATCACCATGGCCATCCAGTCATAGGAGAGAAGTAAGGTTTAAAGGCCCTCTCTTTCTATTTAATGGGATCTCCTATGGCATGTAGGGGTGCTGCTTATGGTTATATCCCATGAATAAGTGAGGTGAAAGGATATTTTTATTAAAATTATTTTGATAATTTTGATCTTATTTTAAGTAGTTTAATTTTTATTATTTTGCTGTTATTAATCAGAAATTAAGTTATTTACATCAGGTTTTATGTTTAGAACTTAAATTATAAGCTTAATTTTAGTAATTGCACTAACCATATAGTCTAGATCTAAAATTATTTTATTTGTACATGATACATATAAAAATGTTTAGATCTAATTTTAGTAAAATAAATCATGATTAATTGTTGGAAACATGAATTGATTGGATCTAGAATTATAAATTAAAGATCAAAAGTCAATTCATAAAACTTGAATTTTGGATTAACTTGAATTAGGCTAAATTCCTAAGTTAGACCTAGGGTTAGAATTTGATTAATATAAACCTTAGAAAAGTTGATTTAAACTAACCAAAAGTTGATTAGGATTAGGTTAAAAGGTCTCTAGATCAATTATATAGTGATAGGTTTTTCAAGCTCATATTATCAAATGGACCTGATTCTGGCTCAGTAGTTAGATCCAAGTCCCTAGGCTAGTCTAATTGAAATCAATGAACCAATTGATATCTAAGATAAGTTTGGCATTTAATCATAGTCATTAATTGAGCCTACCTCTTACCTGGACAACTATGTTGGTGTCTAAGGTGGCAAAATCCTTCCATTGATCTTACTTACCTAGCCAATTTGGTCAATCAAATCTTGATTAGATAGCTCATCGATTTGAGCAAACCCATGCCAGTAAGGAAGATCAGTTTAACTGATATAGGTACCCTTGGACTAATGTGATTTGACCCTCGTTACTTGATGAAGTCAGTGAGAGGATTATTGATTAGTCCATGTCTTCTTCTCTTTTTCTCATTCGATTTAATTAAATCCTTTAAAATTATTAGGTCCCATAAGTGATAAAATTATGAAGATAATTGAGTCAAAGTCTCCTATTAAGAGAGTAGTAATAAGTCCAATGTTATGGCGATTATTGGAGGTCCAAAGACCTGGTGTTCATTTGGCTATTAGATTATTATTCATATTAGGATGACTTAGTTGCTTCTTTCTAAATGATAGTCAAGTGGACCGATCGAAATTAGGCTTGGTTACGTTTGCTAGAAGCACTTAGTCCTATCATGTTAATGGTTAGACCTAGCCAGGACTTTCAATGGTAGCCCAAAGACTTACTGATTAGTTCTTGGGATAAAATTATTATCATAAAATTTTAAAGAAATAATTGGTTAAGAATCTAACTTTAGATGCATATGGTTGAGTTGGCCAAAGCTCATGTACAGTCTATTGGATTCTAGTACTCGCTAAGAAATTGATACAATTTCTCAAATTGGAGATAGAGGTTACTAATTTGATCAAAATAGTGGAAGAATCTTTAGATTAAAGTATTGGATTTCGGGCTAAAGCAGTGAAGACTGGATTTTAAAATTTTTATTATTGAAATCCTAATCGGTCAAAACCTTAGACCCAAGGACCGCTTAACCTTAATAACTAATAAATTATATTTTAGGGTTATAGAGAAACACCTAGAGTGCTATACTCCTTAATTTTCCCAAGGCATACAAGTGTATGCCCTCCAGAGGTGATCCACACAGGAACAGGACCAAGGAAGTGTGGTCGTGAGTAATTTATGGTAGTGAGTAATTTGTGGTCGTGAATAATTTTTTGCCTATTTGTTAGGCAGTTATTCCTTTTGTATATTCCCCTATTTGTTAGGTAGTTATTCCTTTTGTATATTCCCTAATTAGATTGGTCCTAGATTATATATATGTAATAGGGGTTAAATGTTTATACATACAAAATGGAGAGAATTCTTTCTTCTACATGGTATCAGAGCCCTAGGGTTTGATTCCGGGGTACTGTACGGCTTTACCTTCCCTCGGCCGTGGTCCTTACCTCCGATCCCCGATGATGGCCCATCTCCGAAATCGGGTGGAGCCGAGGTCCTCGTTGGCTAGTTGGCCTCCTCGTCGTCACGCCTAGCCACCGAGAGTCTTATTTTCCTGCAGTCTTGGCTGTTCGTCGAACGACAACGGAGAGAGACCATCGCCGCCTCGCCATCGTCCTCCACCGACTCGGCTGTTCGCCGAACGACGATGGAGAGAGAGAGAGGAGACGGGCTGTCTCCTCTCCTGCTGCACCCCTCGGTCCCCGCCTCGCCATCGTCCTCCACCGACTCGGTCCTGCTGCACCCCTCGGTCTCCGCCTCGCCATCGTCTTCCATCGACTCGGCTGTTCGCCGAATGACGACGGAGAGAGAGAGGAGACGGGCTGTCTCCTCTCCTGCTGCACCCCTCGGTCTTGCTTTCCTCGTTCTCGGATCCCACCGCCGTCGACGAAGATGGCTTCGTCTCCTCTTAGGGTTCCACCGGCTCCGGTTTCTCCGGCACTCTGCCAGCCCTCTCTCTGGTCCAACCCCTTCCAGTCCAGCCCCGCGTGCTACCCCTCGGTCCTGCTCTCCTCGTTCTCGGATTCCACCGCCGCCGACGAAGACGGCTTCGTCTCCGCTTAGGGTTCCATCAGCTCCGGTTTCTCTGGCACTCTGCCAGCCCTCTCTCCGGTCCAGCCCCTTCCGGTCCAGCCCCTTCCGGTCCAGCCTCGCATGCTACCCCTGGGCCGCGACCTCCTGCAATTCCTGCTACGATCCTTCACCGTTCCCGGATCCACCATCCGCTGCAGCACTCGCCGCCCTCGCCGGCACTCTGTCCTAGCCTTGCATCATAACGGCGCTGGCTCGTCCCTGCCACCGGCTCATCCCTGCCGCCAGCTGTCGAGGAGTTTTTGGAATCATGCGACACCCTTGGCCACGTGCGCCTGGAGCCATCTCCAGCTGCCAAAGAGTGCATGTGGTTCGGTGTCCTGTGGAGGACCAAGGCTAGCAGCGCCCCTTCCGCGCAACTCTGATTCCTCCAAAAAATAGCCGATCAATACCAGCTGCTCTCATGGCCGATAAACAGCCGATCATTGCAACTGACCAAGCAGATTCTAGTGCCTCTACTACTGCCATTCTGGCAAACCTGACTGCTGCGATGAAGCAGCTCTTGACCCAGCAGACCGCGCCCCCGCGCGTTGAACCTCCAGTTGCACCAATTGCTATTAAACTTGATGGAAAAAATTATGGCGTTTGGTCCCAGGTTATTGAGATGTATGTTTCAGGTAAGGACAAACTGGGCTATTTGAATGGTAATTCTCCTGAACCCCCTCCTACTGATCCATTATTTAGACAATGAAAGATTGATGATTCTACGGTGAAAGGTTGGCTCGTTAATTCTATAGACCCAGCCTTGATACCGAACTTTATTCGCTTTCCTACTGCCAAAGCTGTATGGGATGCTGTGGCAACGACCTTTTTTGATGGATCTGACACCTCTCAAATCTATGATGTTAAAAGGTAGGTTTCTCGATTGAAGCAAGGTGGTGGACCTATCGAGAAATATTACAATGATCTTCAAGGGCTCTGGCGTGAGATTGACTTCCGCCGTCCTAATCCTATGCAATGTCCAGCTGATATTTTGAAGTACAATGCCATTATCAATGAAGATCGGGTTTATACCTTTTTAGATGGTCTCGACGATTGCCTGGATAATTTTCGTGCTGATATTATAAAGATGGATCCATTTCCAACTATTGAGCAAGCTTATGCCCGAGTCAGGCAAGAAGATATGCGCCAATCTGTCATGCTCTCCACTCCTGTCGAGGTTACCTCTGGTTCCGCCATGGTGTCCCAGCGGGGCAAGGGTAATCAGTTAGTGCTTTCTGCCCGGGGACCTCGTCCAAAACCTGATATGCCAATTCAATCTGAGGGATGCTCTCACTGTGGAAACCCTAAACATACAGCAGCATCTTGTTTTAAACTGCACGGTTATCCGGACTGATGGGACGATTTTCAGAACAAGAAGAAGAAACCAGGCTCCAAAAAGGGGCGGAATGGAGGGCAAGCCTTTTTAGTTACTAGTGGCTTATCATTAATTCCTATGGAGCCTGAATCTGCTAATGCCAAGTCTCTTGAAGGTAATTATGGGTTTGTCTTTACTAATTGACATAGTGATCATGGGTGGATAATTGATTCTGGCGCTACATATCATATGACTCCGAAATCTGGTGACCTTCTTACATCCACTACACCACGTCGAGATCATATATACAATGCTACTGGACATGACTTTCCTGTGACAGCGGCTGGGCGTGTGTCAGTCATGCCTTCCCTCTCTCTATCTCATACCTTGGTTGTTCCTTCATTATCTAATCGTCTATTATCAGTTGGACAGCTTACTAGTGAGCTGAACTGTGTTGTGCTTATGTACCCTGACTTTTGCCTGTTTCAGGATATTCTCACGAAGGAGATTATTGGGCGTGGTACTAAGAGGGAGGGGCTATATTTTATGGATGAAATAACTTCTGGACGGACCTATCACTCTCATGGACGGTTAATTCAAGAGAAGGAACTTTGGTTATGGCATCTTCGGTTAGGTCACCCATCCTTTGGATATTTATGGCACTTATTTCCCAAGGTATTTCATGGTCTATCGAACTCTAGTTTTCAGTGTGATATATGTATTTTGGCAAAGAGCCATCGCACTTGTTTTTCTCCTAGTTTGAATAAAAGTTCTACTCCTTTTTCCTTAATTCACTTCGATGTATGGGGTGCTTCTCCTATTACTACTATATCTGGGTTTCGATGGTTTATCATCTTTGTCGATGATTGCACACGTATGACTTGGCTATATTTGATGAAACATAAAAGTGAGGCTGAAGCTATCTTCCGGACTTTCCACCATATGATTCAGACTCAGTTTGGGGCCAAACTTTAGGTTCTCAGATCTGATAATGGTGGGGAATACTTAAGTAAACCTCTTGCAGCTTATTTTCAAGAACATGGTTTAATTCATGAAACCTCGTGCCCTCAGACTCCTCAGCAAAATGGTATCACTGAGCGCAAGAATCGTCATCTTCTTGAAACCACTCGGGCGCTTTTGGAAGGTAACCATGTTCCCCATCGGTTCTGGGATTCTGCCGTAGTTACAGCTACTTATTTGTTGAATCGCATGCCTTCCCGCATCCTGAAGTATCGCATGCCAATGCAAGCACTTGCTGCCCATGTGTCTCTTCCTTCGGTTCTCACCTTGCCTCCTAAAGTATTTGGATGTGTCGCTTATGTCCATCTTCACAAAAATCAGCGAACCAAACTTGACCCATGTGCTATTAAATGTATTTTTCTTGGTTATGGCCCTTCTCAGAAAGGGTACCGGTGTTATGATCTTACCGACAAGCGCACGTATGTCACCATGGATGTAACCTTTATCGAGATAGAGTCTTATTTTCCTCCCCCCCAGTGTCCAGTTCAGGGGGAGACTAGTTGCAGAACCAGACAGTGGTGGGAGGTAGGAATTGCAGGAGCAACAGATGGGTACGCTTGGCCACATGATTCTAAGGCTGCACAATCAGACAACATTGAATTATTGTATGAATCCGAACAAGAACAACAGCAACAGCCCTCCTTATCTCCGCCCTCTTCGCCCTCTTCAGTACCACTCCAAACTCCTGAGAATGTACCTGAGGTAAGTTCTTCTACTGTACTTGATCCTTTTGAAGATACTGATATGCTTACTGGTTATAAGCTACCCGATAGGCATAATAGGGGCAAACCACCAAATCGGTATTCCCCAGATGTAGAGGACCGCCGATCTCGATATCCTATTACAAACTATGTATCTTCCAAAAGGCTGTCCACCCCACTACAAGACTTTGTGATTACTATTTTCTCAGTTCAAGTTCCAAACAGAGTTGAAGAAGTCATGAAGGATCCGAAATGGCTTCAAGCAATGAAGATAGAGATGGAGGCTTTGGAGAAAAATCAAACTTGGAAACTTGTAGAACTACCAAAGGATAAAAAACCAGTTGGATGTAGGTGGGTGTTCACCATCAAACATAAGGCAGATGGCACTATTGAGAGGTACAAGGCACGACTGGTAGCTAAAGGGTATATACAGACTTATGGGATGGATTATCAGGAAACATTCTCTCCAGTTACAAAGTTAGACACTATAAGAGTGTTGTTATCTCTGGCTGCAAACTTGGACTGGCCTTTGCATCAATTTGATGTAAAGAATGCTTTTCTTCATGGGGATTTAGAGGAGGAAATCTATATGGAGCTTCCACCTGGATACAGATGCGCTGATAAACCGAACATGGTGTGTAAGCTGAAAAGATCTTTGTATGGGTTAAAGCAGTCCCTTCGTGCATGGTTTGGTCACTTTAGCTCAGCTATGAAAGGGTATGGATACTCCCAAAGTAACTCAGATCATACTTTGTTCTTAAAATGTACTCAAGGAAAAAGGACTGCTCTTATCATATATGTTGACGACATGATTATTACAGGCAATGATAATGCAGAGATTATGAGATTGCAGGAATTATTATCTAGGGAGTTTGAGATGAAGAATTTGGGAGGTCTGAAATATTTCTTGGGAATCGAAGTTGCTAGGTCAAAGGAGGGAATTTATTTGTCTCAACGAAAGTATGTTCTTGATCTTTTGACCGAAGTTGGCATGCTAGATTGCAAGCCTGCCGACACTCCTATGGGACAAAACTGGAAGCTTGGAGAATATCCTGATCAGACTCCTACTAATAAAGAGAAATACCAAAGGTTAGTAGGTCATTTGATTTATTTATCACATACACGTCCTGATATTGCTCATGCAACAAGTGTGGTGAGTTAGTTCATGCATGCACCAAGTGAAGATCATATGAATGCTGTGTGGCATATCATTCGATATTTGAAGTCGGCTCCAGGAAAGGGGTTGCTATTTACAAAAAATGGCCACATTGAAATAGAAGGTTACACAGATGCAGATTGGGCTGGAAGTGTGACAGACAGGAGGTCTACTTCAGGGTATCTTACATTTGTGGGAGGCAATCTTGTCACATGGAGAAGTAAGAAACAAAAGGTTGTAGCTCGGTCTAGTGCAGAAGCTAAATTCAGAGGTATAGCAAAGGGGTTATATGAACTTCTATGGCTTCGGAAGCTACTCACTGAGCTCGGGTATCCACCAGGTTTGGAAATTAAATTATTTTGTGATAATAAAGCAGCATAAACATTGCTCATAATCCAGTTCAACATGATATAACCAAACATGTGGAGATTGACAGACATTTCATCAAAGAGAATGTGGAGGCAAAATTGATCAAGTTACCTTTCGTCAAATCTGAAGACCAGTTAGCTGATATATTGACAAAGGCTCAGTCTAGCAGAGAATTTCATCGCTCACTTATCAAGTTAGGTATCAAAGATATCTTTGCACCCACTTGAGGGGGAGTGTGGTCGTGAGTAATTTATGGTAGTGAGTAATTTGTGGTCGTGAATAATTTTTTGCCTATTTGTTAGGCAGTTATTCCTTTTGTATATTCCCCTATTTGTTAGGTAGTTATTCCTTTTGTATATTCCCTAATTAGATTGGTCCTAGATTATATATATGTAATAGGGGTTAAATGTTTATACATACAAAATGGAGAAAATTCTTTCTTCTACAGGAAGCACTTCTATCAAGCTTGCTTATTTGACTAGGACTCCTTCAAGCTGCCTTTCTTCCTTTAACGACCTTTCTTCTTTTGCTGGAACCTCTACCCTTTTATAGGATACTCAAAGACCTCTTTGAATCCTCTCTCAAAATTTAATTATCCCTCCTATATCTCTTTCTAGGATCTTGTCTTAAAATGACAAGTGTTGTTTTAGAGAGTACTTCTTGTCCTATGAGAAGGAAGAGAAATAGAAAGGATTTCTTTCGGATATTTTTGGATGTATTTGGCATTAGAATACCGATGCCTTTTATACTGAGTGATGGGGTGCCTGATAAACCTTTTCCTTAACCCTTGATCTAATTTTCTAATGATTAGATAGGACCCTTCAAGCAGAAGGAGTTCCTTAGGTGAAAGTTCTTATCATGATATGTCATATCACTGCACCAAGAAACATATAGTGTCCCTTGAGTTTTTTAGCAATTTTCTACTTGTCATGTGGCAAGTAATCAGTCAAAATTTAGTTAAGGGATGTGGGATTCCAATGGATGTATCAGAGAACCAGAAGCCTTCAAGCGGAAGGACTTCTGGATTTATGATTACATGCCAAACATGAAGGGACGCGTCCCTTCATTTTGTGCGCCACAATTCTTCCATGCCAATTCCTTCTTTTGATTGGTCAATCCTAATCCAAATAGGCATGGAGATAAGGGAGAGTGGCCTAGCATTTATCTAGAATAAGTGATTAAGTGGCAGAAGGACTCTTGGTCCTTCTGCGCCCCTTAATCTTGGCATACACCAAACATGGTGCCAAGAGTCCAATCCCACTTGAACTCTTCCATAATCTAAGGATAATGCTTAATTAATTCTAGAAAAATATAGATAAATGCTACTCCAATTAGGACTCAACCTAATCTAAGTCCCACTTAAATTGGTTAACCCAAATAGCAAGCAAATTGACCCAATCCAATTAGGTTAGGAGTTAGGCTAGCATGCATATGCTAGTATGCAAATTAGCTATATTAAGATCTGATGATCTTAAACAAAATCCAATTGACTTCCTTGACCAATTTTCTAGTGTGTGTAACCCTTTGAAAACCATATCTAGCCAGTAGTAGGTCCAGGTGCAAGCTATTTTGATCTAATCGAAATCGATTGACCCAATTAGGTCAAATCGAGCTGATCCAAGTTAGTCGATTCGAACCAATTTCCAAATTGACTCTGAATCCATCCAATTTGATTCATAAAAATCTACAAGACATGATTGACATTTAGTAATATGTCATGCCTATCTAAAAAATTAGAAATTTGATAGAATTACTAAAATACCCTTTAACGGAATGTTGCCGTGTAATTCAATCCTTCGATCTTCCTTTATCCTGAATAAGTGATGGGTATGGAGAATTGTCAAATCCTAGCACTTAATCATTTCAAATCTTGATTCGATAATGAAGACTCAATCGATGAAAGACTAGAGTCCTTTCTAATCTCATCCTACTTTGATCAAAGACTTTCTGAGTCAACAATCGAAGAGATTACATGGGATAAGTCCTTCTCTTACTAGGAGTGATAAATTCCTTGTTGATCCTCTCACATCCTTCTTGCACAATCCACTATATCTGAGAACATCCCATACATGACTCTTTGTCATGAATGAGTATGAACCAAAATATGGCTTTATGTGCATAAGGAACCATGGTGATCTCAGATCTAAGGATCACCTGCACAACTCCCACTATGAGAACTATCTTTTGATAAGTAGTAAGACCTCCATAAGATGTTCTTAAGGTGGATCAATTCAGTGAACTCATATCCTAATGAGCACCCACATCCTTGTATTAGTGCTCTACACAAATGGCTGTGAGACCAACCACCCTCTCCATCGAGCATACATAGGATCTGCTAGTCTTTTCAAAAATATCAATTCCCAAATCGATGATCCAATGACTAGAAAAATTTTAGATTAGGGTTTATAGGAACTTAGGTCTCATCGTTATGATCTGCATCATAACCCTAATTCCATTATCCTAACCTTTGGGGTTCATCATTATCTTGATATGATGCTGCAATATGATGAATCAACAAATGCCTTTTATTAATATTAATCTTGAGTTGAGAGAATACAAAAATACCACTAGTATAATAACTATGATAGGCTTTCAGGATATAATTCTTTCAATCTCCCACTTGTGCTAAAGCCAATCGCACTTGTATTTAATACCCATATAATCTGGATGGTGATCTAACTGGTATAGAGCAAGTATCTTAGTGAATGGATCTGCTATGTTGTTCTTTGTATTAACTTGTTCTACTACCATATCATTTCTTTCAATGATTTCTCGAACAAGGTGGAAGCATTTTAGGATGTGCTTTGGATTTATGGTGAGACCTTGGTTCCTTTGCTTGTGCAATAGCTCCTGTGTTATCACAATATAATGACTGGTTGTTGTATTATAGTGTTGACTCCACTAATTGATTTTGATGATAAGCAAAATAGTTAAGTATAATTTGAGGACTATTGATTTGCTTTAAGTGTGTTTTCATTGAAAGGATGCTCACAAAATTTGAAGAAGCCTAATTGTGTTGAAGAACCAAGTTTGAATGGAATGATTGCACAAAATAAAACTTGGACACTCAAAGAAATGGTTGAATGGATGACTAAGGTAAATGGAAACATGTTCCAGCACAAGTTCAGTAATTTCTGTACCTTTTGATGATGTGTCGATTCAAGGTATCGACACATGACATGATGTGTCGATACATGAAGATGATGTATTGACTCAGGCCGGCACGCAGCAATGTTTCAAATGGCATAGATGATGTGTCGACACATGGACCTTATGTGTCGACTCCAGGTGTCAATACATGGATCAATACATCGCCTGAGAATTTCAAGCCACAGAACTTGCAGAAGTTAAAGGAACAGTTGATATGTCGACACATGGACCTTATGGTCGACTCAATGTGTCGACTCAACTGAGAATTTGTCGACTCAGCTAATTTTTTCAAAGAATCTGAATGGAACATTTTGAACTTGTGTCAATTCAAGAAGAACATGTGTCGACCTAATATGTTGATACATGAAGAGGAAGTGTCGACACATGGAGTTCTGACAATAGTAACGGCTAGTTTTTTCAAGCACAGAACTCTCCCAAATGCCCTCCAACGGCTAGTTTTTCAAGTATAACGGCTAGATTTTGACTTTGGGGGCTTGGAAAGGTATATAAAAGCTCCAAATCAAATCAAGAAGATATGTATTGAATATCCAAAAAGAGTTTAGAGAGAAAAGAAGAGAGAAGAGCCTTAACTCCTATTCATTCAAAGCTCAACCACTCTCAAGCAAAAGGAAGCCTTCCAAGCATTCAAAGCTATCAAGTGCATTGAAGATCATTCAATCTTGGGCATTCAAAAGGCTTCAACATGAGCAAATCAATACTACATCGAGCTACATCGACTTATTTTCTTTTCTATTGAAAGCTTATATTGGTTCTTTGTTTTAAAACTTGATATCTTGTAAAGGTTATTGGTTAGCCTATTGAAAAATCAAGTAAGATTATTGGTAAGCCTTGAAAACTAATTAGGTTGGTGGTTAGCTCGCAAAACCACTAAGGTTCTTGGTTAGTATGGAAAACCAAGGGAAGTTTTTGGTTAGCCTTGTGAAAACCAATTAGGTTCTTGGTTATGCCGTAAAACCAAGTGAGGTTGTGACTTGTAAGCCTTGTAAAACAAGTCGGGTTTTAATTAGTGATCCAGAAAAACTAATCGGCTGTAATCATTGGATTATAGTGAATTCCCAAGGGGATCTTGGAGAGTGGATGTAGGTGCATTGTTGGTACCAAACTACTATAAATTGTTGTGTTTGTGATTGCTTGTTCTCTCCCTCCTTGCTCTTTACTTTATTGCTTATTGCTTTTAATTTTCACTGCACTACTACTTTAGAGCATTGTACTTAAATTTTAGTACCTTATTGAATTGAATTGCATATCTTGCCTTGTGAAGCTTGCTACTTGTTTTATCAAGCTTAGCTTTAAATTTTTAGAGACCCAACTCACTTCCCCTCTTGGGTTGCTCTCTGGACAACAAGTGGTATTAGAGCCTTGTTCTCAGTATATAGGCTTTACCGCCTTGAGTAAAGATCTATGGCAACCCCAATTGATACTAGTGTAGTTGAGGGACAAGCCTCAAATAGACCTCCATTTTTTAATGGAACAAATTATACTTATTGGAAAACTAGGATGAGAATTTTTATGCATTCTATAGATTATAATTTGTGGAAAGTAGTTGATAAGGGTCCTCATATTCCTTCGTTGGTGGTTAATGATGTTTCCATCCCAAAACTTGAAGATGATTGGGATGAAAATGACATTAAACAATCCGAGATCAATGCTAAGGCAATGAATCTCTTGTATTGTGCATTAGATCCTAATGAATTTAATAGGATATCTACATGCATGTCCGTCAAAGAAATATGAGACACACTTGAAGTTACCCATGAGGATACCGATCAAGTGAAGAACATCAAGATAAATATGTTAGTGCACACATATGAGATGTTCCGAATGGAACCAAATGAATCTATCACTGATATGTATACATGTTTTATAAATATTGTAAATGCAATGAGAAGTCTTAGTAAAGTCATATCTAATGCTGATCTTGTGAATAAAATTCTTAGGTCACTTCCGATGTCGTGGGATCCAAAGGTGATCGCAATTCAAGAGGCAAAGGATGTAGACAAGCTTCCACTTGAGCAGTTAGTAGGATCACTCATGACCTATGAGCTCAACTTGAAACAGAAATCAATGGACTTGGATAAAAAGAAGAAGGGAATCGCTTTTAAATCAAATGTTCAAGAAGAATCCTCGATGATGAGTCCAAAGATGAAGTAGAGGAAGACGGTGAAGAAGCCCTCCTTACCCAAAAATTTAGAAGATTTATGAAGAGAAGGAAGTTTCCCTACAAGAAGAAATTTCAATCCAAGGAAAAGGAAAAGGAAAAAGAAAAGGAGAAAGAAAACGAAAAGGAGAAAGAAAAAGAAAAGGAGAAGGAAGTACCTATATGCTTTGAGTGCAAGAAGCCCGGGCACTACAAATTTGATTATCCTCTCCTCAAGAAATCAAGGAAGAAACTTAGGAAGAAAGCAATGATGGCCACATGGAGTGATAGCGAAGACTCTAGTTCAGAAGAAGAGTAGACTGAAATTGCAAATCTCTGCTTCATGGCACGTCAGGACAATGAAGAGGTATGTGCCGACTCTGTAGTTGATTTTACTTTTGATGAACTTAGGAGTGCTTTCGAAGAGCTCATGCATGACTATAAATTAGTATTATCTGAAAATAAGAAATTAAAAAAGCATGCTAATAGTTTTTCATTAGAAAATAATTCTTTACTTAATGATGTTAGTTCTTTGAAAACTAAACTAGATATTTTGGAAAAGAAAAATAATGCTTTAGCTATGAAAAATGAAGTTTTAAAAAGACCTAAACATGTTGTTTCTAACAATGATCTTATAAAGAAAAACAAGGATTTGGAGCTTGAAAATGAAAAATACAAAAATGAACTTGAGAAAATCAAACCTTTTGTTGATAAGTTCACTCATAACTCAGAAAAGCTGAATTTACTTTTAAATAATCAAAGAGCAGTTTTTAACAAGGCAGGTTTAGGATATAAACCTCAAAAGCAACAAAAGTATTTCAAAAACTTTTTTGTACTTGCATCATCCAGTATTACTTGTTTTGCTTGCAAAAAATTAGGTCATATATCATATCAATGTAGTTTTAGAAAAATCATGTCTTTTGATAAAGTGTGGGTTCCAAAAGGAACCATTTTGAATGCTGACCCGAAATGACCCAAGTTAGCTTGGGTACTTAAAAACAAAGCTTGATCTTATTGCAGGTGTGTCATGCAACCAAGGAAAGCAAACGAATTTGGTATCTTGATAGTGGTTGCTCAAGGCACATGACTGGAGATGTGAAGCAATTCACTTCTCTTGAAGCTTTGAATGGAGGGAGCGTGACCTTCGGTGATAATGGTAAAGGTAAAATCATTGGAATTGGTAAGGTTCACATAATTCCTTCTAATAGTATTAGTAATGTACTTTTAGTAGATGGTTTAAAGCATAATCTCTTAAGTATTAGCCAATTTTGTGATAAAGGTTTTCAAGTAGTTTTCAAATCATCATATTGCATGATTTCTAGTCCAGATTTAAATGGAGTACAATTCATTGGAAAAAGGCATGGAAATATTTATCTAGTAGATCTTGATGATCTATCTTTGCCTAATGGAGAATGCCTTGTTGCAATGAATTCTAACAAGGAAGAGACTAGTTGGTTATGGCATAGAAGGTTATGGTATGCTAGTATGTACCTTATTTCAAAACTTTGCAAAAAGAATTTAGTTAGAGATTTACCTGAAATCAGTTTTGAAAAAGATAGAATTTGCCAAGCATGTCAATTTGGAAAACAAGTCAAAACTTCTTTTAAACCAAAAGGATTTGTAACTACTAGTAGACCACTTGAACTACTCTATATGGATCTCTTTGGACCAACTAGAATATCAAGTCTAGGAGGAAAGAGATATGGATTAGTTATTATGGATGATTTTTCAAGATTTACTTGGATTTTCTTTTTAGCACAAAAAGATGAGTTATTTTCTATATTCATAAAGTTTTATAAAAAAGTTTCAAATGAGAAAGGTGTTTCAGTAATTTGTATTCGCAGTGATCATGGAACCGAATTTGAAAATCAAGATTTTGAAAACTTTTATAACGAAAAAGGCATAGAACACAATTTCTCTGCACCTAGGACACCTCAGCAGAATGGGATAGTAGAAAGGAAAAATAGCACTTTAGAAGAAATGGCACGTACTATGCTTTGTGAAAATGATTTGCCATGGTATTTTTAGGCTGAAGCTATAAATACAGCATGTTATGTTTTGAATCGAGTTTTGATACGCCCTATTTTAAAGAAAACTCCATATGAGCTTAGGAACCAAAGAAAATCAACTTGAAATATTTTCGAGTTTTTGGTTGTAAATATTTTATTTTGAACAATGGAAAAAGATCATCTAGGAAAGTTCGATGCCAAGTCTGATGAAGGTATCTTCTTAGGATACTCTACATCAAGCAGGATATACAGAGTATTTAACAAACGAACTTTAGTTGTAGAAGAGTCAGTACATGTTGTATTTGAAGAATCTACTAACAAATCCTCGAGAAAAGAGGATACATCTGATGATTGTGCAGGTGCTGACAAACTTCAGAAGCTGACATTGGATGATCAAGCTCAACCAAATGAAGAAAATCATGACAAGGGTGAGAAAGAAGATGACACTCCAGTGCATCATGATCTACCTAAGGAGTGGAGGTATGCTCATGGATATCCTAAGGATATAATATTAGGTGATCCATCTAAAGGGCTAAGAACTTGAGCTTCTATTAGAAATGAATGTGACTATATTGCTTTTGTATCTCAAGTAGAACCTAAATGTTTTGAAGAAGCTGAAAAGGACTTTAATTGGATCAATGTTATACAAGAAGAACTAATACAATTTGACAAAAATAATGTTTGGATACTTGTAGAAAGACCATCTAATATTTCAATTATTGGCACTAAATGGGTATTTAGGAATAAATTAGGTGAAAATGGTATTGTCATTAGAAATAAAGCTAGGCTAGTTGCTAAAGGCTACAATCAGGAGGAAGGGATTGACTTTGATGAAACTTTTGCTCCTGTTGCTAGGCTTGAAGCAATTAGACTATTATTAGCTTTTGCATGTTTTATGAACTTCAAATTATTTCAAATGGATGTTAAGAGTGCTTTCCTGAATGGCTTTATAAATGAAAAAGTTTTTGTTGAACAACCACCTGGTTTTGAAAATCATGCACATCCTGATCATGTTTTCAAACTGCACAAAGCACTTTATGGTTTGAAGCAAGCACCTAGAGCATGGTATAAAAGGTTAAGCAAATTTCTTATTGAAAATAAATTTTCTAGAGAAAATGTTGACAAAACACTATTTTTGAAAAGGAAAGATAAAGATTTATTAGTAGTACAAATATATGTTGATGACATTATTTTCGGTGCTACTAATAAAATTCTTTGTCAAGAGTTTGCTAAGCTAATACAAGGTGAGTTCGAGATGAGCATGATGGGTGAACTAAACTTCTTTCTCGGACTCCAGATCAAGCAAACTTCAGATGGTATCTTCATCAACCAAGCTAAGTACATAAGAGAAATTATCAAAAAATTTGGGATGGAGACTACTAAGTCAATAGGTACGCCTATGGGCCCATCATGTAAACTAGATAAAGATGAAAATGGTAAATCTGTAGATCAGAAATTATATAGAGGCATGATAGGCTCTTTACTATATCTGACTGCTAGTAGACTAGATATTATGTTCAGTATTTGCATGTGTGCTAGATATCAGTCTGAATCTAAGGAATCACATCTTTTGGCTGTTAAGCTCAATATTAGATATCTGTCTGGTACTATTAGTATTGGTTTGTGGTATGCTAGAAATTCTTCTGCTGAATTGATTGGATATTCTGATGCAGACTTTGCTGGTTGTAGATTAGATAAAAAGAGTACTAGTAGAACTTGCCAATTTCTTGGGGTTAACTTAATCTCATGGTTTAGCAAGAAACAAACTTCAATTACACTATCCACAGCTGAGGCTGAGTATATTGCAGCAGGAAGTTGTTGTGCTCAAATCCTGTGGATTAAGCAATAACTTGAAGACTTTGGAATCAAGTTGGCTAGAACTCCTATTAAATGTGATAATACCAATGCTATCAGCTTCACTAAAAATCCTGTTCAACACTCTAGGAGCAAACACATTGAAATTAGGCATCACTTTATTAGAGATCATGTTGAAAACAATGATATTTTGCTTGAATTTATATGTACTGAATTTCAATTAGCTGATATTTTAACCAAACCTCTCTTAGAAGATCGATTCTATATGATTAGAAAAGAGCTCAGGATCATCAATCCATTTGATTAAATCTTTCCCCTAATTTGACTTAAACTAGATCAGTTCAACCTCATTTATGATATATCATGATTGATCATTACTGATTTGACTCCAAAAACCTGTTATTTCAATTGATTTTGATCTTTCTATGAAATCCCTAATTTTTCAGTTTTTAAGTCGATGTGTCGACACATCATGTGTCGACACCAAAATGTGTCGACATATGCGTGAGTCGACACATGCCCGATGGGAAACTGAGATTTTAAGGGTTTATGAACCGTTTTCCCTCCAAAATTCATTCTCCTCCAAGCCGACACCTCGATTCCAGGTATCCATCCTATTCATCCTCTCGTTTCCTTGCTTTTACCCGCCATTTTCTCGGATTTGAAGGTTCGGTGGTCGTGTTTATTGGATTTCTTTCTAGGTTTTAGTTCCTAAACCCTAGAAACTCCCTATTTCCATCAAAAACCTTGCCCAAACCTTGATTATTGACAATGGGTCCTCGCAAACAAGTCTTTCACCGACTGCATCAGTCACAGCATGAAGAAGAGCAGAGAACGAAGGCACGACACGAGTTTAGGGCTCTGGATTTGCCTTCACGATCGTTGTTTACTCCTTCTAGTCGGATGAGCTCTAAGACAGTGGTTGAAGGACACCGAGCGGACTTTACTTTCTTGGACCAGCAGCATTTTTGGATAGGAGAGTGGATCCGACATCTGGGTTGGTTACTTTCTGTTTGCTTAGCGAGAGATACTATCCTGGGTTGATGAGAGAGTTCTACGGATCACTTGCCTGGATCAGATGGCTGGATTGTACAGGTTAGAGGACGGATGTCCCCATCTCTTCAGAGATTTTGAGTTGAGTGTGGGATGTACCCATGGCTGGATCAGTTATTGACAGTCTGATGGACAGAGTTAGTGGCCTCCAGTGCATTTTTGAGTCCGATATCTTACTAGAGGGAGCCATTGTTCCTGCATCGAGATTGTCTGCGGAGATAAGGCTGCTACATCAAATAGTTGCCTGGATTCTTCTACCGAAGACAGGTCGATTTGACTACATTACCGAGCGAGAGTTGCTCGTGATGGTCTCCCTGATTCAGTGGATGCCGATTTGTCTTCCTGTTCTGATGATTCATCAGATTATTGAGGTGGCGTCTAGTCAGCAGCTCTGCTTGCCATATGGCATGGGATTGACTGTACTGTTCCGGGAGTATGGAGTCAGCTTCTAGGATGATCCTTATCGTACTCTGATCCATACCGATGTATATGACATCAGATCACTGCATCACATGGGTTATCCGAGGCCAGTGGAGACGGAGGACATCAGGACAGGCCGAGGATGTAGCTGACTTTGATGAGGATACAGCAGAGGAGGAGTGGATTCTTTCTGGTGAGGCTGGACCGAGCGAGACACAGCTTGAGATGGCAGCACAGCCAGCTCAATCTGATCCTTCTACATCTGCCCAGCCATAGCCAGCATAGACGGAGACTCCTGGTGTTTTAGATACTCTAGAGGACAGAGTCAGATGCATTGAGATCGATATTTTCATCATGAGGCAGCGTCTTGACGTGTTTATTGCTGATACGAGAGAGGGCCACATTAGACTCAATGATGGCATTTCGGCTATTCTCTCAGCATTGTCCAGATCTTCTATGAGTGCTCCTGCTGCAGACACAGTTCCTGCTTCTGTTGATGTACCTGCTCATCACCAGCGGATGTTTTTGCTGATATCGATACTGGTGTTGAGACTAGAGTTGGAGATGGAGATGGAGATACAGTGATTGGAGATATTGATGGAGACGTGGAGACTGACTCAGACCATTTCAACATTGCTGATCTTACGTCAGAGCCAGTTGTGGAGGTGACGGATGACATGCCTGCGAGCCCAGTTGTTGACCCATCCTTCTCACCTGCTTCGATACCTGATCCATCCTCTCCTTCCAGATCGATTGATCACACTCCAGTTCCAGTTCCTATTTCTATTCTTAGTCCTGTTATTGATTCACCTGTTATTGACTTACCTAACATTGATATTTCATTCATTGATTCTCCTGACATTCGGACACCTATCATCGAGACCCCCACACTTGATACACATATTATAGATACACCGATACTTTCTACAGTTGATACTGTTATTCTTGATACGCCTGTATCATCAGCTGTTACACCTACTTTTGATACTCCTACTCTTCATACTTCATCAGTCACTCGAGAGCTTGGATTTTATACACCCGGCTTTCAGCATCTTGATTCAGGCCCTACTTTTGATCGTACTCCTACTCCAGCTGTTGCTGAGATGATTCACCCAATCAGTTTAGTTCCTGCGGAGGACGTAGCTCCTACCTCTACTACTTCAGCCAGAGGTTGGACTTATATTCGTCGTAGAGGACGTGGACGCCGAACCCCTCCTCAGCCGACCAGGACCAAACTTCGACATCTTCGACCATGATGGCCGCAAGCTCGATCTTTTACTGATACCGGATCCGATCGAGATCGGTCATCTTCTGATGACTCGATGGATGAGGATTATGACATTGATGTATTTCTAGATAGTTTTATCTTTCTAGATAGTTTACTTTCATGCTTACATGTACTTTTATCTTTGTTGTGTACTTGATAATACATATATGAAAAACCTTTTGTTTTCTCATTTCTATATCTTTGATGGACATGAATGATGTCTTGAATTGCTTTTATACATTCAATGACTATGCTTTGTCTTGTTTATTCATTTCCTTTACTTCCTACCTTTTTAATGATAACAAAATGGGGGAGTAGTTCATGATTTTATTTAAGTATAAATGTGTTTACTTCTCCAAACTAAAGGGGGAGTAACTTTTAATTTTTTTTGAAAACTTGAATTTATGAAAGGGGAGCTTCACTTTTGTCAAAGTAAATTTGATTCTCAAAACCCCTCTTTCAATGTTTTTGAAAAAATTCTCACAAATTTTGTTATGAATCATTAATTCAGGGGGAGCTTTGTTAATTGCTAAAATTTTCATTATAAGAGTATCATGATACATGTTCTTAATGCATTTAAATAAATATCAAAGTTCTGACTAAGCTCTAATACTCTCTATCTTTGAAACAAGCTCAAATTCTTTTACTTGTATTTTGAATGATTATATCTTTAAGTAATGATTGATACACTTAATGCTTTCAATATTGTGCATCTTGATCAATTCTCTTAAAGCTTTACTTTTAAAGCAATTTATACTTAAGGGTTTTGTCATCATCATAAAGGGAGAGATTGTTGACTCCACTAATTGGTTTTGATGATAAGAAAAACAGTTAAGTATAATTTGAGGACTAATGATTTGCTTTAAGTATGTTTTTATTGAAAGGATGCTCACAAAATTTGAAGAAGCCCAATTGTGTTGAAGAACCAAGTTTGAATGGAATGATTGCACAAAACAAGACTTGGACACTCAAAGAAATGGTTGAATGGATGACTAAGGCAAATGAAAACATGTTCCAGCACAAGTTCAGCAATTTTTACACCTTTTTGATGATGTGTTGACTCAAGGTGTCGACACATGACATGATGTGTCGATACATGAAGATGATGTGTTGACTCAGGCCGGCATGCAGCAATGTTTCAAATGGCACAGATGATGTGTCGACACATAGACCTTATGTGTCGACTCCAGGTGTCAACACATGGATCAACACATCGCTTGAGAATTTCAAGCCACAGAACTTTCAGAAGTTGAAGGAACAGTTGATGTGTTAATACATGGACCTTATGTGTCGACTCAATGTATCGACTCAACTGAGAATGTGTCGACTCAGCTGATTTTTTCAGAGAATCTGAATGGAACATTTTGAATTGTGTCGACTCAAGAAGAACATGTGCCAACCTAATATGTCGATACATGAAGAGAAAGTGTCGACACATGGAGTTTTGACAACAGTAATGGCTAGTTTTTTCAAGCACAAAACTCTCCCAAATGCCCTCAATGGCTAGTTTTTCAAGTATAACAGCTATATTTCGATTTTGAGGGCTTGGGAAGGTATATAAAGGCTCTAAATCAAATCAAGAAGATATGTATTGAATATCCAAAAAGAGTTTAGAGAGAAAAGAAGAGAGAAGAGCCTTAACTCTATTCATTCAAAGCTCAACCACTCTCAAGCAAAAGGAAGCCTTCCAAGCATTCAAAGCTATCAGTGCATTGAAGATCATTCAATCTTGGGCATTCAAAAGGCTTCAACAAGAGCAAAGCAACACTACATTGAGCTACATCGACTTATTTGCTTTTTATTGAAAGCTTATATTAGTTCTTTGTTTCAAAATTTATATCTTGTAAAGGTTATTGGTTAGCCTATTGGAAAACCAAGTGAGGTTATTGGTAAGCCTTGAAAACCAATTAGGTTGGTGGTTAGCCCACAAAATCACTAAGGTTCTTGGTTAGCCCGGAAAACCAAGGGAGGTTTTTGGTTAGCTTTATGAAAACCAATTAGATTCTTGGTTAGCCCGTAAAATCAAGTGAGGTTATGACTTGTAAGCCTTGTAAAACAAGTCGGGTTTTTATTAGTGAGCCCGAAAACTAATTGGCTGTAATCATTGGATTATAGTGAATTCCCAAGAAAATCTTGGGGAGTGGATGTAGGTGCATTGTTGGCACCGAACCACTATAGATTGTTGTGTTTGTGATTGCTTGTTCTCTCCCTCATTGCTCTTTACTTTATTGCTTATTGCTTTTAATTTCCGCTGCACTATTACTTTAGAGCATTGCACTTAAATTTTAGTACCTTGTTGAATTGAATTGCATATCTTTCTTGTGAAGCTTGCTACTTGTTTTATCAAGCTTAGCTTTAAATTTTTAGAAACCCAATTCACCCCTCCTCTTGGGTTGCTCTCTGGGAACATATAGGAATTACACCCAATTCGGTGATGAATTTCTTCATCCAAACTACTTCGTCAGTAGCTTCACTAATAGCTATGTATTCTGTCTCAATGTTTCACTCGATTGAAACACCTTTTTCATTTGAAACTCGTTTATGAAATCTAATGAATTCAGAAAATATTTCATCTTTATGTGCTAAAAACATGACCCATGTAAATCGTGAGAAATCATCTACAATAACTAGACCGTACTTCTTACCTCCCAAACTAGATGTTCTAGTCGACCCAAAGAGGTCCATGTGAAGCAACTCTAAGGGTCTAGATGTAGAGATTACTCCTTTTGGTTTGAAAGAGGATTTGGTTTATTTTCCAAGTTGACATGCACTGCAAATCTTATCTTTTTCAAAACTGAGTTTAGGCAAATCCTTTATCAAATTCTTTTTGCTAAGTTTTGAAATCAAATGCATACTTGCATGTCCTAGTCTACGATGCCAAAGCCAACTAGTTTCATTGATCTTGGCTTCTATAACCACTAGGCATTGACCATTTCGAATCGGAAGATCATCAAGATCAACCATTTAAATATTGCCATGCCTATGACCAATGACTTGATGCCATTGTCATCTAAACTAGAAACAATGCACATAGAAGATTCAAAAATAACTTTAAAATCCTTGTCACAAAACTAACTAATACTAAACAAGTTATGTTTCAAACCATCAACATATAAAATTATCAATGTAAGAAGGGGGGGTGATATAGACTTTACCAATACCAATAATTTTGCCCTTTCCATTATCACCAAAAGTCACATTGCCACATTTTGATATTTGAGCGATGAGAACTGCTCCACATCTCTTGTCATATGCCTTGAATAACCGCTATCAAGGTACCACATTCTTTTCTTGTTGGTTGCAAGTCATACCTGCAATAAAGATCAAGTGGAGACTTTAGGTACCCAAGTCATCTTGGATCCTTTTAGGTTAGTGGCATTGGTTCCTTTTAGAACCCAAACTTTCTTAATATTACTCAATCTTCTTTTGTTGCATATATAAGATTTATGCCCTATAGTACCACATGCATAACAAGTAATGGATGAAGATGCAGGCACAAAGAAATTTTTGAAAAGTTTTTGTTTCTTATAAGTTCTGAACCCTAGACCTGCTCTATTAAAAACAGCTCTTTGATTGTTCAAAAGCAAATTTAATTTTTCAGAACTATATGTAAATTTATCTACAAAAGGTTTTAATTTTTTAATTTCTTCTTTATATCTTTTATTTTCATCTAAAATTTCCTTGCTTTGTTTTGAAAGATTTTCATTTGAAACTGAAGAACTTTTCTTTTTCAAAACTTCTTTTTCCTTTTCAAGAACTGAGATTTTATCATTTAATTTTTATTTTGAAGAAGAAGACAGTCATTTTCATTAGAAAACTTTTGATTTGCTTTAGTTAACTCCAAATTTTTCTTTTTCAAATCTTTATGTTTTGACTTTAATTTTTGAAATTCTATAACTAGTTCATCAAAAACTTTATGAAGTTCATCAAAACTAAATTCATTCTCTATTTCAGATTGTACCTCATCATGGTCCGCCATCAAACAGAAGTTTGCAACTTCCTGCTGTTCTTCCTCAGAGCTGGAGTCCTCATTGTCACTCCAAGTTGCCATCATAGCTTTCTTTCTCAATTTTCTTCTACTTTTCTTGAGCAAGGGGCAGTCCACCTTAAAATGACCTGGTTTCTTGCATTCAAAACAAGTGGGCTGCTCCTTCTCTTTCTCCTTGTCTTTTTCTTTACTTGGCTCACCTTTCAGGGGTTTCTTCTTAAAGTTTAACTTTTTTTTCTCATAAACCTTCTAATTTTCTTGCCATTAGAGCCGTCTCATCTTTTTCATCATCTTCTTCAGAATCATCTCTTGATTCTTCTCTAGTAGTGGATTTGAAAGCGATCACTTTCTTCTTTTTATCGACTTCCACATTCTTTTGCTTGAGGGAGAGATCATAAGTCATTAGTGAGCCCAGCAGTTTTTCAAGTGGAAGAGTGTTGAGATCCTTGGCTTCTTCAATAGCTGTTACCTTTGCATCCCAAGAAACCGGTAGAGACCTGAGGAGTTTGTTCACAAGTTCACCATTAGAAACAACTTTTTCTAGGCTTCTCATGCCATTCACAATATTTATGAACCTAGTGTACATCTCACTAATAGATTCAGTAGGTTCCATTATAAACATTTCATAAGTATGAATGAGCATGTGACCTTAGTTGTTTTTACTTGGTGTGTACCCTCATGGATAACCTCAAGTGTATCCCAAATCTCCTTGGCGGAGAGACAATTATATTCTATTAAATTCACTTGGGTCAAGAGAGCAAAACAACAAATTCATAGCCTTAGCATTAATCTCTATTTGCTTAATGTCATTCTCATCCCAATCATCTTCCATTTTTGGAGTGAGAATGCCGTTAACCAACATAGTAGGCTGATGAGGATCTTTTACAATTGTCCTCCATAAATTATAATCAATAGCTTGAATAAAATGCGCATGCGTATTTTCCAATACGTGTAATTTGTTCTATTGAAGAGTGGGGGATGATTTGAAGCTTGACCTTCAACTACACCCATTCATATTGGGCTGCCATGATCTTTTACTCAAGATCCTTAGACCTACAAGAGAGTACCGGCGCTTTGATACCACTTGTTTCCCAGAAATGGAGCCCAAGAGGGGGGGTGAATTGGATCTTTTAAAATTTAAAACAGTAATGTGAAGGTCTAGTGGTGTTTATGAGTAATAAATTCAATGCTCAAGATTAAATACAGCGGAAAGCAGTAAATCAAATGTAATAAACAAAGAGCAAGAGGGAAAGAAGGCAATCACACACAAACATAATATTTATACTGGTTCAATGCAAACCTAGCACCTACATCCACTCCCCAAGCCACCCTTGGGAATTCCACTATAATCCAATTAAGATTACAGCTGACTTATTTTTCAAAAGGCTCACAAGTCAAAACCTATGTTGGTTTTGTCACCTAGGCTCACCAACAACCTTTTACACTTGTTTTGTCTTCGGTCTCACAAGTTAACCCTAGTTGGTTTTATCCCTTTGGCTTACCAACAAACCACAACAACCTTCTTTCAAGACACCCTTGAAAGCAAGGTCAAATCACAAGACAAAATCAGATATACAATTTTAAAAATAAGACAAACTCTCTTCAAGAGTAGAATGGAAGCTTTGAAGCTCAAGTTGATGCTTTGTCTTGTCTCCTTCTTGGAATATCCCTCAAACTCCTCTTTTGGAATGATGTAAGGATGAGCTTGTAGGCTTTTTCAGGGAATCAAACTATAAATGGCTCTTGATGTGAAGTTCTTGAGAGAATATTGGCTTTTCGGCTTTTAATGGACTTCAGTACACTTCAATGCCTTTAGAATGAAGTTGGTGGAGGTTAAATACAACAAGAAACTTTCAAAAAATGGTTTGTGACCATTGGAGTCTCGAATCTAGCTGTTTGGAGCTTGAAAAGTAAGTTCTGCAAGTCAAAAAATAGATCCGTTAGGGCTGTCAGGCTTTAAGTGTCGATACTTGGCTCATCAGATGTCGACACTTGACCGTCAGGTGTCGACACTTGATTTCTAGGTGTCAACACTTGAACTTTCAAGTGTCGACACTTGATGCACAGGTGTCGACACTTGACACAAAAACCCTCCATTGACAAAGTTTTGTATTTTCAAAAATCTCAGGCCTTGAGTCGATACTTGAAAACCTAAGTGTCGACACTTGAAATGCAGGTGTCGACACTTGAGTTCTGGGTGTCGACACTTGGCGTGCCAAGGGTTTTTCTGCGTGCCAAATGTTGAAGTGTCGATACTTGACTTCCCATGTGTCAACACTTGATACTGAAAAATTCATAATCAAGTGCAATTTGAGCCAAAAACACAAATATTGATTTTGAAACTTAAATGAAACAAAAACAAATAACAATTGAACATGTAAAAGCCCTTTTTCATGAAGAGGATGTCTAGAATTACGAAAAATGCTCCGTGCCATGGCATGCCATGATACATAAGCTTTTGAGATTTTGAGATGCTTTTCTTCCTGAAAACTCATAGCTTGAAATATACATTAGTATACAATATACACTCAATATTTTGTTAGTCATCAAAATTACTGGGTGGAGCCAACAAAAGCATCTCTACATCGAGCTTCAAAGAGATACCCACTTTTGTTTAGAAAGCTTATATTGTTTCTTTACTTCAAATTTTTATTTATTGTAAGGATTCTTGATTAGCCTATTGTAAAACTAAAGAAGGTTATTGGTGAGCCTTTGAAAATCAATAAAGTTGGTGGTTAGCCCGCAAAACCACTTAGGTTCTTGATTATCCCGGAAAACTAAGGAAGGTTGGTGGTGAGCCTTAAAACCGTTTAGGTTCTTGGTTAGCCCGTAAAACCAAGTGAGATTTTGACTTGTTGGCCTTATGAAAATAAGTTGGGTTTTTGATTAGTGAGCCCGCAAACTAATCAATTGTAATTGATATGATTATAGTGAATTCCCAAGGGGATCTTGGGGAATGGATATAGGTGCATTGGATAGCACCAAACCACTATATTTCTTGGTCTTTGTGGTTGATTGATCTCTCTACTTGCTTTTCATTTATTGCTCTTTATTTCTGCTATATTTTTATTTAAGAGCACTACAATTGAATTCATAGTACCTTGCTTATTAAATTATTGAATTGGATTGCATTGCATTGCATCAAGTAAATTAATTTTAATATTTTTAGAGACCCAATTTACTCTCCCTCTTGGGTTGCTTACTGGGCAACAAGTGGTATCAGAGCCCTGTTCTCAGTGTATAGGCTTTACCACCTTGAGTAAAGATCTATGGCAGCCCCAATTGGTACTAGTATAGTTGATGGTCAAGCCTCAAATAGACCTCTATTTTTCAATGGATCAAATTATACATATTGAAAAACTAGGATGAGAATTTATATGTATTCTATTGACTATAATTTGTGGAGAGTGGTTGATAAGGGTCCTCATATTCCTTCAGTAGTGGTTAATGATATTTCCATCCCAAAGCTCGAAAAGGATTGGGATGAAAATGATATTAAGCAATCTGAGATCAATGCCAAGGCAATGAATCTTCTCTATTATGCATTAGATCCTAATGAATTCAATAGGATATCTACATGCACCTCAGCTAAAGAAATATGGGATATACTTGAAGTTATCCATGAGGGTATCGATCAAGTGAAAATCACTAAAGTGAACATGTTAGTGCACACATATGAGATATTCTGAATGGAACCTAATGAATCAATCACTGATATGTACACAAGATTCACAAATATTGTAAATGAAATGAGAAGTCTAGGAAAGGTAATGTCTAATGCTGATCTTATGAATAAAATTCTCAGGTCACTTCCAACATCATGGGATCCGAAGGTGACCGCAACTCAAAAAGCCAAGGATGTTGATAAATTACCTCTAGAGCAGCTGGTTGGATCGCTCATGACTTATGAGCTGAATTTGAAACAAAAATCAATAGACATGGACAAAAGAAGAAGGGGATTGCTTTCAAATCAAACATATAAGAAGAATCCTCAATAGATGAGTTTGAAGAAGAAGAAGATAATGGTGAAGAAGCCCTCCTTGCACGAAAATTCAAAAGATTTATGAAGAGGAGGAAGTTTCCTTACAAAAAGAAATATCAATCAAAGGAAAAAGAAAAAGAGAAAGAGAAGGAAAAGGAAAAGGAAAAGGAGAAGGAAATACCTACATGCTTCGAGTGCAAGAAGCCGGGACACTACAAGTTTGATTGTCCTCTCCTTAAGAAATCTAAGAAGAAATTATGAAAGAAAGCAATGATGGCCACCTGGAGTGATAGTGAAGACTCCAGTTCTGAAGAAGAGAAGACAGAAGTAGCAAATCTTTATTTAATGGCACATCATGACAATGATGAGGTAAATTCCGATACCGAAATTGATTTTACATTTGATGAGCTTAGAAATGCTTTTGATGAACTCATGCATGATTACAAAATGATTTTATCTGAAAATAAAAAGTTGAAAAAGTATGCAAACAGTTTTTCATTAGAAAACAATTCTTTGCTAAATGAAGTTAGTGATTTAAAATCTAAATTGGATGTTTTAGAAAAGAAAAACAATTCTTTGTCAATAGAAAATGAAGTTTTGAAAAGACCCAAAAATGTTATTTCAAATGGTGATCTTTTAAAGAAAAATAAAGAGTTAGAATTGAAAAATGTTAAGTACAAAAATGAACTTGAAAAGATAAAGCCTTTTGTTGAGAAATTTACTTATAGTTCAGAAAAGTTAAATCTACTTTTGAATAGTCAAAGAGCCATTTATAATAAAGCAGGTTTAGGTTTTAGACCGCAAAAGCAACAAAAGTATTTCAAGAACTTTTTTGTATCTGCATCTTCTAGCATAACCTATTTTACTTGTAAAAAGTTAGGACATAAATCTTTTCAATGCCATTTACGGAAAATTAATTCTTTTGGTAAAGTATGGGTTCCAAAAGGAATCATTTTGAATGCTAACCCTAAAGGATCCAAGTTGTCTTAGGTACCTAAAAACAAAGCTTGATTTTATTGCAGGTATGTCTTGCAACCAAGGAGAACAAAAGACTTTGGTATCTTGACAGTAGTTGCTCAAGGCACATGACGGAAGATGTGAAGTAATTCACTTCTCTTGAAGCTTTGAATGGAGGGAGTGTGACCTTCAGGGATAATGGTAAAGAAAAATCATCGGTATTGGTAAGGTTCAATAACTCCTTCTAATTATATTAGCAATGTACTTCTAGTTGATGGTTTAAAATACAATCTTTTAAATATTAGTCAATTTTGTGATAAAGATTTTCAAGTCATTTTTAAATCATCATATTGCATGATTGCTAGTCCGGATATAGATGGAGTACAATTCATTAGAAAAAGGCATAGAAATATTTATTTGGTAGATTTGGATGATCTATCTTTGCCTAATGGAGAATGCCTTGTTGCAATGAATTCTACTAAGCATGAGACTAGTTGGCTTTGGTATAGAAGATTAGGACATGCTAGTATGTATCTACTTTCAAAACTTTGCAAAAACAACTTAGTTAGAGATTTACCTGAACTTTGGTTTGAAAAAGATAGAATTTGCCAAGCATGTCAATTTGGTAAACAAATTAAAACTTCTTTTAAACCAAAAGGTTTTGTAACTATTAGTAGGCCACTAGAACTACTTCATATAGATCTCTTTGGACCAACTAAAATATCAAGTCTAGGAGGCAAGAGGTATGGATTAGTCATAGTGGATGATTTTTCGAGATTTACGTAGATTTTCTTTTTAGCACATAAAGATGAATCATTTTTAGCTTTTATAAAGTTTTATCGAAAAGTCTCAAATGAAAAAGGTGTTTCAGTTGTTTGCATTCGTAGTGATCATGGAACTGAATTTGAAAACCAAGATTTTGAAAATTTTTGT
The DNA here is from genome assembly GCA_021397845.1 of Areca catechu. Taxonomy (NCBI): domain Eukaryota; kingdom Viridiplantae; phylum Streptophyta; class Magnoliopsida; order Arecales; family Arecaceae; genus Areca; species Areca catechu. The sequence goes on from CM038038.1 coordinate 45,383,096, forward strand.
AATGAAAAAGGAATAGAACATAACTTTTCTGCACCTAGGACACCTCAGCAGAATGGGGTAGTAGGAAGAAATGGCATACACTAAGCTTTGTGAAAATGATTTACTGAGATATTTTTGGGCTGAAGCTATTAATACTGCATGTTACATTTTGAATTGAGTTTTAATCCGTCCTATTTTGAAGAAAACTCCATATGAACTTTGGAATCAAAGAAAACTGACTTTAAAGTATTTTTGAGTTTTTGGTTGTAAATGTTTTATCTTAAAAAATGAAAAAGATAACCTTGAAAGTTTGATACCAAGTTTGATGAAGGTAACTTTTTAGGATACTCCATATCAAGCAGGGCATACAGAGTTCTCAATAAAAGAACTTTGGTTATGGAAGAGTCAGTAATGTTGTTTTTGAAGAATCTACTAACAAATCCTCTAGAAAAGAAGATAGTTTTGATGAATGTGCAGGTGTTGACAAGCTTCAAAAATTGACACTAAATGATCAACCCCAGCGAAGAGAAGAAGATTAAGACAAGAATGAAAAAGGTGATGACACTCCAAAGCATCAAGATCTACCTAAGGAGTGGAAGTATGCTGATGGACATCCTAAGGAATTAATCCTAGGTGATCCATCTAAAGGGATATGAACTCAAGCCTCAATTAGAAATGAATGTAATTATATAGCTTTTGTATCACAAGTAGAGTCTAAATGTTTTGAAGCTGAAAAAGATCCTAACTAGATTAATGCCATGCAAGAAGAACTAATTCAGTTTGATAGAAATAATATTTGGACATTAATAGAAAGACCATCTAATATTTCTATTATTGGCACAAAATGGGTATTTAGGAATAAATTAGATAAAAATGGAATTGTTATTAGGAATAAACCTAGGCTAGTTGCTAAAGGCTATAACCAGGAGGAAGGAATTGATTTTGATGAAACTTTTGCTCCTGTTGCTAGACTTGAAGCAATTAGATTATTATTAGCATTTGCTTGTTTTATGAACTTTAAACTATTTCAAATGGATGTTAAGAGTACTTTTCTAAATGATTTTAAAACTAAAAAAGTTTTTGTTGAATAACCACCTGGATTTGAAAATCATGCACATCCTGATCATGTTTTTAAATTGCACAAAGCACTTTATGATTAAAGCAAGCACCTCGAGCCTAGTATAAAAGACTCAGCAAATTTTTAATTAAAATAAATTTTCTAGAGGCAATGTTGATAAAACACTGTTTTTGAAAAAGAAAGATAGTGATTTATTAGTAGTACAAATATATGTTGATGATATCATTTTTGGTGCTACTAATGAAATTCTTTGTTAAGAGTTTGCTAAGCTAATGCAGTGTGAGTTTGAGATGAGCATGATGGGAGAACTCAATTTCTTTCTCGGACTCTAGATCAAGCAAACTACAGATGGAATCTTCATCAACCAAGCTAAGTATACAAGAGAAATTATAAAGAAGTTTGGGATGGAGACTACTAAAGCAATAGGTACGCCTATGAGCCCCTCTTGTAAACTTGATAAGGATGAACATGGTAAATCTGTAGATTAAAAGTTATACAGAGGTATGATTGGCTCTTTACTATACCTAACTGCTAGTAGACCAGATATAATGTTCTGTGTATGCATGTATGCTAGATATCAGTCTAAACCTAAAGAATCATATTTGATGGCTGTTAAGCGCATTATTAGATATTTATCTGGTACTGTTGATATTGGTTTATGATATTCTAGTAATTCATCTGCTGAATTGATTAGATATTCTGATGCTGATTTTGCTAGTTGTAAATTGGATAGAAAGAGTACTAGTGGTACTTGCCAATTTTTTGGAGTCAACTTAATCTCATGGTTTAGCAAGAAACAAACTTCAGTTGCACTATCCATAGCTGAGGCTGAGTATATTGTAGCAGGAAGTTGTTGTGCTCAAATCTTGTGGATTAAGCAACAACTTGAAGATTTAGGAATCAAGTTGGTTAGTACACCTATTAAATGTGATAATGCCAGTGCTATTTGCTTGACTAAAAATCCTGTTCACCATTCTAGGAGTAAACGTATTGAAATTAGATATCATTTTATTAGAGATCATGTAGAAAATAATGATGTTGTGCTTGAATTTATTAGTACTGAATTTCAATTAGCTGATAACTTAACTAAACCTCTTCTAGAAGATCGGTTTTGTATGATTAGAAGAGAGCTCGGGATCATTGATCTTTTTGATTAAATTTTTCCTATCTTTGACTTAAATTAGATCAATTTGACATCAATCATACTCAATCATTGTTAAATTTAATCATATTTTAAGTGATTTTGATGAACCCTTGGATCTCTTAATTTTTTGGTTTTTATGTCGATGTGTCGATACCTAAATGTGTCGACACATTTGTGAGTTGACACTTGAATGGCAGCAAACCGAGAATAAAGGATTTTTGAATGGTTTTTCTTCTCATTTCTTCATTTCCTTTGAGCCGACACATGCTCTAAGGTACTCCTCACTATTCTTCTCACTGTTTCATGTTTTTAAACTTGTTGATTCTTCAATTTGGACACTCGGGAGTTCGGATTTTGTTGGATTTCTTCTCCCATTTGGATTTTAAGCTTTAGAAATCCTAGGTTTCAACCAAAATCTTGCCCAAATCTTTAATCCAAGCAATGAGATCCCGAAAGCAAGTAGTCCATCGACCTCATCAGTCAAATCAAAAAGAAGAATGAAGGACGAAGGCCAGACACGAGGCTAGAGCTCCTGATCCGCCTGCACGACCACCTTTTGTAGCTTCTAGCAGGATGAGCTCGAAGATCGTCATTGGAGGATGACGAGTGGACTTCACTTTTGTCAACCAGTAGCATTTTAGGATCAGACAGTGGATTCGACAGGCTGGTTTGACTTCCTTTTGCTCACTCAGTGAGAAGTTTTACCCAGGGCTGATTAGAGAGTTTTATGGATCACTCGTCCGTGGGTCTGATGGATGGATGGCACGGTGAGAGGCCGGGATATCCCTGTTTCATTAGAGGTTATGAGCAGAGTATGGGATATTTTGATGACTGTTTAGTGGTGGACAGCTTGATGGATAGAGTGAGTGGACTCCAGTGTATCTTCGAGTCTGATATATTGCTTGAGGGAGCCACCGTACCCGCATCCCGACTATCTGCAGAGATGAGATTACTACACCATATTATCGCCCGCATACTTCTGCCGAAGATCGGACGCTTCAATTACATCAATGAGCAGGAGTTGCTAGTGATGGTCTTTTTAGTTCAGCGTACGCCCGTCTGCCTTATAGTGCTTATGATTCACCAGATGGAGGCGTCGACGAGCCAGTGACTCTACCTGCCATATAGGATGGGATTGACTATTCTATTCAAAGAGTACGGCGTCAGCTTTGAGGATGATCCCTTCCGTATGCTACTACATATTGATGTGTATGACATCAAGTCATTACACCGGATGGATTATCATCTATTCTGAGGCCAGTGGACTCGTAGGATATCTGGTCAGGCAGAGGACAAAGCTGATGATGATGAAGCTGCAGAGGAGGAGCGCATCCTCTCTAGCAAGGCAGGACCTAGCAAGAGTCAGCCTGAGACAGTGGCTCAGCTAGCGGTTGCATCTCAGTTTGATCCTACCACTTCAGCACAGCCTCAGCCAGCTCAGATGGAGACTCAGGGTGTTTTTGATAGTTTATTGGACAGAGTCAGACACATCAAGATTGATCTTCTGATTGTTAGACAGCGTCTTGACTGTTTCATAGCTGAGACCAGAGAGAGCCATAGTGGACTGAGTGATGGCATCTCAGCTATATTGACTACACTGTCAAGACCTTTAGTGAGTACTCCGGTTGCTGATACAGCTCCACCTGCTCCTGCACCTGTTGATGATGTTGATGGTGATGATATTGTTGGAGATATTGATGGTGATGATGTTGATGGAGATGATGAGGAGACTGACTCTGGTGGATTCGATTTTCCAGATTTGACTATAGAGCCAGTAGCGGAGGTGATGGTAGACTTGCCCAAGAGTCCTACTCTTAATCCTTCTAGTTTACCTACCCAGACTCCAGTTCTATTCTCTCCTTCCAGATTGGATGATCATGATCTTATTCCTATACTTTCACCAGTTATTGATTCTCCAGTTATTGATATTCTTGTTGTACATTCACCTATTGTTGATACCCTCATTGTCGATACACCTATTATTGACACCCCTATCATTGATTCGCCGATTATAGATATACCAGTTTATTCTTCAGCTAATACATCTACCCTTGAGAAACCTATCATATCATCGGCTAATACTCCTATTTTTGATACTCCTACTATTCACACATCCTCACTTATCCGAGAGCTTGGTTTTTATACACCCGGCTTTTAGTATCTTTATTCCAGTCCCTCCTTTGATCGCACGCCACTTCCAGCAGTTGCTGAGACTATCGAACCAATTAGTTCCATTCCTGCGGAGGACATTGCTTCTACCTCTACTACTCCAGCCAGAGGTTGGACATATACACGACGTAGAGGACGTGGTCGTCGTACCCCTCCACGACCGATCAGGACCCGACTCCGAGATCTTAGATCGATGTGGCCTCGAGCTCGGTCTTTTACTGATACAGGACCGATTGAGATCGGATCATCTTCAGACATGATGATGAGGATTAGGATGTCTATGTATTTTTAGATAGTTTACTTTTATGTATATATGTATGTTTTATCTTTTGATTGTACAAACTCTGACTTGAAATGAAATATCATATTGTACTTCATGTTTGTAACTTTAAATGAACGAATGACTTAAATTTCCTTGGTATTTCATTGTCTTTATGACTTGTCTTTATGAATTGAAATGAAGTTCATACATGACACTTCAATGCTATATCTTGAATGATAAACCTATTTGTCTTCCTACCTTTTTAATGATAACAAAAAGGGGGAGTAGTATAGTGAGATTTAAGTATAAATGTAATATATTTTTGGGAGTAGTAAATTTAAAGACAAATGATTTATATTTGTGATGTGCAAGGGGTAAACAAATTTTGAAAAACTGAATTGAAAATGTTTACAAATTCCTTAAGAAAGTGGGAGCTATACTTTGTTTTCATTGAAAATCCTTTTAAAGTGAATTTTATTTTAAAGCCCCTCTTTAAGTATTTAAAAGACATTTACAAATTATTTTATAAATCATAAATTCAGGGGGAGCTTTACTTATTGCTGAATTTTCATGTAGAGTATTATGGTACATGTGATTATGTTTCATATATATCCCAAAGATCTGATACTCTTATTCATTACAATTTGCTCTGATATATCTTATTGAAATTGAAAATTACTTCGATACAATTATTGCATTTAGTGCTATGCACCTTGTTGATTTCTTTCAAAAGCTTATTATGCAATTTATACTTAAGGATTTTGTCATCATCAAAAAGGGGGAGATTGTTGACTCCCTTATTGATTTTGATGATAAGCAAAATGGTTAAGTATGAGTTGAGTACTAATGATTTTCTTGAAGTGTGTTTTTGTTGAAAAAGGTGCTCACAAATTTGAAGAAGCTTGTTTGATTGAAGAAGCCAAGTTTGGATAAAAAGAACTGCTCAAAGAGGATTTGGACAATCAATATCTGCTTGAATTGTTAATTGAGTTAAGTATGAATGTGTTTAAGCACAAGTTCAGAGATTTCTGTGAAGTTTTCAGTGAGGTGTCGACTCAAAGTGTCGATACATGACACCAACTGTTGACACATGGAAGTGAAGTGTCGACTCAGGTTGGTATGCAAGAATGTTTCAAATGGCACGGCTGAAGTGTCAACACATGGACCTGAAGTGTCGACTCAAAGTGTCGACACATGGATCCGCTCATCGCCTGAGATTTTCAAGCCACATAACTTGCTGAAATTGAAGAACTGTTGAAGTGTCGACACATGGGAGAGAAGTGCCGACTCAAAGTATCGACTCACCTGAGAAAGTGTTGACATATCTGAGATTTCTAGAAGATCTGATTGAAGATATTTGAACTAGGTGTTGACTCAAGAAGTTCAAGTGTTGATAGGAAGTGTCAACTCAAAGCTTGAAGTATCGACACATGGAGTTTTGGGAACAGTAACGACTAGTTTTTCAAACGCAGAACTCGACTCTTTTGCCCTCCAATGGCTAGTTTTTCAAGTCTAATGGCTAGAAACAAGATTTGAGGCCTTGGAAAAGTATTTATATGCTCCAAATCAAATCAAAAGAAGAACAATTGAATATTATTGAAGAGAATAAGAAAAGAGCATTCAAGTGAGAGCTTTAACTCCTATTCATTGAAGATTCAACTACTCTCAAGCAAAATCAAGCCTCCAAGCATTCAAGAGCCTTCAAGAGCATTGAAGATCATCTATTCTTAAGCATTCAAGAGGCTTCAATAAGTTCAAAGCATCTCTACATTGAGCTTCAAAGAGATACTCGCTTTTGTTTAGAAAGCTTATATTGTTTCTTTACTTCAAATCTTTATTTATTATAAGGGTTCTTGGTTAGCCTATTGTAAAACTAAGGGAGGTTATTGGTGAGCCTTTGAAAACCAATAAGGTTGGTGGTTAGCCCGCAAAACCACTTATGTTCTTGGCTATCTCGGAAAACCAAGGGAGGTTGGTGGTGAGCCTTAAAATCATTTAGGTTCTTGGTTATCCCAGAAAACCAAGGAAGGTTGGTGGTGAGCCTTAAAACCATTTAGGTTTTTGGTTAGCACGTAAAACCAAGTGAGGTTTTGACTTGTTGGCCTTGTAAAAACAAGTTGGATTTTTGATTAGTGAGCCCACAAAACTAATCAACTGTAATTGGTATGATTATATTGAATTTCCAAGGGGATCTTGGGGAGTGGATGCAGGTGCATTGGATAGTACCGAACCACTATATTTCTTGATCTTTGTGGTTGTTTGATCTCTCTACTTGCTTTTCATTTGTTACTCTTTATTTCTGCTGCATTTTTATTTAAGAGCACTACAATTGAATTCATAGTACCTTGCTTATTAAATTGTTGAATTGGATTGCATTGCATTGCATCAAGTAAATTAAGTTTAATATTTTTAGAGACCCAATTCACCCCCCTCTTGGGTTGCTTACTGGGCAATATCACTACTCCATTCAAAGTAAAGACATATCCTGATATGGATATACCGTCATCTGGATCAAATTAGAAACTAGAATTTATATAGCCTCTAGTTTTAGATCTGATCCTTCATATATTAGAAAAATATCCTTATTCCTTCTCAGGTATATAAGAATGTTTTTCATAACTTTCCAACGATCCTTCCCTAGATCAGCCTAGAACCTGCTTACTATGCCTAAAGCATAAACAACATCAGGCCTGGTACATAGCATTGCATACATAATTGATCTAACTACCGAAGCATAAGGGATCTTATTCATCCTATTATTGGGAAATGTGTGTCTCAAAACCAATCATCTAGGTTGCAGTTGGTTGTGCGACTCATGTACATGTATATGAATTATTTAATTGAATAAAAAGTTTATTCTAGTTGTTCATCACATGTCATCTTCCTAATTGAACTCTTGTGTGATGATGTCCTTTAAGCTACCTTGTATGCGATGTAGAGAGGATACGTCGTGTAGTTCATAAACTAGTTTGCGACCAAAGGATACATTATTTTTAGGATGATGGTGTATCGAGAATAGGTCATTGATGTCATGTCTGTTGGTTGTCCTCTTAACCAAGTAGCATGGAGATGCTGGTATGACATCAGGTGTTGTGTTTGACACTTCACTGAGCACGACTGTCATACGAGATTCTCTTTCTACCAAAGAGAAGTTTTTCAATAGAATGTGGACATGAATTATTCCTATGACTTGAGATCACTATGGTAGCTTGCAAGCAACTCACTGTGCTTAGGTGCCGGACTACCCGGATTTTTAATTCGATGATGGAATAGTCAAGTACTTGTGTAGTGACGGTAGGATCAAGATAGGATTGATCTCTCCAAATGGTTTAGATTGAATGCTTAATATGCCTCAATTGAGAAAGACCTTGGCCAAGGCATTCCTTGTAAAGAGTTACAGGGATTCTTTATTTGAGATATATTGAGATGGACTAATTATGGTTGGGCAGTTTAACCCTAAGCCATCCGGAGCATTAGGAGATTAAAGGAATTAGTTTAGTAGCATTCCATATTCGATAGGTTCTTGTTGCTCTGCAACCTTCGACCTATCTAGATGTCGGGTGTCATTGCTAGATAGCGACTTTGGCTAGTATTGGAAATGTTCCTATACTATCGGTTTAGTATTTAAACCTATGAGGTCACACATCATGGGATTTCTTCTTGATTTGTTGGCTTGAGAATGATTGGAAATCGTTCCGAACTCTTTTGACAAGAAGTTGTCAAAACTGCCAACCGAGTCGACCCGTTTGACGGGATTTGTTGAAAAACCCAAGGATGCTTTATTAATGGCTATAAGAGTTATGGCACTTAATTTTGGCATCTTGGGGTTTTAATTAGCTGCAGTTGCTGAAGTCCAAGGGGTTTGTAACACCCTTGAATCCTAAGAGACTCCAAAACTCATCATTAATTTCTCATTACCTCCCCCTTTATGGTTTCATATAAGACCTTTTTTGGGTGGGCTGAAAATAGGTTGTTCCTCTTCACCTAGGCCAAGACTCTACCATTTTCTCTCTTGGTTATAAGTCTTGACCCTTGAAAGTTTGTGAGATTTGATCTTAATTTTGTCAGAAGGGTTCTAACAAAATAGAGTGAGGTTTTGGATTTTGGGGTTGTTGTGTGCATACCTTTTATTGAAGGTTTGGGACAGAGTATTCTAGAAAAGGTTCTTGGGTACTTTGTTCTATCTCAGTTCAGAACTGGTTCTTCAAGGTGTTGAAGAAGGAGTTTGCCATAGCCACATCATTTCTGGAGAGGCTAGCACCTCGAAGGAAGGAGGAGAATCCCCTTACCCCAATGTGAACTACCTGTATAGGCAGGACATTTGTGTTGCTCACGGGGCTTGTGTTCTTCTTTGGAGTACTTTACTTCCTAGTGATCGTCACCTTGTAGACAAGGTTCATATTTCTATCGTATAGGTATGATGAAATGTTCTTCAGTACCTTATCATGTGATTCAAAGAATGGTTCTATGAGTTACATGCTTTGCATGCTTGATTTCATACAAGTATTATTTTATATGCATAAAGATCTATGTAGGGCCAGTCTTAATTAGATTAACATGTTTATATAAAAATATTTTATCTTCTTCCACTGCATCATGTTATTTAGAAAAGTTTTAAATTACATGTATTGGCCCTACCTCGGCACCCTAATAATGGTATCAGAGTTCCAGGTTGAATGCATGTAGTTTAATGCTTTTGTATGAAATCGGTTTGACATCCTTCACAAAGTACTTGGATTAAGGTGTATTCGCCATGGTCGTCCGGTTATAGAATAGAAGTATAGTTTAAAGGCCATCTCTTTCCATTCGGTGGGGTTCTCCTATGGCATGTAGGGGTGCCACTTCGTCAAGACTTTATGAAGAAGAAAGTGAGGGATTTGATAGGTTAAAATAGTTTTAATTTATATTTGTAGATCATAACTATGTTTAGATGAGATCGAAAAGGTGCATGATCTAAAATTTTGAAGAGTTCAAGTAAAAAGGAATGAATCTTAAACTTACTATTTTCTACCCAGTCAGACGAGCCGACTCACTTCCTGAATGAGTCGATTCATTTCCTGAAGACAGATCAATCTACTTATTTTATGTTCTGTCCGAGCCGACTCACCCCTACAGGAGTTGACTTGGATCTGAGAACAAAGGAAAGGTTTTCTAAACGAGCTAATTCAAACAGAAAACCTTGAAACAATAAATTTAAAGTTCATGATTTTTGTGAAATTGTTTCACTAGTTTTTGAAAATTGTTTCAAATTTGGGTTAATTGAAACTGTTTCAATTGGCATGTTGCACTTAATTGAGAATTAAGTTGTATTTTGAAATCTTTTTAAGATTTAGGATATGATTCTAATCTTAAGTCATGATTGATAAACCATGGATTATTTGGGTTAGCTAGAATTGAGTCTTTAAATGGGTTAGACCTAGGTTTAGATGAATGGATTAATTAGAGACAATACTAATCAAAAGTTGAATTAGGTCTCTTTTCTATAGATCTCTCTAATAGTTAGTTAATTAGTCCATACATTTAAATGGACTTGATTGGTGGCTTCGTGGTGAGCCCGGGTCTTTAGGTTAGTCTGATTGAGTCTGGTAAACTACTTGGTGTCTAAGATAAGTTTGACATTGGTGTCTATAGGATCCTGGTACCCGCTAAAGGATAAATGTTATTCTTCGGATTGGAGTGTAGAGGCTACCAGTCTGATTAAAATAGTGGGAGAAACCTTTAGACTAAAATCCATGTCTTCAGGATGTTTAAAATAATTCATATACTGATAGATTTTATTCTCCTTTTTCAGATAATGTTGATCACTTTATTTCTCCGGTCATTATTAGATAATGGCAAACTTTCTGGACCCAACTTCGATAGCTAGTATCGAAGACTCAAGATAGTCCTGAAGTATGAGTGGATCCTTTATATGATAACGGATTTGGCACTTGAGATCCCAGCCCCAAATGCTCGTGGCACTGTCAGGGATGCTTACCAGAAGGGATCTCTGACTGCACCACGGTGCGTTGCATTATGTTGGCTGCGATGAACGATGAGTTTAGTTACAAATTTGAGGCCCAACCAGAGGAGATTCTTCAAAGGTTGAAGGAGTCCTTTGGCACTCTGGATGATGCGGAGGATATTGGGTCTCCTCCGCCATCTACAACAGGTGTATGCATGATGGAGCTCTAGTAACTAATCACGTAATATACATGATCGAGTTATTTAAGCATTTGGACAAACTCGGATATCCTTTGCATGAACAGCTCGGCAAGGACACGATATTGAATTCTCTGCCCCCTTCCTACCAGGTCTTTTTTGATAATTTTAGAATGAATATGTCCACAGTAAACTATCATGGGATGTTAGGGTTGCTGCAGACTTATGAGAGAGACCACAACCTCAATAAAGGCTTGGTAAATCTGGTGGGAGGTTCTGGAGTAGGGCATCACCCCTTTGGAAAAGGGAAGAAGAGAAAGAATAAGAAAAATAAGAAGGTGCAAAGTACTGGGCATAGTCAGACTAGGAGGGTGAAGGCTGATAAGAGTCAAGCATAGTGCTTCTTTTGCAAGAAGTTGGGTTACTGGAAGTGAAACTGTTCTACTTATCTTGCTACTCTAGACCCGAACAGGCAAAGGAAGGGAAAGCAGCAAACTATTGCTGGTCAAGGTATTTATATGATAAATCCTTGTAGTTTCTCTGTTTGTGATACTACTAGCTAGGTATTGGACACCAAAAGTCCTTACCATATTTGCAATTCTTTGCAGGGACTTCAAGTTAGTAGGAGATTCGAAAATGGTGAAAGGTTTCTAAATGTTGGGAATGGAAGTCAAGCTCTAGTTCTGGTGTTGGAAACTATTTCTTTGTATCTTCGAGTTTTGTACTATCATTCTTAATGATTGTCATTTTTGTCCTTTTTAGTGAATATCATTTCTGTAGGCCTGTTGGCCAAAGATGGTTATGAATTATCTATAAAGAATAATATTTGTAATATCACATTGAATGGTTCTAATATGATGTATGGACAAGTGAAGAATGGCGTATATGTACTGTCATAGCCTATTACTGTAGTGTACACTACTAATAAACGTCCTAAGTTAGACAAAGTCAGTGATACTTATCTATAGCATTGTAGGCTAGGTCATATAAACAAGAACATGATAAATAAGTTGGTAGGAGGTCTCCAGATATCACTGAGAGTGAATCTTTATCAACTTGTGAATCTTGTCTGCTTAGAAAAATGACCAAGTCACTTTTTACTGGAAAAGGTGAAAGAACCAGTGATATTCTAAGTCTAGTACATACCGATGTATGTGGACCTATCAATATCAGTGCAAGAGGTGGGTATAATTATTTCATTATGTTTATAAACGATATTTCGAGATACGGTTATGTGTACATGATGAGACATAAATCTGATTCATTTGAAATGTTCAAATGCTATCGTAATAAAGCTAAAAAATAAACTGGAAAGTTCATTAAAACCCTTCAATCAGATCGAGGTGGTGAGTATCTTTCAGTGAATTTCTGACTTATCTTGAGGAGAATGGGAGTCTCTCTCAATGGACTCCTACGGGGACACCTCAGTTAAATGGTATGTGTGAAAGGAGGAATCGAACTTTGTTGGATATGGTTCGATCCTTAATGGGCTTAGCAAGTCTGCTTAAATCTTTTTGGGGATATGCTCTTGAGTCAGCATCTTACCTTCTAAATAGGGTTCTAAGTAAATTCGTTAATAAAATACCATATGAAATATGGACCCGAAGCAAGCATGAATCCTGGAGCTGCACGAATCTCGGAGGATATCCATAATAAATTAGTTTGGGATTTATTTTTTTTGAAATTTGAATTAGGATTTGGTTGGCTAGGATTGAGATATGGATAGGCTTATCTTATCATATCTTGTATTTGAATTTGAGTCATTCCTATCTTTATATCCTGTATTCAAATTCAAATGAGGGTTGGACAGGTCTATAAATACCACCCTCAGTCCTTTGTAAAAAAAGTTTGGTTAATCAATTGAGTTTTTAGAAAAGAGTTTTTCTTTTTGTTCGCCTCGTATGGGGAGGGTGAGAGGCCCGTCTGTCCTTCACCTTCGGGCATCGAGGGGTGAGAGATCCTAGTCCTTCGCCTTCGAGTGTCGAGGGTGAGAGACCCTAGTCCTTCGCTTTCGAGCATCGAGGGGTGAAGACCCTAGTTATCCCCTTTTCCCCGTCAAGTCCCCTCTAGTTCTTTGGGATTTTCCTTCACGGCCCCAGGTAGCAATATGGGTGGGATGCCCTAGGCTATATGTAGTGGGATGGGTGAGATGCCCTAGAGGTGAGATGTCTCTCCGTGAATGTAAGTTCCAAGTCCTAGAGTGTCCAATTTTCCTACCCTCCATCCCTATTTTTCCTTCGCCACCATCATAAAAAAATCAAAAAAAAATTAAAAAATAGGATACCCTAATCTTCGGTGACTTCTCAGCTCGATCCTACCCCTATCCCGTCCCCCATCAAATTGGTATCAGAGCCCAGAAAAATTAGGATATATTTTTTCTTTTCAAATCATCCTAGACCTGTTCTCTCTTCCCTGTCCTTGTGCCACCGAACCACAGTGCCGCCCATCCCACTGACCTGCTATCGTAGATCGGAAGTAGATGTTGCTTCTAGCCCGCCGAACGTTTCCATCTTTCAGTTCCTGTTAGCCCAAAAAAAAAAAATTATGTTTTGGATCCGGGATGAAGGTGCCATTCCAAGTTCTCCCTTTATCCAGTTGGAATTTTGAAATGGAACTCTGATTTTCCCTAGATCTACGACTAGTTTGAGGAGCAGAGATGCCGAGGCTGAGCTCAACCTGCTGCCGGTTTCCAATTCCATCGACGAGGAGCTCTTCATCCATTATCTATGCCACAAGATCGCCTGCCAACGCATCCCGGTTTCCATCATCGCCGAGGTCGATCTCTACTAGTACAACCCTTGGGACCTCCCAGAGAAGGCGTTGTTCGGATAGAAAGAAATTGTATTTCTTCACCCCGCACGATCGGAAATACCCGAATGGGTCGAGGCCAAACAGGGCCGCCAGAAAGGGATACTGGAAGGCGATAGGGGCTGATAAGCCGGTTATGCTGCCAGGGAATAGCCGGCCTCTCGGGATAAAGAAGGCTCTGGTGTTCTACCATGGAAAGGTGCCGAAAGGAATCAAGACCGTTTGGATCATGCATGAATATCGGCTCGCAGATCCCATCTACCGCCACTGCCTCCCTCCGGACCACCCTTCCTCCGGTAAACAATCCCAGGCCAAGCCCCCCGTCCTCTCTGCCTCCCGTGAAGCTCGACGTCGTCGCCGAATTTGCCATGCTGGCACCGGACTCATCCGATCGCCATCTCTGGAACTCAGAGGCTCCCGGATCTACCGTTTGGTTTAAGCCCCTCCCACCAGATGCTCTTCACCTGCAACGTCTGTGGCTAGCGAGCTACTCGTGCCTCCCCTCTCCCCAAGCCACTGCTCTCTTCCCCAGCACTGTCGCCAGTCATCGTTTCCTCCCTAGTGCCATTACCGACGAAGCCCACCAGAATCCCGCCCGCAAACCTCCTCTATTCCGCCCAGCCTTCATCCATGGAAGAAGGATGGCATCGACAAAGGATGCTGATCCAAACATGGGCTCATCTTCTTCCCCGTGTTGCCATCCTCCTCCCCAGCACCGTCGCCGGACGATCCTACCCCTATCCCGTCCCCCATCATTTCTCCTGTGGCAATACTCAAGTCCATTCGGGTTATGCTAGCTATAGTTGCACATTTAAATTATGAAATCTGAGAAATGGATGTCCGAATAGCTTTCCTAAATGGTGAGCTGCAAGAGGAGGTGTATATGATGCAACTTGAAGAGTTCACATCCATAGATGAGTCTAAAGTGTGCAAGCTTCAGAGGTCCATTTATGGTCTGAAACAGGCTTCTCGAAGTTGGAACATGAATTTTGATAAATGTATCAAGATGTATGGCTTCATCAGGAATGGAGAGGAACCTTATATATATAAATGGGCAAATGATTCTGTAGTTGTATTTCTTATAGATAACATTCTCCTAATTTGGAATGACATTCCAGCATTGCAAGGAATAAAGGTATGGCTTTCATCTCAATTCTCTGTGAAAGACTTGGATGAAGCCTCATACATACTGAGTATGAAGATCTATAGAGAAGATCCAAGAGACTTCTAAGACTGTCCCAATATATGTACATAGACATAGTGCTGAAGCGGTTCAGCATGGAGTATTCCAAAATGGGCTATCTTTCGATAGGTCATGGAATCATTCTTTCTAAGAAGGATTGTGCGACAACTCCTGAGAAAAGAGAGTGTATGAGTAGAATTCCATATACTTCGACAGTAGGTTCTATCATGTACGCTATGTTATTTACTAAACCAGATGTGGCATACTCACTAGGAGTAGTGAGTAGATACCAGTCTGACTTGGGTGAAGCTCATTAGAAAGTTGTTAAGAACATCCTTAAATATTTGGAAAATACTATGGACCAATGGCTTATGTTGACCCTGGAATGATTTTGATGATAACAAAATATTGGAACATGCATTTGGTACTAACTACTTTCAAGTGTTTTATAAGTTTTTGTAAGATGATTTGAATGAATAACCACTCTTCCTACAGTTATGAAATTATTGATGTATGTCAAGATTATTTTTTGAAAAAGTATCATGTAGTGTAGAGCCCAAAGAAAAATCACTTGTGTATTCATGAAAATGGGCAATTCAATGTAATTTTTCAAGTTTAAATTACTTAGTTTAGGCTTTGAAGGAGTCCGAAAACCTTTGAAGTTGGTTGGAAGCCTTTAGAAGAAATCTGGAGAAGTTTTGGAAAGTTTTTGGCAAAACCAGTCAGTTGAGCTAACTCAAAGTAGATGAGCCGACTCAATGTTCTGGCATGGCACAGAGTTTTCTAGCACACAGACATCTGAGCCAACTCGAGAGTGAAGAGCTGACTCAGGCAGAGTTCAATTTCTAAAGTACTGAGAATCTGAGCCAACTTGAAGAATCCGAGCCGACTCCTCCAGAGTTTGGAAAAATTAGTTATGAGAAAATCAATCAAGCGAGTCAACTCGAGAGTGAAGAGCCGACTCGACCAGAGTTCAATTTCTGAAGGACTGAGAATTCGAGCCGACTCTACCCATCCGAGTCAACTCGAATCCCTGTTCTAGGTGCGTAATGGCTAGTTCCAAAACTATCTTTTTGAATCCAAAAAGTGCTCCAATGGCCATTTTTCGAATCCTAATGGTCTACAACGATTATATCCACTTGGAATCAGTTCAAGACACTATATATAAGGGATTTCAATAACTTTTGAAGAAGTTAATGAGCATTTAATGAGTTTTTAAGCGAACATTCAAGAGAGCTTTCAATAGAAGAACTTAAGACTTCACCAACTCCCATCAGGTTCTTGAGTCATTTATTGAGGAAGATAAGAAGCCTTAAAGAGCATTCAAGGAAGGAATCAAGAAGGCTTCTCAAGAGCTACAACTGCAATCATCGACAATGATCGGTTTGTCATTAGTGTTCTCTGTTTTAACTCTTTAATTTGAGTTGTTCCAAGTACAACAGGGGTTGTAAGTTGGATTTGTTTAGGTTTTTGGTGAGCCTTTGAAAACCAAGTGTGGATTGTTAGTGAGCCCAGAAAAACTAACAGTGTATTGGGTTCTTGGTGATCCCGGAGTAAAATCAAGTTTGGGTTGTGGTTTGTGATCCGGTGAAAAACAAACCGGCTATATTCTGAGGTGAATATAATAGAAATCTTTAGTATCTTAGGTAGTGGACGTAGGAGCTGGGTTGCTCCGAACCATTATAATTTGCTTGTGTTGTTTGTGATCTTTATTTGCTTTCGTATTTGATTCTTAACTTTTATCACTCACCATACTAAGAATTCTAAAAAGAGCACATACTTGAAAAATTTTTTAATTACCCAATTCACCCCCTTTATTGGGTTGGCCACCTGGGCAACAATTGATATCAGAGCGGTGTCTCTAAAATTTATTTAGAGTAAAGATTAATGGCAAACCCTATAAGTACCTTTTTGGTCGAAGGCTAGTCTATAAATAGACCTCCACTTTTCACAGGCACTAATTATATCTACTGGAAGGCATGAATGAAAATTTACATACAAGCAGTAGATTTTTAATTATGGAAAATCATTTTAAAAGGACCTCATACATCCACGAAGAAGGTTGATGGCGTGGATGTCCCGAAACCAGAAGAGAAATGGGATGAACATGACATGAAAATGGATGAGCTAAGCACCAAAGCAATGAATCTCTTATACTGTACTTTGGATCCTAATGAGTTTAACCAAATTTCTACTTGCATGTCTGCAAAAGAAATTTGGGACAAACTTGAAGTAACCCATGAAGGAACCTCCCAAGTGAAGACTTCTAAGATTAATCTTCTTGTAATAGTTATGAATTATTTAAAATGGAACCGAATGAGACTATATCTATCATGTTCTCAAGGTTTACAAATATTATTAACAATTTAAAGAGTCTTGGCAGGACATATTCCAATGTAGACCTCGTGCAAAAAATCTTGAGATCTCTACCGGACAAATGGGATCCGAAGGTCACCGCTATCCAGGAAGTGAAGGACTTGAATACTCTACCACTGGATAAGCTATTGGGATCCTTGATCACTTACGAGCTAACAATGCAGCATAGAAGTGCATATAATATCAAGAAGAAAACATCTATAGCCTTTAAAGCTGCAGCAGATTTGAAGAAGCAAGAAGAAGAAATAGAAGAAGAAAGCCCCTCATTTAAAGATGATCTTGAAGACAAAGATATTGCACTAGTTGTGAGGTGATTTAAGAAATTTATGGGCAAAAGAAAAGCAAGACAATGGAGAAAACACTATAGAAAGGGGAAACAAAGTAAAGACAAGGGAAAATAAAAAGAAAAAGATAACGAGCAACAGTTCATCTGCTACCAGTGCAAAAAACCAGGGCATTTCCGATCAGGCTGTCCAACATTAAAGAAAGTATACAAAAAGAAGAAGAAAGCAATGGTTGTAACTTGGAGCGATAGCGAGGAGTCTACATCAAATTATGAAAAAGAGACCACAAAAACTACTAACATATATTTGATGGGTCTTGAGGATGAGATAATGTCTCCCGAACCTAATGACGAATTTATATTTGAAGAATTGAATATTGCATTTCATGACATATTATCTGAATGTAAAAAGGCTGGTTTAAAAATTAAGATTTTGAAAAATAATAATGATGCTTTAATGAAAGAAAAAGATGAAATTTTAGAAAAGAACAATATTTTATAAAAAGAACTTAAGAGTATTTCTGAAAAATGTAGTGTTTTGGAAACTGAAAAGAATGATAATCTTGAAAAGAATAAGGTTCTTCATGAAGAAAATGTAT
The DNA here is from genome assembly GCA_021397845.1 of Areca catechu. NCBI lineage: Eukaryota > Viridiplantae > Streptophyta > Magnoliopsida > Arecales > Arecaceae > Areca > Areca catechu. Next base: position 45,401,118 of record CM038038.1, read on the forward strand.
GTTTGCAAAAAGAAGTTGAAAAACTTAAGTCTTTAGTTGAAAACTTAACTTTGAGTTCAAATAAGCTTGAGCTAATTTTGAAAAACCAAAGGGATTCAAATAACAAAGCTGGAATTTGTTATAATCCTTTGCATACAAATAGAATTTCAGCTACAAAGTTTATAGCTTCAAAATCATATATACCAAAGTTTTCAACTAAAAATCTCTTGCATCTAGAGTTTCAATATTTGCATCCTTTCAAAAATCAAGAGTTGTTTGTTATTCATGCAATAGAGTTGGTCATAAAGCTTTTGAATACTACATGAAAAAAAAAAAAGAAGTAAAATTAAATAGATTTGGGTTCCCAAGGAACCATTCCTACTAACTTGCAAGGATCCAAGAAAGCTTGGGTACCTTAAAGAATAACTGATTGTCTTGCAGGAATATCTTGCAGCCCATAATACAAAGAAAAGATGGTATCTGGACAGCGGCTGTTCAAGACATATGACGGGTGACAAAGAACAATTCATCATCCTAAAAATAAAGGATGGAGGAATGGTCACTTTTGGTGACAATGGTAAGGAAAAGATCATTGGTATCGGTAAGATCATAATTATTCCTTCCATATTTATTGAAAATGTATTGCTAGTTGATAAATTGAAGCACAATTTATTAAGCATAAGTCAATTATGTGATAGAGGCTACAAGGTTGTCTTTGAATCTTCAATATGCATTGTAATTAACTCACTTGATTCTAGCACTAAGCTCATTGGTCATAGACTTGGAAACATATATGTGGTAGACTTAAATGATCTAGCCATGTCTAGTAGTACAAGTCTTGTGGCAATGAATGCTAAAATCAAGGAGTCTAGCTTACTTTGGCATAGGAGATTAGGTCATGCTAGCATGCATACAATAGCTAAATTAATTTTCAAAGATCTAGTTAGAGATTTACCAAAATTACTTTTGAACTGTCATTATACCATATTCTATAAGTGGCCTTTTCTTCTATTGCATCATCTCTTATCGGATCTGGATCGAGAGAATCAAGGATATAGGATACTTTTTCTTGAGCAAGTACTATTCTCAGGTTCCTTAACCAGTTCACATAGTTTGGTCTGGTCAGTTTATTAGCATCTAGTATGCCCCGCAGTGATAATGATGAAGCATTAATTTAAATCTACAGTCAGAAGAATAATACATAAGTAGACCACTCAAGATGATAATCATAATTAGATAAGGATTTTAAATCTAATTTTGTTTTCCACTATTTTCTTCGAATGCCATAACCCTCAATAATGGTAAATGAGAAACTAATATCTAGTTTCTTTAGTGGGGTTGAGATCCTAATTTCTTATTGATGTGGCAGGATCACTGACATGGAACACCTATCAGACGCCACGTCGGAGAAGGCTGCCATGCCGGATACTTCTTCTTGGACTCCTTTACCAGATCGAGCTCCCTCATAATGTCGGGGCGGCGTGTCGAAGTCGAGCTCCATCCTTCGCCAGGTCGGCTCCCGCAAGTTCGGGATGCTTAGGTCGGAGCTGAGCGACCTCTCCCAGACCAAGCCCCTCAAAGTTGAGCCCCTTGGTACGAAGTCGAGCTCAGCCCTCCTCCACCATGTGGAGCCCCTTCGAGATCAGCCCTCTGGGCTGGAGTCGCATCCTGCCCTCCTTCGCCAGATCGAGCCCTTCGAGGTCGAGCCCCTTGGTCCGGAGTCGAGCCCGGCGCTCCTCCGCCTAGTAGAGCCCCTTCGAGGTCAAGCCCTCTGGGCTGGAGTTGAGCCTTGCCCTTCTCCGCCAGATTGAGGCCCTCGAGGTCGAGCCCCTTAGTCCGGAGTTGAGCCCAGCACTCCTTCACCAAGTGGAGCCCCTTCGAGGTCGAGCCCTCTGGGCCGAAGTTGAGCCCTATCTCTCCAGTTCGGCCCCCACCTCGTACAAAAGCACCAGCAACCATAGGGGCGACACCGTCCTCCCTGAACACTGGCGAGTCGCCCGAGGTTCGCAAAGAGGCACCACCAGGCCGTAATAACTGCCCGCAGCTACCACTTACACCAGAGAAGAAAGAATCTCTATGATCGAGGCACCACGCTCTCCATCAATCGCCTGCACCACTCGAAAGAGGAAGTCAATCAGGAGATTCGAATCCGGGAGAGGCGGCCCCCAGATCGAGGACCTGCCAAGTTTCCCGGAATGGAGCGACTGGAAGAAATGCCAGAGTGCATAGTAGGTTCTCCTATCACGAACCAGGAAAAACATCCCGTCCATGGCATGGAACACCACCGCACGCGCCCGCTGACACAGGGGAGATCCTGAGGTAGGCTTTTAGCAATCACCTGGATTCAAAAGAGCCATCGGCACCCCTAACGGGGGAGGTAATGAAACAAACAAACGAACATACTCCTACACACTCAAGCAAGTAAGAGAGGCGAGATCACACTGGAAAGCCACCTCCGATTCACCTCGACCATCACCCTCTCTAGCACACTTGCATTCTATTCACCCCACATTCACTCCTCCTAGCATGGAGTCCATCTCAAGGGGCTCGACCAGGAGGATATGTTCTCCTGGATCACCACTGACTTGACCATCGGAGTGCCCCCGCCGGAATCCCTGGCCTGGGTCTCTAACCCTGTTTTGCAAGTCCTGGAGCACAGACCAGTCCTAAAGAAATGAGGAGCGATCCGACGTTGACAGCAACTACGGGCCATGACGATCTTGGCGGCAACACTTATATCTTCTATTTGCACAACAAACATTTATAAGCTCAAAGGTAGGAAATTCATTTCCAATTGCATCCCTTGCAATTCTCAACATAATACTTGCCTCTAAGACACTTACTGGTGAGGATACTAGAGCTAGGAAGAGACATCAGACCCCTCCAAGCTTATTATGGATCACCAATGAGTAGCTATTTTATCTTAATTTTAGCTTGAGTCCTGTAAATAAAATTAGTTTGCATTGATTTGCAAATTGGTCAAGTTGAGTCTTGTAATTAGTACTTGATTTAGTTAAGGGAATTTATAAGTTAGCCAAGGTTCAAGTCTAATTCATCAAGCCATGTCACCATGCCATGTCATGCCATATCACCATGTCGTGGAGCCTTGTCACCCACCACTTGGAGTAATATGTCCCACCACATCACCTTGGATGGCCAACTCAATGTCAAAGAAGATTGTCTTTCATCAAAACATCAAGATATCAAGATATCAAGACATCAAGACATCAAGACATCAAGATGTTAAGACAACATTTAAAGGTCAAGTTTATCCAAAAGGGAGGGTGCCTCATTTTTCTCTCTTTTTGTCACTTATTTGAAATCCAAGATGCCAATTTAAGAGGAGTAAGATGGAAGGACTCTACCTCTCATTTAGTGCCTCCTCTCATCCTCATTTTGTCACCCACATGAAAAGAAGCGTGGTGCGGGCACCAGGCTCAGGAAGAGGCTTCAACCAATGCCAAGTTCTTTATGGATAGAACAATAAGAATTTAAGTCTTGTAATAAGTCTATGAGTCCTATACTTGTTTTCATTTGAATAATTGAGTCCTGTTTTATTTTAATTTGGGTTCTCAAGTCCAATTAGAGTCAAATTGGCTTTGTATTGAGTAAGTATAAGTAGTTGGGTTCAAGAGCTACTTGATTTAGGTTTCAATTGAGCAAGATTGAGTGCAACTAGTTTCACCAACAAACTATAACTACTTGGAGCACCACATCATCATGCACCATGCCAACTTGGAGGACAAGTCATGCCACATCACCAAGACACTTCAACCATGAATTTCACCCAAGACAAATTCAAATTTGAATTAAGCTTCCACTCTTTATGGGTTGCCCGCCTTGTAATTAGGAGTTTTGAATTTTGAAAGGGCCATTCCTCTCTTCATGGGATGCCCCTTGATTTTCTCCATGAAAGGAGATGTAATTTGAATTTGAAAGGGAGCTTAAAATCTATAAAAGGCTCCTAAACCCTCTTGTAATCTGGATGATGAATGAAATGAATTTCTTTCTTGAGAATTTCCTTTGCTTTGATATCTAAAGTCCCTTGAGAGATGGTAGGTGTGAGGCCTAGGTTACCTTGTTCCAATCAAACATTTAATCCCTCTTTCCATCCCCCATTCGACCAACCTTGAAGACCCTTCTTCAAGCCACACCAAGCTCGTCATCCTCCTCTTCCAAAGAGTTTCATCCACAATGAAGTTCTCCACGCCATCAAGTGAAGAAAGTTCATGCCAAGGGCGCCAAAGGAGATCCAGTTCAAATCAATCCTAAGCCTCTTTCTTCCATTTCAAAACTTTTCTCCTCCATTCCTCCAACCTTCCATTTAAACCTTCTAATCTCTCCATTTATTTGTGTAGGATCCCCGGGCCTCCAGGTTTCTAAGGTGAAGGTCTACTGTGCTAAAGAATCAGATACAAGGTGCCCTAAAACCTAGAGTAATCCCCTTGCCATCCTAATACTTCTTCTTGAATGTCCCCTTTGCCACATTTCAGAGTATTAATGGCCAGGTAACCATCTTTAAAATCTTTCTTTTCAGATCTGAAATATTAGAGTAAGCTAGCCCTAACCTGTGTGTTTCTTAACCATAAAGGTCCATTCTTAATTGCTTTGAAATGGCTCATTTCTAGTCATGTTTTTCACTTACATTCCTTTCATGTAATTCCGCTTCTTTTACGTAAAATAGCTGCATACATATTTGCTTCCTTATCATTTAGTCTCTTTAATTCCTTTAGAAATGCATCATTTGATATTTGTTCCCTATCTTCTTGGTATCATAGCACGGTAGGTTAGGGTTTAATTTGAATTTCTGCATTTAGGTAGGCTGCTGGATTTTCTGCATGCATAGCATTCATACTTGCTACATAGTTATCTTTTAAATCCAATCCAGATCTAAGATTCATGCCTCCTGAGCGGGTGTACACTAGTACACTGTCACGACCCTTGGGAATAATGAGCCCCTGGCTGGACATGAATCTTTAGGTTGAAGTTAGGTATGTAAATACCTTTGTTTGTTTAAATTCTGCTTGCTGTATTTTTGAGTAGGCTGACTATGATTCGCATAAAAGTCTGAATGAAAGTAGTTAATTTTTTGTTGAGATAATTTTTTTCCTACTCCATATTAAGTTATTTATCAGTATATAAAACTTCATCTTCAGAAAAAAATCAAAAAAAAATGAAAATTCCTGCACTCCATCATTGTTGCTGAAATTCTTGGATGTTCTGTTCTATTCTTTTTACATTATCTAACTTTCAGTATCTGCTCAGCATAGCATAGATTTTATCTTTAAATTTTCTTTCATATGAATATCATCTAGAAGTTAGTAGTCTTTGTGAATTTTTAATTTTTTTTTTTTAAACTGTTACACAGCACTTCTCAGCCCCACTTTGAACTGCAACACACAAAATTTCTGTTGCTGAGATTAGGGTTCATATGCATGTTTTGCATCATCTCATGTCAAATCACTCTAAGGGCATCATTATTTCATCACTATCCTTAGCCCAAAATCACCAACCTGCATTGCGAACCCAACCTTTAATTAATACTAAGTAGACATTTAATTTGCTCTAGCGAGCTAGGGACACCCACAAGGTCGGGTTGAATCAAGTGTCAAGCCAACTTAGACAACCTGTTTGTATGTACTTGTATATCTGGTGTCTTGGCAAGTGGTTCAGGGACAAGAGTCCGAAGGAAGGTGGGTTGGTTCGCTTACCTGGCCAATTTCAAATTGGTGTCTAAGGCAAGCAAAGAGGAACCTCCACCAACCTTACACTTACCTGGCCAGGTACCAAGTTACTACAACCAGGATTGTCATCTTGACCTGACATTTGGTTTGAACTCTTGGTCTAGCAAACCCCTAGCCCGAGTTTGAGTTTGTGTGTGCATGGCAACTAGATCAGGAGCACCTTACCAGCAAACCCCAGCTCAATCAAGTGTAACCATGGACCAAAATTTTGAGAACTTGATAAATCTTTGAATGACCAAATGACCTGACTAAACCAAAACCTAACTGATCAATTGGCCCAGACCAACCAAAACATGACTGATTAGATAACCCTCATCACTGTTAGGCTTGATCGATTAGAAGCTCATACCCCTGGAGGAACTCATGAAGTCCAGAATGAGTTAGAGCCTGAACCTGAGTTTGAGACACCCATCAACACTAGAAGGGCTCTTCATCAAGACCATTTCTTTGAGCCAAATCCTAGGAGACACAATCAGGATCAAACGGACCGTGACGAGCGAAACCTTAGGAGTATTAGGTTGGGAGCACCAACATTTGATGGAAATCTGGATCCTAAGGTTTACATAGATTGGGAGGGAGAGATGAATCAATACTTCGATTGGTATGACATGACTGAGGAGAGAAAATGCAAATTTGCGAAGCTTAGGTTAATTCATCAGGCCAGGCTTTACTGGAAAAATGCCGAGAGGTTCATCAGACAAAGAGGTGATGTTCCCATAGTAACCTGGAGGGCAATGAAACTTAAGCTTAGAGAGAAATACCTTCTCATGTCCTACTACCAGAGACTTGTAGACCAGTGGCAGAGATTGACCTAGGGAACCAAGAGTGTAGCCGAATACATTGTAAAATTTTATGAGTTTGTAATGAGATGCAATGTAGATGAATCCGAATCGGTTACCTTGTCTAGGTTTAGGGCAAGATTAAGAGAAGAGATCCAGAAAGAGTTATTCTTGAGAGAAGTCCACGACTTAGAGCTAGCTTACCAGGTAGCACGAGATGCCGAGAGATTTCATAGGGGACCACTTTATCGCAGACCTGAACCCCCTAGAACTAGTACGCCTAGTCAGCAGCCAGGATTGAATCAGATGCACCTAGCCGACCCAAACCTAGCACCCCTCTGACCCATAGAGATGATAGGGGTAAAGCACTAGAAGTTCAAAGGACTCAAAACCATAATGTTGCTTGCTTCAGATGTCATAAGTTAGGCCATTATGCTAGCAATTGTCCAACTAGGGCCTTACACATAGGAGAATTAGAAGAGAATGAGTCTGAACCCATAGAACCCCTCGGTGATAGTGTTGAAGAGGTATATCAGGCCGAGGACAATTTGGTAGATGAGTATGAAGGAGATGAGGATCATGTAGAGCCTAACCTTTTTGGAGTAGTTAGATGCATCGTTACCCAAACTAAGACTCAGGAAGATTAGCGTAGGACTAATATCCTACAAACCTTTGTCAAGTTAGGAGATAAGGTATGTAAGATAATCATTGATAGTGGGAGTTGTGTGAATTCCATATCCACTAGTGCAGTCAAGACTTTAGGATTAGTCACAGCCCCCCATCCAAATCCCTATAAAGTTTCTTGATAGACTCCACCTCAATTCCTGTCAAATTTAGGTGTCTAGTCCAAATCCAGTTTCAGTCCTATCAGGAGAAAGTGTGGTGTGACGTCTTACTATGGGAGTGAGTAGTATCATCCTAGGTCGATCCTGTTGTTTGACCATGATGCAACCCTTTATGGTCGATCTACTCTTGCTCATTCATGCACCAAGAAAAGAAATTTGTGATCAACCCCACACCACCTAAGGACACTGATAAGAGAGGATCGAGCCACCTAAAGGAGAAAAAGAATGGAGTCAATCTAATAACTGCAAAGGAAATTGAGAAAGAGCTCACTGGGGGTACACCTGTTTGGGTTTTAACCGCTAAGGAAATTCAAGGGCCAACCCAGAAAGAACACCCTCAGGAAGTGGTTGAAGTGTTAGAAGACTTTAAGGATGTATTTCCAGATGACCTACTTGACCACCTTCCACCACTTAGGACATCCAACATGCCATTGATTTAGTCCCTGGAGCAACCTTACCCAATCTCCCACATTATAGGATGAGTCCTACCGAACATCTAGAATTACAAAGACAAGTAGGGGACCTCCTTAGGAAAGGATTTGTTAGGGAGAGTTTGAGTCTTTGTGCAGTCCCAGCTTTACTGACACCTAAGAAAGATGGCACCTGGAGGATGTGTGTTGATAGTCATGCCATCAACAAAATCATCGTGAAATATAGATTTCCTATTCCTCGATTAGATGACTTGGATATGATGGCTGGAGCTACTATCTTTTCTAAGATCGACCTTAAAAGTAGCTACCACCAAGTGAGGATTAGACCAGGGGTTGAATGGAAGACTGCATTTAAGACTAAGGATGGGTTATTTGAATGGGTAGTGATGCCTTTTGGATTGTCCAATGCACCAAGTACATTTATGAGGATCATGACCCAAGTCTACGAGCTTTTATAGGAAAATTTGTTGTGGTTTACTTCGATGATATTTTGATTTACAGTAGGACTAAAAAAAGCCACTTAGACCACCTTAGGCAAGTATGTTCAGCCCTTAGGAAAGAGAGTCTCTATGCCGATTTGAAGAAGTGTGAATTCATGGCCCCTAGAGTCACTTTCCTAGGTTTCATTGTTACCTCTGATGGAGTTTCAGCTGATCCTGAAAAGATCAAATCCATAGTTAAGTGGCCTGTTCCCAAAACTGTTCATGATGTTCGTAGCTTTCATTGTTTAGCCACCTTCTATAGGAGATTCATTCGAGGCTTTAGCTCCATTGTCGCACCAATAACTGATTGTATTAGGAAGGATAGTTTTGATTGGACCAAAGCAGCCAATAGAGCCTTCTTAGAGATAAAAGATAAGATGACCCAAGCACCAATTTTGAGGTTGCCCAATTTTTCCAAAGTATTCGAGGTCGCTTATGATACATCTGGAGTCAGAATAGGAGTTTTAAGCCAGGAGAGCCACCCCATAGCTTTCTTTAGTGAAAAGTTAAATGAGGCTAAGCTTAAATATTTCACATATGATAAAGAGCTATATGCGGAAGTGCAAGCTTTAAGGTATTAGAGGTACTATCTACTACCACATGAATTTGTCCTATATTCTGATCACGAGGCCCTTAGATTCCTTAGTTCCCAGAAAAAGCTGAATCCTAGGCACTCCAAGTGGGTAGAATACATCCAGGCCTATACATTTGTCTTGAAACACCATGTCGGAACTGAGAATAAGGTAGCCGATGCATTGAGTTGTAGAGCCCTATTTCTGAACTCGATTAGCACTGAAGTTGTTGGATTTGAAAGACTTACGATGAGTATGATACTTGTCCAAACTTTAGTGAAGTTTACCAAGCTTTGAAATTAGGACCATTTAGTGACCACAGTGAGTACACCCTTTTAGATGGTTATCTATTTAAGAAAAACAAGCTTTGTATTCCAAAGACTTCTCTGAGAGACTTCTAATTTGGGAAACCCATGCTGGAGGTTTGCCTGGCCATTTTGGAAGAAACAAGACCATATTGATAATTGAGGAGAAATTTTACTGGCTAGGCCTTAAGAGACAGGTAGCCAATATTGTTGCCCAATGTAGGACATGCGGTTGCCAAACATCAAAGACAAAACACCGGGTTATACACTCCTTTACCTGTGTCGGATTGTCCATGGCAGGATCTTAGCATGGACTTCATTTTAGGACTGCCCAAGATCCTTAGAAAACACGATTCAATCTTTGTAGTGGTCGACAAATTTTCGAAAATGGCCCATTTTATACCCTACTCCCAAACTTTTGATGCCTCCAGGGTAGCCAAGCTTTTTCTCGATCAAGTAGTCAAGTTACATGGGTTAATTAAGACCATTGTTTCTGATAGGGATGTTCGTTTCACAAGCTACTTTTGGAAAACCCTTTGGCACCTACTAGGAACAAAACTAAAATTCTCAACTGCTTACCACCCTCAGACTGATGGACAAACCGAGGTTATAAATAGAAGTATAGGAAACTTATTGAGGTGCCTTGTTGGAGAGAGTTTGGAAAATTGGGATTTACTTCTACCTCATGCTGAATTCGTGTACAATAGCTCGGTCAATAAGTCTACTGGCTAAAGTCCCTTTGAAATTGTCCATGATTATAAACCTAGAAGACATATCGACCTCATTCCTTTGCCCTCACATGCACGCGTATCTGAGTCTGCCGAGTCATATGCATAGCATCTTAAAGAATTATATAAGGAAATTAGTAAGAATATTCAAATGAGTAATGAAGTTTATAAGCATATGGCTGATTCACATAAACAAATAAAAGAATTTAATGAAGGGGACTCTGTCATGATAAAACTTAGACTTGAAAGGTTTCCACCGGGGACCATGAAGAAATTGCATGCCGGGGAGCTGGACCTTTCAAAATAATTAAGAAAGTTGGATCTAATGCATATGTGTTAGAGTTACCACCTGATTATGGCATTAGCTCTACATTTAATATTTCTGATATGAAAGAATATAAAGAATCGCATTAATTCCTAGTGAGCCTTTTGGACTTCACCCTGTCTTTGAGAGCGAAACCCTACCTGAGTGTCCACCAGCAATTCCACCAAACCGGAGAGACAAGATTGAATGTATCTTGGATGACCAAGTGATTACTACTAGAAATAAGGTTATCAATATTATCTGGTTCATTGGTAAGGCCAACCAGAATCTGAAGACTCTTGGATCACCCGAGAGGATCTACAATAAATTGACCCAGATCTATTAGAAAAATATCACAGTCAGATCGATCCTTACTCGATAGGGTCGAGTTCCTCCCATCCGGAGAGAATTGGTGCGGGTACCAGGCTCAGGAAGAGGCATCAACCAATGCCAAGTTCTTTATGGATAGAACATTAAGAATTTAAGTCTTGTAATAAGTCTATGAGTCCTGTACTTGTTTTCATTTGAATAATTGAGTCCTGTTTTATTTCAATTTTGGTTCTCAAGTCCAATTAGAGTTAAATTGGCTTTGTATTGAGTAAGTATAAGTAGTTGGGTTCAAGAGCTACTTGATTTGGATTTCAATTGAGCAAGATTGATGCAACCAGCTTCACCTTGGAGCACCACATCATCAATGCACCATGCCAACTTGGATGAAAAGTCATGCCACATCACCAAAACACTTCAACCATGAATTTCACCCAAGACAAATTCAAATTTGAATTAAGCTTCCACTCTTTATGGGACGCCCACCTTGTAATTCGGAGTTTTGAATTTTGAAAGGGCCATTCCTCTCTTCATGGGATGCCCCTTAATTTTCTTCATGAAAGGAGATGTAATTTGAATTTGAAAGGGAGCTTAAGGTCTATAAAAGACTCCTAAACCCTCTTGTAATCTGGATGATGAATGAAATGAATTTCTTTCTTGAAAAATTTCTTTGCTTTGATAGCTAAAGTCCCTTGAGAGAAGGTAGGTGTGAGGCCTAGGTTACCTTGTTCTAATCAAACATTTAATCCCTCTTTCCATCCCCCATTCGACCAACCTTGAAGACCCTTCTTCAAGCCACACCAAGCTCATCATCCTCCTCTTCCAAAGAGTTTCATCCACAATGAAGTTCTCCACGCCATCAAGTGAAGAAGGTTCATGCCAAGGGCGCCAAAGGAGATCCACTTCAAATCAATCCTAAGCCTCTTTCTTCCAATTCAAAACTTTCCTCCTCCATTCCTCCAACCTTCCATTTAAACCTTCTAATCTCTCCATTTATTTGTGTAGGATCCCTGGGTCTCCAGGTTTCCAAGGTGTCTACTATGCTAAAGAATCAGATACAAGGTACCCTAAAACCCAGAGTAATCCCCTTGCCATCCTAATACTTCTTCTTGAGTGTCCCCTTTGCCACATTTCAGAGTATTAATGGCCTGGTAACCATCTTTAAAATCTTTCTTTTCAGATCTGAAATATTAGAGTAAGCTAGCCCTAACCTGTGTAGTTTCTTAACCACAAAGGTCTATTCTTAATTGCTTTGAAATGGCTCTTTTCTAGTCATGTTTTTCACTTACGTTCCTTTCATGTAATTCCGCTTATATTACATAAAATAGCTGCATACATATTTGCTTCCTTATCATTTAGTCTCTTTAATTCCTTTAGAAATGCATCATTTGATATTTGTTCCCCATCAAAGCACCTCCTCTCATCCATTCAAAATTCAAAAGCCTCATCTCATCCAAGTCCCAAGATAAAATGGAGGATTATCTTATTTCAAATAGAAGAAGATCAACAAGGATGCCAAGAAGGGATTAATGCCAAGATGGAGGAGGTTTGGATGCCACATTTCTCACAAGTTGTCACCCTCTCACATTTGAAATCAAGAGGCTAAAATCAAGAAGGAAGAATGCCATCTCATTTCTTCTTTTGCCGCCCATCTCATTCTTGTCGCCCATCACATGGAAGAGTCCAAGTGCAAGGGAGCCTATCCAGTTTAAATTACAAGAAAATGTCATCCAATCTCAAAACAAGATAGGAGTCCAATGTTATCCTCTCAAAGGGCCCTATCCTTATCTGTCTTGTATTCAAAGGAATTTATTTTATCTTGCTACCTTGTATGGAGGGTCTATAAATACCACTCCATTCCTCTCTTGTAACTATCTTTGAATTAGTAATGAAACTCTGTCAGTTTGTTTTTATAATTCCTGGTTAAGCATTGTATTATGAGAGTGCTCTACTGGGTAAGCAATGTATTCGTGAGTGTGGGTGCTGAAGCCCTAGTTATCATTCAAGTTCCAAGATCCAATAAGCCAGGCGCCATCACCTTCAACATCCAGTCCATATCCAAACCGACCATCCCTCTTTTCCTCTCTTTTCAAATTCCCACTCCTTTTCCACACCACTAATCACATATCTCTTGCAGGACCCTAGTGCTCTCGATCAGAAGAGAGTTTTCCTTGCCATCTAACCATCAACGAAAATATCTACTCCAAAGGAACTGATATTTGGAATCCTACCATGAGATTTTGAGAGTCGAATCAGATCTGCTGCAATGGAGGAAAAATCGTTATTGGTAAGGAACCCATCTGAACCTCATTAGATCTGATTATTTGAAGCAAGGAAGTCCTAGTTTTGGTGGCTTCTCAATCATCGGATCCAGGGTTTTTTATGTGATTGCATGCGAATTACATTGCGGGTAGCTAGTTATAATTTTAGTCTCTCTTTCTTTAATTTCTTGATAGTTTATTTGAGTTTTCTACCATTGCTCATTAAAAATTGAATCCTTAATCTTTAGGTTAGCCCTTGCATCCATCCCGCATCATCTTTGGTATCGAGCTTTGTCCCGCATTAATTTTGGTATCAGTGCTTCTTGCATCCGCATCATTTACAGCCTTGTGTTTGTGCAACAAACTATAATATCTTAGTTTAGTTAAACCTTTCATTTTATATAATCATGATTGAATAATGTCACCCTTGAGTTTGTTCAACAAAGTAATATTATCAAGCATACTACAAAGCATAAAATGTACCATGCCAATTTTTTTTATCAAACCCTAATAGTAAGCCTTGAGTTTGCTCAATAAACTAACTATAGTTTTAATACAAATTTGACTTGGCATGAAGGAAGGCAAATTATAGTGTGTTTAAAATCAATTAGCATTTCCAATTCTAAGATATAAATTAATCGAATTGGCTAGGTAAGTGGAAGAGGTGTAGGAGTCCCCCCATTCTTATCTTAGACACCAAATAACATTGACTAGGTAAGTAATGGAACCAATTAAAAAACACATCCTCTTTATCTTCCCAAAACTACTTAGACATCAATCGATCAATCAAACCCTAATAAGGATTTGCATCAAGATTTTATATATACTATGACTAAATATAATTCTTATGAGGGCTTTGATGGTCTCAAACAATCCTAATTAACCATGCCAACATGATACATATTCCAGCAAATAAGCATATTAACCTTAATATGCATAACCATATCATGATTAAAATAACAATCCATTCACCTCACTTGTTCATGGGATAAGGCCACAGTGGCACCCCAACATGTCACAGGAGATCCTAGTGAATGGAAAGAGAGCCTTTGAAGCCTACTTAGCTCATATGATGGACGACCCTGGTGACTAACCCAATCCAATTAGTTACTAGGAGCATAACATATCACTTATGTAATATGAACTAATCATGCAAGAGTCATAGCAAATCAAGCAATTATCACTAAAATGACTACTAATTGCAAGAATGAAGATAGCTTTGATACTACTGTTAGGTTTCGGCTGACACAATGAAGACTGGGTTTCAAGATTTTTATTATTGAAACCCTAATCGGTCGAAACCCTAGACCTAAGGATCGCTTAACCATGACAACTAATAAATCATAATTTAAAATTATAGAGTAACACTTGGAGTGCTATACTCTTAATTTCCACAAGGCATATAAGTGTATGCCCTCTAGAGATGATCCACATAGGAACCAGACCAAGGAAGTGCTCCTACCAAGCTTGCTTATTTGACTAGGACTCCTCCAAGTAGCCTTTCTTCCTTTAGTGAACTTTCTTCCTCTGCTGGAACCCCTACTCTCCTGTAGGACACTTAGAGACCTCTCTAAATCCTCTCTCAGAATCTAATTATCCCTCCTATATCTCTTTCTTGGCTCTTGTCCTAAAATGACAAGTCTTGTCTTAAAGAATACTTCTTGTCCTAAGAGAAGGAAGAGAAATAGAAAGGATTTCTTTCAGATATTTTTGGATGTATTTGGTATTAGAATACCGATGCCTTTTATACTGAGTGAGGGGGCATATGATAAATCTTTTTCTCAGCCCTTGATCTAATTTTCTAATGATTAGATAGGAACCTTCAAGCAGAAGGAGCTCCTTGGATAAAAGGTCTTATCATGATATGTCATATCATTGCGCTAAAAGATATATATGTGTCTATTCAATTTTCAGCAATTTTTTTACTTGCCATGTAGCAAGTAACGAGTCAAAATCTGGCTAAGGGACATGGAACTCCAATGGATGTATTAGCGAACCAGAAGCCTTCAAGCAAAAAACTTCTAGATTTAAGATTGCACGCCACACATGAAGGGATGCATCCCTTCATTTTGTGCACCATAATTCTTCCATGCCAATTTCATCTTTTAACCGGTCAGTCCAATCCAAATGGGTGTGGAGATAAGGAAGAGTGGTCTAGCAATTATCTGGAATAAGTGATTAAGTGGCAAAAGGACTCTTGGTCCTTCTGCCCCCTTAATCTTGGCATGCCAAACATGGCACCAAGGGTACAATCCCACTTGGACTCTTCCATAATCCAAAGATAATGCTCAATTAATTCTAGATAAATATAGATAAATGCTGCTAATTAAGACTCAACCCAATCTAAGTTCCACTTAAATTGGTTAATCCAAATACCAAGCAAACTGATCCAACCCAATTAGATTAGGAGTTAGGCTAGCATGCATATGCTAGTATACAAATTAGCTAGCCTATTAGGAACCAATGACCCTAACCAAAACCAATTGACTTCCTTGACCAATTTCCTAGCATGTGTGACCCTTTAGAATCCACATCTAGCCAGTAGTAGGTCCAGGTCTAAGCTATTTCGATCCAATCAAAACTGATTGACCTAAATAGGTCAAATCGAGCTGATCCAAGTTAGCCAATTCGAGCTAATTTCTAAATTGACTCATGAATCTATCCAATTTGATTCATGAAAATCTACAAGACATGATTGACATTTAACAATGTGTCATGCCTACCTGGAAGATGAAAATTTGATAGAAATTATCAAAATACCTTTTAGTGGAAAGTTACTGTATAATTCAATCCTTCGATCTCCCTTTATCCCGATTAAGTGATGGGTATGGAGAATTGTCAAACCCTAGTACTTAATCTTTTTGAATCTCAATTTAATAATAAAGACTTGATTGATGGAAGATTAGAGATCCTTTCTAATCTCATCCTGCTTTGATCAAAGACTTCTTGAGTCAACAATCAAAGAGATTACATAGGATAAGTCCTCCTCTTAATAGGAGTGATCAATTCCTTGTTGATCCACTCACATCCTTCATGCACAATCCACTACATCTGAGAACATCCCATACATGACTCTTTGTCATGAATGAGTATGAACCAAAATATGGCTTTATGTGTAAAGGAACCATGGTGATCTCAGGTCTAAGGATCACTTGCATAACTCCCACTATGAGAACCATCTTCTGACAAGTAATAAGACCTCCACAAGATGTTTTCAAAGCGTATCAATTAAGTGAACTCATATCCTAATGAGCACCTACATCCTTGTATTAATGTCTTTACAAAAATGGCTATGAGTATATTAGGGTTTATAGGAATTAGGATGTGCTAGTCCAACCACCCTCTCCATCGAGCATATATAGGATGTGTTAGTCTTTCTAGAAATATCGATCTCCAAATCGATGATTCAACCACTAGAAATATTTTAGATTAGGGTTTATAGGAATTAGGTCTCACCATTATTATCTCCATCATAATCCTAATTTCATTGCCCTAACCTATGGGGTTCATCATAATCTTGATAAGATGCTACAGTATGCTGAATCAACAAATGCCTTTTATTAATATTAATCTTGTGTTGAGAGAATACAAAAATGCCATTGATACAATAACTATGATTGGCTTTTAGGACATAATTTTTTTATAAAGTCCTCGCCTTTAGGATTAAATGATTCATATACTAATTAGGTCTTTTCTCTTTTTAGATTAATATGGCCACCATTTTATCTCTCCATTCATTGCTAGACAGTGAAAAATTAACAAGACCCAATTTTGATAGTTAGTACCGAAAGCTAAAATAGTCCTGGAATATGAACAGATCTTATACATGCTAATAGATCTAGCATCTAAGGAGCCCACTCAAAACTCATGGTGAGGCCTAAGACACTTACCAGAAGTGGCTCAATGACCGAACTACGATCCATTGTATAATGTGGGCATCCATGAATGATGAATTAAATTACAAATTTGAGGATGCTTAGCTAGGGAGCATACTTCAAGAATTGAAAGAATCCTTCAGCACTTTCGATGACATTCAAAGATACAAAATGTCTTGTGCCATTTTCAACACAAGGATAAGGAAAGGGGTGTTGGTCATTGATCATATATTGTACATGATCGAACTGATTGAGCACTTGAGTAAACTTGGATTTTCTCTATACGAATAGCTGGAAAAGGATATGATTCTCAATTCTTTGTCAATGTCCTACAATGACTTCCTTATCATTATAGAATGATTAGGCCTACAATAAACTACTATGGTCTATTAAGATTACTGCAGACCTATGAGAAAGATTATCAGCTCTATAAGGGGTTGGTGAATGTAGTGGAAAGTTTGACATGGCATCATCCCTTTAAAAAAGGAAAGAAGAAAAATAAAGAAATGTACAAAGTGCTTCAATGACTAAGCCAAGTCAGACCAAGAAGTTCAAGGTTAACCAGTGCAAGTTGAATGCTTTTACTATAAGAAGCAGGAATACTGGAAGATGAATTGTCCTCTTTACATTACCTCGCTGGACCCGAATAGGTGAAGGAAGAAGAAAAACTAGAAGGCATTGCTTGACAAGGTACTTATATGATAATACCTTGTAATTTTTCTATTTGTGATACTACTATCTAGGTATTAGATATTGGAAGCCTATTAATATTTGTAATTCATTGCAGGGACTTCAAGTCAATAGAAGACTCAAAGATGATGAGAAATTCCTAAATATTGGAAATAAAAAATCTATTCTAGTTCTAGCTTTAGGAATAATCAAGTTTATTTTTGATACTATTATTGTTATTTTAGGTGATTGTTACTATTATCCTAGTTTTTTATTAAATGTGATCTCTATAGGCCTTTTGATCAAAAATAGTTATCATTTATTAATAAAAAGTAGTTATTGTGATACATCGTGAATGATGTTACTATAATGCATGGACAATTGAAGAATGACATGTATATATTATCACAACCTACAAATGTAATATACACATCCATCAAATGCTCTAGGATTGAAAACATATATGATATCTACCTTTGGCATTGTAGAATAGGTTATATCAACAAGAATAGGATGAACATGTTATCTAAAGAGGAAATCCTTGAGGTTAATGATTTTGAATCATTACCGACTTGCGAATTCTATCTTCTTGGAAAGATGACTAAGTCACCTTTTATTGGAAAGGGTGAAAGAGTCATTGAGATTTTGAGTCTAATATATAGTGATGTATGTAGACCCATGAACACTTCAGTCATAAGTGAATATCGCTACTTCATCACATTTACTAATGACCTATCCATGTATGGGTATGTCTACTTAATGAGACATAAGTTTGAGTTATTTAAGATGCTCAAATGATTTCATAATGAAGTAAAGAAACAAATTGACAAGTATATCAAGGTTTTTCAATCTGATCGAGGAGGTGAATATCTTACCAATGAATTTATGATATATTTGGAAGAGAATAGGATTCTCTTATAATAAACTCCTCCCGAGATACCTTAGTATAATAAAGTGTTTGAAAGGAGAAATTGAAACCCTATTAGACATGATTTAGTCTATGATGAGGTTTACGAGTCTACCTATCTTCTTTCGGGGATATGCACTAGAGTCAGCTTGTTACATTCTAAATAGAGTTCCTCGCAAGTCAGTAAACAAAATGCCATATGAAATAAAGATAGGGCATAAACCGATACTCTATACCTTAGGATCTAAGGATGTCTAGCTTATGTCGAACATTTAAAGATGGACAAGCTTGGACCTAGGTCTGATAGGTGTACATTTGTAGGATATTCAAAGAAAACTAAAAGTTATTTCTTTTACCATACTGATGAACACAACATTTGTTAGTAATAAAGCAATCTTTTTGAAAGACTTCCTTAGAGAAGGAACTAATGCCTTTAAGGTTAAACTTGAAGAAATTCAACAGGTAGAAGAACTAATAAAATTAATTGGCTATCATCACAATTTTTCATGAAGGACTTGGAAGAAGCAACCTACAACCTTGGGATGAAGATCTATAGGACATATCTAATAGATTGCTAGGGTTATCTGAGTCAACAAATATTGATATTTGTTGAAGTAGTTCAGCATGGTAAATTCAAAGAAAGGCTATTTTCTGATAGTTCATGAAATTACTCTCTAAGAAGGATTGTCTAATAATTCCTTAAGAGAGAGAGCATATGAGTAGGATTCTATATATTCGTTGGTAGTAGGATCCATTATGTACGCTATGATATGCACACAACTAGATATGATATAGTTAGGAGTAGCGAGTAGATACCAATCTGATCCAGTGAGAACCATTTGAAGGTTATACAAACTATTTTTAAGTATTTAAGAAATTAAGGATCAATGGTTGGTTTATGGAGATGCTAACTTGAAACTAATTGGTTATACTGACTCCAATTTTTAGTCGAATGGGATGATAGTAAAAGTATGTCGGATTATGTTTTTATCCTTAACAGAGGAGCTGTTTATTGAAAAGTTTCAAGCAACATACTATGATTGATCTGTGTAGGACGGAGTACATTATGATATCTGATACTAGAAAGGAAGCTAAATGTTATAAAAGTTCATCATCGAGCTCAAAGTGGCACCTTCCATTCATGGTCCAGTTGTTTTGCATTATGATAGCACTAGAGCAATTGCTCAAGTAAAGGAATCGAAAGCTTATCAGCGGACCAAGCATATTCTGCATTGCTACCATCTGTTGGGGAACCAAGGAAACTGAACGTGTGGCACGGCCTAAGACATGCAATTTAAAAACTTTTTCTAGATTACATGTACATGATACAGTAAAATCAGATAAACAATTTATCTAAGCATGTTAATCTAATTAACACAGGTTCGTTATGCAGATCTTAATGCATGTGTAGAATAATGTATGTATGAAATCAAGCATCCATTGAATGAAAATTAGAACTATTCTAGATTCACACAATAATGCAACAGATTATACTATATCAAGCATATAATCTAAAGGCATACCTTAGTGATGATCACCAGGGAGGCACGTGCTCTGATAGCAAGATGGAACATCACTCGATGGAGATCATCCTGCAGAAAAATGATCGGGCTCTGCGAGCGACACATGCATACCCCCTCTACGAGTGGTTCACACCGGATAGAGGGACTTCTCCTCCTTCCTTTGGGGTGCTAGCCCCTTGGGAAACAATGTCAATAGCAAGGACTTCCTTTTCAACTCCTTGAAGAGGTGTGAACTCCTTCAACACCTTGAAGATCTGTCACTGCAGCAGTGCTGGAACAAAGACCCTTGAGAACCCTTCCCAACACTCTATCCAAACCTTCAGTAGAAGGTATACACAGCAATCCCAAACCCAAGCTCACTCTATCCCGGAGATCAAATCTCGCAATCTCTCAAGGATCAAGCAAGATCTCTATCCGAGAAATTTTCTGGGCAAAGTCTCAACCTTGATCCAAATCTGGAGTGTAGAACATGAACCATTCACCTCTTCAGCCCTGCTTTTATAAGCAGCCCTCAAAATAATTAAGAGGACACTGAGATTAATTAGCAATTTGGGATCTCTTGAGATTCCAGGGAGGTTATGTAAACCTTTGGAATTCAGCAACAGCAACTATAAAACCCAAAAATGCCTCCCATTAAGAGCCATAACTATTACAGCTATTAATGAAGCATTTTTGATTTTCCCAAAGTCTGTCAATCGAGTCGACTGGAATGACTTGAGTCGACTCATCCAAATGATCCGACTCTAGTATTAGTTTTTTACAACTTTTTGTCAAATGAGTCCGAAATGATTTCTAATCATTTGCATCCAACAAAGAAGAAGAAACTCCATGGTGTGTGACCTCGTAGGTTCAGACACAAAACCGGTAGCACAGAAACATTTCCAGTACCAGCCAAAGTCGCCATCTAGCAATGACACCCAGTATCCAGATGGGTTGAAGGTTGCAAAGCAACATAAACCTGTCGAATATAGAATATCAGTGAACTTATTCCTTTAATCTCCTAATGCTTCGGATGGCTTAGGGTTAAACTACTCAACCCTAATCAGTCCATCTCAATATGTCTCAAACAAAGAATCATTGTAACTCTTTATAAGGAATGCCCTGGCCAAGGTCTTTCTTAATTGAGGCATATTAAGCATTCAATCCAAGCTATTTGGAAAGATTAATCCTATCTCGATCCTACTATCGCTATACAAGTATTTGATTGTACCCAGCAACCTTCCATCATCGAATTAAAAATCTAGATAGTCCAGTACCTAAGCATAGTGAGTTGTCTGCAAGCTGTCATAGTGATCTCAAGTCAGAGGAATAATTCATGTCCACATTCTAATGCAAGACTTCTCTTTGGCAGAAAGAGAATCTTGCATGAGAGTCACGTTCAGTGAAGTATCAAACACAACACCTAAGTCACACCAGCATCTCTATGCTACTTGGTTAAAAGGACAACCAACAGATATGACATCAATGACCTACTCTCGATACACCATCATCCTGAAACAGCGTATCCTTTTGTTGTGAACTAGTTTATGAACTACACGACACATCCTCTCTACATCGCATACAAGGTAGCTCAAAGGACATCATCATACAAGAGTTCAATTAGGAAGATGTCATGTGATGAACAACCAAAATAAATATTTTATTCAATTCAATAATTCATATACATATACATGAGTCACACAACCATCTACAGCCTAGATGATTGTCTTTGGGATACAATTCCCAACAACTCCCACCTGGACTAAAGCCAATCGGAACAGAATCAAATTTCCATCTTCCATTTGCAGTCATCGAACTCTTGAATTCTAACGATTTTAGTGAAGGGGTTGGCCAAGTTCTCCTTACCATCGATCTTCAAAGCTTGATGTCACCTCGTTCAATGATCTTCCGGACAAGGTGATAGCGACGCAGAATATGCTTGGTCCGCTGGTATGATTTCGGCTCTTTGGCTTGAGCTATGGCTCCAGTGCTATCACAATACATCGAAATAGGGCCATCTAAGGAAGGTGCCACTCCCAACTCGTCTAAGAATTTTTGGAACCACACAGCCTCCTTTGCTGCATCCGATGCTGCAATATACTCTACCTTGTAAACAAAATCAGCCACTATATGCTGCTTGAAACTTTTCCAGCAGACAGTTCCACCATTAAGGATAAACACAAAATCATATACACTTTTACTATCATCTCTATTTGATTGAAAACTGGAGTCAATATATCCAAGTTTTAAGTCAGAATCTTCATAAATAAGCCATTAATCTTTAGTTTTTCTTAAATACTTAAGGATGTTCTTAACAATTTTTCAATGAGCTTCACCTGGGTCAAACTGATATCTGCTCACTACCTTTAGTGAGTATGCCACGTCTGGTCTAGTACATTGCTTAGCATACATAATAGAATCCATTATCGAAGTATATGGAATCCTACTCATACGCTCTCTTTCTTCAGGAGTTGTCGCACAATCCTTCTTGAAAAGAGTAATCCATGACCTATCGGAAGATAGCCTCTTTTAAAATTTTCCATGCTAAACCGCTTCAACAAAATGTCTATGTACATAGATTGGGACAATCCTAGAAGTCTATTAGACTATCTCTATAGATCTTCATACCCAGTATGAATGAGGCTTCATCCAAGTCTTTTATAGAGAATTAAGATGAAAGCCAAACCTTTATTCCTTGTAATGCTGGAATGTCATTCCCGATTAGGAGAATGTCATTCATATACAAAACAAGAAATACAACTATAGAACTATTTGCCCACTTATATATACAATGTTCCTCTCCATTCCTAACAAAGTCATACATCTTGATACATTTATCAAAGCGCATGTTCCAACTCCGAGAAGCCTGCTTCAGTCCATAGATGGATCTCTAAAGCTTGCACATTTTAGACTCATTATAGATGTGAACCCTTCAGGCTACATATATACACCTCCTCCTCCAGCTCACCATTTAGGAAAGCTATTTGGACATCCATTTGCCAGATTTCATAATCTAAATGTGCTGCTAAAGCAAGCATAATCTGAATGGACTTGAGCATTGTCACAGAGAAAAATGTCTTGTCATAGTCAATACCATAATGCTGACGATATCCTTTAGCAACCAGACAAGCTTTATAGGTCTCCACCTGTCCATCTGCATCTCACTTCCGCTTGAAGATCCATCTGCACCTAATGGGTTTTATCCCTTCAGGTGGATCGACCAATGTCCATACATTATTGATTTCCATGGATTCTATTTTGGATTTCATAGCTCTTAGCCATGACTCGGAATTAGACCTAGTCATTACATCCATATAGATGATCGGATCCTCGTTGTTCTCAATAGGATCACCATCATGGATCAAGAAATCATAGTATCTAGTCGGTTGATGTGGTACTCTACTAATCTCCTTAATGGCTGCAGCATGGGCTCTAAATCTGATCTAATCAAATCCGATTCTATAGTGGTCTTAGAGTGAGAAGGTTTTCTATCTGTTGAACTTCCCAAGTTTAACCTTAGTAGCTTGAGTGCCTTCACCAAGGTTCTTCCTTTCTAAAAAAGTTGCCTTAAGACTGACGAACAACTTTTGTTCCTCGGGCAAATAGAAATAATATCCTTTGGATTCTTTAGGATATCCAACAAAAAGATCCTATCAGACTTAGGTCCTAGTTTATCCATCTCCAAACATCTGTATAAGCTGGACACCCCCAAACCCGAAGGTGAGAGAGAGTTGGCTTGCATCCAGTCCACATCTCATATGGTGTTTTATCAATGGACTTACTTGGAATCCTATTCAAAAGGTAGGACACTGACTCAAGAGCAAATCCCCAAAAGGATTTTGGCAGACTAGCTAAGCCCATCATGGATCGAACCATGCCTAATAAAGTTCAATTCCCCCTTTTAGATGCACCGTTTAACTGAGGCATCCCCGGAGGGGTTCATTGAGAGAGAATCCCGTTCTCCTCAAGATAAGTCAGAAACTCACTGAAAAGATATTCACCATCTCGATCTGATCGAAGAGTTTTAATAAACTTCCCAGTTTGTTTTTCAACTTCATTATGATAATGTTTGAACATTTCAAACATGTCAGATTTATGTCTCATGAGGTAGACATAACCGTATCTTGAAAGATCATCTATAAACATAATGAAATAATTATATCCATCTCTTGCACTATATTCATAGGTCCACATACATCAGTATATACCCGACTTAGAATATCATTGGCTCTTTAATCCTTTCCAGTAAAAGGTGACCTGGGCATTATTCCAAGAAGATAAGATTCATAAGTTGGTAAAGATTCACTCCCAGTGATATCTAGGAGACTTTCTCCCACCAACTTATTTATCCTATTCTTGTTTATATGACCTAGCATATAGTGCCAGAAAAATATCACCGACCTTATCTAACTTAGGACATTTATTAGCAGTGTACAATATAGTAACAAGCTGTCATTGTACATATACGCCATTCTATAATTATCTATTCATCATATTAGAACCATTCAAAGTGATGTAGCAAATATCTTTCTTTATTGATAATTCATAACCATCATTGGCCAACAGGCCTACAGTAATGATATTTACCAAAAAGGAAGGACAAAAATGGTATTTATTAAGAATGACAGTACAAGACTCGAAAAACAAAGAAACAGATTCCAATGCCAGAACTGGAGCTTGACTTCCATTCCCAACATTCAAGAACTTCTCACCGCTTCCGAATCTCCTACTAGCTTGAAGTCCTTACAAAGAATTATAAATATGGTAAAGACTTCCAGTATCCAATACCCAGCTAGTAGTATCATAAACAAAGAAACTACAATGATTTATCATATATTTATCTTGACCAGCAACACCTTGCTACTTTCCCTTCCTTGGCCTGTTCGAGTCTAGAGTGGCAAGGTAAGCAGAACAATTCCGCTTCTAGTGACCTGGCTTCTTACAGAAGAAGCACTCTGCCTTACTCTTGTCAGCCTTTACCTTCTTAGTCTGACTAGGCTGAGCACTTTGTACCTTCTTGATCTTTTTCTTCTTCTTCCCTTTTTTGAAGGGACGACATCCTGCTCCAGAACCTCCCACCAGATTCATTAACCCCTTGTTGAGGTTGTGATCTCTCTCATAGGTCTACAGTAACCCTAACATCTCATGATAGTTTACTGCAGGCCTACTCATTCTGAAATTGTCAAGAAAAACTTGCTAAGAAGAGGGCAGAGAATTCAGAATCGCGTCCTTACCGAGTTGCTCGTGCAAAGGACATTCGAGTTTGCCCAAATGCTCAAATAACTCAATCATGTACATTACATGATAAGTTATTGAAGCTCCATCATGCATATGCATGTTGTAGATGGCGGAAGAGATCCGGTATCTCTCCGCATCATCCGGAGTGCCAAAAGACTCCTTCAACTTTTGAAGAATCTTCTCTAGCTGGGCCTCCTCAAATTTGTGACTGAACTCGTCGTTCATCGCAGCCAACATTTGCAATGCACCGTGGTACGGTCAGAGATCCACTTCTGGTAAGCATCCCTGATAGCCATGAGTATTGGGGGCTGGGATTTCAGGTGCTGGATCCGTTATCACATAAAGGATCTGCTCATGCTCCAGGGCAATCCTGAGTTTTTGATGTTGGGAATTATGTCCCAAAGCCAATCACCTAGGCTGTAGGCGGTTGTGCTCAGTATTGTAATTTGTATATGAATTAATAAAATTTTATTTTGGCAACTAATCACATTATTCATTTCCCTGTAATGAACTATATTTATGTGATGAAGTCCTTAGGACTACACTAACTTCGATATAGAGAGGATATATCGAGTGATCCTTTAAAAAGGTTCACAATCAAAGGATATATTGTACAGGACGGCAATGTATCAAGTGTAGGTTATTGTGGTTCACATCATTTGGTTGTCCTCTTGACCAAAGGAGTGTGGTAACACTGATATGATCTGTAAGTGGGATGTGTGATATCTCATTGAATGTAACTCCGTGAAGCTCCTTTCTACCAAAGGATTGCTCATGATTGGATATGGATATATGTGTCCCTCCGACCTGAGATCACCATGGCAGCTTGCAAGCAACTCCCTGTGCTTTGGTGCCGGACTATCCAGATTTCTAATCCGGTGATGGAAGGTTTCTGGATACAGGCAAGTACTTATGGAGCAGTGGTGGACCAAGATGGAATTGACCTATCCAAATTATTTGGATTGAATGTCTCGCAGTATCTCAATTTAGCAAATCCTCGACCGGAGTAGTCCTAGTGAGGAGTCACTGGACTTACGAGGTTGATACATGTTATGGATTGACTCAGTTAAGGTTGGCAGTCCAACCCTTGGTCATCTTGAGCATTGGAGGTCAAAGAGATGAATTATACGGTAACCATATACCAGAGGTTCAATAGATTGCTCTCGCATCTTCGGCCTATCCGGATGCCGGGACCCATTGCTAGATAGTATTTTGTGCTGGTACTGTAAGTGTTCCAGTACTACCGTTTAGATTTGAACCTATGAGGTTACACACCATAGAGAATTTTTTCCTGATCTAGGAGCCGATCAACGATTGGGAATCATTTCGGTATTAAGGTCAACGGTCTGATTGAGCACACATTGGATTTATTCTGATCAACCTGGTATAATTTGGATTGATCAGGATTGGTTTGGGTCAACTAGGAACTGTTCCTGGTAGACCAAGACTGGACCCAATTTTCTTACTGTTTGGGTTTGGTCGGATTGGGGTTTTTTTGGCTTTGTTGAACCGATTTATTACATGGCTTGTTTACAATGAGTTTTCTCCTAGAATTTTTAAACACCGGCTTGATGTTTTGCTTGGCTTCCTCTACTCATGATTTTATCCTGATTTACCACCCGATTGGGATAAGGATAGCTTGAAGATCGAATGCAGTTTGGGATTTCAGATTATGATCTTTTGCATAATGATCTGGATAGGATCACACGGTGTTTTCTCCCACTCGGAATTCCCTTTTCTCTCGGTCCCTATTTTCATGGTGTTCTCTTCCAGCGAGTCCCCAGCAATTTAAACCGATCAAAGCCATTTCAAATCGGGTTTGGATTTTATCTAAACACCTCTCACGTTGTTTTCCCTTGCCTTCACGGGTTTTCTCTGCGAGATATTTCTTGGTTGAAGGCTGTGCGATTTGGGGAAGATGAAAAGAAAATAAAGCATGAGAGAGAGAGAGAGAGGAGAAGGGAGAAGGAACAGGGCAAGTGAAAGAGAGGAGCTAAGAGCGATCTTGAGAGGGTTTGGGATGAATTTCTGAGTGCAGAAATTCGTTGAGGGACTGTGAGATCCTCCCCTATTTTTTTGGTTATCTATTGTGTGCTCTTAGTGGTGTATTGGCGGTCTTGGAGAAGACCATCCGTGAAGATCAATTTGGCTTTCCCTACTCCATTTTTGTGATTTGTTCATTGATTTCTAGAGGACTAGCATCCATCCGGGAGTTGGATCACCGAGAGCCCGCACGTGGATACTCTAGAGGGTGGACATTTGGACATTTTGAGAGATTGGACCAATCCCTTTTTGTTTTTTGCTGTTGTTTATTTGTTACAGATCAAGTGGAAGCCTTGATTTGCTGTTGAAGGAGTTCAACCGACTGATTTATTTTGGTCAAGAAGGTGTCGGCTTCTTCTTGCTTCGATACAATTTCATAATAATAGGAAGCTCTATAAGGTACATTACTTCCTTTATGTTATCATGCATATTTAGATCTAAATTTTATCGTATTATTTATAATTATTACACTTGCCTATATATGCCTGTATATTAGTTACGTGCATCATGTTTATGTTAGATCCTGTACATGAATAGGTTTTTCCATTTGCATGCTTAAAAAAATCTTAATTATGCAATACCTACTTCCTAGTGTAGCATGCCTAGGATAGGCGTCCATTACACTAGTTTCCTTTCAGTGGTATCAGAGCCATAGGTTCCTGCATAGCATATCATGATTGCATGTATTGTTGGTTTTAGATCTGTATCCTGATTAGGGATTACTTTTAGGAACCTAGTTGAGACCTTCACCATGGCTGTGTGTCCATAGAGATTAATCAGGGTTTAAAACCCTAAGTTTTTATGGCATGGGGCGGTTCATCTGTGTTGGCCTTTTCAGAAGGATCCTTAAAGGAAACCTATGGTATTAAAAATGTTTTAATCCTAATACATGATTATACATTGGCGTGTTTATAATTGTTAAGGCTTGCAATATTATAAATTAATATGATAGGACTAGATTTGATGCATGAAAGATGTAAAAGGGTTTTACATGAATTTAATTAAAAATATTTTAATTAAAAGTTGACTTATAATCTAATAATTATGAATTGAAAGATTAATTAAATGACAAGCCAAATTAGGGTTTATGAAACCTAATATCATTTGAATAAGCCATCCGGATTAATTGGGTTAGCTGTTTGATTGGGTCCGTTAATTAGGTTAGACCTAAGGTTAGTTGAATTGAACTTAAGAGAACTAATCAAATGTTGATTAAGGATCTTCTCTTTAGTATCTATCTAATAGTTAGATGGGTTAGTCCATTCTTCTAAAATTGATCTAATTAGTGGCTCTGTATAAGCCCGAGTTCCTAGGCTGGTCTAATCGAGTCTGGTAAATCGATTGGTGTCTAGGCAGGTTTGGCAATTTTGATCATGGCTGCATGAGGCTACCTCTTTCCTGGCCAACTTGGTTGGTGTCTAGGAAAGATAGTTAATGACGGATACTCACCCATGATCTCACCTACCTGGCCAATCCGGTCAACCAGAACTGATTAGAAGAGTTTATTGATTCGAGTTAACCCATGTCACCCAAGTTGATTAGCCTGTCTGATCTTTAGGTGCCCATGGACCAACTTGTTGAATTTAATTCAACCCTCATGAGAATTGATTTGATCAGTGGGAGGTTGATCCATGTTCTTCTCTCTATTCTTCTATCATAATTTAATTAAAATCTTCTAAAATTATTAGGTCCTGAAAAAAGACTAAGTCAATGAGTTGATGGTGTCTTAGCCTTCCATTAAGTGGGTTAGTAATGAGTCCTTTAGCTTGGTATACATCGGCAGTTCCAAAGAACGGGTGTGCATCCGGTTACTAGGATTACTCTCCCATAGATGATGGTTCAATGCACCATTCTTAACGGTGATCAGGTGGGCTGGCCAAAGTCAGGCTTGGTCATTCATTAGATGGAAGCATCGGACTTGTCATATTGATGGTTGGACCTAACCAGAGACCCACAATAGGAGGCACAAAGGCCGATTGGGGGTTCTATGGGGCAAAATTTATTACTGGAAGTTGCTTAGGGAAGCAATTGATTATAGAACCTACCTTTAGACGCGTATGGGTAAGCCAGCCAAAGTCGGGCTCATACGTGATCTATTGGATTTCAGTACCCACTATGAAATGATGATTTCATGGATTGGAGTTAGAGGCTCCAAATCTAAAAAAATTAGTGGGAGAGACCTTTAAACTAAAGTCCAAGTCTTTTGGTTTAATTTATTAATTCATATACTAATTTGGTCTTAATTTTCCTTTCAGATGCCTTCAAATCTTTCACTCCGATCACTTCTCGATAGCGAGAAGTTAAAGGGTCCCAATTTTGATAGCTGGTATTGAAAATTGAGGATAGTCCTGGAGCACAAGCGGATCCTTTAAGTGATAATGAATCCAGCACCAAAAATCCCTTCTGCCAATGCTCGGAGTTCGGTCAGGGACACTTATTTGAAGTGGATTTCTAATTGGACTACTGCCCGATGCATAATGTTGGTGGTGATGAACGACGAGTTCAGTCACAAATTCGAGGAGGCCCAGCTAGACGAGATCCTTCAAAAGTTGAAGGAATCTTTCGACATGCCAAATGATATGGAGCGGTACAAAGTATCTTGTGCCATCTATAATGCCAAAATGCGGAATGGCACTTCAGTCATTAATCATGTATTGTACATGATCGAGATGATCAAATGATTGGGTAAGCTCGGATGTCCCTTGCACGAGCAACTCGGTAAGGATGCGATCCTGAATTCTCTACCCTCCTCCTATCTTGACTTTCTCGATCATTATAGAATGAATAAGCCTGCAGTTAATTACCATGGTTTGATGGGGTTGCTGCAGACCTACGAGAAAGACCACCAACTAAAAAAGGGGTGGTGAATTTAGTGGGAGATTTTAGAGGTCGTCGTCCCTTTAAGAAAGGGATGAAGAAAGGTAAGGAAAAGAAGGTGCAGAGTGCTCCTGGCCCTAGTCAGAATAAGAAAGTGAAATTGATCAAGCTGGTGTAGAGTGTTTTTATTGTAAGAAGCAGTGACACTGGAAGAGGAACTGTCCTCTTTATCTGGCATCCTTAGACCCGAACAGGCCAAGGAAGGGAAAGCAGCAGGGTGCTGGACAAGGTATTTATATGATAAAACATTGTAATTTCTCTATTTGTGACATTGCTAATTGGGTATTAGATACTGGTAGTCCTATTCATGTTTGCAATTCATTGCAGGGACTGCAGGTTAGCAAAAGATTCGAGGATGGGGAGCAGTTTCTCAGCGTCGAAAATAGAAATCATGTTCCAGTGCTGGCGGTTAGAGTTCTGAGTCTTGTTTTTGAGTCTAGTACTGTCGAATTAGTCGACTGTCATTATTGTCCTAGTTTTATTATCAGCATTATCTCTGTAGGCCTATTGGCCAATTATGGTTATGAACTTTCAATAAAAGGAGATTTTTGCCAAGTTATTGTGAATAACTCTATGATAATAAAAGCTAAGTTAAATAATGGCATTTATGTTTTGTCACGGCCTGTTAATGTAATGTACACATCTAGCAAACGTCCAAGGATAGAAAATGTCAGTGACTTGTATCTATGGCACTGTAGGCTAGGTCATGTTAACCAGAATAGGATAAACAAGTTGCGAGGAGAAGGCCTCCTCGAGATCAGTGATTCTGACTCACTGCCCACTTATGAATCCTGTTTGCTTGGTAAAATGACCAAGTCACCTTTTACTGGAAAAGGTGAACAAGGTACAGAACTTCTGAGTCTCATATATACTGATGTATGATCCATGACAGTTAGTGCCAGAGGTGGATACAAATATTTCATTACATTTACAGACGACCTTTCAAGGTATGGTTATGTCTTCTTGATGAGATATAAATCTGAGTCGTTTGAAATGTTCAAACGATATCGTAATGAAGTGGAGACACAAACTGAAAATAGTATTAAAATCCTTCGATCTGATCGAGGCAGTGAATACCTATCTGGTGAGTTCATGATATATCTTGAGGAAAATGGGATTCTCTCTCAGTGGAGTCCTCCAGGAACACCCCAGTTGAATGGTGTGTCCGAAAGGAGGAATCGAATCCTGTTGGACATGGTTCGATCCATGATGGGCTTTGCAACTCTGTCGTTGTCCTTCTAGGGATATGCACTTGAGACAGCTTGTTACTTGTTGAATGATGTTCTGAGTAAGTCTGTTGTTTCCACTCCATATGAGTTATGGACTGGACGTAAGCCCTCAATTTCACACCTTCGGGTCTGGGGTTGTCCGGCTTATATAAAGCATTTAGACTCAGATAAACTTGGTCCTAGATCTGATCGGTGCCTGTTTATTGGGTACCCTAAGGAAATAAAAGGATATTTCTTCTACTTGGAGGATAAATAGAAAGTGTTCGTTGCTCTTAGGGCTATCTTTTTGGAAAAGGAGTTCCTTGGAGAAGGAACTGTAGCCTCTAAGATAGAACTTGGTGAAGTTCAACCAGTAGAAGAAGAACATGGACACTCTAAGGATATCATAGAACTGGTTGTGATTGAATCACACCCGGAACCCATTATTAGGAGATACGGTAGAGTATCGCATCAGCTGGATAGATACTATGATTTCTTGGTCCGAGATGGTGATCCCATTGAACTCGATGAGAACAATGAGGATCTGATCACTTATATGGATGCACTTCAGAGATCTGACTCTGAGTCATGGCTTGGAGCCATGCGATCCGAGATGGAGTCCATGGAGATCAACAATATATGAACATTGGTTGATCCACCTGAAGGGATAAAACCCATTGGGTGCAAGTGGATTTTCAAGAGAAAAAGGGGCGCAGATGGGAAGGTGTAGACCTATAAAGCCCGTTTGGTTACTAAGGGGTATCATCAGCGATATGGTATCGATTATGATGAGACATTCTCTCCTATGGCAATGCTCAAGTCTATTCGGATCATGCTTGCTTTGGCAGCATATTTTGACTATGAGATCTGGCAGATGGATGTCTGAACCGCTTTCCTGAATGGGGAGCTAGATGAAGAGGTGTATATGATACAGCCTGAAGGGTTCACATCCACAGACGAGTCAAAAGTGTGCAAATTGCAGAGATCCATTTATGGACTCAAGCAAGCATCTCGAAGTTGGAACATGCGATTTGATAGGTATATCAAATCGTATGGCTTCGTTAGGAATGGAGAGGAACCCTGTATCTATAAGTGGGTTAATGGTTCTGTGATTGTATTCCTGGTACTGTATGTTGATGACATTCTCTTAATCGGGAATAACATCACAACATTGTAAGGAATAAAGGTCTGGTTGTCATCTCAGTTCTCCATGAAGGACTTGGATGAAGCTTCTTTCATACTGGGTATGAAGATCTATAAAGATAGATCTAAGAGGCTTCTGGGATTGTCCTAGTCTATGTACATTGATACCGTGCTGAAACGGTTCAGCATTGAGAATTCCAAGAAAGACTATCCCTGATAGGTTCTGGAATTACTCTTTCCAAGAAAGATTGTGCGACAACTCCTGAGGAAAGAGAGCGCATGAGTAAAGTTCCTTATGCTTCTGCAATGGGCTCTATCATGCATGCTATGATATGTATTAGACCAGACGTGGCATACTCACTAGGAGTGGTGAGCAGATACCAGTCTGATCCAGGTGAGGTGCATTGGAAGGTGGTTAAGATCATCCTGAAGTATTTAAGAAATACTAAGGACCAATGGCTGATTTATGGAGAACCTGGCTTGAAACTTGTGGGGTATACTGAATCCAATTTCCAGTCAGACAGAGATGATAGCAAGAGTGTGTCAGGGTTTGTGTTTACGCTGAATGGAGGAGCAATCTATTGGAAGAGTTCCGAGCAGGCAATAGTTGCAGACTCGGTATGTGAAACAGAGTACTTTGCAGCATCAGATGCAGTAAAGGAAGCCATGTGGTTGCGGAAGTTCCTTGGAGAGCTAAGAGTGGCACCTTTCCTAGATGGTCCTGTTCCAATAGTAAGGAACCAAAGTCTCATCACCACACCAAGCACATTCTACGATGCTATCACCTCGTGCGAGAGATCGTGGAGCGAGGCAACATCAATCTTATGAAGATCGAGGGAAAGGAGAATCTGGCCAACCCCTTCACTAAATCCCTCAAAATCAAAGAGTTCGACTATTATAAAAGGAAAATGGGTATTAGATACTATTCTGATTGGCTTTAGTACAAGTGGGAGTTGTTGGGAATTGTGTCCCAAAGTCAATCACCTAGGCTATAGATGGTTGTGCTCAGTATTAAAATTTATATATAAATTAATAAAACTTAATTTTGGCAGGTCATCACATTATTCATTTTCCTGTAATGAACTCTATTTATATGATGAAGTCCTTAGGACTGCACTAACTTCGATATAGAGAGGATATATCGAGTGGTCCTTTAAAAAGGTTCATAACCAAAGGATACATTGTACAGGACATCAATGTATCAAGTGTAGGTTGTTATGGTTCACATCGTTTGGTTGTCTTCTTGACCAAAGGAGTGTGGTGACACTGATGTGATCTACAAGTGGGATGTGTGACATCTCATTGAACGTAACTCCGTGGAGCTCCTTTCTGCCAAAGGATTGCTCATGAT
The DNA here is from genome assembly GCA_021397845.1 of Areca catechu. Lineage (NCBI taxonomy): Eukaryota > Viridiplantae > Streptophyta > Magnoliopsida > Arecales > Arecaceae > Areca > Areca catechu. The sequence goes on from CM038038.1 coordinate 45,434,688, forward strand.
TAGATATGGGTATATGTATCCCTCCGACTTGAGGTCACCATGGTAACTTGCAAGCAACTCCTTGTAATTTGGTGCCGGACTACCTGGATTTCTAATCTGGTGATGGAAGGTTTCTGGGTACAGGCAAGTACTTGTGAAGCAGTGGTGGACCAAGATGGAATGTCTCGCAGTGTCTCAATTTAGCAAATCTTTGACCGGGGTAGTCCTTGTGAGGAGTCACTGGACTTGCGAGGTTGAGACATATTGTGGATTGACTCAGTTAGGGTTGGCAGTCTAATCCTAGATCATCTTGAGCATTGGAGGTCAAAGGGATGAATTATACGGTAACCATATACAAGAGGTTCGATAGATTGCTCTCGCATCTTCGGCCTATCCGAATGTCGGCACCCATTGCTAGAGGTATCTTGTGCTAGTACTGGAAGTGTTCCAGTACTACCATTTAGGTTCGAACCTATGAGGTCACACGCCATAGAGGATTTCTTCCTGATCTGGGAGTTGATCAACGATTGGGAATCATTTCGGTATTAAGGTCAACGGTCTGATTGAGCACACATTGGATTTATTCTGATCAACCTGGTCTAATTTGGATCGACCAGGATTGGTTTGGGTCAACTAAGAACTGTTCCTGGTAGACCAAGACTGGACCCAATTTTCTTACTGTTCGGGTTTGGTCGGACCGGGGATTTTTTGGCTTTGTTGAACCAGTTTATTACATGGCTTGTTTACAACGAGTTTTCTCCCAGAATTTTTAAACATCGGCTTGATGTTTTGCTTGGCTTCCTCTGCTCATGGTTTTGCCCTGATTTACCGCCTGATTGGGATAAGGACAGCTTGAAGATCGAATGCAGTTTGGAATTTCAGATTATGATCTTTTGCACAACGATCTGGATAGGATCACACGATGTTTTCTCCCGCTCGGAATTCCCTTTTCTCTCGGTCCCTGTTTTCATAATGTTCTCTTCCAGCGAGTTCCCAGCAATTTAAATCGATCAAAGCCATTTCAAATTGGGTTTGGATTTTATCTAAACACCTCTCACATTGTTTTCCCTTGCCTTCATGGGTTTTCTCTGCGAGATATTTCTTGGTTGAAGGCCGTGCGATTTGGGGGAGATGAAAAGAAAATAGAGCGTGTGAGAGAGAGAGGAGAAGGGAGAAGGAACAGGGCAAGTGAAAGAGAGGAGCTAAGACACCAACCATGAGTTGGCCGGTAAGAGTTAGCCCCAAAGAACCTTGATCACAACTGTCAAACTTACCTTAGACACTAGTAGTTTACCAGACTCAATCAGACTAACCTAAAGACCCGGGCTCACCACGAAGCCATGAATCAAGTCCATTTAGATGTATGGACTGATCTAACTAACTATTAGAGAGATCTATGGAAGAAAGACCTAATTCAACTTTTGATTAGTCTTTTCTCTATTTAATCCATTCATCTAAACCTAGGTCTTACCCTTTTAAGGATCCAATTCTAGCTAACCCAATCAACCCATGATTTATTAATCATGACTTAAGATTAGAATCATATCCTAAATCTTAAAAATATATAACTTAATTTTCAATTAAGTGTATCACACTAAGTGAAACATTTTCAAAATCAAGTGAAACAATTTTATAAAAATCTGAAGCTTAAAATTACTGTTTTATAGTTTCTGGTCGAGTCAGCTCTTTAGAACACAGTTTTCTGGTCGAGTCAGCTCTTGCAGATCGAGTCAACTCTTTTAGAACACAGTAACTTCAAATTTCAGCCATTTTCACTTGAACTTTTCAAAGTTTTAGATCAAACATCTTTTAGATCTCATCTAAACATAGTTATGATCTATTAATCATAGATTAAAACCATTTTAATCCATCAAATTCCTTACTTTCTTCTTCATAAGGTCGTGACACAGCGGCACCTGTACATGTCATAGGAGAATCCCTTGGAATGAAAAGAGATGGTCTTTAAACCATGCTTATCTCCTATGACCGGACAGCCATGGCCAATCCACCTTAATCCAAGTACTTTATGAAGGAAGTAATCTGATGTCATACAAAAACATTAAACTATATGTGCATCTAACCTGGATGTTCTGATACCAGTGTTGGGGAACTAAGGAAACCGAAACCATGTGGCACGGCCCAAGACATGCAATTTAAAATTTTTTTTCTAGATTACATGATACAACGGAAGTAGATAAACAATTTATCTAAGCATGTTAATCTAATTAACACAGGTTCCCTATACAGATCTTGATGCATGTGTAGAATAATGTATGTATGAAATCAAGCATCAATTGAATGAAAATCAGAACTATTCTAGATTCACACAATGATGCAATAGATTATAATATGCCAAGCATATAATCTAAAGGCATACCTTAGTGACGATCACCAGGGAGGCATGTGCTCCGACAGCAAGATGGAACAGCACTCCATGGAGATCAGGGGAGAGTTTGCCGCATTCTCCCGGTTGGGACACCGCTCGCCTGAGGACCAGGTTGCCTGGATGGAATGCCTTGGGCCTCATGTGAGAGTTGTAGTAGCGCGCCACTCGCTGCCAGCAGGCTACCATCCGAAGTTGGGCTTTATCTCTCATCTCATCTAAGAGGTTTAGGTTGATGAGGAGATGGGCTGGATTCTCAGCTTCATCATATTACTCTACCCATAGCATGGGTAGACCAAGCTCCACTGGAATCATAGCTTTAACATCGAAGACAAGGTTGAAGGACATCTCGCCAGTGACCGTACGGGGTGTAGTGTGATAGGCCCATAGCACACTGGGGAGCTCTTTGGCCCCTCGACCCTTGGCTTCATCTAGCCTTGTGCAGAGCCCTTGCAAGATAGTCCAGTTGGTCACCTTGGCCTCCCTGTTGGTCTGAGGGTGAGCCACCGAAGTGAAGGGATGGTGGATATTGAGGTCAGCGCAAAACCCCTCGAAAGCCTAATTATCGAACTACCATCCGTTTTCAATGATGATTGAGTGCGGAAGTCTGAATCGGCAGATGATAGACTTTTAGAAGAAGGATCTGACTTTGGCCTTAGTGATCCATGCCAGGGATTTGGCCATGATCCACTTGGTGAAGTAGTCGATGGCCACAATTAAAAATTTTCATTGGCCGGAAGTGGGAGGAAAGGGACCTAAAATGTCCATTCCCCACTGGATGAATGGCCATGGAGCTGACAACTGGGAGAGCAGGGCTGCCGGCTGTCACTGAATGTGGGCATGATGCTGACAATGGTCACACTTCTTTACAAAATCGGCAGCATTCTCGCGCATGGTCTCCCAGAAGTATTCTTGCCAGAGTGCCTTGTACGCTAGGGTCCTGCCCCCCATGTGGTTGTCACAGACACCTTCGTGTATTTCTTGGAGCACGTAGGTGGCTTCTGAGAGCTTTCAAGCACTTCAATAGGGGGTAGGAATAAGACCTCTAATAAAGCTGCCTATCCATCATCACATATTGTGCAGCCTTCTTCTTCAGAAGGCTAGCTTCCTTGCGATCTTCAAGTAAGGCACTGGTAGTAATATATTTGATGTAGGGGTCCATCCAATTGGGTTCGATAGTGACTTATTGGACCTCCACTGTAGACTCGAAGCTGGGGGTCTCCAGGTACTCGATGAAGGTATGCCCCAGCAATGACTCCAACAGGGTTGCCAATCTGGAGAGGATGTCGGCTGGGCGTTCTCCGCCCAAGGGATATGAGAGATGCTGAAGTGCTAGAAGTTCACCATATATGAGCGCACCTTGTCCAGATATTTTGTCATCATGGGATCCCGGGCTTCATACTCGTCGGAGACCTGGCCAACCACGAGCTGCAAATCTGTGAAGACCTTCAGGTATTTTACGCCCAACTCACGGGACACCCTCAATCTCGCGAGGAGCGCCTCATACTCAGCCTGGTTGTTGGTTGCCTTAAAGAGGAAGCGAGTGCGTACTCCGCAACGACCCCATTAGGATTTGCAAGAATGAGGCCGGCTCCACTCCCTCTGATGTTGGATGCACCGTCGACATGGAGGATCCATGTCATCGCTCCCGGGGTCGGGTCCGACCCGGGTTCGACTTGCTGGTCCACTTCCTCTGGGTCCTCCTCTACCTAGGTGTGTTCTACCAGGAAGTCGACAAGGACCTACACATTCTACGTCGGCCACAGGCGATAGGCGATGTCGAACTCATTGATTACTGCGCACTTAGCCAAGCACCCTGTGATAGAAAAGTGCCCTAAGAGCTAATCATTGTAAGGGCCTTTTTTTTTGGTATTCTTCCAACTCTTGTATGACATTATATATTAATAAAGGCATATATTTTTCATCATATACTGTTATGTCTTATTTATGATTATGATGAACCCCATAGATTAGAGCAATGGAATTAGGGTTATGTTGAAGTTCATAATAGTGAGACCTAATTTTCTATAAACCATAATCTAAAATGTTCCTAGTTATTGGACCATTGATTTGGAGATCAATGAATCCGGTAAGACTAGCTTATCCTATGTATGCTCAGATGATGAGAATGGTTGGTCTCACAACCACTTGTGTAGAGACACTAATACAAGGATAAGAGTGCTCATCAGGGTATGAGTACACTGAACTGATCCGTACCGGGACTATCTTATGGAAGTCTTACTACTTGTCAAAAGATAGATCCCTGAGTAGGAGTTGTGTATATGATCTTTAGACCTGAGGTCACCATGGTTCCTTGTGCACATTAAGCCACAATTTGGTTCATACTCATTCATGCCATTACGACATGTACGGGATGTTCTGTGTATGGTGGAAGGTGTATGAAGGATATAAGTGGACCAACAAGGAATCGATCATTCCTAGTAAGAGGAATTGTTATCCTATGCAATCTCTTCGATGAGTGACCTAAGGAGCCTTTGATCAAAGTAGGATGAGATTAGTGGAATCTAATCAGTCATTAGCTGAGTCCTCGCTATCGAGTTGAGATTCGATATGATTAAGTGTTAGGGTTTGACATCTATCCATACCTATCACTTAATTGAGATAATGGAAGATCGAAAGATTGAATTGCACGGTAACTTACTACTGAAGGGTATTTTGATAATTTTTACCAAATTCCTCATCTTCCGGGTAGGCATGACACGTTGCTAGACGTCAATCTTGTCTTGTAGGTATTCATGAACCAATTGGATTGGTTTCATGAGTTAATTCGATGGATGGTTCGAATTGGACAATTAGATGAGCTAGTTTGACCTAATTAGGTCAATCGGGTTCGATTGGATCGAATCGGCTCAAACCTAAACCTACTACTGGCTAGATGTGGAACCCAATGGATCACACACACTAGAGAATTAGACTAGTAAGCCATTCATGATTTAATTAAGGTCATAGGATCCTAATTGGTTAGCTAGGTGATACACTAGCATGTGTAGGCTAACCTAATTCCTAAATCCAATTGTATTGGGTCCAGTTGCTTGCTAAATGGACTAACCAATTTGTGGGAGACCTAAATTGGGTTATGTTCTAAGTAGGATGAATTTATCAGATTTTATCTGATATTTTTTGGAGGTTTTATCTCGGAATTATGAAGAGTCCCTAAGGCATAGGACTCTTGGTACCTAAATGACATGTTGGCATTCAAAAGGGCCTAGAAGGGTCTATGGTTCTCTGATCGAAAAAAATTTTATATATTCAGAAAGCTTATTTAATGCCCTTTCATTTGACACCCATATTGTATATACTTTGACTTTATCAAAGGTAGCATATGGTGTGGAAAAAGGTTGACCGAATTGTGAAGAGAAGCGACTCTTCATTTGGTGCACAGAAAGGACCAAGAGTCCTTTTGCATATGAGTTTCTTCTGTTGATTGGACTTCTTCTAATCTTTATCTTTATCTCGATGAACTTTCATGAAGGATTTGACTAGTCAATGATTTTTGAATTGGCGTGAAGATGGAAAGGATGAATGGCGCACATGAAAGGTTGCGACTTTTCATGAGAGGGCGCACGGTTTGAAGCAGAGTCCTTCTGCTTTCAGATTTCTTCAGTTTTCTTCGACTTTTGGGAAATGAGAAGACGCCTCTTGGCTCTTCCAGAGATTGGTACATTCCATGTGACGTGAGAAGGTTTCATTTGGACATGAAGAGATGTCAGATAAGACTTCTGAATCCTAAAGAGTCTTATCAGATATGAAGAAACATATCTGATAGATTTTAGGATATGTTTCACACCCCTTAAGAAACTATTTAAAGGGTGTATGGTGGAATGAGATAATATTCATTCAGTCATCTGAAATAGGAGTCTAGATTCTACCGTATTATCTATCTGAGTTTTTTCTCTCTCCCTCTTCCTTTCTTTAAGACAAGACTTGTCTTGTTAAGACAAGGTCTTTTCTATTAGGACAAAGCTTTGTTTTAGGACATAAGCCTAAGGGGTCCTAAATGAGGGTTGTCCTAAAATCAAGAATGGTTTAGAAGAGTGTCCAAATAGTCCTATAGTGGGATAGTGAGTCCTACAAAGGCCAAAGTTTAAAAGGCTGCCGAAAGAGTCCAATCCGGGCAAGCAACTTCAAGGAGGAGTTCTTCCTTGTTTCAAATCTTGTGTGGATCACCGTTGGAGGACTTACACTTATGAGTCTAGTAGAAGAAGTGGAATATAGCACTCCAGGTATGTTTCATTAACCTTCTTTTATGACATATTAGTTGTAATCGAATAAGGGATCTTGGAAATTAGGATTTCTAACTGATAACGTGTTACTTTTATGCATGAAATTATATAATTCAGTCTTACTAAGTTGCATAATGATCTCCTTGAAACCCAATAGTGGTATCAGAGCCACCCTTAGTTTATTTCAACTATTTGTCATTTGTAATAAAGATGATCCTCTAAGGATTATGATTCAATGCATATTAGGGATCATATATTTAGTCTCTACTTTATTATGAAAAATAGCATGTTATTATTTTATGCATATTGTAGATCAAATGCATCGTTATAACATGTTTTATCCTAATAGCTATTTAGGATTGGATTAGTCAGCGGGGTATTTGAAATATCATGCTATGATATGATTGATATGTACATCATGCAATGTTATGCATATGCTAGATTGATATGCCTTATGCTAGTCACTAGTTAGGGTTTTTTAACACTTAAACCCTAATCTTTAAAATATGTCAAGATATATATATTTTTTAGTCACATTCTGAAATAAGGTTATCCTAACATAACGGTGGATGTTTGTTATATTGTAAGGTTATCCTAGAATGATGACACACCTAGCATATATTTTGCATCATGTCATATATGTATGGTTTTCTGTTATAAGTACATTATGATATGTTAAATAGTATTAGAATGTGTTTGAGACCATCAAAGCCCTCATTAAAAATCATATTTAGTCTTAGTATCAAATTAATCATGATGCAGAACCAATTAGGGTTTGATCAGCCAATTGGTATCTAGGCAAGTGGTTCTGGGAAGGTAAAGGGATTGAGGTTTATTAATTGGTTCCGTTGTCTAACCTGGCCAATTTAATGGTGTCTAAGGAAAGCAACGGGGGGACCCCTTCACCCCTTCCACTTACCTGGCCAATTTGGTCATATCTAAAACTTAACTTGAGAATGCTAATAGATTATGTATACTATAATTTGCCTTCCTTCATGCTAAGCCAAATCAATATCAAAACTATAGTAAGTTTGTTGTGTAACACAAGATCTACTCTAGGATTTGATATGAAATTTGTATTGGTGCACTTCGTGCTTTATGGCATGGTTGAAATTGTTGCTTTGTTGTGTAACACAAGGGCAACAATCTTCAATTATAGCTATATAGAAATGAAGGGTTTGACTAAACTAAGACATTATAGTTTGTTATGTAATACAAGACTATAAGTATCTTAGAGGCAAAGATAATTGTTGAGAATTGCACAGGTTGCAATTGGAAAGTAAGTCCTACCTTTGAACTTATTAGTGTTTGTTGTGTAACACAAGGCACTAATAAGGAATTAGGATCTCAACCCTACCAAGAAAATTGGGAAGGTTTCTCGTTTACCATAAAATGAGGGTTATGGTATTTGAAGAAAATAGTGGGAGACATAATTAGATAGTAAGTCCTTATCTAGTTATGAATGTCATTCTTGAATGGTCTGCTGATATTATTCTTTAATTAAATATAGGATATTTAAATAATGGCTTCAAACTTATCACTGAGTGGCATCTTGGATGCTAATAAGTTAACCAGTTCAAACTATGTGGACTGGTTGAGGAAGAAGGCTGATGAAGCCTGTTTCCATTGCAGCATGTTTGGGCATTGGAAGAAGGTTTGCAAGACTTGTCTTGCAAATATGAAGCTAGATGCAAGTGGTGCATCTAGGAGTTTGTATATGATACAAACCAATTTATTATTGAGTGAATCTATTTCTAATTCATGGGTATTGGATACCGCATGTGGGTCACATATTTGTAAATCTTTACAAGGACTCCACAGAATTAGAAATTTGAAGAAAGGTGACTTCAAATTATATGGGGCAAGTGAAGAACCCATATATGCTAAAGCTGTGGGCACCTATCTTCTGTTATTACCCTCGGATAATATCATAAGGTTGGTAGAATGCTACTATGTGCCAAATATTGTAAAAAACATTATTTCTATACCCTTGTTGTTACAACAAGGATATAAAATAAGTGTAAAGAGTAGTGGCTGCTCTATTCTTTATAATAATAAAATATTTGGACATGGATCTTTTATAAATGGTCTTCTAACTTTGCAACTCAATGATAATATTTTTCTTGTTGATGATAAGAAAAGAAAAAGAGATAATGACAATGTCACATATCTCTGGCACTGTCGATTAGGTCATATCAGTGAGTCAAGAATAAACAAGTTAGTCAAAGATAATTACTTTGACTCTAATGATTTTCAAACATTAGGAACTTGTGAATCTTGTCTCAAAGAAAAAATGACAGTCTCTATTCACTGGACATGGAGAAAGAGCAATTGAATTGTTAGGTCTTATACATACTGATATGTGTGGACCTATAACAACTCAGGCCAGAGGAGGATATTCTTATTTCATCACTTTTATTGATGATTTATCAAGATTCGGTTATGTGTAGCTTATGAAACATAAGTTTGAAGCTTTTGATAGATTTAAAGAATATCAAAGTATGGTTGAAAAACAAACTGGACTTAGTATTAAAACTCTTCATTCTGATCGAGGAGGTGAATACTTGTCTAGTGAGTTTTTGAACCATCTCAAATACAAAGGCATTATTTCTGTATGGACTCCTCCTTATACATCCCAATTAAATGGAGTGGCAGAAAGGAGAAATCGCACCTTATTAGATATGGTGAGATCCATGATGAGCTTCACAGATCTTCCTATTTTCTTTTAAGGACATGCCCTGGAAACTGCTGCATATATATTAAACAGGGTTCCGTCTAAGTTAGTAAATAGCACTCCATATGAGTTATGGAATGGCAAGAGACCAAATCTTAAATACTTAAAGATTTGGGGTTGCCACGTTTATGTCAAGAGCAATTTCAGACATAAGTTAAGTGCTAGGGCTGACAAATATAGGTTTGTTGGTTATCCAAAAGAGGGTGTTGGATACCTCTTTTATAATATTACTAAGAAAAATATAATTGTCAGTAGGCATGCTACATTCTTGGAGGAAGAATTTATCCAAGAAAGAAGTAGTAATTCTTCACTTGAGTTATGTAAAGAACTAAACCAACAAACTGATGAGCCTTCAAGAGATATTCCTCAACCGGAAGTTATTGAGGATCAAGAACAGCCACAATACACACCTTCTCTCCGAAGGTCAGAGAGGGTGCGGGGAGCACCTCTTAGATATGACTTTGTCATTAGAGATGACAATGAAGCCAGTATCATACAGAATGATGATCCTGTGACCTATTCCAACGCTGTCGAGAGTAGAGACTCCGATAAATGGCTAAGTGCCATGAAATCTAAAATGGACTCCATGTATTCCAATCAGGTTTGGACTTTGGTAGATCTACCTGAAGGAATTAACCCAATAGGGTGTAAAGGGATCTTCAAGAAAAAGATTGGAGCAGATGGTCAAATTGAGACCTACAAGGCTAGACTGGCAGCAAAAGGTTTCAGACAAAAACATGGTATAGACTATGATGAAACTTTTTCTCCAGTAGCCATGCTCAAGTCCATTCGGATAATGCTTGCCATAGCATCATACCATGACTATGAGATCTAGCAGATGGATGTAAAGACTACTTTCCTCAATGGAAACCTTGAGGAAGAAGTCTATATGTCACAGCCAGAGGGTTTTGTCTCAAGTGGGAGATCAAATCAGGTATGCAAATTAAAGAAGTCTATTTATGGACTTAAGCAAGCATCGAGGAGTTGGAACATCCGTTTTGATGAAATAATTAAAAGATTTGGTTTTATCAAAAATGTGGATGAACCATGTGTGTATAAGAAGACAAGTGAGAGTGCACTTATTTTCTTGGTTTTATATGTGGATGACATACTGATCATAGGGAATGATATCCCAATGTTGCAATCGGTTAAGACTTGGCTATCATCAAAATTTTCCATGAAGGATTTGGGAGAAGCATCCTATATACTGGGTATAAGGATCTATAGAGATAGATCCAAGAGGATGCTAGGCTTATCCCAATCCAGGTTCATTGACTTAGTGTTGAAGAGATTCAACATGGATGGAAGTAAGAAAGGTTACTTGCCAATGAGTCAAGGCATACATCTCTCTAAAAATATGTCTCCTAAGACATCAGAAGAAAGAGAGAGGATGACTAAGATTCCTTATGCTTTGGCTGTAGGATCAATTATGTATGCTATGTTATGTACCAAACCTGATGTTGCTTATGCCTTAGGCATAGTGAGCAGATTTCAGGAAGATCTAGGAGAAGATCATTGGAAAGCTATGAAAAATATTCTTAAGTACCTTAGAAGGACTAAAGATATTTTTCTAGTATATGGAGGATCTGAGTTGAGATTAGAAGGCTATATAGATTCTAGTTTTCAATCAGATCCAGATGATAGTAAATCCACATCGGGGTATGTCTTCATCCTGAATGGTGATGCAGTGAGTTGGAAAAGTATAAAACAGCCAACAGTAGCTGACTCAGTCACTGAGGCAGAGTACATAGTTGCAAGTGAAGCCACAAAGGAAGCTGTCTGGATGAAAAAATTCATCATGGAATTGGATGTGGTTCCTGATATACAATAGCCAGTGCCATTGTACTGTGATAACACTGGAGCCTGTTGCACAAGCCAAGGAACCAAGGTCTCATCACAAGTCTAAGCACATTCTAAGATGATTCCACCTCGTTCGAGAGATAATAGAAAGACAAGATGTTGTCATCAATCAAGTAGATACAAAGAACAATATAGCAGACCCATTCACTAAAGCATTACCTAAGCAACAATTAGATCGCCACTTGGATGGTATAGGTATAAAGTACAAGGGCGATTGGCTTTAGTGCAAGTAGGAGTTTGATAGAAAAGTGCCATCATAGCCAATCATTATAAGGGCCTTTTTTTTGTATTCTTCCAACTCTTGTATGATATTATATATTAATAAAGGCATATATTTTTCATCATATATTGTTGTGTTTTATTTATGATTATGATGAACCCCATAAATTAGAGCAATGGAATTAGGGTTATGATGAAGTTCATAACAATGAGACCTAATTTCCTATAAACCCTAATCTAAAATGTTCCTAGTCATTGGACCATTGATTCGGGGATCAATGAATACGGTAAGACTAGCTTATCCTATGTATGCTCAGATGATGAGAGTGGTTAGTCTCACAACCACTTGTGTAGAGACACTAATACAAGGATAAGGGTGCTCATCAAGGTATGAGTACACTGAACTGATCCGTACCGGGACTATCTTATAGAAGTCTTACTACTTGTCAAAAGATAGATCCCTGAGTAGGAGTTGTGCATGTGATCTTTAGAACTGAGGTCACCATGGTTCCTTGTGCACACTAAGCCATATTTTGGTTCATACTCATTCATGCCATTACGACATATACGGGGTGTTCTGGGTATGGTGGAAGGTGTATGGAGGATATGAGTGGACCAACAAGGAATCGATCATTCCTAGTAAGAGGAATTGTTATCCTATGCAATCTCTTCGATGAGTGACTTAAGGAGCCTTTGATCAAAGTAGAATGAGATTAGTGGAATCTAATCAGTCATCAGCTGAGTCCTCACTATTGAGTTGAGATTCGATATGATTAAGTGTTAGGGTTTGATATCTATCCATACCTATCACTTAATCGGGATAATGGGATATCGAAAGATTGAATTGCATGGTAACTTACTACTGAAATTTATTTTGATAATTTCTACCAAAATCCTCATCTTCTGGGTAGGTATGACATGTTGCTAGATGTCAATCTTGTCTTGTAGGTATTCATGAACTAATTGGATTGGTTTCATGAGTTAATTCGATGGATGGTTCGAATTGGACAATTAGATGAGCTAGTTTGACCTAATTAGGTCAATCGGGTTCGATTGGATCGAATCGGCTCAAACCTAAACCTACTGCTGGCTAGATGTGGAACCCAATGGATCACACACACTAGAGAATTGGACAAGGAAGTCATTCATGATTTAATTAGGGTCATAGGATCCTAATTGGTTAGCTAGGTGACATACTAGCATGTGTAGGCTAACATAATTCCTAAACCCAATTGGATTGGGTCCGGTTGCTTGCTAAATGGACTAACCAATTTGTGGGAGATCTAAATTGGGTTATGTTCTAAGTAGGATGAATTTGTTAGATTTTATCTGATATTTTTTGGAGGTTTTATCTCAGAATTATGAAGAGTCCCTAAGGCATAGGACTCTTGGTACCTAAATGACATGTTGGCATTCAAAAGGGCCTAGAAGGGTCTATAATTCTCTGATTAGAAAAACTTTTATATGGTCAGAAAGCTTATTTAATGTCCTTTCATTTGATACCCATATTGCACATACTTTGACTTTGTCAAAGGTAGCATATGGCATGGAAAAAGGTTGACCAAATTGTGAAGAGAAGCGACTCTTCATTTGGCGCGCAGAAAGGACCAAGAGTCCTGCATATGAGTTTCTTCTGTTGATTGGACTTCTTCTAATTTTTATCTTTATCTCCATACCCTTTCATGAAGGATTTGACTGGTCAATGATTTTTGAATTGGCGCGAAGAAGGAAAGGATGAATGGCGCACATGAAAGGTTCGACTTTTCATGAGAGGGCGCACGGTTTGAAGCAGAGTCCTTCTGCTTTCAGATTTCTTCGGTTTTCTCCAACTTTTGGGTAATGAGAAGATGCCTCTTAGCTCTTCCAGAGACCGGTACATGCCATGTGGCATGAGAAGGTTTCATTTGGACATGAAGAGATGTCAGATAAGACTCCTGAATCCTAAAGAGTCTTATCAGATATGAAGAAACATATCTGATAAGAGATTTTGGGATGTGTTTCACGCCCCTTAAGAAACTATTTAAAGGGTGTACGGTGGAATGAGATAATATTCATTCAGTCATTTGAAATAGGAGTCTAGATTCTACCGTATTATCCATCTGAGTTTTTTCTCTCTCCCTCTTTCTTTCTTTAAGACAAGACTTGTCATGTTAAGACAAGGTCTTTTCTATTAGGACAAGGCTTTATTTTAGGACATAAGCCTAAAGGGTCCTAAAGGAGGGTTATCCTAAAACCAAGAGGGGTTTAGAAGAGTGTCCAAAGAGTCCTATAGTGGGATAGTGAGTCCTTAAGGGGAGGACAGCGATTGGGTGTGCTTGAAAGTAGGGTCTAAGATGTTGTGCAGATACTATTAGTGTAAAAATATTTTTTTTTAGATTGGGTGTACTTGGTTTCTGCATTACGGAGCAGCTTGCTGGTGTAGTAGACTGGCCACTGGGAGCCATCCTTATTAGTGCGAACCAGAACAGAGCTGATCACTTCAGATGAGACCACTAGGTACAGGAGGGCTCTTCCCCTGGCTCTGTCCTGGACAGCAGTAGTGGGGAGGCAAGGAGCTTCTTCAGCCCCTTGAATGTCTCTTGGTACTCTCCGTTTAGGTGAAGCCATGCATCTTGCACAGCACTTTGAAGAATGGCTGGCAACGCTCGACAGAATGCGAGATGAAATGGCTCAATGCCGTGATGCATCCGGTCAAGTGCTGAACTTCCTTCTTTGAGACAGGATGTCTCATATCAATGATTGCCTGGATCTTCTTAGGATTGGCCTCTATTCCCCTCTGGATGACCATGAATCCCAGGAACATTCTCGCTGCAACACCAAATGCACACTTTGCAGGGTTCAGCCTCATCTGGTAGAGGCGGAGGTTGTCGAAGGCCTCCACCAGGTCGGCAACATGGTCTGACTATGGGCCGCTCATGACAAGCATGTCATATTCGTAAACCTCTATCGATCATAAATGCTGTATGCTCCTCATCCTCCGGGTGCATATGGATCTGATTGCATCTAGAGAATGCGTCCATGAGATAAGGTACTTGTAGCCCGAGGTCGTGTCCACCAGCTAGTCGATCTTGGAGAGTGGGAAGCTGTCCTTCGGGCAAGCCCGATTGAGGTCGGTGTAGTCTACACAGATCCTCCACTTCTTGGAAGCTTCCTGACCATCACCACATTAGCAAGCCAGTCAAGATATTATACCTCACGGATGAAGCCTACTGTGAGGAGCTTCTTGACTTCCTCATCGATCACTTTCTGCTGCTCCGAGGTGAAACTCCTCTTCTGCCAGATCGGGCAACTGTTGGGATAGACATTTAGCCTATGGGTGATCACTTCTGGTGGGATCCCAGGCATATTTGTGGTGGTCCAGGCAAAGACGTCCGCATAGGCCCGCAGAAAATTGAATAGACGAGATCTCTCTTCTTCAAGCAGTAGGGCTCCTACCTGCACAATCTTCAAGGGATCCTCCCATAAGGGGAAGGACGCAATGCTCAACTGGTCCACCCTTCAGCTCCGGTTCTGCCAAATTCAGTTGATCAATGGCTGGGCTTGGATTGGCCCCTCGCGATCTTGGGATGGTCTGCAGGCAGTGCTAGACTGGCTTGCGGGACCAACTCATCTCCTCGGTTCCCCAAGGGGTTGGGAACTGAATGATGAGACATCTTGTGGAGATGGTGGCATCAAGCAAGTTGAATCCAGAATGCCCCAAGATCGCATTGTAAGACGAGGGAAGCCTCACAACGGTGAATGTTGTCAACACAGTATTTTGCTGAGGTGGCGTCCTGGCAATTATTGGGAGTGTAATCTCTCCCTCAACTCCATTGAGTACACGATGAAGCCTACTAAGGGCATGAACACTGATTTTATTTGGTTAGTGGACAAATCATCCTTGCGAAAGCATTATAAAAAAGGATATCTACAGAGCTTCCACTGCAACCATAATTCTTTTTACAGGATATTTTGCTATCGTCATTTCTACGACGACAGCATCATTATTCGGGTTATCTACCTCGGTCGGCCCTTCTCCCTCGCATGGGAGTACATCATCATTCTCCTCCCTCCCTTAGCCCTCTTTGAGGTTCTCCCTGCCCTCTAAGAGATCATCCTAACCAGCTTCTCAGTGGGTTGATTATCGATGGCGAGCGATCAAGGTTCTTCATTCTGGGCTGCTGGGGGAGCTCCTCCCTCCATGTACTTCCCTAGGTAGCCAGCTTGATCAGGTCTTCTATCTCACTCTTCAGGTGGTGGCATTCCTCAGTATCGTGGTCATGGTCCCGGTGGAAGTGGCAGTAGCAGGACCTATTGCATCCAGCAGACAGCCTCATTGGGGGAGGTCAGTGCAGGAAGCGTTCACCCTCGATTTCCATCAAGATCTTTGCTCTTAAGACAAGGAGAGGAGTGAACTTTTCTTCTTTGGCAGGATTGACTCTGGGTCTTAGCCTCGGCTGCTGGACCTGCACCGTCTTCTAGGCCGAGGGAGCGGATGTTTTCCCTATGGCCTGCCTCTTCAGCAGCCTCCCGTCCAACTCCCTTCTTGTGCGATCAGCCTCCTCCGTGCGGATATACTTGTGGGCACGGAGGAGGAGCTCCAAGTAGGTCTTTGGAGGCTTCTTGTCAAGGGAGTAGGTGAAGCGGGAGGTCAGCAGCCCCCTCTTCAGGGCCATCATGGTGATTGTCTTGTCGAGGTGGTAGATCTCCAGGATGGTGGCTTTAAACCGATACACGTAGTCCTGGAGGGGCTCTTGGTCCTGCTAGCAGATCGAGAAGAGGCGTCGGCCTCACGTGGCACCTTTCTGCATGCATCAAAGTATGCCAAGAATTTTTTCTCCAACTGAGAGGAGTCAATGCTTTCAGACTTGAGTCTGGAGAACCAGGCTCAAGCAGCCTTCCGGAGGGTAGCCAGGAAGGCAATGCAGATGAGAGTGTTAATGACCTACTGGACCCTCATAAGAGTCTTGTAGCTTTCCAGATTGTCCAGTGTAGGGTTTTATATGGTGCTCCCAAGCCTTGGAGAGACTTGGGAGGCCATGGTAGGGATGTTCGAGGATCCCTGGGAGCTTGGAGGCATGCCAAGCGATTTTGGAGATATTCTAGAGGTCCTAGATGCAGGGTTCGGTGGCAAGGCGGAATCATAGATTTCAAAAATTTTTATTTTTATGAAATCTTCACCAAACCTTCAACCCAAAATCTCCTTAAAAGAATTAAAACATATAAGATGTTTATATAAGATTTAATCTCAAATTAAGATACTAACCTGTATCGCAAAATCCAAACTCTGAATCTCCACCAGGTGCCCAAATGTTCACCCTCCAATGGTGATCCACACAGAAAAATAATGAAGACAATAATTTCTAGTTCTTGGCTCCTCTTCTTGAATTCTTTTTCAAGAATTCAATTCTTGGACCTTTAGGCTGAAATTTTCTTTCTTGAAAATTTCTTTTCTTCCTTCTTTTCTCTTCTTGAATTTTCTTCAAGAATTCCCTTTCATTGAATCCCTTTTCTTGAATTGAATTGGAAGAAAAATTAAGACAGTCAAAGTCTTAATTCAAGAAGGAAAAGAAGAATAGATCCTTTCCCTTTTCTTTCCTTTACCGTTCAAGACCTTCTTCTTATTCTTGTTTAGGGTCAGAGTTTCGACAGAGGATACCTCTGTAAAGGAAACAATACCCAACAAGAACAAGAGGAAGGAGTATTCTGGAGAGGAAGAAAGGGAATTGGATCTCTGAATTATGTTACGTGAAAACCCCCGAGAACCCCAACCCTATTTATAGATCTCAGAGGGGTGTCATCTCAAAACAACGCAACCCTCTGAAACCCCAGGGATCACGATCCCTCATTCCTTATGCGTCCCCTCAACCAAAAATCACAATTCTCCGATTTGATTTTCGTTTTTCCGACGAGGAGGACTCTCGGAAAAATTTCAGGAAGAATCGCGACTTTTGGAGACGGATTTGCGACCGAAAAGCGACGGATCTTTTCCTTAATTTTTTCTGGCCATCAGATCCAGATCCAAGGGCGCCAGACAAGGATTTGAATCGCCCCTTTTCAGATTTTTCTCCGACGTTTTCTTTCTCACGCGTTTTAAGAGAAGTCCACGCGCGTGGACTCTCTTTCTTGGCGCGCGCGGGTGAGAAAAGGGAGGGGGCGGCTTGGAGAGAGGGTCTCAGTGAACTAAATTCACTTGGGTTCAGCCATGGGTTAGCCCAATGTCCTAAAAAATAAATTGGACCTTAATCTGGTTCAATTAGAACCCAATTAAGCCCAATTCGGAACCAAATTCGAATCTGATTCGAATAGAAATTTGGTCTGCAACACATGCTAGTGTGTTTATCCTGCAAACATGATTTAATTCCAAATTAAATCCCTCATCAATTTTCTTTTGTGTGTGACCCATTGGGTTCCACACCTAGCCAGTAGTAGGTCCGAGTGCTATTTGACTTAATTCGGTTAGATCTCAACTAAGCCGATTTAGGTCAACTCAAACTAGCTCGACTCGGTCAATTAGAATCTAATTCAAATTGACTGATTTGAATTACCATGACTCAATCATATACCTACAAGACAAGATTGACGTCTAGCAACGTATCATGTCTACCCGGAAGATGTGGAATTTTGGTGGAATTACCAAAATACCCTTCAGTGGTGAGTTACCGGGCAATTCAGTCCTTTGATCAACTTGCATCCCGAATATGATTATGAATATGGATACTTGTCAAATCCAATTTTCATATTCATCCCTAGCTCAATCTTTATAATGATGATTCAGTAATGAACCATTAGAAAATAACTCTAATGTTCATACTTTGATCAAAGGTTTCCTGAATCCATCATTTGAAATTTTACTGGATGCTATTCCCTCTTACTAGGGCTGATCAATTCCTTGTTGACTTACTCACAACCTCCATATACAATCCACCATAACCAGTATCACCTCGTGCATGACTTAGTGTCATGATCGATTGCGAACCAAAGTATGGATTCATATATATAAGGTACTATGGTAGTCTCAGGTCAAAGGACCACATGCACTACTCCCAATATGAGAATTATCTATTGACAAACAGATAAGGTTCCATTAGATATTCTCTATCTGGATCAATTCAGTGAACTCATTCTCTAATGAACACTCACATCCTAGTATTAGTGTCAAACACAAGTGACTGTGAGATCAGTCACCCTTATTACAAAACATATATAGGATGTGCTGGTCTTGCCGGAAACATTGATCCCCAACTCAATGTCCCATCGACCAGGAATATTTTAGATTAGGGTTTTAAGACTTTAGGTCTCACTGGTATGATCTCATCATAACCCCAGAACCATAGCCCTAATCTATGGGGTTCATCATAAAATCAAAAAGACACAGCAAATGATGAAACTAATGCCTTTATAAAATGTCAATTCATTGATTTTGGGATCAAAATTACAATATTTCAATTGGCTTTTCAGGGCACAATCTTTCAATCTCCCACTTGCACTAAAGCCAATCGCCTTTAAATCTTAACCCCATATAATCAAGGTGGCGATCAAACTCTCACTGTGATAGAGCCTTAGTGAACGGGTCTGCTACGTTGTTCTTCGTTTCTACCCTTTTAATGCAGACTTCTTGTCTTTCGACAATCTCTCGAACGAGATGGAAGCGCCTCAGAATGTGCTTTGATTTGTGATGAGCTCTTGGTTCCTTTGCTTGAGCAACAGCCCCCGTATTATCACAGTAAAGTGATTCTGGACCTTCAATCTCAGGAACTACGCCCAACTCTGATATGAACTTCTTTATCCAGACAGCTTCCTTGGCAGCTTCACTAACAGCAATGTACTTTGCCTCAATTGTTGAGTCAGCTACAGTTTGCTGTTTAGAACTTTTCCAGCTTACAGCTCCTCCATTAAGGGTAAAAACATACCCAGATATAGATTTGCTGTCATCTGGATCTGATTGAAAACTAGAATCTGAATAAGCTTCTAGTTTAAGATCAGATCCTCCGTATATTAGAAAAATATCCTTAGTTCTTCTTAAGTATTTAAGAATATTTTTTACAACCTTCCAATGATCCTCTCCTGGATCAGCCTGAAACCTGCTGGCTATACCTAAGGCATATGCCACATCAGGCCTAGTACATAACATAGCATACATAATAGACCCTACTGCCGAAGCATAAGGTACCGAATTCATTCTATTTCTTTCTTCAGGTGTCTTAGGAGACATCTTCTTAGAAAGATGTATGCCATGACCAATAGATAAGTAACCTCTTTTACTTTCCTCCATGCTAAATCTCTTTAGCACTTGGTCAATGTACCTAGACTGGGATAAACCTAGCATCCTCCTAGATCTATCTCTATAGATCTTGATGCCTAGTATATAAGATGCTTCTCCCAAGTCTTTCATGGAAAATTGTTTAGATAACCATACCTTGACTGATTGTAACATTGGGATATCATTCCCAATGAGGAGTATGTCATCTACATACAGAACCAAGAAAACTATGGCACTCCCACTAGTCTTCTTGTACATACAAGGTTCATCCTCATTTTTGATAAAGTCAAATTCTTTGACTGTCTTATCAAATCGGATGTTCCAACTCCTAGATGCTTGCTTTAATCCATAAATAGATTTCTTTAGCCTACATACCTGATTAGGTTTAGTCTCCAAGACAAAACCTTCTGGCTGTGACATATAAACCTCTTCCTCAAGGAAACCATTGAGGAATGCAGTTTTCACATCCATCTGCCAGATTTCATAATCATGATATGCTGCTATAGCAAGCATGATCCGAATAGATTTGAGCATGGCAACAGGAGAAAATGTTTCATCATAATCTATTCCCTGTTTTTGTCTGAAACCCTTAGCCACTAATCTGGCTTTATAAGTTTCAACTTGGCCATCTGTCCCAATCTTTTTCTTATAGACCCATTTGCATCCAATAGGGTTAACACTCTCTGGTGCATCAACCAAAGTCCAGACTTGGTTGACATACATGGAGTCCATTTCGGATCTCATGGCTTCCAGCCATTTGTCTGAGTCACTACTTATGACAGCATCCGTATATGTTAGAGGCTCATCATTATCAATGATTCGGGCTTCATTATTTTCAATAATGAACCCATACCTTTCAGGTGCATGTCGCACTCTATCAGACTTACGGATAGGAGTGGTGTGTTCAGGTTCTATACTAACTGTGTTATGATTTTGTTGAGATGTATCTACTTGTTGAACTTCTTCAAGTTCAATATTTCTCCCACTGCCCTTTTGTAGGATGAATTCTTTTTCCATAAAAATGGCATGCCTACTGACTAAAACCTTTTGTTCAGTAGGGTGGTAGAATAGATATCCTATACTATCTTTGAGATATCCAACAAATAGACATTTTTCTGCTCTAGCATCAAGCTTTTGTCCAAAATTTCTTTTGACATAAGCTGGACATCCCCATATCTTAAGGTGCTTAAGATTGGGTTTCTTTCCCCTCCATAACTCATATGGAATGCTAGATACAGATTTGGATGGTACTCTATTCAAAATATTAGCCGCTGTTTCCAAGGCATATCCCCAGAAAGAAACAGGTAAGTCTGTGAAGCACATCATGGACCGTACCATATCTAATAAAGTACGATTTCTCCTTTCAGCAACAGCATTTAATTGTGGTGTGTAAGGAGGAGTCCATTCAGAGATGATTCCCTTTTGTTTAAGGTGATCAAGAAACTCGGTGGATAAGTATTCACCTCCTCTATTTGATCGAAGGATCTTAATACTTTTCCCCGTTTGTTTCTCTACCATACTTTGATACTCTAAAAATTTTTCAAAAGCTTCGGACTTATGTTTCATTAGATACACAAATCCGTACCTTGAAAAATCATCAGTGAATGTGATGAAATATGAGTATCCACCCTTGGCCTGAGTTGTCATAGGTCCACATACATCAGTGTGTATGAGTCCTAATAACTCTGTTGTCCTTTCATTATGTCCACTAAATGGAGTCTTGGTCATTTTATCCATGAGACATGATTCACAAGTTCCTAATGATTCATAGTCATAAGGATTAAGAAATTTTTCCTTGTATAACTTGTTAATCCTCTGCTCACTAATATGTCCAAGACGACAGTGCCAAAGTAAAGTATTGTTTACTTCATCTCTTTTTCGTTTATTACTAACATGTAGTATATTGTCATCAGAAGATAAAGTTAAGAGACCATTGCAAAATATGCCATTAAATATTATTTCATTAGAAAAACTGATTGAGCAGCCACTGCTCATTACATTCATAATATATCCTTGTTTAAGTAACAAGGGTACAGATATGATGTTTCTAATGATTCTAGGCATAAAATAATAATTCTTTAACTCTAAAATCTTCCCAGAAGGCAGCTTCAACATATAAGTCCCTACAGCTTCTGCTTGGATGGAATCTCCTCCAGCACCGTAGAGCTCGAAGTCGCCTTCCTTCAAAACTCTAATGTTCTGTAGTCCCTGCAATGATTTGCAGATATGATGACCACAAGCAGTATCCAATACCCAAGAGTTTGAATTAGAAGTGTCTAATGACAAAATTGCATGTATCTCATACATACCTTTTGGTGCATTACTAGCACCAGGCTTCACACTTGCAAGGTAAACCTTGCAGTTTCTTTTCCAGTGACCCGGCTTGCCACAATGAAAGCAGGTCATTTGTCCGGAGGCCTTCTTTCCTTTCTTTTTCTTGATGCCCCCTTTTGGATTTAACCTCCTCTTGGAACCCTTTTTGCCTATTTTCTTCTTGTTTACACCATCCACAAGAAGAAGTGGAGCCTTATTTTTCTTTAAATGGCTCTCTGCTGTTTTTAACATATTCAACAGCTCAGGCAAGGAAGTGTTAAGTTTGTTCATATGATAATTAAGAACAAACTGTGAAAATGACTCTGGGAGTGACTGCAGGATTAAATCCTGATTCAACTCCCCATCCATAACAAAACCCAATTGACCCAATCGGGTGATTAGGTCAATAACCTTTAATACATGGTCTTGTACGGATGTACCTTCTGTCATCCTTGCATGGAATAACTGCTTAGATATTTCATATCTTGCAGTTCGACTATGTTCTCTATAAAGTTCTTTTAAATTGAGCAATATGGAGTTTGTGTCCATGCTATCATGTTGCCTCTGTAACTCATTGGTCATAGAGGCAAGCATTATACACTTGACAGTAAGTGAGTCATTTTGCCACGTGTTATATGTGGTCTTATCCTCTTGCGAGGCATCTTCCCTTAATGGTTCCAAGGTTGGGGTATCAAGAATATAAGAAATTCTTTCTTGGCTGAGTACTATCTTCAGGTTTCTCAACCAATCAACATAGTTTGGTCCAGTCAATTTATTTGCATCAAGAATGATACGGAGTGAGAGTGAAGAGGCCATTTAATCTACATTAACAAACAACATTACATAAGCAGACAATCAATGTTGACAAAACATAATTAAATTAGGACTTTAACTTAATTATGTCTCCCACTATTTTATCAAGCATCATAACCCTCAATGTGATGATCGAGAAAACCCTAATTGGTTCTCTTAGTGGGGTTGAGATCCTAATTCCTTATAAAAGACCTTGTGTGTACACAACAAATCTTATATAAGTTCAAAGGTAGGAAAACTCTTTCCAATTGTAATTCATACAATTCTCAACTTATCTTGGCCTCTAAAATATTAATAGCCTTGTGTGTACACAACAAACTATAATATTTTAGTTAAGTTAGACCCTTCATTGCTATATGGTCATGATATTAATCATAATACCCTTGTGTGTACACAACAAAGTATTATATCAAATCATTCCATAAGCATCAAATGTACCAAGCAAAAATTATGTTAGTCACCATAAAGAAAAAAGGTCTTGTGTGTACATAACAAACCTAATATGGATCATAACATAATAATGATTTGGCATGAAGGAAAGCCATATGTAGTGAATATTACACTGAGCATATCAATCAATAATTAAGTTAATCATACCGGCCAGGTAAGTGGGAGAGTGGTGGGAGTCCCCCCGTTGCTTTCCTTAGACACCAATAAGAATTGGCCAGGTCAGTCAACGGAACCAATTAAAAACCACGTCCTCTTTACCGATCATGAACCACTTTTCCTAGACACCGAATGATAAACTAATCATATTGATTATTTTTGCTTTTGGTATATGACACTACAACTTAATATGTTGTTAAAGAGGGCTTTATTAAAACAAAGCACATTCTAGCAAATATGTGCCATAGTGTGCCATCATACTAGGACAACCATTTACCACATAATGGATCCACCATTATGCCAGGGCAACCTTATTTCAGTATGATGACTAGAAGGCTAAACATATCTCTATGCAAATTAAGGTTTAAGTGAAAACCTTAATTAGTGGCATACATCAAACATAAATGCATAATTACCACAAATATGTGATTAGTGTGTCATCATACTAGGACAACCATTTACCACATAATGGATCCACCATTATGCCAGGGCAACCTTATTTCAGTATGATGACTAGATCTCTATGCATATCTCTACAATAATTAGGGTTTGAGTGAAAAAACCCTAATTGGTGATATTATAACAAACATATATTATATCTCATGTTACTTATATAAATATGCATCTAAAATTCAGAATATATATTTTAATCTTAATAAGGAGGCTCTGATACCACTGTAGGGTTCGGTGGCAAGGCGGAATCATAGATTTCAAAAATTTTTATTTTTATGAAATCTTCACCAAACCTTCAACCCAAAATCTCCTTAAAAGAATTAAAACATATAAGATGTTTATATAAGATTTAATCTCAAATTAAGATACTAACCTGTATCGCAAAATCCAAACTCTGAATCTCCACCAGGTGCCCAAATGTTCACCCTCCAATGGTGATCCACACAGAAAAATAATGAAGACAATAATTTCTAGTTCTTGGCTCCTCTTCTTGAATTCTTTTTCAAGAATTCAATTCTTGGACCTTTAGGCTGAAATTTTCTTTCTTGAAAATTTCTTTTCTTCCTTCTTTCCTCTTCTTGAATTTTCTTCAAGAATTCCCTTTCATTGAATCCCTTTTCTTGAATTGAATTGGAAGAAAAATTAAGACAGTCAAAGTCTTAATTCAAGAAAGAAAAGAAGAATAGATCCTTTCCCTTTTCTTTCCTTTACCGTTCAAGACCTTCTTCTTATTCTTGTTTAGGGTCAGAGTTTCGACAGAGGATACCTCTATAAAGGAAACAATACCCAACAAGAACAAGAGGAAGGAGTATTCTGGAGAGGAAGAAAGGGAATTGGATCTCTGAATTATGTTACGTGAAAACCCCCGAGAACCCCAACCCTATTTATAGATCTCAGAGGGGTGTCATCTCGAAACAACGCAACCCTCTGAAACCCCAGGGATCACGATCCCTCATTCCTCACGCGTCCCCTCAACCAAAAATCATGATTCTCCGATTTGATTTTCATTTTTCCGACGAGGAGGACTCTCGGAAAAGCTTCAGGAAGAATCGCGACTTTTGGAGACAGATTTGCGACCGAAAAGCGACGGATCTTTTCCTTAATTTTTTCTGGCCATCAGATCCAGATCCAAGGGCGCCAGACAAGGATCTGAATCGCCCCTTTTCAGATTTTTCTCCGACGTTTTCTTTCTCACGCATTTTAAGAGAAGTCCACGCGCGTGGACTCTCTTTCTTGGCGCGCGCGGGTGAGAAAAGGGAGGGGGCGGCTTGGAGAGAGGGTCTCAGTGAACTAAATTCACTTGGGTTCAGCCATGGGTTAGCCCAATGTCCTAAAAAATAAATTGGACCTTAATCTGGTTCAATTAGAACCCAATTAAGCCCAATTCGGAACCAAATTCGAATCTGATTCGAATAGAAATTTGGTCTGCAACACATGCTAGTGTGTTTATCCTGCAAACATGATTTAATTCCAAATTAAATCCTTCATCAATTTTCTTTTGTGTGTGACCCATTGGGTTCCACACCTAGCCAGCAGTAGGTCCAAGTGCTATTTGACTTAATTCGGTTAGATCTCAACTAAGCCAATTTAGGTCAACTTAAACTAGCTCGACTCGGTCAATTAGAATCTAATTCAAATTGACTGATTTGAATTACCATGACTCAATCATATACCTACAAAACAAGATTGACGTCTAGCAACGTATCATGTCTACCCGGAAGATGTGGAATTTTGGTGGAATTACCAAAATACCCTTCAGTGGTGAGTTACCGGGCAATTCAGTCCTTTGATTAACTTGCATCCCGAATATGATTATGAATATGGATACTTGTCAAATCCAATTTTCATATTCATCCCTAGCTCAATCTTTATAATGATGATTCAGTAATGAACCATTAGAAAATAACTCTAATGTTCATACTTTGATCAAAGGTTTCCTGAATCCATCATTTGAAATTTTACTGGATGCTATTCCCTCTTACTAGGGCTGATCAATTCCTTGTTGACCTACTCACAACCTCCATATACAATCCACCATAACCAGTATCACCTCATGCATGACTTAGTATCATGATTGATTGCGAACCAAAGTATGGATTCATATATATAAGGTACTATGGTAGTCTCAGGTCAAAGGACCACATGCACTACTCCCACTATGAGAATTATCTATTGACAAACAGATAAGGTTCCATTAGATATTCTCTATCTGGATCAATTCAGTGAACTCATTCTTTAATGAACACTCACATCCTTGTATTAGTGTCAAACACAAGTGACTGTGAGATCAGTCACCCTTATTACAAAACATATATAGGATGTGCTGGTCTTGCCGGAAACATTGATCTCCAACTCAATGTCCCATCGACCAGGAATATTTTAGATTAGGGTTTTAAGGCTTTAGGTCTCACTGGTATGATCTCATCATAACCCCAGAACCATAGCCATAATCTATGGGGTTCATCATAAAATCAAAAAGACACAGCAAATGATGAAACTAATGCCTTTATAAAATGTCAATTCATTGATTTTGGGATCAAAATTACAATATTTCAATTGGCTTTTCAGGGCACAATCTTTCACTAGAGGTGTTCAAGGGAATGCAACAAGGTTTAGAAGGCTTAGGTTTATATGCTCCTGAGGGCTCTAGAGTCAAGTTGGGTTAGGGGGTTTGACCCAGGGTTGAGAGAACAAGTTAGACATGGTATACATGGGCTCAGGGTTTAAGGATTTTCTCAATTGACTTGTTGGGAAGAGTTTTTGAGAGATTGTAACATAACCCTGTTGGGTTATGGGGTTTAGGTCGAGAGGTGTAGTTAGTTACCCTTTGATGTGAAAGGGGTTTGAGGCTAGATAGTTAGTTGGTTAGTTGGTAAGCATGTGGTTGTTGGTTAGTCAGTTAGGTGGTTGAGTCCTAACTGCTTAAGAGGTTTAACTAACTAAGAGGCCTAACCAACTAAGGATCGTAACTACCTAGGGGTCCTAACCATCTTGAACCTAACCATCCAAGTTCAAGAACGGCTAGAACTAAACCACTAGCCCATGTGCTTATAAATAAGGAGGGGGCGATGGTTTGTGAGAGAGAAACAAGAGGGCGTGCATGAGTGAGATATCCATGCATGGAGACTCTTGTGCATGAGGGCTTGGGATCGTGGGATGTTCCATGGGATTTTGAAGAAAGGAAGCTTGCATGAGGTATTGTCCATAGGTGGGAGCTTCTTCTCGGGTTTATAAGAGGAGGCTGGTATCTCTTATTATAACAAGTTCTTCTCCAAGGATTAATAATACAATCTCTCTTTTCTCCTAATCTCTCATCTATATCTTCTCCTTCTTGGTTTAAAAAGAAGGCTGCCATCATCACGTCAGGAACTCTCTCATTACTTCCATGGTATATACTCTGATATGGGATTTCCAACAAGTAGTATCAGAGTGGGGTTTGATCAGAGCGAGGTTCTCTCAGAGCCTTGTTCGAGCATGGGAGAGGAGGATTCAAAGAAGGAGGCTTTATAGAAGAGGTCTGACAATGGCGTTAGGTTTGTACAGCTATCTGGGTGCACTGCGAAAGCACAAGTTAGTGTTGCAGTCACGGGGACAGAGCAGGAAGATATCAGTTCGAGGTCAGAAGTGTGGTGGCACACGAGTCTTAGGAGCTGTGGAGCATAGGTTGATGTTCTAGCTGGGGAGATGAGGTGGCTTCGACAGGAAGATGTCAGTTCTGGAGATAGCAGAAAGGGTGTAGACGGTCATGCAGAGCTTGTCAGGGATGGAGAAAGGAAAAGTCCATATTCCTTAGGTTCAGTCACTGGGTTAGAGAAGTTGGGATGAGCTCCTGGGTTTCGGAGGAGCCTGAAAGGTGCAGTGTATCTGAAATGGTCTTGGAGAGGTTCGCAGGATGCGAAGGATCCGAGGCAATGATGGGATACAAGGTATAGTGGTAGGCTTGGTAGGGCAACGTTGAGTGGCTGGCCTCGGAATTTTTTTCTATGGCATCAGGTGGACTTCAGTTTCAGGTGGAGCATTGGGATGAGGTGGCTTCACGGGTGGAGCAGAATTCGATACGAGTTCAGAACGAGAGGTGCAGGGATACTGGCCATATCCTAGCACGAGTGCCAGGGTGCACTTAGCCGGGTGGAGCAGAGTGTGCAGAGATTAGCATGGCTCTGAGGAGTTGGTGTCAGGTGAGCTCTAGTTATAGTGAGTGTTGGTTCAGGTTTGCTATGGTCTCTACAGGGAAGTCCAAAGAAAAAACTGATCCAGCTGCCAAGCAGAAAGAAGGCTACAATGTTGGTGCCAAGATACAAGCAAGGATCTTCAACTATGGAGGCGGTCATGCTAAAGGCCTCCTAGGGAGCTTAGTAGCTGAAGGGTGTTGGCAGAGGCAAGGAGATCTGCACAATAGGCTATCAGGACATGCAGTTACAGTGGGGTTGTGCAGGAGGACATTGCCAGGTTTGCCAAGGCTTGGGGGCACCAAGGTGAAGATTGTAGGATTTTGTGTGGTGCTCCCAAGCCTTGGAGAGACTTGGAAGGCCATGGCAGGGATGTTCGAGGATCCCTAGAAGCTTGGAGGCATGCTAAGCGATTATGGAGGTGTTCCAGAGGTCCTAGAGGTGTTCCAGGGAAGGCAACAAGGTTTGGGAGGCTTAGATTTATAAGCTCCCGAGGGCCCTAAAGTCATGTTGGGTCAGGGGTTTGATCTAGGGTTGAGAGAACAAGTGAGACATGGTATACATGGGCTTAAGGTTTAAGGGTTTTCTCAATTGACTTGTGATATGGCAACATCGCTGACATGGAGTGTGTTTCAGATCCGGCTGGATGTCAGCGATGCCACGTGGATTTTTCTTTCGAAACTTTCCTGTCGGATGGCTTGACATGCGGTCGTTCTCACCTGGGACGTGCTCGCTCCCTCTGCCACTTCGCCAGGTGTCCACCCAGGAGGGGTCCACCTCGATCGAAGTTGGTTGCCTCTGCTCCCTCGACAGGTGGCACCCCAAGACGAGTCCATCTCGGTCAAAGTCGAGCCTTCCTCTGCCACTTCGCCAGGTGTCCGCCCAGGAGGGGTCCACCTCGACCGAAGTTGGCTGCCTCTGCTCCCTCGCCAGGTGGCGCCCCAAGACGGGTCCACCTTGGCTGAGGTCGAGCCAGGCGCTCCTGCTCCTTTGCCAGGTGGCACCCCAAGACGGGTCCACCTCGGTCGAAGTTGAGTCTTCCTCTGCCACTTCACCAGGTGTCCGCCCAGAAGGGGTTCATCTCGACTGAAGTTGGCTACCTCTGCTCCCTCTCCAGGTGGCGCCCCAAGACGGGTCCACCTCGGTCGATGTCGCCCCAGGCTCACCTGATCCTTCACCAGGTGGCACCCCGAGACGGGTCCACCTCGACCGAAGTCGATCCTTCCTCTGCCACTTCGCCAGGTGTCCATCCAAGAAGGGTCCACCTCGGCCGAAGTTGGCTGCCTCTGCTCCCTCACTAGGTGGTGCCCCAAGACGGGACCACCTCGACCGAGGTCGAGCCTGGCACTCCTGCTCCTTCGCTAGGTGGCACCCCAAGACGGGTCCACCTCGGTTAAAGTCGAGCTTGTTGGGAATTGTGTCCCAAAGCCAATCGCCTGGGTTGTAGGCGGTTGTGCTTAGTATTGTACTCATTTTATGAATTAATAAAATATTATATTTTTTGGCAGCTCATCACATATTAAATTTTCCTAAAATGAACTCTTTTCATGTGATGAAGTCCTTAGGACTACATTGACATCGATACAGAGAGGATGAATCGAGTGGTCCTTAAACCCTATTCACAATCAAATGATATATTGTACTGGACGGCAATATATCAAGTATAGGTTGTTGTAGTTCACATCGTTTGGTTGTCCTCTTGACCAAATGAGTGTGGTGACACTGATGTGATCTACAAATGGGATATGTGATATCTTATTGAACGTGACTCCGTGCAACCCCTTTCTGCCAAAGGGATACTCATGATTGGATATGGGTATATGTGTCCCTCTGACCTGAGGTCATCATGGTAGCTTGCAAGCAACTCCCTGTGCTTTGGTGCCAGACTACCCGGATTTTTAATCCGGTGATGGAAGGTTTCTGGGTACAGGCAAGTACTTGTGGAGCAGTGATGGACCAAGATGGAATTGACATGTCCAAACAGTTTGGGTTGAATGTCTCGCAGTATCTCAATTTAGCAAATCCTCAGCCGGGGTAGTCCTAGTGAAGAGTCACTAGGCTTGCGAGGTTGAGACACGTAGTCGACTGACTCAGTCTGGGTTGGCAGCCCAAATCTCAGTCGTCCTGAGCATTAGAGATCAAAGGGATGAATTATACGGTAACCATATGCCAAAGGTTCGATAGTTTGCTCCCGCATCTTCGACCTATCCGGACGTCGGGACCCATTGCTAGATGGTTTCCTGTGCTGGTACTAAAATTGTTCCAGTGCTACCGTTTAGGTTCGAACCTATGAGGTCACACGCCACAGAGGATAACTCTCTGATCCGGATATCGATTACGATTAGGAATCGTCTCGATTTTATGGTCACAGTTTTTTGAGCACTCTTTTCCCCGTCTTGCCCTTGTCTGTGTCAACCGAAAATTGTTCCGGGCTGACCAGCACTGCGCCAGGATTTTTCTGAATCAGTTTTGAAGTGATTCGGAGTTCGTTTCGGCCTCCAATTGGTTGTGAACCAATTGAACCAAGTTAAATTGGGCCCGGACCGGTTCAATTGGATTGAACCACCATTGGCTAATTGAACCAATGGATTTGAACCAAATTGGTTTAATGGGATTGGACCGTTTTTGGTTGGACCGCTGGTTTTTCTCCACCGTGGACCATTTTACACGGTGTTTTGAGGGAGAAAATCCAAACGTTTGAAGATGAAGCCAAAACACCGAAACTCTTCACTTGGCGTCTCTTCTTCTCCTCTCACCCGATGCTTTAATCCCTGTTAATGGCTGGTTTAAATGCTGGTTAATTGGGTAAGCAGCAGCCCCTACCTCTTGGCCTCCCCGCCTCTCCCTCTCCCTCTCCCATTGCAGCCTATATAAACCTCTCAACAGTCCCCTGTTTCACGAGATGAGCATCGTTTGAAGAGGAAACCAAGGAGAGATTAGTTTTTCCACCGTGTGAGAACCAATCTGGGTATTCTTCTTCTTTAAGAGACTCAAGTGGAGTACTTTGGGGCTGGGTTTAGGAGTTTTGTGAGAGAGAAACAAGGCCTTAATCCCTTGTTTTTGTTGTGCTCTAAGTTCTGCACTGCAGAAATTCCTGTGACCATGAATCTCTCTTCCAGCGGCTAGCACCGCACGTGGAGAAGGATCCGAGAGCCCCCGGAGTGTCTCCCCTCTAGAGGGAGTATCCTTCTACTCCTGGGAGCAAGCTACACGGACCGGGATCGCCCCAACTCCTCCAAGACGAAGGCCAAATCTACTGCTCAGTTCTGCTGCAGAAATCTGGCAGCAAACTTTGGTGATTTTTTATAATTATTTGGCTAATAATTTCTTGCAGATTTCAATTGGAGATTGAAGAGCACTTGTCCAAGTTGCTGCTGCTCGAATTTGGAAGTAAACAGAGGTCCGGAACGCAGCGTTCCGATGACGTTTTGCAAGCCAAAATAGAGTTCCAAGGAGGAAGACGACTGGAATAACTTTATTCCAGTTATTCCAGTCTATTCCAGGTTTATTCCAGAGTTATTCCAGGAAGAATAAAGGTATGGAAAATTATTTTTTTAATCATGCATGGATAGACTTAATTGTTTAATATTATGCAAATATTTTATATGATTATGCATGCCTAAATGCAACTAGATTTAGATTAGTTCCTGGCGGAGCATATTTCTGCTGCACGAATTTTAAAAAATTGTTTTAAAATCCTTTCTGCTCCCGCAGATGTTTGCATGCCTAGTGTAGGATCTTGTCAAATCATCTGCTTAGTTTCCTTTCAGTGGTATCAGAGCCAGGTTACATTTGTAATCTAATCTAGTATGCATGTTTATAGATTAAAAATTGTTTAATCTTAATATGTATCCAGATTTCTTTTTGGAACCTAGTTGAGACCTTCACCATGACGTGTGTCTTTGACACGATGTGGATCGCCTGTGTTGGCCTCTTCAGAAGGATCCTTAAAGAATATTAAAAATTAAAAATTATTTTAATTTGGAGATACATGTTTTAGGCATGTTTTATAAAATATTTGTAAAATATTTTGATGCATGATTTGTTATGTAAAAAAATGTTTTACATAAAGACTTAATTAAAAAATATTTTAATTAAGTGTTTGGCTTATCAAAAACTTTTTAGGTTTATGAAATCTAATCAAATTTGCATAAGCCATTTTGGGTTAAATTGGGTTAGCTGACAAGTTTGGTCCATAACTGGGTTAGACCTAAGTTTAGTTGAACCGGATAACAAGAAGATTAAACAAAAGTTGTTTAAGGTCCTTCTTTAGAACTATCTAATAGTTAGATTAGTTGATCCGTTCATCTAAAATGGATCCAATTAGTGGCTTAGTGGACGCCCGAGTCTTTAGGCTAGTCTGATCGAGTCTGGTAAACCGACTGGTGTCGAGGTAGGTTTGGCATTGTGATCATGGCTGTATGAGGCTACCTCTTTCCTGGCCAACTTGGTTGGTGTCTAGGAAAGATGGTTAATGGCAGATACTCACCCATGATCTCACCTACCTGGCTAGTCGAGTCGACCAGAACTGATTGGAAAAGCTCAATGACTCGAGTTAACCCATGTCACCCAGGTTGATCGGTCTGACTGATCTATAGGTGCCCATGGATCATTTGTTGATTTATTTCAACCCTCCTGGAATCTGATTGATTCAGTGGGAGGATGATCCATGTCCTTGTCTTTTTCTTCTGTCACAACTAAAAAAATCCTCTAATATTATTAGGTCCTTAAAAAGACTAAGTCAAGGAGTTGATAGTGTCTTAGCCTCCCATTAAGTTGGATAGAAATGTGTCCACTAGCTTGGTATGCATCGGCAGTTCCATAGAACGGGTGTACATCCGGCGACAGGAATTTTATCTGATCGATGATGGTTCAGTGCAACCTCCTTAACGGGACCAGGTGGGCCGGCCATAGTCGGGCTTGGTCTTTAGTTAGCTGGAAGCATTGGATTTGTCATTTTAATGGTTGGACCTAACCAGAGACCCCAAATAGGAGGCCCCTAGGCCGATTGGGGTGCTCTCTGGGGCAAAATAAAATACTGAAAATTGTTTAGGAAAACAATTGGTTTACAAACCTACCTTTAGGCTCGTATGGGTGAGCTGGCCATAGTCGGGCTCATGCGAGGCCTATTGGATTTCAGTACCCACTTGAAAAAGTGTTTTCACGGATTGAAGTTAGATGCTACCAATCTGAAAAATTAGTGGGAGAAACCTTTAGACTAAAATCCAAGTCTTTTGGTTAAGTTATTAATTCATAAACTAATTTGGTCTTATTTTCTTTTCAGATGTCTTCAAATTTATCGCTCCGGTCACTTCTCGATAACGAGAAGTTAAAGGGTCACAACTTCGATAGTTGGTATCGAAGATTGAGAATCGTTCTGGAGTATGAACGGATCCTCTATGTAATAGCGGATCCGGCACCTGAAATCTCTCTCGCTAATGCACGAAGTGCAGTCAGAGATGCTTATCTGAAGTGGGTCTCTGATCGGACTACTATCTGATGCATTATTTTAGCGGCAATGAACGACGAGTTCAGTCGCAAATTCGAGGAGGCCCAACCTGATAAAATCCTTCAAAAGTTAAAGGAATCCTTCGGCAACCCAGATGATGTAGAACGATACAAAGTGTCTTGTGCCATCTACAATTCTAAAATGCTGAATGGTGGTTCAGTCACTGATCATGTATTGTACATGATCGAGCTGATTGAAAAGTTGGGCAAACTCGGATGCCCCTTGCACGAGCAGCTCGGCAAGGATGCAATCCTGAATTCTTTTCCCTCCTCCTATCTTGATTTTCTCGATCATTATAGAATGAACAAGCCTGCAGTCAACTACCATGGTCTTTTGGGGTTACTGCAGACTTTCGAGAAAGACTACCAACTGAATAAGGGGGTGGTGAATTTAGTGGGAGGAAGTAGAGGTCGTCGTCCCTTTAAGAAAGGGAAGAAAAAAAATAAATAAGAAGGGAAAGAAGGTGCAGAATGTTCCTGGCCCTAGTCAGACCAGGAAGTATAAGGCTGATCAATCTTCTACAGAATGTTTCTACTGCAAGAAGAAGGGACACTGGAAGAGGAACTGTCCTCTTTATATTGCATCCCTTGATCCGAACAGGCCGAGGAAGCAGAAGTCTGCTGAACAATGTATTTATATGATAAAACATTGTAATTACTCAATTGTTGATACTGCTAACTGGGTATTGGATACTGATAGTCCAATTCATGTTTGTAATTCGTTACAGGGACTTCAAGTTAGCAGAAGATTTGAAGATGGAGAACAGTTTCTGAACGTCGGGAATAGAAATCGTGTTCCAGTACGGACGATCGGAGTCATACATCTTGTCTTTGAGTCATGTACTGTCGAACTAGTCGACTATCACTATTGTCCTAGTTTCATTATGAGCATAATCTCTGTAGGCCTTTTGGCCAATTGTGGTTTTGAACTATCAATAAAAGGAGATTTTTACAATGTTATTTTGAATAACTCTGTTATAATGAAAGCTAGATTAAATAATGGCATATACGTACTATCAAGGCCTGTTAGTGTAATGTACACTTCAAGCAAACGCCCAAGGTTAGATAATGTCAATGATTTGTATCTTTGGCACTGTAGGCTAGGTCATATTAACCAAAATAGGATAAACAAGATGCGAGGAGATGGACTTCTCGAGGTCAGTGATTCTGAATCACTGGCCACTTGTGAATCCTGTTTACTAGGTAAAATGACCAAATCACCTTTTACTGGAAAGGGTGAACGAGCTACAGAACTTCTAAGTCTAATACATACTGATGTATGTGGACCGATGTCAGTTAGTGCTAGAGGAGGATACAAATATTTCATTACTTTTACAGACGACTTTTCAAGGTTCGGTTATGTCTTTTTAATGAGACATAAGTCTGAATCGTTTGAAATGTTCAAACGATACCGTAATGAAGTAGAAAAGCAAACTGGAAAAAATATTAAAACCCTTCAATCTGATCGAGGTGGTGAATACTTATCTGGTGCTTTTTTGACATATCTTGAGGAAAATGGAATTCTCTCTCAATGGACTCCTCCAGGAACACCACAGTTAAATGGTGTGTCCGAAAGGAGGAATCAAACCTTGTTGGACATGGTTCGATCCATGATGGGCTTTGCAACTCTGCCGCTATCCTTTTGGGGATATGCACTTCAGACAGCCTGTTACTTATTAAATAATGTTCCAAGTCTGTTGTCTCCACTCCGTATGAGATGTGGAATGGACGTAAACCCTCAATCTCACACCTTCGGGTCTAGGGTTGTCCGGCTTACGTAAAGCATTTAGACTCAGACAAACTTGGTCCTAGGTCTGACCGGTGTTTATTCATTGGTTATCCTAAGGAAACCAAAGGGTATTTCTTCTACTTGGAGAATGAACAAAAGGTGTTTGTTGCTCTTAGAGCTATCTTTTTAGAAAAGGAGTTCCTTGGAGAAGGAACTATAGCTTCTAAGATTGAACTTGATGAAGTTCAGCCAATAGAAGAACCTACACACTCTAAGGACATCGTAGAACCGGCTGTGATTGAATCACACCCAGAACCCATTAGGAGATCCGGTAGAATACCGCGTCAGCTGGACAGATACTACGGTTTCTTGGTCCGGGACGGCGATCCCATTGAGCTCGATGAGAACAATGAGGATCCGATCACCTATATGGATGCACTTCAGAGATCTGACTCTGAGGCATGGGTTGGAGCCATGCGATCCAAAATGGAGTCCATGGAAATCAATAATGTTTGGACATTGGTTGATCTTCCTGAAGGAATAAAACCCATCGGGTGTAAATGGATCTTCAAGAGGAAAAGGGGCGCAGATGGGAAGGTAGAGACCTATAAAGCCCGTCTGGTTGCCAAGGGGTATCGTCAGCGATATGGTATCGATTATGACGAGACTTTCTCCCCTGTGGCAATGCTCAAGTCCATTCGGATCATGCTTGCTTTGGCAGCATATTTTGATTACGAGATCTGGCAGATGGATATCCGAACAGCTTTCCTAAATGGGGAGCTGAAAGAAGAGGTGTATATGATACAGCCTGAAGGGTTCACATCCACAGATAAATCAAAAGTATGCAAGTTGCAGAGGTCCATCTATGGACTCAAGCAAGCGTCTCGAAGTTGGAACTTACGGTTTGATAGGTGTATCAAATCGTATGGCTTCGTTAGGAATGGAGAAGAATCGTGCATCTATAAATGGGTTAATGGTTCTGTGATTGTATTACTAGTACTGTATGTTGATGACATTCTCTTAATCGGGAATGATGTCGCAGCATTACAAAGAATAAAGGTCTGGTTATCATCTCAGTTCTCCATGAAGGACTTGGGTGAAGCTTCTTACATACTAGGTATGAAAATCTATAGAGATAGATCTAAGAAGCTTTTGGGACTGTCCCAGTCTACGTACATTGACACTGTGTTAAAACGGTTCAGCATGGAAAATTCCAAGAAAGGCTATCTCCCGATAGATTTTGGAATTACTCTTTCCAAGAAGGATTGTACGACAACTCCTGAGGAAAGACAGCACATGAGTAGAGTACCTTATGCTTCTGCAGTAGGCTCTATCATGTATGCTATGACTTGTACTAGACCAGACATGGCATACTCACTAGGAGTAGTGAGCAGATACCAATCTGACTCGGGTGAGGCATATTGGAAGGTGGTTAAGTCCATCCTTAAGTATTTAAGAAATACTAAAGATCAATGGCTGATTTATGAAGAATCTGACTTGAAACTTGTGGGGTACTCTGACTCCAGTTTCCAGTCGGATAGAGATGATAGCAAGAGTGTGTCAGGGTTTGTATTTATCCTGAATGGTGGAGCGATATGCTGGAAAAGTTCTAAGCAGGCAACTGTTGCAGACTCGGTATGCGAAGCAGAATACATTGCAGCATCAGATGCGGCAAAGGAAGCTGTATGGTTGCGGAAGTTCCTTGAAGAGCAAGGGTTGGCACCTTCCCTAGATGGTCCTGTTCCGGTGTACTGTGACAGCACTGGAGCCATTACTCAAGCTAAGGAGCCTAAAGCTCATCACCGCACCAAACACATTCTGCGGTGCTACCACCTCGTACGAGAGATCGTAGAACGATGTGACATCAATCTTCTGAAGATCGATGGAAAAGAAAATCTGGCCGACCCCTTCACTAAAGCCCTCGGAATAAAAGAGTTCGACTATCGTAAATGGGAAATGGGTATTAGATACTCTTCTGATTGGCTTTAGTACAAGTGGGAGTTGTTGGGAATTGTGTCCCAAAGCCAATCGCCTGGGTTGTAGGCGGTTGTGCTTAGTATTGTACTCATTTTATGAATTAATAAAATATTATATTTTTTGGCAGCTCATCACATATTAAATTTTCCTGAAATGAACTCTTTCCATGTGATGAAGTCCTTAGGACACACTGACATCGATACAGAGAGGATGTATCGAGTGGTCCTTAAACCCTATTCACAACCAAAGGATATATTATACTGGACGTCAATATATCAAGTATAGGTTGTTGTAGTTCACATCGTTTGGTTGTCCTCTTGACCAAATGAGTGTGGTGACACTGATATGATCTACAAGTAGGATATGTGATATCTTATTGAACGTGACTCCGTGCAGCCCCTTTCTGCCAAAGGGATACTCATGATTGGATATGGATATATGTGTCCCTCTGACCTGAGGTCATCACGGTAGCTTGCAAGCAACTCCATGTACTTTGGTGTCGGACTACCCGGATTTTTAATCCGGTGACGGAAGGTTTCTGGGTACAGGCAAGTACTTGTGGAATAGTGATGGACCAAGATGGAATTGACCTGTCCAAACAGTTTGGATTGAATGTCTCGTAATATCTCAATTTAGCAAATCCTTGGCCGGGGTAGTCCTAGTGAAGAGTCACTGGGCTTGCGAGGTTGAGACACGTAGTCGACTGACTCAGTCTGGGTTGGCAGCCCAAATCTCAGTCGTCCTGAGCATTAGAGGTCAAAGGGATGAATTATACGGTAACCATATGCCAGAGGTTCGATAGTTTGCTCCTGCATCTTCGACCTATCCGGACGCCGGGACCCATTGCTAGATGGTTTCCTGTGCTGGTACTAAAATTGTTATAGTGCTACCGTTTAGGTTCGAACCTATGAGGTCACACGCCACAGAGGATAACTCTCTGATCCGGATACCGATTACGACTAGGAATCGTCTCGATTTTATGGTCGCAGTTTTTTTGAGCACTCTTTTTCCCGTCTTGCCCTTGTCTGTGTCAACCAGAAATTATTCCAGGCTGACCAGCATTGCGCCAGGATTTTTCTGAATCAGTTTTGAATTGATTCGAAGTTCGTTTCGGCCTCCAATTGGTTGTGAACCAATTGAACCAAGTTAAATTGGGCTCGGACCGGTTCAATTGGATTGAACCACCGTTGGTTAATTGAACCAATGGGTTTGAACCAAATTGGTTTAATGGGATTGGACTGTTTTTGGTTGGACTGCTGGTTTTTCTCCACCGTGGACCGTTTTACAGGGTGTTTTGAGGGAGAAAATCCAAACGTTTGAAGATGAAGCCAAATGACCGAAACTCTTCACTTGGCGTCTCTTCTTCTCCTCTCACCCGATGCTTTAATCCTTGTTAATGGCTGGTTTAAATGCTGGTTAATTGGGTAAGCAGCAGCCCCTGCCTCTTGGCCTCCCCGCCTCTCCCTCTCCCTCTCCCATTGCAGCCTATATAAACCTCCCAACAGTCCCCTGTTTCACAAGATGAGCACCGTGTGAAGAGGAAACCAAGGAGAGATTAGTTTTTCCACCGTGTGAGAACCAATTTGGGTATTCTTCTTCTTTAAGAGACTTAAGTGGAGTACTTTGGGGCTGGGTTTAGGAGTTTTGTGAGAGAGAAACAAGGCCTTAATCCCTTGTTTTTGTTGTGCTCTAAGTTCTGCACTGCAGAAATTCCTATGACCGTGAATCTCTCTTCCAACGGCTAGCACCGTGCATGGAGAAGGATCCGAGAGCCCCCGGCGTGTCTCCCCTCTAGAGAGAGTATCCTTCTACTCCTGGGAGCAAGCTACGCGGACCGGGATCGTCCCAACTCCTCCAAAACGAAGGCCAAAGTCTGCTGCTCAGTTCTGCTGCAGAAATCTGGCAGCAGACTTTGGTGATTTTTTATAATTATTTGACTAACAATTTCTTGTAGATTTCAATTAGAGATTGAAGAGCACTTGTCCAAGTTGCTGCTGCTCGAATTTGGGAGCAAACGAAGGTCCGGAAGGCAGCGTTCCGACGACGTTTTGCAAGCCAAAAATAAAGTTCCAAGGAGGAAGACGACTGGAAAACTTTATTCCAGTTATTCCAATCTATTTCAGGTTTATTCCAGAGTTATTCCAAGCAGAATAGAGGTATGAAAAATTATTTTTTTAATCATGCATGGATAGACTTAATTGTTTAATATTATGCAAATATTTTATATGATTATGCACGCCTAAATGCAACTAGATTTATATTAGTTCCTGGTGGAGCAGATTTCCGCTGCACGAATTTTAAAAAATTGTTTTAAAATCCTTTCTGCTCCTGCAGATGTTTGCATGCCTAGTGTAGGATCTTGTCTAACCACCTGCTTAGTTTCCTTTCAGAGCCTTCCTCTGCCACTTCGCCAGGTGTCTGCCCAGGAGGGATCCACCTAGGCCGAAGATGGCTGTCTCTGCTCCCTCGCCAGGTGGCGCCCCAAGACGGGTCCACCTCGACCGAGGTCAAGCCTGGCGCTCCTGCTTCTTCGCCAGGTGGCACCCCAAGACGGGTCCACCTCAGTCGAAGTCGAGCCATCCTCTGCCACTTCGCCAGGTGTCCATCCAGGAGGGATCCACCTCGGCCGAAGTTGGCTGCCTCTGCTCCCTCGCCAAGTGGCGCCCCAAGACGGGTCCACCTCGATCGAGGTCGAGCCAGGCTCTCCTGCTCCTTTGCCAGGTGGCATCCCGACACGGGACCACCTTGGCCAAGGTCGAGCCTGGCGCTCCTGCGCCTTCGCCAGGTGGCATCCCAAGACTGGTCCACCTCGGTCGAAGTCGAGCCTTCCTCTGCCACTTCACCAGGTGTCCGCCCAGTAGGGGTCCACCTCGACCGAAGTTGGCCGCCTCTGCTCCCTCACCAGGTGGCACCCCAAGATGGGTCCACCTCGGTCGAGGTCGAGCCATGCACTCCTGCTCCTTCGCCAGGCGATACCCCAAGACAGGTCCACCTCGATCGAAGTTGAGCTTTCCTTTGCCACTTCGCCAGGTATCCGCCCAGGAGGGGTCCACCTCGGCCGAAGTTGGCTACCTTTGCTCCCTCGCCAGGTGGTGTCCCAAGACGGGTCCACCTCGATCGAGGTCGAGCCTGGCGCTCCTGCTCCTTCGCCATGTGGCACCCCAAGACGGGTCCACCTCAACGAAAGTCGAGCCTTCCTCTGCCACTTTGCCAGGTGTCCGCCCAAGAGGGGTCCACCTCGACTGAAGTTGGCTACCTCTGCTCCCTCGCCAGGTGGCGCCCCAAGACAGATCAACCTCGACCGAAGTCGAGCCAGGCGCTCCTGCTCCTTTGCCAGGTGGCACCCTAAGATGGGTCCACCTCGGCCAAAGTCGAGCCTTCCTATGCCACTTCGCTAGGTGTCAGCCGAGGAGGGGTCCACCACGGCCGAAGTAGGCTGCTCCTGCTCCTTCACAGGTGGCACCCCAAGACGGGTCCACCTCAATCGAAGTCGAGCCTTCCTCTACCACTTCACCAAGTGTCCGCCTAGGAGGGGTCCACCTCAACCGGAGTTGGCTGTTCCTGCTCCTTCGTCAGGTGGCACCCCAAGATGGATCCATCTCGGTTGAAGTCGAGCCTTCTTCTGCCACTTTGCCAGGTGTCCGCCTAGGAGGGGTCCACCTCGACTGGAGTCGGCTGCTCCTGCTCCTTCGCCAGGTGGCACCCCCTGATGGGTTCACCTCGACCGAAGTCGGCCCTACTCTACGAAGCCTCGAGGAGATCAGAGGCACAAGCCACGAGGTCGCTGCTAGAGTCAGTGCATGGTGCACCCCGTGCAGGGTGCCCGGTATGGCCTGCAACAGTGCATGGAACCCCGTTTACACCAGTTAAGAAGGGCCCCATGATCGAGGCATCGGATCCTTGCGGTCAGGGGCCTGGAACCCCGGAAGTCCACAGTCAACGCCCCGAGACAAGGGCTCCTGTGCTTGGCTCAAGATCCCGCCAGGTTCCTCTTTTCGTGATAGCACGGCGGACGAGGCAAGCTCGCCACTTAACTCCCGGCCCTTGGGGGACACGAGGAAGAGGGGGAACGGCGGAAAAGAGCCGGAGACCTCCGAGAGCCTTTGGAGGGTAGAGGGAAAAAGCTAAAGGTGATCTGGCGGTATAAAAGGGACGGGGAGAGCGGGCGAAAAGGTAAGCCACAGAGATGGGAAAAAGACAAATAGAAAGAAGAAACGACTCGGAGGCTCCCAGAAGTTCCCAGATGAAAGTTCGGTGAGTCCAGTACAAGAAACTGAGTATCAACCCCTCTCATTCCCACACTTCTTTCATCAATATCTCCTCTAAGCACGGGAATCTAGCGGAGACCCGTCTTAGCGAATTTGTTCCATCTTGCCGTTCGCTAACTTGACCGTCGAAGTACCCCTACCGAAACCCCCGGCCCGGGTCTCTGACCTTGTTTTACAGATCTGGAGGCTTGGAAATCCGAGGTGAATGAGACCAAGGTCTGGCGCCAGCTCATAAGCTACAGGCCATAGCAGTAAGATCGGCAACAGATTGGCACGCCAAGTAGGGGGCAGAACAGTGACACCTGCACGAACAAGCCACCATGAGCAAGAGAATAGCTCAACCGAGAACATGATGGTGACGCGTGGGCATGAAGCATCCACCAGCTGGGCGGGAGAGGTTCCCTCTCCTCCGGGCCCGCGTAGCCTGGAGAGGAAACTTCCCGCTCCTCCTCCTCCTCAACTGTCCTCGGTGGACGATCTTATTGCAGCTATCATTCAGCAGCTGCGACACTGACTACAGCTGTACGACAGCTGCAGCATCAGCAGCGCTCCCTGGCCACTCAACCCCAGTCAGGGACCCCCGCGGCCCAAGCCGCGGGTCCTCGTGGAAGCCTGCGTTCTATTCAAGGCAGGCCATCCCGTCCGCGGGCGGTAACCAACCCCCGCGGCAGCCATCAGACTCCCGCTAAAAGGAACCACACCGGGTCAGCGGATCATGAGAGTCGATCCCCGGCCGACAATCCTGAAGCCACCTGGGGCAACAGGCACCACCGAGGCAAGGCCCCTCGCCGCGACCAGTAGGCACCTACTTCTCCAGCGGTCTCGGTGGAAGGTTCCACTAATGAGGCCATCAGGTGCCTGGCTGAGAGATGCTTGGAGGAGCATGAGCGCAAGTTGGCGGAGTTCTCCCGATAATTCGCCAACATGCAGGGCTCCCCTATCGAGCTAGTGGGCTACAACGCCCAACCACCCTTCTCCCGGGAAATCCAAGAGGAACCGAATCCGAAGCGGTTCCGCATGCCTCAAGTGGATCCCTATGATGGGACCACCGACCCCCTGAACCACATAGAGAGCTATAAGGCTCTCATGAGAGTCTAGGGGGCGACGGACGCTCTCCTATATATTACCTTCCCGGTCACCCTCCGGAAGGCCGCTCAAGTTTGGTTCACCCGCCTCGAGCCTTTATCTATCAGCTCCTTCCATCAGTTGGAAGAAAAGTTTATGGCACACTTTGACGCTTGCCGGAAGGTGCCAAGGGAGGTGGACAGCCTTTTCTCTATCTGCCAGCAAGACCAGGAGCCACTACGGGACTATGTCACCCGCTTCAAGACTGCTGCCCTAGAAATCTATAGCCTAGACGAGCCCGTCGTCATGCTGGCGTTGAAACGAGGGCTCAAGACCTCCCGTCTGACGTATTCCTTGGACAAGAAGCCCCCAAGACGTATTCTGAGCTCCTCCTCCGTGTCCACAAGTACATCCGCACTGAGGAGGCCGACCGTATGAGATGAGAGCTGGACGGGAAGCCTTCGAAAAAGCCTACCCCAAAGGATGTCCCTGGGACCCAGAGTCCCGAACCACCTGCAGACTTCCGGCCAGGACTGAAGCCAAAGAATGGTCCCATTCCGGAGTGAACATTCACCCCCCTCCTTGCTCCAAGAACGAAGATCCTCATGGAGATCAAGGGCGAATGCTACCTTCGCCGACCTCCTCCTCATAACCCAAGAAATAGTCGCGACAAGATGAAATACTACCAGTTTCATCATGACCACGGCCACGACACGAAGGAGTGTCGTAATCTGAAGCGGGAGATCGAGGAGCTGATCAAGAGGGGCTACCTCAAGAAGTTCGTGAGGAGCGAAGCCCCGGTGGAGGACCAGCCACTCGCAGCCCTTCCCCCCGTTCCTGTAGTTGACAACCACCCTATGGAGAAACCTGTGGGCATGATCTCTTAGG
This sequence comes from Areca catechu, assembly GCA_021397845.1. Classification (NCBI taxonomy): domain Eukaryota; kingdom Viridiplantae; phylum Streptophyta; class Magnoliopsida; order Arecales; family Arecaceae; genus Areca; species Areca catechu. Next base: position 45,478,138 of record CM038038.1, read on the forward strand.
GGATAGGGCGCACGTTGAAGAGAGCCCGGGAGGAGGAAGACCTGGAAAATGCACTCCCCTTTGAAATGGGGAATGAAAATAAAAATGTAAACAACGATGCAGTGGTGGTCAAGATGACCATCGCTAAGCATCTTGTACATCACATTATGGTGGATAATGGGAGCTCTACCGACGTACTTTTTTATGATGCTTTCTCCCGGATGAATTTATCTCATGATCGGCTAAAGCCAATGCACACCCCTCTTGTGGGCTTCACCGGAGATTCCGTAGGGGTCGAAGGGGAGATCCTCTCCCTGTTACTGCTGGAACCCCACCCTGGCAGAACACAGTCATGATGACCTTCACCGTCGTCCGACTCCCATCACCTTACAATGCTATCCTAGGTCGTCCAGGGCTCAATCAACTTGATGCAGTCATTTCTACCAAAAGGTTACTAGTGTAGTTCCCTACCGCCTTCGGGATAGGAGTAATGAGGGGGGCGGCCCAACCTGTCCCGCATTGCTTACAGGCTATCCGGGGGGCCCGAAGTGCCGAGCTCGGCTTTGACATCGACGACCTCGATCAGAGGGTGCAAGATCCCAGGGGAGGCCCCATAGAGCGCTTACTGATGTACCCCCTCGGCTCAGACCCTCAGAAGACAGCGCAGGTAGGAGCCCAACTCCCGGAGGACGAGCAGGCTCGCCTGCTGGATTTCCTCTGGGCAAACGCGAATGTGTTTGCCTGGTCTGCTGCAGATATGCCAGGTATTCCCTCGGAGGTTATCACCCACCAACTGAAGATTGATCTGAGGTGCCGCCCAGTCTGCCAGAAGAAGAGTTTTGCCGTAGAAAGGTAGAAGGCAATCAATGAAGAAGTGGAAAAGCTCCTCACCGCCGGCTTTGTATGAGAAGTGCAGTATCCTAGCTGGCTGGCGAACGTGGTGATGGTAAGGAAGAACAATAGCAAGTGGAGGATCTGTGTGGATTACATCGACCTCAACCGAGCTTGCCCGAAGGATAGCATCCCGCTTCCTAAGATCGACCAGCTCGTGGACACCACCTCGGGACATCGCCTCCTCTCTTTCATGGATGCTTTCTCCGGGTACAATCAGATCCGAATGCACCTGGAGGATGAGGAGCACATCGCCTTCATCACGGATCGCGTGACCTACTGCTACAAGATGATGCCATTTGGCCTCAAGAACGCAGGTGCCATGTACCAACGTTTGGTCAACAAGGTCTTCAAAGACTAAATTAGCCGCAACATGCAAGTGTACGTGGACGACATGCTGGTGATGAGCAAGCTGACCTCAGACCACGTCGACGACCTGACAGAGACCTTCCATAACCTTCGTCTTCACCAAATGAAGTTGAACCCGGCGAAGTATGCTTTTGGCATATCGGTGGGGAAGTTTCTTGGCTCATGGTGACCCAAAGAGGGATAGAAGCCAACTCGGAGAAGGTTCAGGTGATCCTAGACATGGAGCAGCCCACCTCCAAGAAGCAAGTGCAGCGACTCACCAGCCGGATAGCTACCCTGAGCCAGTTTATTTCAAGGTCTGCGGACCGCTGCCAACCCTTCTTCAAGGCGCTGAGGAAGATGCATGACTTCGCTTGGATGAAGGAGTGCCAGGAGGCATTTGAAGAGCTGAAGAAGACATTGGCATCGCCGCCACTACTCTCTTGGCCAGAGGAAGGAGAAGAGCTCCTTCTGTACCTGGCGGTCACTTCAGAGGCCGTCAGCTCGATCCTGGTCCGGATGGATGACAAAGGGATCCAGAGACCGGTACACGAGCAAACTTCTCCGCGACGCGGAGCTCAGGTACTCTCGGTCTGAGAAATTGATTTTTGCACTAATTGTGTCCACCCAGTGCCTTAGGCCTTATTTTCAAGCGCAACCCATCGTGATCTTGACGGATCAACCACTGAAAGTGGTGCTCAGCCGACCTGACACGTCCGAATGCCTAGCGAAGTGGGCGCTGAAGCTCAGCAAATTCGACATCGCCTACCAGCTGAGGTCGGCCATGAAGGCGCAGGTACTCGCTAATTTTTTAGTTGAGTGTGCAAGCATGGGCGAGGGGCCGGAAGAGAGCCCCCAGAACTGGCAGCCAGAGCTTGAACTAGAGGTACGAAGTGCTCCTCGCAAGACTGAGGGTCTCCCGTGAGCTGGGTGTGGCCAGCCTAAGGGTCTTCACCGACTCGCAGCTGGTGGCTGGGCAGGTCTCAGGAGAGTATGAGGCACGGGATCCCCAAATGGTGAAATACCTAGAGTTGGTGCGAGCGAGCGCAGCAGGTTTTAGGTGCTTCAGCATCTCCCACATCCCGTGTGGGGAAAACGCTCATGCGGACGCCCTCTCCCGCATGGCAACTCTGCTGGGTCGTTGGGCCGCGCCTACATCGAGCATCTTCAAGCCTCGAGTTATGAGACACGTAGGGAGGTCCAGCAGGTCACCCCGGAGCCTAGCTGGATGGACAAGTACGTCGAGTACATTACCAACGGTACCTTACCAGAGGATCGCGTAGTGACTGGCCTCATTAAGAGGAAGGCCGCACGATTCATGTTGATGGACGGGCTACTGTACTAGAGGTCCTATTCCTACCCACTCCTCAAATATTTGAGATCCACCGAAGCTGCACTTATGCTCCAAGAGATCCACTAGGGCATCTGTGGATACCATGTGGGGGGCAAGACACTCGCATACAAGGTCCTTCGTCAAGGCTACTTCTGGGAGACGATGAGGGAGGATGCGGCTAACTTTGTCAAGAGGTGTGATCGATGTCAACGGCATGCTGTCATACAGTGCCAGCCTGCTGCGCCGCTCTCCCAACTCTCCACCCCCTGGCCGTTTGCTCAGTGGGACATGGATCTCCTTGGGCCGTTTCCCCCTGCATCCGGATAGTGAAGGTTCCTGATTGTGGCCATCGACTACATCACGAAGTGGGTCGAGGCCGAGCCATTAGCCCGGATCACAGAGGCGAATGTCACCAAGTTCTTGTGGAAGTCAATTATTTGCCGCTTTGGCCTACCCCACACCATCATCACCAACAACGGACGCCAGTTTGACTGTCAGGAATTCGAGGAGTTTTGCAACGGTCTTGAGATTCATCATCGCTTCACCTCGGTGGTGCATCCTCAGACCAATGAAGAAGCCGAGGTGACAAATAGAACCATCCTGCAAGGCCTCCGAACTAGACTAGACCTGGCCAAGGGAAGATGGGCGGAGGAGCTTCCCAGCATCCTATGGGCATACCATACCACCCCAAGGATGGTCACGGATGATACCCCCTTCAATCTCGTCTTCGGTGCGGAAGCAATTATTCTAATAGAGCTCAGCCTGCCGACCTTGCGTGTAGAGTAGTACAACGAGGCTGAGAACCCGGCATGGCAGCTACTAAACCTGGATCTCCATGATGAAACAAGGGACAGGGCCCGAGTTCAAATGGCAACCTACCGGCAACGAGTGGCCAGATACTACAATTCCAGGTGCAGCCGAAATCCTTCCACCCAGGAGATTTAGTGCTGCACCGTGCTGAGGCGTCCCAGCCATGGGAGTGCGGCAAGCTCTCCCCAAATTGGGAGGGCCCTTATAGGGTGGTCGAAGCACTCCCCCATGGAACTTATTACCTAGAGGAGCTCGGCGGATCTCGGTTTCCATGAACTTGGAATGTCGCAAACTTGAGGATGTATTATAAATAGTGTAAGGCTTTTTAAACTTCAATAATGAGATCCTTTTTATATGCAATGCCTGTTCTCGTCTCGTAGGACCGTCGCCATCCAGTTTTAGGTTTGGCGAACGAGGGCAAGGCGGTGGGCCCACAAGCGGCCTACAAAGATGCGAAGTCCCAGGCCTCAGCCCGAAAGATCTCGTGGAAGCTAGCTCTTCCGCAAAAATCTCGGAGTTCAGTCCAGAGTGCCGCACAGAACTAAATTCCAGCTTGCAACCCCGGAGTTCAGTCCAGAGGAAGTTCCAGAGACTTAAGTCCCGGTTCCACTAGATCCCAGAGTTTAGCTCGAAAGGTTGCACAAGGCTCAATTCCCGCTTGCAGCCCCAGGGTTTAGTCCGGAAGTTCGCACGGAACCTAGTTCTAGCACGAAGTCCCGGATCTCGGTCTGGAAGGTGGAGCGGAACCCAATTCCCCCATAAGGTCCCGGAGTTCAACCCGGAACACCGCACGGGACTCAGTTCAGGTAGGCGGCCTCAGGGTTCAGTCCGGAGGATGCCTAAAAAACCTAAGTCTTTGGCGCATTTGGTGTGCAAGCTGCAAGTCTTAGGAAGTTCCTACCGGAAACCAGGAGGTCTCCAGGGCCTTGTCTCAAATCAACAATTCAGATTGCAAACACAAAAAAAAAAAAGAAAGAGACGAAGTAAAGCGATAAAGATGGGTCTTCATTTCTAATGAGAAGTTTCTTACAAAAGGGGGCCCCGATAGACTGGGAGACCCAAAGAAATAGAAAAGAAACCTACACTGGAAACAAAAAGAGGATCTAGAATCACTTCATCGCTGCCGCGTCCTCCCTCGGTTGGGGGCATCTTCACCGGTGGCTGCATCTTCAAAAGGCCACGCGGAGGCCGCTGCACCCTCGGGAGGCTGCCCAGAAGCCTCCACGATGGCACCCTCTGCAACCGGTCCTCCCCTGTCAGGCTGCTCTCTTCGACCCACCCAGGACGACCCCGCTCAGATCGAGCTCGGGGAAGAAGGAGCCCACCTTCTCCCGGCATATCTGGAAGCCCTTGAAGAAAGAGTCAACTGCTGCCTCGTGCAACTCCCCCTTGAACTCCTCCGATGCCCGGAACTTTGGCACGGCCTCCTGCGCCTCCTTCCGGGAAGCCTCCAGTAGCCCGTTAATGTAGGTGTTCTTCTCCTTGGCCGTGCTCAGCTCCTTGAGGACCTCCTCGACCCGGCGCTCTAGTGACTGGGACTGAGCCCTGAGGCGGGAGACCTTGGTCGCGTTGTCTTCGGCATGGCGCTGGCTCAAGATCCTCTCCTTAGACAGAGAGGTCTCGAGCTCCCTGACGTGCCCCTCGACGCGACACAGATCCTCCCGGAGAGCCTGGTTGCTCTTCCGAAGCTCGTGACCTATTTCTATAACGTCCTGCACGTCAGCCACGAGCTTGCCCAACCTCCTCTCTTTCTCGGCATCCTTCTTTGCCGAACTGGAGAGGAAGTCCCTCAGCAGCAGCACATCGATCCCGATCTGCATCGGGAGGAGGATAGGATGTTAGAAAGACCCAACTGGAACATAAAAGAGAAAGAGCTCGGAGCTTACCGTGAAAAGCAGCGGGAGGGTCCCGAGCAACACCTCCGCGTAGTCCCGGCCACCCCTCAGGCGACGGTCCCAGGGCATGGATGCGAACTCCATCATCTTTTCTACGAGCCCTTGATCGTGGATGACGGAAGAGCTGGCATCGAGCCCTGCCGGTGGAGGACGGACATCGGGAGTGGGCTGAGCAGTAGTCCCTCCACTGGGCGGTGCAGTAGTCGGTGGAGCCGTCGCCACCCTGGTGGCCACCGCAGGAACGATCGGCGTGGTGGCTGGCACGGGCGCCGCTCGAGAAGGTTCCGGCCGCCCCACTTCTTTAGCCCTGTCGAGCTTGACGACGTGCACATCAGGCACACGAGGCTGAGGTGGCCTGGGGGCATGGCCCGTTGCCCCAGGCCCGGTAGGAGCGGGGGTGGGCTTGGGCCCCTGGCCCATCTCTGTGCGGGCCTTCTTCGGTGGGGCCTCCTGGGCACCTTCAACGGAGCCCCTCTTTCGGATGCCCTCCATCAGACTCTCAACGGAGAACTTCATCCCTGGAGGAAGAAAGTGATCAAGTCATTTCAAAAAGAAGGAAGAAGAAAACGGGAAAGAAGCAAAGGAGGGGGACCCGAAGTCTCACCCAATGCCCGGATTGGACTGACTCATGTCACGAACAAATTCTGCTCTGAGAGTAGGACCTCGAGGGCAGGGACCACGTCACCAAGCATCTAGGCGTAAACCTCCTGGTCTGCCGGCTCAACCTGGGAGATCCAGTTCGGGGACCAGTCTGGCTCACTCCAGCCCAGTCGCCATCCTGAACCGAGGCAAAGAAGAAATAATTCTTCCAACACTTGATCAATGTGGGGAGATTGAACTGAAGGCACCTAGGCCAGGAAGAAAGGTACCACCAGCCATCGTCGGTGGAGTAGCATTTCAGGATAAAGAGGGCCCTGAATAGTGAAAAGCGGGCAACAAACCTGTGAAAATGATAGAAGACAATGAAGGCGAAGATGACCCGAATGGCATTGGGAGCCAACTAGGCCGGGACCAGGCAAAAATGGCTGAGAAAAGAAAGGAAGAATAGATGAAGGGGAAAATGAAGACCCCTGGCAAGGAAGTCCTCATAGAAAGCAACCCTCCCAGGGCCGCTCGAGGTTACTCGGTCCCTCAGTCCTGGGAGTGAAAGTTGGATCGAATCTAGGACCCCATACATATCCAGGATCTAAGAAAGATCATCTCCGATCATCGTCGAGACGTAACTGGAGGGACCGGAAGAAGAGGTCTCTGCCACCGGAAAAGGAAGGGCAGAGATGGGACGTGTGGAAGCAATAGGAGGAGACCTAGGACCCCTAGGAAGGCCAATGGTCACTGTCCCTGGCCGTAGTTGCCTCAAGACCTCGATTGGAATCTCCTCCCCCTCTGAGGAGGAAGGCGATGGAGTCCTCGGCCGAGAAGGACCGGCCTCATCCGGGTTGGAAGAGGAATGACGGCGACGAGCCATCAGGAAGGAAGAGATGAAAAAAAACTAGTTCGGGAAGACAAAGGATCGAGAGATTGAAGAGGAAGAAAAGATGTGTCGCAGGCACTCACTAGAATGTTTGTACCGGAGGAATGGCGACCCTAGGGATGAAGAAGGATCGCTGCAATCGCCGGTGAGGTGTGAGAAAGCCAAGAGACCTTGTTTCCAGAAAGTCTCCCTCCTTTTCAAACTCAATCAACAGCGGCCGTACGTCTCTTTTTGGCCCGAGCCATCAGATGAGTGCTGCATGGAGATACGCCTGACAAGAATGGTTCGGTTCGCTGGAAACTGCCTCGGGTTCGGAATGGTGTATTAATGGCCCATCAAGCGCGCGGACGTGGCGGCCTCCGATAGGGCCTTGGGCGCGATGGATGTAGCGGCGGTGATCACGGCAATCATGGCGCATGATTTCTCTCTTTCCATGTCATCTCCGCATTAACTCTCCACGCCCCAACCACGGTGCTTCGATGGGACTTGGGGATGGGGGGAAACTGATATGGCGACATCGCTGACATGGAGTGTGTCAGATCCAACTGGATGCCAGCGGTGCCACGTGGATTTTTCTTTCGAAACCTTCCCGCCAGGTGGCTTGACCCATGGTCATTCTCACCCGGGACATGCTCGCTCCCTCCACCACTTCGCCAGGTGTCCGTCTAGGAGGGGTCCACCTCGACCAAAGTTGGCTGCCTTTGCTCCCTCACCAGGTGGCACCCCAAGACGGGTCCACCTCGGCCGAAGTCGAGCCTTCCTCTGCCACTTCGCCAGGTGTCTGCCCAGGAGGGGTCCACCTCGGTCGAAGTTGGCTGCCTCTGCTCCCTCGCTAGGTGATGCCCCAAGACAGGTCCACCTCGGTCGAGGTTGAGCCAGGCGCTCCTGCTCCTTCGCCAGGTGGCACCCCAAGACAGGTCCACCTCGATCGAAGTCGAGCCTTCCTCTTCCACTTCGCCAGGTGTCCGTCGAGGAGGGGTCCACCTCGACCGAAGTTAGCTGCCTTTGCTCCCTCGCCAGGTGGCACCCCAAGACAGGTCCACCTCGGTCGAGGTCGAGCCAGGCTCTCCTGCTCCTTTGCCAGGTGGCACTCCGAGACGAGTCCACCTCGATCAAAGTCGAGCCTTCCTCTGCCACTTCGCCAGGTGTCCGCCCAGGGGGGGTCCACCTCGGTCGAAGTTGGCTGCCTCTGCTCCCTTGCCAGGTGGTGCCTCAAGACGGGACCACCTCGGTCAAGGTCAAGCCAGGCACTCCTACTCCTTCGCCAGGTGGCACCCCAAGATGGGTCCACCTCGACCGAAATCGAGCCTTCCTCTGCCACTTCGCTAGGTGTCCGCCCAGGAGGGATCCACCTCAGCCGAAGTTGGCTGCCTCTGCTCTCTCGTCAGGTGGCACCCCAAGATGGGTCCATCTCGACCGAGGTCGAGCCTTGCACTCCTGCTCCTTCACCAAGTGGCACCCCAAGATGGGTCCATCTCGATCGAAGTCGAGCTTTTCTCTACCACTTCGCCAGGTGTCCACCCAGGCGGGATCCACCTCGATCGAAGTTGGCTACCTCTGCTCCCTCGCCAGGTGGTGCCCCAAGACGGTTCCACCTCGACCGAGGTCAAGCCAGGCTCTCCTGCTCCTTCACCATGTGGCACCCCAAGACGGGTCCACCTCAGCCGAGGTCAAGCCTGGCACTCCTGCTACTTCGCTAGGTGGAACCCCAAGACGGGTCCACCTCGATCGAAGTCGAGCCTTCCTCTGCTACTTTGCCAGGTGTCCGTTCAGGAGGGGTCCACCTCGACCGAAGTTGGCTACCTCTACTCCCTTGCCAGGTGGCTCTCCAAGATGGGTCCACCTCGGTCGAGGTCAAGCCAGGCGCTCCTGCTCCTTCGCCAGGTGGCACCCCAAGATGGGTCCACCTCGACCGAAGTCGAGCCTTCCTCTGCCACTTCACCAGGTGTCCGCCCTGGAGGGGTCCACCTCGATCGAAGTTGGCTGCCTTTACTCCCTCGCCAGGAGGCGCCCCAAGATGGGTCCACCTCAGCCAAGGTCGAGCCTGGCACTCCTGCTCCTTCGCCAGGTAGCATCCCAAGATGGGTCCACCTCGACCGAAGTCGAGCCTTCATCTGCCACTTTGCTAGGTGTCTACCCACAAGGGGTCCACCTCGACCGAAGTTGGCTACCTGCTCCCTCGCAAGGTGGCACCCCAAGACGGGTCCACCTCGGTCGAAGTCGAGCCAAGCGCTCCTGCTCCTTTACCAAGTGGCACCCCAAGACGGGTCCACCTCGGTCGAAGTCGAGCCTTCCTCTGCCACTTCACCAGGTGTTCGCCCAGGAGGGGTCCACCTCGGTCGGAGTCGACTACTGCTTCTTCACTAGGTGGCACCCCAAGATGGGTCCACCTCGGTCAAAGTCGAGCTTTCCTCTACCACTTCGCCAGGTGTCTGCCCAGGAGAGGTCCACCTCTACCACAGTCGGCTGTTCCTGCTCCTTTACTAAGTGGCACCCCAAGATGGGTCCATCTCAGCCGAAGTCGAGCCTTCTTCTGCCACTTCGTCAGGTGTCCACCCAGGAGGGGTCCACCTCGGCCGGAGTCGGCTGCTCCTGCTCCTTCACCAGGTGGCACCCCCTAATGGGATCACCTCGATAGAAGTCGGCCCTACTCTGCGAATCCTCGGAGAGATCAGAGGCGCGAGCCACGAGGTCGCTGCTAGAGTCGGTGCGCGGAACCCCGTTTACACCAGTTAAGAAGGGCCCCACAATCAAGGCATCGGATCCTTGCGGTCAGGGGCCTGGAACCCCGAAAGTCTGCAATCAACGCCCCGAGATGAGGGCTCCCGTGCTTGGCTTAAGATCCAGCTAGGTTCCTCTTTTCGTGATAGCACGGTGGACGAGGCAAGCTCACCACTTAACTCCCACTCCTTGGGGGACCCGAGGAAGAGGGGGGAACGGCGGAAAAGAGCCGGAGTCCTCCGAGAGCCTTCGGAGGGTAAAGGGAAAAAGCTAAAGGTGATTCGGCAGTATAGAAGGGACAGGAGAGCAGGCGAAAAGGTAAGCCACATAGAGGGGAAAAAGACAAATAGAAAGAAGAAACGACTCGGAGGCTCCCGGAAGTTTCCAGACGAAAGTCCAGCGAGTCCAGTATAGGAAACTGAGCATCAACCCCTCTTATTCCCACACTTATTTCATCAATATCTCCTCTAAGCACGGGAATCCAGTGAAGACCTATCTTAGCAGATCTGTTCCATCTTGCCGTTCGCTAACTTGACCATCGGAGTGCCCCCGCCGGAACCCCTGGCCCGGATCTCTGACCTTGTTTTGCAGGTCTGGAGGCTTGAAAACCCGAGGTGAATGAGACCAAGGTCCGGCGCCAGCTCAAAAGCTACAGGCCACAACGGTAAGATCGGCAACAACTTGTTAGGGGGAGTTTTTGAGAGATTGTAATATAACCATGTTGGCTTATGGGGTTTAGATCCAAAGATGTAGTCGGTTGCCCTTTGATGTGAAATGGGTTTGAGGCTATGTAGTTAGTTGGTTAGCATATGGTTAGTTGGTTAGTCAGTTAGGTGGTTGAGTCCTAACCACTCAAGAGGTCTAACTAACTATGAGGCCTAACCAATTAAGGATCCTAGCTACCTAGGGGTCTTAACCACCATGAACCTAATCGTCCAAGTCCAAGAATGGCTATAACTAAACCACTGCCCCATGTACTTATAAAATAAGGAGGGGGCGATGGTTTGTGAGAGAGAAAAACAAGAGGGCATGTGTGAGGGAGGTATTTGTACGTGGAGACTCTTATGTATGAGGGCTTGGGATCGTGGGATGTTTCACGGGGTTTTAGAGAAGGGAACCTTGCATGAGGTATTATCCACATGTGGGAGCTTCTTCTCGAATTTGTGAGAGGAGGCTGGTATCTCTTATTGTAACAAGTTCTTTTCCAAAGATTAATAATATAGTCTCTCTTTTCTCCTAATCTCTCCTCTATATCTTCTCCTACTTCTTGGTTTAAAATAAGGCTACCATCATCACATTAGGAACTCTCTCTCATTGCTTCCGCGGTATATACTCTGATCCGAGATTTTCAACATCCAGGGGGTCGTTATCCTGTCGTAGGGATCAACCTGGAGCATGCGAAACTGGTTGGGGATTGGTTCCTTTTGGATTTTGTGGGAGAATGGGGGACGGGTGTCGTAACCCATAGGCTCACTGGGGGAGCCTTGAATCTCTGCAAACCGATGGGAGAGGTCAGGCAGTTTACATTCCTGCTCTTCGAGGTGCCTTTCCACCTGGCGGTGGATGGCCTCATCTGTAGACCCTTCGACGGAGGCCGTCAAGGGTGAAGGAGGTGCGGAGTGGGGGAACTCTTGCCTGAGTTCCTGGCCATGCCGGCACCATTGGTGTGAGTATGCACCATGGTCCGAGACTGGGGAGCAGCTCTCCCGGTCGATAGGGCCATCATGTTGCTTCTTTCTGGCCACCTAGTGGTCTTCTCACGGGTGAGAAACTGCATGCATCGGCCCTTCCCGGAATGACCATAGGCTAGTACCGGGATCGGCGACATGGGCCACCGGCATCCCTGGCTATTGCTGTGTTGCTAGGGACCGGTGTCTCTGATAAAGCTGGCGCACCACCGTGGCTAGGGCAGGGAATTGCTGGGCCAGTGCAGCGATCTGGAGATCCACCACGGGCGGTAGTAGTGCAGAGGGAAGCTCCCCCTCAGGGCTCTGTAGGTCGCCATGATGGGGGGCCCCTGCTCAGCTGGTGAAAGCCTCACGTGCTCGCGTTGTCACCATGGAGCTTTGGACCTCTGTAGATACTTTGATGGTGGTGGGGGACTCATCGTTGGACTTCTCTCGGTCACAGGTGTTCTGCCCCTACCTAGTGCATCATTTGTTGTCGCCAAGATCGCCATGGCCTGTAGCTCTGATGTGTTACGAACTCGTCGAGCTCCCGTTGGGTACTCGATCCTCTTCCGATGTGGCATGCAAAAAAGAGGAGACCCGGGCCAGATATTCTGGCAGGGACACTCTGACGATCAAGTCAGTTTGAGACGATCAAGTCAGTTTGGGACGATCAAGGAGAACAAAACTTTTGTGGCGAAGAGCTTGGAGATTCTCCATATAGAGGATGAAAGATGGAATTGAAATGGAAAGACAGGGTCAAGTAGAGATTAAAGAGTTGGGAGATTCTCTTGGTTGGTTCCTTATCCGTTTGCTCTTTGAGTCTTACCAGTAGCCTCTCTCCCCTCCTGGGGATCCTTTCTTCTATCTTTATATGATTAGGAGTGGCCCAAACCAAATGTAGGACTTCATTGAGATGTCCCTTTCCTTGTATCCCTTTTTGGAGGGGTTATCTTTTGTTTGTAGCCTCCTCCCTATCGGACTGGTCCTCTGGAGAAGATCCTTTTATATAGGGATGATCGCCGGCATAGTACAGATCTTGTCCCTCTAGTGGTGCAATTTCCTGTAGGAGGGGCGGGCGCCATGCCACTGAGCCCCAAGCCATGGTGGAGCATTTCTTTTCCAGGAAGGACCATCGGAGTGTCATAGGGCCTATGACCTTAATGGAATACTCCTCTTAGAGAAGGTTCAGGTTCCGTGTCGCGAGGATCAGAGCCCTCGGTTGCACGGTTGTTGACGTGGCGATGCGCTACAGGGTGCGAAGCATGGTGGAGCATGCATTGCATAGAACGTGCGGGTGGTGCATCGTAGAGTTTGAATTTTTTGGTAGGGCATGCGCCAATTCTAGGAGGTTGCAGGCAACTGTAAGCTTCCATGTCACAGTCTGCACCTCTACTGGTCCTCCCTTCTGCCGCTGGCGGGAACTCTAAACTCGGTAGGAGGGGGAAAGCTCAATCCGGAGAGCCTGGCTCTGGGAGCGGGAGCACGACCTTAACTGGGCGCTTGACCCCGGATATGAGAGGCCACCTTTGAAAAGCATGAGCACGACTTCAGCTGAGCGCCCGACCCCGGATGCGAGGGGTCGCCCTTAGCATGCATGAGCACGACCCCGGCCGGGAGCTAACCTTAGATGGAGGGCTCGCCCTATGAGCATGATCCTGGCTGGGAGTTGACCTCGGACGGAGGGCTCGTCCTTGGAACACATGAGCACGACCTCGGCTGGGAGCTGACCTCGAACGGAGGGCTCGCCCTTGGAACGCATGAGCACGACCCTGGCTGGAAGCTGACCTCAGATGGAGGGCTCGCCCCGGCATGCATGAGCATGACCCCGGTAAGGAGCTGACCTCAAATAGAGGGCTCGCCCTATGAGCATGACCTCGGCTGGAAGCTGACCTCGGACAGAGGGCTCGCCCTTGGAATGCATGAGCACGACCCCTGCCAGAAGCTGACCTTGGATGGAGGGCTCGTCCTTTGAGCATGACCCCGGTTGGGAGCTAACCTCGGATGGAGGGCTCGCCCTTGGAATGCATGAGCACGACCCCAGCCGGAGCTGACCTCAGACGGAGGGCTTATCCTATGAGCACGGCCCCGGCTGGGAGCTGACCTCGAATGGAGGGTTCGCCCTAACATGCATGAGCATGACCCCGACCGAGAGCTGACCTCGGACGAAGGGCTCGTCCTATGAGCATGACCCCGGTTGGGAGCTGACATCAGACGGAGGGCTCGTCCTTGGAATGCATGAGCATGACCCCGACTGGGAGTTGACCTCGGACGGAGGGCTCGCCCTTGGAATGCATGAGCACGACCTCAACCGGGAGTTGATCTCATATGGAGGGCTCGCCCTATGAGCAGAACCCCGACTGGGAGCTGACCTCAGACGGAGGGCTCGCCTTTGGGTCCTCATTTGGGCACCGCATCCAGGTGGCATTTTCCATCCATGCAGCTATTAGCTATCGCCGTCATGGGCTCCACGTCAGCGATTATGCTACATCACATCATATCCATGAATATCTAATAAATGACTAAGTTATGAATGAGTATAAACCAAAATATGGATTCATGTATATAAGATACCATGGTGATCTCAGATCTAAGGATTACTTGCATAACTCTCACTAAGAGAATCATTTTTTGACAAGTAAGACTTCCATAAGATGTTCTCATGATGGAACAATTTAGTAAACTCATATCTTGATGAGCACCCATATCCTTGTATTAGTATCCCTACACAAATGGTTGTGAGACTAGCCACTCTCTCCACCGAGCATACATAAGTTATGCCAATCTCTCTGAAAACATTGATCCCCGACTTAATGATCCTTTGACTGGAAATATTTTAGATTAGGATTTATAAAATCTTAGATCTCACTGTTATGAACTCCATCATAATCCTAAAATCATTGTCCTAATCTATGGGGTACACATAATCTTAAAAATAATAAAGTATAAGATACAGTACATGATAAAACAAAATATCTTTTATTAATATCATACATGAGTCAAAAAATTATATAAATGTCCCTGATACATAATAAATATGAAGCTTTCAAGGCACTATTCTTTTACTAAGATCATCAAAAGCCTTATAACATTCTTTCGTCCACCAAAAATCCCTTAAGTGCTTTAAAGTTTGGAAGAATGGGAGGTAGCGCTCGATCGACTTTAAGACAAATTAGTTGAGGGCTACAATCCTCTCGATGAAACGCTGGACATCTTTGACTGTCTTTGACGGGCTCATGTCGTAGACGGTCTTAATTTTCTCCTGATTAGCTTCCACCCTCTGTTGGAGACCATGAAATCCAAGAATTTACCTGAGGCCATTCTAAAGATGCATTTAGTAGGGTTCAACTTCATTCAGTATTTTTGAAGGGTGTTAAAAGTTTCTTAGAGGTCTTTAACATGGGTTCTAGTGATTTTACTTTTAATGAGCATGCATATTCTACTCGACTTGATCTTTAAAAATGTCATTTTATCAAGTATTGATTAGTAGCACCTACATTCTTTAGACCAAATAGTATAATCCTGTAATAAAACATATCTCGATCAATAATAAAAGTAATTTTTTTCTCATCCTCAAGAGCCATCCAAATTTGGTTGTAATGGAAGAAGACGAATGAAGTTGAGAAGATCATGGCCCGAGGTGGTATCTACCATTTGGTCAATCTAGGCAGTGGATAACCATCTTTTAGGCATGCTCAGTTGATGTTGATGAAGTCTATGCAAATTCACCATTTGCCATTTGCCTTATTCATCATAACAAGATTTGCAATCCACTCCGGATAGGTGGTTTCCTTGATGAAGCCAACATAAAGCAGTTTATCAACCTCATCGACTATAGCTTTTTGGTGCTCGGATGTGAAACTCCATTTCTTTTACTTAACGGGTCGATGCTTAGATCTACCTTCAATTAGTGTATCATCATTGAGGGATTGATGCCCGGTATATCTGCTAATGACTAGGCGAAGACATAGCATTCTTTTGTAAAATTAAGGTTAGCTGATCTTTGTTTATCTTATCCAAGTTGGAGCCAATCTTAGCCGTGTGTTCAGGATCTCTATTGGCCAAGGATACAAATATAAAGTCCTCAACCGGCTCTCCTCGTTGTTTGGTTAGATCATCCCGAACATCTAACTCTTCAATTAGATAACTATCGGCAGCCCTTTTTTCTAGAGCTCTAATCTCTGTGGACTTTTATCCCATATATTATCGAGAATTTCATTTTCAAATAGTAGGGGAAGATAATAGCCCGGAAGGTGTTGATGCTCGATCGTCCAAGGATGGCATTATAAGCCAAGGGTGCCCGAATGACCAAGAAGTCTACCTGAGGATAGATCGAGGAAGGTAGTGTCCCATTCTTATATCAGGTTGATCATCCCTTCTACTTGGATTGCATCTCTCGTGAATCCCATTAAATAGGAACCCACTCGAGCTAGTCATTCGGATGATATCCCTATTTTCAAGATAGCATTGTAGTACAAAACATCTGCTGAGCTTCTATTATCAATGAAGATGCGATATACATCATAATTTTTCATATTGAAAGTAACTACCGCATCATTATGTGGAAATAAAATGCTATCATCATTCTCTTCGAAAAAACTATCAGCATTGCCTGTCTCTTTGGTGGTTGTTTGGGATGGTGGCACCCCCCACTTATTACCTATCCTGATGACGTGGGATCGCTTCCTTCTGGAGGTGGAAGTGGCTTGGATGCTCAACCAGTTGAGGCGGTCTTAGCTACTCTTGCTACTCCTTTCATTGTTGGATGAACCAATCGAGATGGCTTCATCTTATCAGCTTCTCGATTTCATCTCATAGCTGGATACACTCTTCAGTATCATGGCCATGGTCTCGATGGTATAAGCAAAATTTGTTTGGATCCCTCCTTACTAACAGTGTTCACAGCTTTTGAGGCTTTGGAATTTGTCTTCTGATCTCCATCAGCACTTTTTCCAAGGGTGCATTCAATATAGTGTAAGTGTAGAACTTCCTGGCAGCAATGTTTGGTGGACTTCATTAGGTCGGCAATTTTTGAAGAATCTGTTGTTCTCTTATGGGGATCTAGAGTGAGGTCGAACTCTTTTCTCACGCTTCAGGAAGAGTTTACATTCTCACACCTCCTTTCCACCCCCCCCAATATAGAAGTGGGTGGATCCTCTTCCAATATGAAGATTTCTTCCATCCGAGCATATTTTTCTGCTCGGGCTAGCATTCCTGCAAAGTCTTTGGGTTAGATCTTGGTTAATGATCTTTTAAGACCATTCTTCAGCAAACCTTTCACCAGAGTTGATATAGCAACTGACTGACCTAAATTACGGATCTCCATAGCTGCGTTGAAGCAGTTCATGAAGGTTTAGATCATCTCCCCTTCCCTCTACTTAAGAGCGTGGAGGTAGTTCGAGTGTTAGTGTGGCCTTCAACTACTAATAAAGTGATTGGTGAACACTTGGCTCAACTATTCAAAGGAGTGTATCGACCCCGGTTTCAGGCTTGTATACTAGCATCAAGTCACTCCCTTCAAAGTAGAGAGGAAGGCTTGATAAAGAATAAGATTAGGAGCTCCGTGGAGCATCGTTGCTCGAAAATTTGCTAGGTGATTATCGAGATCAGTGATCCGATCATAGTTCTTGAGTGACGGGATTTTGAAATATCAAGTGGTACCCGCATAATCTTGTCATCGAATGGTGGCTCATTGCTAGCCCCATCATTTAGTGTTGAAGAAAGATTGCGAGTCATCTCGATTCACTGAGTCTTTGATCGATCTCAAGATCTCGATTGGCCAGGACTTCCAATCGCTGCAAGGATCATCGATCCTGAGTGAAATCATACTCTGATTGAAGACTCTTAGGGCATTGTCTCATTGCCCCCGGACTTCTAGGATGGCAGCAATGATGGCGGGTGGTTCCTCCAAGATCCTAGAGGGATCCATGATTGCTCCAGTGATGGAGGTGGCGCTCCAACTACGAGATGTTGCATCGCCGAAGGCAATACATGCATAGGTAGCACCAGAGGTTGAGACATGCATGGCATCGCTGGTAGAAGTGGGGTCACCGGAGAAGGTGTAGGAGCAACCTAAATGGCTTGGACAGCTACCACCAAGTTCTAACCTACACGACAAGTGAATTGAATTGATCCACACCCGCTAGCGATGAAACTCCTGCTAACATAGAATAAGGTGGATCGTTTGCCTGGCTCTCTACCACCTTTTTCACCGATCAAGAGGCTACAATGTTAGTGCAATGAGAGGCGATCTTCTTGGATGGCATGGCTTTTCCGTCTTGTGGATCACACTCCCCACAGATATACTAACCCTTTAATTTGTTGGCACTGAAATTCATCAAGTACTAGAAAGAGACATGGACTTAATGCTAGAGTGGACGGCACATGCTGAGCTTCGTAGGGCGGTACCTACAAAAAAGTTCCATCGAGGATGGTCCCGACGATGACACTCCGACGCTCAAGTCAATATCAATACCAATAATGGAGTGTAAATAGAAAAACTCACAAACCATGAGGACTTGCTGAAGTCCCTTTTTATAGGCAGAGATTCAAGAGCAATCTAATCCTGACCAAAATCATATCGAATCTGGTAAAAGGAGGTAGAACTCACGTATTGTATGGAGCTTTCTTGTCTGCAGGAAGTGTCTTATCTCTTTAAATACATCCTTGTTGCTAGTCCGGTATGTAGCATGCTTTATTAAATGATGGACTAGATTATAAGGAATTTGATTCATCCATATCTGGAGATGATTAGGAATCTTGGGATGTGACAGAGAGTTGGCCATAGTGGAAACTATGGCAACGAATGTCCAGGTGCCATTTCTTCGGGACTTGAGATAGATGCACAACCAAAGTTTCACTGGTCCAAGTGCTCGCAAGGTGTTTAAGACCTGGCTGAGAATGGAAGCTTATGGCTGAACACTCCCTAAGTAGTCAACGAGACTCACTGGTACCTTTGGATACAGGAGTTGACCTCTGCCGGTATTTGCTCGAAGTCTTGTGGTTGAATGCTTCTTGAGCAGTTAGCAAGGCTTGATAGCATTTTTATGTACAAAAATTAGCCTCTACCAGTATCTACTCGAGGGCTTATGACTTAACGCTCCTTAAAAATTGGCCTCTGCAAGACTCACTGGTGCCTTCAAACAGAGGTGTTGGCCTTTACTAGTATTCGCTCGAGGACTTGTGGCTGAATGCTTCCTGAGTGGTTGACAAGGCTCATTGATGCCTTCGGATATAAAAATTGACCTCTACCAATATCCGCTCAAGGATTGGTGGCTGAGCGCTCCCAAAGTGATCAGCAAGGCTCGTTGGTACCTTCAGACGTAGGAGTTGACTTTACTAGTATCCGCTCAAGAGTTTGTGATTGAGCACTCCCTGAACGGTCGACAAGGCTCATCGGTGCCTTCAAGTATAGGAATTGACATCTACCGATATCCACTCAAGGACTTGTGACTAAAATCTCCTTAAGTAGTCAACAAGGCTCGTTGGTGCCTTTGGGCATAGGAGTTGTTCTTTGCCGGTATTCGCTTGAGAGCTTGTGGTTGAGCACTCCTTAGCGATCAGCATGGCATTATCCAAACAGCCAATTACATATTTGTAACAATCCTGCTCATTTTATGATAACCTGATTTGTAGCCCATGCTAACAATTGGGCTGATGGTCCATTTTTACTGTCATAGGCCCTATATTCTTGGCCCAACCATATTTTTCACTAACAATAGACATTTAGAAAAACAAGCACCAATATTTTTTCTTGCACTATTATATATAAATAAAAGAAAGGTACATTATATAAAAATAAAAAGATATCAACATATTTAAAAAAAGAATAGCACAAGATGAAAACCATATTAACCAT
Organism: Areca catechu; assembly: GCA_021397845.1. Lineage (NCBI taxonomy): Eukaryota > Viridiplantae > Streptophyta > Magnoliopsida > Arecales > Arecaceae > Areca > Areca catechu. The sequence goes on from CM038038.1 coordinate 45,497,111, forward strand.
TTCAAACCATAATAGTATATTTCATAATAATTAACTTGATTCAGGATGACTCAACTATGACTATTATATGAAAATAGAGATAAGCAAGTTAGATAAAGATATAAAGATATCGAGATATTTAAGAAAATAAATAACAAGATAGAAAAACCTTAATTTAGATTTAAAATCGTTCAAGAAACTATAAAATAATTAATTTCACACTGTAAGAAATAAAAAAATTTGAAAAAAAAATTAGCATACCACTTTGATTGGCACGCTTGCATGTACTATATATCGGTGCAATACTAAACCAGTATTATACTATACTAGCCTACGATCGGCACAAATACCAGTTCAGAAAATTTTCATATTTACTTTTAATTTTAAAACCATCTAAACAAACCCTGAGGAGAGTGAATATTTCACTTGGTGAATTACAGATGTGTGAAGAACGCAAAATCACAATCTACTGAAGAATAGATTCTTGAACCCACAAAAATATTCCTCTTCAAGAGGAAGTTACAGAAAAATTACAATTTCTGCAACATATTTAGATATCTATTTTGGCCAACGCCAACATGCCCTTGTTTCTACAATTCTGGTATCCCCTAATAACAGAAAAATTATCTGACGAGGCAAAAGACAATTAAACAAATACAAATTAAATATCTGGCCTATTTTTTTAATCAGTGATGACAATTAGCATTAGATTAACTTCTAATTCCTCTGAAATGTATCATGCTGTGAAGTGCATGGGTCCGGAACTTGAGTTATGGTAGGGCTTGCCAACAATTTCATGGTCAACTGTTCCATGCCTAGCATGATGGAATTAGCATCCAGAAGTTTTAAGATGCGCTCCATGCTAAAGGGCATGCCTTTGAGCTTATTTGCTTTGGCTACTCTAAATCCTTTATCTTCAGGAACCATGCACAGCCTGCTTCAAATCTTTGTGCTTCTCCTATTCTACTAACTCATCCCAATGAGTAAACGATATCAACAGGTTTCAGAATAAGTTACTTTGAACCTAATTATCTCTTCTGCACTTGCCTCTTGGTTTGGCTATCATGTTCTCTTAACCTATTTCATTTTTTCCTTAATATGCATCAAAGGCTTAATTTTGACAGATAATTCAAAGCTCCACCAAGCAGAATTTCTATCAGAGAACTTGAATTTGCACTATTTTTTTTTACTTCTGCACAAAAAGATAATTAAACACATCCCGTGTTACAAATTATTTGCAAAACAATATACTTCAAAAAGAAAGAAAAAGTTGCTGGCAAAACAAAAGTATTGAAAAGGCCAATATGGATACAAAATAAAATGGGGAGAAAAAGAATAGCATATTATCAACTCAGCAACCATCAGATGATTCTCCCTTTACCACAAAAGATTCAATCTTCTGTTTACAGACAGAGAAATGTAACAGTTAACATCAAGAGTTAATCATAAATCAATTAAAAGATTAGCAAAATTAAATACTAATCACAAGAAATTTTCTTCTAAGTTCAGCTAACACAAAATAAGTCCCGTACCTTTACTGACTGCTTTATTTCTTCAAGTTTATTTAGCAACAAGTCTCCAGGTATGACACCTCCAGCCTCAAACAGGGGATGTCTAGGAGAAGTTTTGACCTGCATATATTATAACAGATGATTCTATAGTTATGTGCACTTTGCTTATAAATCATTTATCTCCAAAAGCAATCACATAGTTGATTGGCCAATTATTAAATCAGCTATTGTATCTGCTATATCAGGATAGCAATGTCGGATCAACTGATAGTGCAGTGAACATTGGCTTGCAGTGGGGCCCAAATTAGTCCGTATGCAACTTCATAACTCAATTTGCAGTATCCAAAATTCAGAGTCTACAGAATCTCCCATCTGAAGAAATCAGCGGTTAACTTTAATATCCAACATTCTCTCTCCAAGGTTTTAAGAAAGCCACAATTTACCAGTCAAGTCATGCTTTAAGGAATGGGAATTTGTCATACGACACCAGTTCACAGCAAGCTGGGGGATCCCAAAAACTCCTATAGTTCGGTGCAAAGACTATAGATGTGAAAACAAATGTTGTATAATGATGGTATAATTATGCATTTATGAATCATAAAATTAAGGATTAGGACCTGTTAAATGGGGAACAGAAGTACAAATTAGCTATCAACATTTTGGGCAGCTACATATGCTGTGCTCATACAGCTCATGCATTTAACAGGAAAGTAACAAGGTTATTCATGTTTTATAAGTCAAACCCAGTTGAAGAAAGACTCGATCCTTTCAATTAAACAATACACAATTGTTTGTTAAACTAAGGGCCAGTTCTTTTGTGGATAAATACCATAGAAAAGTTGATCAACTTTCCTATTGACCAACATCCATGTTCTTGTGCTTTTCAAGTTAAGTTACTTTCCTATAGATAGCATTTATCCATAAAATAGGAGAAAAATCTTACCTACCTGGAAGGTGGCTAAATTATTTTTCCACCGGCTAATAAAGTAAATATTTAATTTTATTCCTAAAAATGCCCTTCTCATTTCCAATGTCTCCATCATCCAATGTTCAATAACTCAGTTGTCCACTACCCTTTATACCTAAAAAGTATAAAAGGTATTGCTGGTACTGAAATCTGCTCAAATGCCAGAGTGGGCTAGAGAGGGAGTATCGGTGGCTGTACCTACAAAAAAAATCCTGGCAGGAGATGGCTTTGGCGAAAGCCCTTTGATGGTCAAGTCAATATCTCATATCACAAGGGTGGAATGGAGTAGCAAGATAGGAGATATGCATGGGTATGTGGAGGGTGCGTACCTCTGGGAGTTCGCCAAGAACTCCCTTTTATACTCATCTTGGCAGGATAATCTGGAGATGTCTTGCTTTATCAGAGACCAGCTGGAGAATGGATTGGACTTTGTCCTGATAAAGTTTTTAGGAAGAAATCGTCCTTGAATATCTGGACATCTCCTTCCTATTGATGGAAGGTTTTGTCCATGTATCTTTCCGTCGTTTACCTTAATGGCTCTAAGAATTATGACTTAAAAGAGGGGCCATGCACCTTTAATGACTAAGATCCATTTTTTATTATAAGACTTGATTGTTTGCCCATTGTGAGAGCCCTATGAGATTATCGATAGATTCTTCCTTCGGCCATCTTGGTGAACACCTTCATGGGGCACGTCCTTCCGGTCTTGGATTTTGAGTGCCACAGTTTGGTGGACCTAGAAACTTTTCTGGGCAAGGATTTCCCAAGACTTGGGGGTCAAAAAGGCCAAATGTTAACTATACCAAAAGTAGATGGACTGAAATATCTTGACCAAAGATTCAAGAGATAGTGGCTCAAATAGCCGAATGCTCATTCGAACGGGATCTAAAGGACCGAAGGCCAGAAATGGTAGAAGCATAGTAATACCAAAGGTTTATGTCGGTGACAGACCCTAGGGTCGGTGTCAGGCCCGGCCGAATGTATTTTGATATGTTGACCGACAAGATCAAGGGCAAAGACATTGTTCTTATCTTTTGTTCCGAGGGATCGAGACTGGATGACCAATGAGTTACTTTCGGGAGGGACATCTCGAAGCATGGCTTATCCCTTCCGTTGATTCGGTAACATATTGATCCAATTATATGGATTCGGTTATTTCTGAATCGGGCAAGCATTGGGTCAGTATATGCTTAGGAAACTATATTCCCACTGCCAGAAGTGGAAATGGCCGAGCATAGCTCTTGCCTACCTTAGATTAGATTCAATCAATTTATTCCTCTTCAATCTTTGGGACCTTGGTGGTGGGTTTTCCCCCACACCAATTGCCCTCCACTTTTTAGTTCGAATAAGTATTCAAGCTGGGGAGTAGCTCTAAAGCCATATCCAAGGGATCTTGAAAGCCATGTTGGGTTTCGATTCTCGAAAAAAGGGCTTGTCTAGGAAAGTTTCTGTATCCCATTTTTATGATATCTTCTTCAAAAAGCATGAAAAATTAATGCGGCTTACCCCTTTATAAGGGAGTCTTAAATATGGCTTGCAATTACTGGTTTTTTTATCGAAAAGATTTTTGTTCCTGGAGTGGCGATTTCTGATAGGAAGGGCAATTTCTGATGGGTTTTTCGATAAATTTTCCGGTGGTCTGGGTATTCGATGGATCCGCGTGATGTTCGAGATTTGCGAATGGCAGTTTTAAAACATCGAAGGCAGGTGCTTCGACTAATGAGGATCCAGGTCAATTTGGCAAGGCGGTTAGGGCCGAAGCTTCGAGGAGCGGCCCAAGGCCCCAGAGGATCCTTAGGGTCAACCTTTTTCCGAAGAACACGTTCGGGCTTTTTTCTCTAGGTAGCAGGTGATTCCCAAGTTTGTGAAATACGTTTGAGGATTATGGATAGGAGGCCTTTGAATCTATTATTCAGGTATATGGAAAACATGTCATCCAATTTTCATGCCATTATCTTTTTATCATGCTTTTTTCTTATTGTTTATGATGGGATTCGATGTAGTTAGCCGATCATCTTAATTTCTTCATAGAATTGACCAAAGCAGTGGAGAAGAAAGTTGCAGTGATGAAGGAAAAGATGGCCAATACCGAAAAAAACTCAGTGAGGCTGAGATTCGGACTTCTAAAGCAAAAGGAGAGTTCCGGAAGCAAAAGAAGCATGTGGATGGCCTCTCCAAGAGCATCTTCGAGTCAACGGTAAAACTGGGAGAGGCAGGCAGTCATCTGGCTTCAATGCACTAGAAGGTAGACGTTGCGTGCCAAGGTAAAACCCAAGCGATTTCGAATGCTAAAGCGAAAATCGTTAAGTTGGAAAAGGATTTTCGAGCCGAATTCAAAGTCTTGAAGGCCAAAGCAAATAGCCTTATTCAATGGCTTTGGGAGGAGCTTAACTTAGCCAGTGGTGGGGGCACCAGGATCCGACACAGATTACTGGGCCCTATCTCGTTTACTGATTAGGGTTTTGAGCCCTTGCCTATGTATTAAATTTTGTAATCAATAAGATTGAATCCTGTAATAAGTTGAGGCACGATGCCCAAGTTGGTTTGTCTCAACCCTAGTCCAATCATTGAGTCATGTACATTTGTATTAGTCCAGTACCGGTCCAATTTTGTACAAGAAAAGAGGATACCCTGTTTTAGAGTTCTACCAGGCCTCATCCAGGAGCCAGAGGCCTTCACATCAGTTTAATGGGCCTTGATTACCACCTCAGATATCGAGATTCCTTCCAGATGCCCTCTAGATACTTTGATACCCTCTGGATGCTCCAAAATATTCACAGATCAGGGCGCCTCATGATTCCAGGGAAATGCCAACACCCCAGGCCAAGAGATTCCAAGCCCAGGAGTCAAGCCCATGAGCCCCAGAACCAAGATTCCAAGGAATATGTTGATACCAGGAAATATGCTGATGCCAGGGCGCCCCAACTTCCAAGGCCCATAAGCCCATGTGCCAAGCCCTTGGAGGACGCCCCTTTGCTGCTGCCCATGAGGTCCAAGCCGAATTCCAAGAGGAGCCCAAGCCTTTGACCGGTCCAAGGGAGGAAAAGAAGACTAGGTCAACACGAATATTCCTTCCTAACCTATTAAGGATTTCTATTCCTAAGTTCTTTGGGAATTATAATTGCATTCAAAGTTTATAACCCTCTTCCTACTCAAATTATATGATCCTATCCTAATTAGGAGAGGGCATGGGAACTCTTATAAATACCCCACCCTTCTTCCTCTTGTATTCATATAACCTATTGATGAAATAAAACTCTGGTGATTTGTATTCTGGCATTGGTGTTCTTGTATTTTGTGTGGTTGTCCTTATGTGCCCTAGCCGACCCTTGCCTCCATGCCCAAGTACTCATCTTCCATGCCCAAGGAGAAGAAGCCCTAGATGCCCATCAAGCCAAGGATCTTCTTCATCCCCAAGCCGCCAACTATTCCAAACCCTGATCCTTCTTTCTTCTAAAACCTAGTTTCTTTCCTTTGTTTCCTTGTTTCTTTGATTAACCTCTAATGCTTGCAAGATCTCCGTGGTGTTTCCCCTCCAAGGAGGAGGCCCTCTTTGCCTCTAGGACCGATCCCAGATAGCTGCCTGAACCGAGGAACTGAAGGCTTGTCTTCCAAGCGACAATCCCGAGTGCTGTGTGACCCCGGTTTCGAGCAGATTTTTGAATTGGTGCTTGGTAAAATCCTTCCCCCTTCTAACTTCTGATTTGTTGAATGTACGCTATCCTAACCGGGGGTTTCTCAATCTCCGAAATCCTTTCTTTTATTATTTTGCATGAGTTCTTTGTGGGTATGTTTCTTTTCATTACTAGTTTTCCTGCTCACCTTTCTTGATTTCGGGTCATTAGCCTACAAATTAAAATTCTAAAAAAATTACAAACAAAATTAGTTTCTGTTTTCCTGTAATCATGGTAGTCCTAGAATCATCCCGCATCAGTTTGGTATCAGAGCTAGTTTAGGATAGTTGCATCTTCATCAAAAACATCAAAAAATTTTCATCTCTGATTTTCTGCATCCTGTCTTCTACATTAAGGGTCTAGGTTTCGGTCAATTTTGTCCATCTAGGCATTTTATTTTTCTCTGAAATTTGCACAACGTGTCCTCAGTTTTGTGCTGATAATTGTCATAATTTTTAATTATTTTTACAGAAATTAAAAGGTCCTAAAATTCGGCATCTTAGAAACCCTAACTGAATTCCTGAGATTTCTGCACACAATCCGAAAACCCTAGGAGTTGCATCATCTGATTTTTGTTTTGCATAAAATTTGATAGGGATCATCATCACCATCCATACTCTATTCTGTAATTTTTTCAGATTTTTTCTACATCGAAAACTGTATCAAATTCTGCATCAAATCGAATCCTAATTTTCTAATTCTGTGATTTTTGCACACCTGACTGAACCTAACCTAATCAACTGCCAAACCCCTCAAATCCCAAGCCAAATTTTGTTTGCTAACTTAATCAACTTAAACCTAACTTGCCATCTCATAAAAAGACAAATTATTTTTCTGATTGTAGTTAGATTGCATCAGAACCATTGAATGTTCATCATCTTCTTAAACTAATCTAAAGGGCATTTCTCTATCTCAGATCAGGGCAGGAGGTCATTACCTATCCTGGGCCCAAAACAACCACCCATCATCAGAACCCAAGCCTTAATTAAAATTAATTAGACTTAGTCTGCTCTAGAGAGCTAGGTGATACCAACAGGTCAGGTCCGAATTGTGTGGGTAAACTAGTGCACTCAATTCTCCAACTATTACTGGAAACTGGTGTCTAAAGCTGGGGGTCTAGAGTCAAACGACCTAAGTGGTGTTGTGGTTCTTTAATTGGATCTTTGCGAAAGCAGGGGGGCCTCCCACACTCCCACCCCCTACCTGGTCAGTGAAAGGATTAGTTGTTGAGTTGGGTGTAAGTTGAGTCGACCCACTTAATTTTGGCTCTAGGTCTAGCAAACCCTAGAACGTACTGATCCTTGCATGCTTGACTGCACCATACCACTTTGAGTGATTGATTGCATGACCACTAGGTTAGGAACCAAATATCAAAAGTCTAAGCCCCAACCTAGCTCAGCCATGGAACCCAACTTTGAAATCTTCATGAAAGCAATGACTGAACGATTTGACCAGATGAACCAAATGAAGGCCCAATCCACTGCCCAATTAACCACCCAGATTAACCAGTCCAATATCCAATCCCAAAACCAGTTTGCCCAGTCAATCGTCCAAATAGACTACTTGACCCAATCCAATAAACCAAGCAACCCATAGGATTAGTACCCTTAGATATAAGCCCAGTATTAGTCCACTTCCTCTTAGTCAACCCACCCCTACCTCAGTCATTAGTCAATTTTTTCTTAGCCAACCCCCTCTTATCATCCCATTGGTTCACCAGAATGACCTTGAAGAGGAGATATATGAAGCCGATGTAAGCTTAGTGGATGAGTATGAGGAAGAAGAAAAAGAGATACCTATAGAAGACCTAGAATTAGTTGATCCTGACCCTACCTATACTGAAGCCAATCCAGAGTTAGTTGACCCAGACCATACCCAGATAGAAGCCAACATAGAATTAGCTAACCCTGACCGCACCCAAACTAAAGCTATAGAGGAAGAAACCCATGATCCTACAACTGCAACTCTATCTAAGACACTAGAAGAAAACCTAATTATAGAGTATAGTCCTAAGATTCAAGAACCCGAGGAATTTATTAAGGACCTGATCTCTTTAAGCCAATACCTCTCAGGAAGAATTCTCTCCTATAGTTTCCATTGAAGATCTCTTCCCTAAAATTAATGACCCATTCTTCCATAATGCAGACCCTGTAGGTATACATTACCCCATAAGGTCAGCCTTATTAGTCTAGGACTAATCCCTAACATCCCTTCCTGTATCCTATTCTATCCGATCAACCCCGAACCCTTTTCTTACTTTCTACTCTACCAAACTAACCTTGAACCTACCTCTTATTTTCTGCCCTCTCCAGAAGCTTCTCATGTTTTCTTAACCATTTGGTTGCATTTTGTAGAAGTTTGCATGTTGCATTCATTCATTGAGCATGCCATGTTTGCATCTTACTCTTGGAAGATCCTATGGCACCAAATAGGAGTCCATGCACCATTTTCATCTGCATGTCACCCTCCTGACAAAGGGTTAAACCCACAGTTGTAGTTTAAATGTTTAGTCAAATCTGCATGTCAATAAGAGTTGTTCATAGAGGAAATACAGGAACAAGTCCCTAAGAAACAACCCCAGGAAGTAGACGTCAGTCGTGAACTAATATTTGGTTTTGAGTCCAATCAGTCCACAGACCTACTTCATCTATCCACACTTGCACTAACCTCTACAAAGCATTTGCATCAGGACATTAGTCAAAAGATAAACATAATTAATGAACTTTATAAAAACTTGGCTAATTCCCAAAACGAGCTAAAGAGTTTTCTGCAGGGAATTATGTGATGATCAGGCTTAGGCCTGAGCGGTTCCTTCCAGGGATCGTAAAAAAATTTCATGCTCACGAAACTGGAACGATCAAAATAATAAAGAATTGGATCCAATGCCTATATGCTCGAGTTGACACCCGGATTAGGTATTAGTTCCACCTTCAATACTTCAGACCTTATGGAGTACCAGGAGCTAGCAGCGATACCTAGCGAGCACTTTGAACCTCTCCCTTTCCTTGAGAGTGAATCCATCCCAGAGAGTCCACTTACAATCTGGCCTATTGATGAGAAAATGATTGAGCGAATCCTGGATGATCAAGCCATCAATACTCGAAACAAAGGCTATCAGCGGTATTTGGTCAGATGGCAAGGTCGGTCGAAATATGACTCGTGGATCACCCGTGAGGATCAGCAGTGCCTCAACCCAGACCTTCTTGAGCCATATGAGAGCTACATTGACCCATACTCGACGGGGTCGAGTTCCTCCCACCCCAGGAGAATTGTTGGGGGCATCAGGATCCGACATAAATTACTGGGCCCATCTGGTTTACTTATTAGGGTTTTGAGCCCTTGTCTATGTATCAAATTTTGTAATCAAGATTGAGTCCTGTAATAAGTTGAAACACGATGCCCAAGTTGGTTTGTCTCAATCCTAGTCCAGTCATTGAGTCATGTACATTTGTATTAGTCCAGTACCGGTCCAATTTTGTACAAGAGAAGAGGATACCCTGCTTTAGAGTTCTACCAAGCCTCATCCAGGAGCCAGAGGCCTTCATATCAACTTAATGGGCCTTGATTACCGCCCCAGATACCAAGATTCCTTCCAGATGCTCTCTAAATACTTTGATACCCTCCAGATGCTCCAGAATATTCCCAGACTAGGGCGCCTCATGATTCCAAGGATATGTCAGCACCCCAGGCTAAGAGATTCCAAGCCCATGAGCCCCAGAACCAAAATTCCAAGGAATATGCTGATGCCAGGGCGCCCCAGCTTCCAGGGCCCATAAGCTCATGGGCCAAGCCCGTGGAGGACGCCCCTTTGCTGCTGCCCACGAGGTCCAAGCCGAATTCCAAGAAGAGCCCAAGCCTTTGACCGGTCCAAGGGAGGAAAAGAAGACTAGGTCAACACGAATATTCCTTCCTAATCTATTAAGGATTTCTATTCCTAAGTTCTTTGGGAATTATAATTGCATTCAAAGTTTATAACCCTCTTCCTACTCAAATTATATGATCCTATCCTAATTAGGAGAGGGCATGGGAACTCTTATAAATACCCCACCCCTCTTCCTCTTGTATTCATATAACCTATTGATGAAATAAAACTCCGTTGATTTGTATTCTGGCATTGGTGTTCTTGTGTTTTGTGTGGTTGTCCTTGTGTGCCCTAGCCGACCCCTGCCTCCATGCCCAAGTCCTCATCTTCCACGCCCAAGGAGAAGAAGCCTTAGCCACCCATCAAGCCAAGGATCTTCTTCTTCCCCAGGCCACTAGCTATTCCAAACCATGATCCTTCTTCTAAAACCTAGTTTCTTTCCTTTGTTTCCTTGTTTCTTTGATTAACCTCTAACGCTTGCAGGATCTCCATGGTGTTTTCCCTCCATAGAGGAGACCCTCTTTGCCTTCAGGACCGATCCCAGATAGCTGCCTGAACCGAGGAACTGAAGGCTTGTCTTCCAAGCGACAATCCCGAGTGCTGTATGACCCTGGCTTCGAGCAGATTTTCGAATCAATGCTTGGTAAAATCCTTTCCCCTCCTAACTTCTGATTTGTTGAAGGTACGCTATCCTAACCGGGGGTTTTTCAATCTCCGAGATCCTTTTTTTTATTATTTTGCATGAGTTCTTTGCGGGTATGATGTTTCTTTTCATTACTAGTTTTCCTGCTCACCTTTACTTGATTTCGGGTCACTAGCCTACAAATTAAGATTCTAAAAAAATTACAAACAAAATTAGTTTTGTTTTGCTGCAATCATGGTAGTCCCAGGATCATCCTGCATCAGCCAGGAGTAAGAATAAGTGGTCATGAAAAGAGCTCCACCTTACTCGAAGTTGGGTGCAGGGTGAGAAAACTTGGAACAAGATAGGACTCAACAAGCCGAGCAAGCTAAGGACGAAGCCATGGTAGAAATTTGGTTCCTTCAGGAGGAACTAGAAGAAGAAAGAACAGGAATGTGGTTGCTTTTCGATGGGTTCAAACTCGCCGAAGCATGGAGATAGAAAAAGATACATCTTTGCACACTCGACTGGAGGCGGCCAAGATTGCTATTGATAGATTGAGGAAGAGTAATGATAACTATGGTAACAAAACTTCGAGATTGCAAGTATTGTTGGCCGAAGTGTGCACGGGGATTGCCGAGACCCGACTTTGCCATGCCAAAATTAACTCGTACGAGGCTGGGTTTGAAGATTACAGGCTTCTGGCAACCCAGATTCTTTCCGAAGCTGGGGTGCATTTGCTTCGGGTTCCTGCCATAGCACGGGCCATACGGTCTTTTCATGCAAGTCAGGTGAATCGAGAAAGAGGGCAAGGTAATTAAGATCCCATTTATTGTAAATTTTTTAGCTCTATAATTACTTTCAGAATAAATGAAATGTGAATTCATTCTAAGTGTCGTGACTCGATGCTTTTTGGCAGTGTTTTGTTGCTTTTCGGGTAATTTAAATTCTATCCATTTTGCTTCAATAGTTTTGTTTCCAAAAGAGTGGAATGACCAGGATCATTTCATCGATCAAATCACATTAATTCCCGGGTTTTCCTAGATAGGTTATGATATTTGAAAAGACATCCTACCACGGAAAACAGAGAGCATTTATGATATCATGATGGCCTGAAGTGATGCGGTGCTCGAGGGGAACTTTCCCACGGGAGACGATGAGATGGCGGAATGCATTCGAGGCGCTTCAGTGCCAATGATTCGTGGGGACACAATCTAGCCTATTGTTGGATGCCATTTGTCGCCCATCTGACGGATCGATTTTATTTTGGCCAAATCTAGGCTATTGGAGGGGTTCTTATAAGTAGGGAGCCTTGGCGCCTGATTTACTTTCTTTCGAAACATTTTCTTCCTCTTGTTCCCTTCTTCGAGTCTTCCCTTGTCAATTAGTCAGCCATTTCCGGTGAGTTTCAGTGGCATTAATTGTTGTCTTCCACCTTTCTTCCTTGTCTAGGTCCCTCAAACTCCCTTTTAGGTTTGTTAGGGGGCTTCTCCACTTCTTTTAGAATAATTTTTTGTCTTAGTTGCAGCGGTTTTTGATGTCTGTAATGCGTGTCGCAATGCACCGATTTAGAACCTTAATTCCACTACTCTAAAGGGTAGAATAGCCGGAGTAAGGGTCGATCCCACAGAGACTTTGGGGTTATCTTGAAAAAGGATTTTCTTTTGATTTAAAATAAACTAAAACTAATGCAAGAAATAGATGCAAATAATAAATTTGTGAAAATAATTCAGATATGACCTATCTCAAGAGTACGGCCCGTACCCGTGGATCACGGCCCGTCCCTTAGGTATAGGTCAGTCAAAATTAATTCACTACGACTTACCTTAAACGCTAATCCAACATGACTCCAGCATTACTAAAATAAAAGTAAACAAACATGGATTAATATAAAGCAAATAAATATTTATTCCATAAAAGATTGGGGTACAGAGAAAATAAAAGAAAAGCAAGGGAACAAGGGTCCCTTTCTCCCTTTTTATCCGACTCTGACTCTCTGTGACAGCAACAGGTGGAACTACAGACAGCAAGTGGAATCTCCCCAAAAATTCTTCTCCCTTTTCTTCAGAAGAGAATCACCGAGGTATTTATAGATGAAAAATACCGTGCCGGGTCCATGTGGGAAGCGCGGTGATTTCCTCATCTCAATCTGATCTCCTTATCTGATTTTTTTACGATCATCCCCATCTCAAAAATCAAACTCAAAAATTCTATCGCACAATCCCGCGTCCATCCAGCGTCGTCCGACATCTCTTCTCATTCCGATACATTCTTGTTTTCGGACATCCCGGTCTGAACGACGGTGACAAGCAGCTGGGCAGACGGCGCTGCGGCGAACGGTGGCTGGTTGCTCGCGGCTCGCAGACGGTGGAGGCGGCTTCGGCGAACAGCACAGGGGCAGACACTTCGCGGCGTACACGGCTCGCTGACAGAGGCGGACACGCGGCTGGGGAAGGGCGGAGATGGACACGGCTCGCAGACGACGTGGACCGTGGGGGAAGATGGCTGCAGCGGATGGCGACTGGGGCGGCGTGGCTGGGCGGCGACGGCTTCGGCTGGGCAGCGCGCGGTGAAGGGCTGCAGGCGGCGAACTCGGGCGGATGGTGTGGTGGGCGGCGAGCTCGGGCGGACATGCGGACTGCGGAGGCGGATGGCGGAAAGCGGACGGCGGAAGGCGGCGGCAGCAGGTTCCGGCCGTGGGCGGCTGGCGGTGGCGGGCCGTGGGCGGCGTGCAGCAGCAGGCGGGCGGCGTGGCAGCAGGCAGCGGGCGGCGTGCAGCAGCAGGCAGCGGGCGGCGTGCACGGCGGAGGCGGACACACGGCGCTGCATGCGTGGGCTAGGGCGCAGCCGGCTTCCGGCCATTTTCCGACCGAACGGCGACTCTCCGACGAGTTTCGGCGCGATCGGAGCACGGTGGTCCACGGCTCTGCCCGTGGACCGGCAGCAATGGCTGCCATGGACCGGCAGGTCATGCGGTGGACCATTGAGCCGGTCCACCGTTAGCCATTAAAAATTTTAAGGCAATGCTCCAAAAACCGTGCGCTCTGAAATCCATGCTAAAATCTTCTAAAATCCATTTCGGGCCCGTTTGAAGTCCGAATTACATTCCGTTTGCATCGTTGGACTCCTAAAATCAAGATCTACACGTTTATGGAGTCAATTCCTGCAAAGTATCACAAAAAGTATCAATTTTAATCAAATAAAGTTGGGCTAATTTTCATTATTCTAATGTCTAACACACCCCCCAACTTAAACTTTGCTCGTCCTCGAGTAAAGGAAATGGATGAGTCTTGTATACTAAGATGGTCCATGAAATGAAAATTATCATACTAACCCTAAAATCAAAGGATACATGGTTAGGCTATTAAAAAGGTACTTCATTGGATTACCAATTCCACCCATTTAGTAGTAGAATAAAGTCCATAGAAGTTTTAAGAGTTTTTTTCTTTCCCAACTTTCTATCTCACTATCTAAATCTTCCAACTTAGTTTGGTTTTGGTGCAATATTTATTTAGTCCCCACTTTTTCTTTTCTTTTTCTTCTTCTTTTTTTTTTTTTTTTTTTTTTTTTTTTTTTTTTTAATGTAAAGTCAGTGCAATGTCCTGACACCTTGCTTTCTAATTAACCCTTGTAGCGAGCTTTAAGCCAATGACTCCCAAACCAGTTGGCTTTAGGGCATTAGGTGTAAAACACCCTCGGGCTTACTGACTCGAGTTAAAAAGGCTAAGTCAAGACTAACTCTACGAAAGATTTCGTTACATCCCCACCTTTTGACGCGAACAACAACGCTTACTTAGGCGAAGGGGTCGGTTACTCAGTGAGAGATGCTAAAAATCTTTATTAACCTCAGAAATTTTTTTAACTGGGGACTTTTTATAATGCCTATACCAAAATAAGTAAGATTCATTATTAAGATCAATAGGCCGAAGGGTCTGGAATTACTCTTCTAAAATTTTTGGACTACACTCTACCACTTATAGGGTTTTCTTGATAAATCATCCCTCAGTATCTCTAAAATTTTCTAAACCATTAATCACTCCTCATTTAGTGAGCTTGATTATTTTCAATTCGAGACAAATTTTTGTACACAAAAACTGATTAAAATTTTACTCGAGGATGATTTGATTTAATTAATTAGATTACCTCACCCCCCAACTTAATTTTCATTGTCCCCAATGGAAGAGAATATTAATAACGAAATGGCATGGAAGGATACAACCTGGTAGGGTATGGAATTGGACGTCCTTCTAACACCATGTTCCCACAATCTTCTTTTATTACTCCATTTATTCTAAAAACAAAGAACTAGAAGTTAAAATATGAAGGAAAGAGCTGGGCTGCCTCCCAGGAGCGCTAAGTTTATAGTCTTTAGCCAGACTAAGTTGATCTTCACAGCAACACTGGGTGTTCAAGATCAAGAGTTTCAACAACTTCTCCATCACTGATTCCTTCAATATACGGTTTCAAACGCTAGCCATTCACCTTAAAAATATTCCCTTGCTTAGGATCCTTAAGTTCAACAGCTCCATGGGAAAATACTTGAGTTACTACAAAAGGTCCATCCCATCGTGAGCGGAGTTTTCCGGGAAAAAGACGTAACCTAGAGTTGTAGAGCCACACTTTTTGATTAGGCTCAAATGATTTTCTATTAATGAATTTGTCATGATAAGCCTTTGTTCGAGCCTTGTAAATTTTCGAACTCTCATACGCCTCATTTCGTAACTCTTCCAACTCACTTAACTAAAGTTTTCTATGGGAACCTGCATTCTTCATGTCAAAATTAAATTGCTTGATAGCCCAAAATGCACGGTGTTCCAATTCAACAGATAGGTGACAAGCCTTTCCAAACACTAACCGATACGGAGACATTCCTAGAGGGGTCTTGAAAGCAGTTCGGTAAGCCCATAAAGCGTCATCCAAACGTTCGGACCAATCTTTCCTATCGGGTCTTACCGTTTTCTCAAGAATGTGCTTGATCTCTCTATTCGAAACTTCAACCTGACCACTAGTCTGAGGATGATATGGTGTGGCTACTTTATGGGTAATTCCATACTTTTTCATTAGTCCGTCAAAGTGTCTATTTGTGAAATGCGCACCCCCATCACTAATAATGGCCCTTGGGCACCCAAACCGACTAAAGATGTTATGCTGAATGAACTTGATTACAACTTTGTGATCATTAGTTCGAGTTGCCACAGCTTCAATCCATTTCGAAACATAATCCACTGCTACCAAAATGTACTCAAATCCAAAGAAAGAGGAAATGGTCCCATAAAGTCAATACCCCAAACATCAAAAATTTCAACAACTAAAATGGGGTTTAGGGGCATCATATCTTTTCGTGAAATATTCCCCCTTTGTTGACACTTGAGACAATTACGGCCAAATTCATGTGCATCTTTAAAGAGAGTTGGCCAATAAAATCCACTTTGCAGCACCTTTGCTGCAGTTTTTCTCCCACTAAAGTGTCCCCCACATGCAAGAGAATGACAAAAATTGAGTATACTCTTGAATTCACTCTCCGGGACACATCGCCTGATCACTTGATCTGAACAGTGTTTAAACAATTCAGGTTCCTTCCAAAAGTAATATTTGATTTGCGAAAAGAACCTATCTTTTTCTTGTTGTGACCAGTATGGAGGAACTTGCCCTGTTACCAGATAATTCACAATATGGGCAAACCAGGGAGATTGCTGGTAGAAAAAATTGAGAATAGCTGCTCATCAGGAAACCTATCTCCAATAATTTCCTTGTTGTATTCTACTAAGATCCTAGAAATGTGATCTGCTACCATATTTTCGGAACCTTTCTTATCCAAAATTTCTAAGTCAAATTCCTGTAACAAAAGGATCCATCGAATCAGTCTAGGCTTTGTATCCTTTTTGGATAGCAGATGTCTTAATGCAGCATGATCAGAGTAAACTAGGACCTTAGACCCTAATAAATATGATCGAAATTTTTCTAGGGCGAATACAACTGCTAGTAACTCTTTTTCAGTAGTGGTATAGTTCATTTGTGCATCTGAAAGAGTTTTACTAGCATAGTAAATTACATGGGGTTCCCTATTGAGCTTCTGTCCTAAAACAGCTCCTACAGCATAATCAGAAGCATCACACATGATTTCAAATGGCAGAGTCCAATCTGGAGGCTTGATGATAGGTGCAGTGGTCAAAGCAGTTCGAAGAATGTCAAAAGCGGCCAAACATTCTTTACTAAAATCAAAGGACTTGTCTTTGGCAAGTAAATCACACAATGGTCGAGAGATTTTGCTGAAATCCTTGATGAATCGTCTAAAAAGCCAGCATGGCCAAGGAAGGATCGTACTTGTCTAACCGAGGTCGGGGGAGGCAATTTCGAGATTAATTCAACCTTAGCCTTGTCAACCTCAATCCCTCGCTCAGAAACAATGTGTCCGAGTACAATTCCCTCACAACCATAAAATGGCTCTTCTCCCAACTTAAGACTAAGTTGGTTTTATACAGCGTTTCAATACCTTAGCCAAATTATGGAGACAGTCCTCGAATGAAGATCCAAAACAGAAAAATCATCCATAAATACTTCAAGGAAATGACCAACCATATCGGAGAATAAGGCCAACATACATCGTTGAAAGGTGGCTGGTGCATCACAGAGACCAAAAGGCATACGCCTGAATGCAAACGTTCCAAAAGGGCAAGTAAAGGTGGTCTTTTCTTGGCCTGCAGGAAATACTGGAACCTGGTTGTATCTGAATATCCATCCAGGAAACAAAAGAAACTCTGCCCTGCTAGTCGTTCTAGAATTTGATCAATAAAAGGCAGAGGGAAATGATCTTTCCTAGTAACAGCATTCAGTTTCCGGTAATCTATACACACTCTCCAACTAGTGGTTGCTCGGGTAGAAATTGACTCACCCTTTTCATTTTGAATGACAGTAATTCCTGACTTTTTAGGTACTACCTGAGTTGGACTGACCCATTGGCTATCCGAAATTGGGTAAATAATGCCGGCATCCAACCATTTAACCACTTCTTTTTTAACAATTTCCCGCATGTTTGGATTTAGCCTCCGTTGCATGTCCCTATATGGTTTAGCTTCTGCTTCACAGTGAATGTGGTGCATGCAAACAGAAGGGTCAATTCCCTTAAAATCAGCTATTGTCCATCCTATTGTCTCTTTATGTTCCCTGAGTACATCCATCAATTTTTGTTCCTGATCAGAGGTCAAAGTAGATGCAATGATTACCGGAAGGGTATCATTGGATCCAAGAAAAGAATACTTTAACTTGTCAGGAAGAGGCTTCAATTCCAGATTGGGTGGTGCTTCTAAGGATGGCACTAAAGGGCTTGATTGAGTCGGTAATGATTCATATTTCACAGTCCAAGGAGGAATGGTGCTAAACTTGGGTGGCTCTAACAAAGCATTCACTTCATTTGCATATTCATCAAAATTGTCAGTTCCAAAATGTGTCAAACATGCTTGCAAGGGATCCGAATCAAGCAACACAGGAAGATTCCTATTTACTACTTCTTCTATCATGTTTACTTCGTTATGATCATAAGAGGGTGGTCCTTGGCATGCATTAAAAATATTCAACCGCATTTTCTTATTCCCAAAAGAGACGTCCATAACCCCTGTTCTGCAATTTATGCAAGCATTAGCGGTAGCTAGGAAAGGTCTTCCAAGAATGATGGGTATCTGACTAGGGTTACCGCTAGATTCCATGTCCAAAACAAGAAAATCAATCGGGAAGTAGAACTCATCTACTTTTACCAACACATCCTCGAGCATTCCACGGGGTGCCTTGACGGATCGATCAGCTAACTGTAAGGCCACCGTCGTGGATTTTAATTCTCCGAATTTAAACAGATCATACACTGAGCCTGGGAGAAGGTTTACACTCGCACCTAAATCTAACAAGGCTTTCTTGATTGTAAGGTCCCCTATGACACAAGAGATAATTGGGGTACCTGGGTCTTTGAGTTTGGGTGGAGCTATTTGCTGAAAAACTGAGCTGGCTTGCTCAGTTAAGAGGATTTTCTTAGGGATATGTGCCTTAGATTTCCGTTTTTGAGTGCACAAATCCTTAAGAAATTTGGCATAAGCCGGTACTTGCTTGATGGCATCGAGGAGAGGTAAATTGATTTGTACTTGCTTGAATAATTCAAGCATCTCATTCATTTTTAAATTTTTCTTATCCAATGGTAAAGGTGACTCCAAAGCACTAGGGAATGAAGCCTTAGGTACAGGTGCTTTACCAATGGATTCCTTCTCCTCTTCATTCTTTTTCTCTGGCTTAGCCACCTTTACTTCTTGGGTCGGGTCAGGTTGATCTAATGTTTTTCCACTTCTTAAGGTGATAACAGATTTAGCGTGTTCAGGAAAATTTTCAGGTCCAGTGGAACTCTCAGCCATGTATTGACCCTTGGGATTGATAATGGGCTGGCTAGGCAACTTACCTTCTCTCCGATTGAAAGCTGTAGCTAGCTGACCTATCTGAGTCTCTAGCTTGGCAATGGATTGGGTATGGGAGTGAAGGATTTGGGTATTCATGTTCAGCCCCTCCTTCAAAGTTTGAAGGATTTTCTCTTGAAAGGAAGGATCAAGATTGCTTGGCGGAGGTTGTGGAGGCTGTGGGGCATTTTGATATTGTGGAAATGGCATGCTTTGAAATTTGGTCTCCTGATAGTTGGGCCTAACGGAAGAATTGATTCCGGGTTGGGGTTTCCAAGAAAAATTCGGGTGATTGCGCCAGCCGGGATTGTATGTTTCGAATAAGGATCGTTTCCTGGTCTAGGAGCCATTCGGGTTTGAGCTTGATGAGCTTGCTCTTGAAGAAGCTCAGGAAATTGGTAAGCTGATGGACAATCACCTAAGGTGTGGGTGGAACTCGAGCAGATAATACAGACTTCATGAGTAGGATAAGATGAGGAGGAATTATTTCCAGCTTGCAAAAGTTGGTCGAGCTTCTGAGATAGCTCATCAACCTTGCTGTAGATGTCTACAGCACGACCAACTTCATACATACCTCCTCTCTTGGGTTCTACAGGTCCTGTGGGAGGATCTCTACGGGCAGCTGACATATGATGTAGAGAATTTTCACTTAAAGTTTCAAACAACTGCCATGCCTCATGTTTTAAGCATGAACGTTCCTCCACATGAGGCATCCACCATTTGCCGGTGCCTTTCTGACAAACCGTCATAGAAGCACTGGACTAATTGCCATTTGGGTATGGCATGGTGTGGACATTTTCTAATTAGCTCTTTCAATCTCTCCCAGGTTTCATGAAACATTTCTCCATCTAATTGGGAAAAACTAGTAATGGCTTTTCTAATTTGATTCGTCTTTCCTATGGGAAAATATTTCTTAAGGAACTCCCTCTGAAGTTGATCCCAAGTTGAAATTGTCACAGTGTCTAGGAAATTCAACCAATATTTGGCTTTATCTTTCAGGGAAAAAGGGAATAACCTAAGCCTTAAAGCATCGTCGGAGAAATTTTGGATCTTAACAGTGGAACAGATTTCTAGAAATTCATCTAGATGTTTATATGGGTCTTCAGTCGCAAGTCCGTAAAAAGAGGGTAACATCTGAATCACACTGGACTTGATTTCGTACTGGATGGCATCTACAGGGGGTACTTGGATACAAGGTGAATAAGTGTATTTTGAAGGAGTGAAGTACTCCTTCAGCGGAGGGTCAATTCCTTGATTAGGATCCATAATACCTGGGCTGGTTGCTCTACTGGAGCCTTCGATTTTCGGATCTAGGGATATATGTTTAGGTTCTCGAAGTCGGCGCCTAGAATATACTAACATACACCCTCCCTCCTAAAGCAAACAGCAATCAAAGATTTTTTTAATTGGAAAGTGGAAGAATGAGAAGAGGTCTAAAGGAGAAGTTCCTAAGAGAGTCCTAAACTAGAGAGAAAATGTTAATTAGATTTTTTTTTTTTTTTTTTTTCAGTCAAACAAGTGAAACAAATCAAAATCACTATCGCAGGGTTAACCTGGATCTAGACAGCTCCTAACTGATCCAAGGTTACCTTCGAGCACTCCAAGCCCAAGATCAATTAACTGACTTGGCCAGGTAAGTGTAAGGTTGGTGAAGGTTCCCTTATCGCTTGCCTTAGACACCAATTAAAAATTGGCCAGGTAAGCGGAACCAACTCACTTCACTCACTTCGGGCTCTAGTCCCTGAACCACTTTCCTTAGACACCAAGGAATTAAATGATCTGAACCCGGTCCAACTCTAGGGTTTCCTTGTCCTATTGAGCTCGAAATCCTTAGGTTGACGTCTAATTAATTTTAAAATTAAAGGCTTGGGTCAATGCAGATGCTGGATTGATGATTTGTGGGCTAAGGAAGGGTATTGATCTCCCCACCTTATCTGATTAATGGGTTGTGCCCTTAAGATAGATTATGAAATTATGAAATGCAACAGCTAAGGTGTCCAAAAAGTTATAAACAAACAAAATTAAACTTAATTTTTTTTTTTAATTTTGATGATTAAGAATCTGATCCTAATAAATTATGAAATGTCTGGGTAATATTTTTTTGGTTTTGCAAAAAAAATAAATTTACCTAAGTGAATCTAAAAAAATTGTGTTCAACCTTTTTGTACCCTAGGACAACCATTCAACATAACCTCCCAGTTATGCCAGGGCAACCTTATGTCAGGGCACTCAAGATTGAAAATTGAATTTTTTTTTTTAATTTGAATGTAAAATTTTGAAAATTGAAATTTTTTTTTTTTGGATTTTTAGATTGTTGATTATATTTTTTTTTTTCAGAATAACGCCGAAAGTCCCCGGCAACGGCGCCAAAAATCTAATGTGTGTCGCAATGCACCGATTTAGAACCTTAATTCCACTACTCTAAAGGGTAGAATAGCGGGAGTAAGGGTCGATCCCACAGAGACTTTGGGGTTATCTTGAAAAAGGATTTTCTTTTGATTTAAAATAAATTAAAACTAATGCAAGAAATAGATGCAAATAATAAATTTATGAAAATAATTCAGATATGACCTATCTCAAGAGTACGGCCCGTACCCGTGGATCACGGCCCGTCCCTTAGGTATAGGTCAGTCAAAATTAATTCACTACGACTTATCTTAAATGCTAATCCAACATGACTCCAGCATTACTAAAATAAAAGTAAACAAACATGGATTAATATAAAGCAAATAAATATTTATTCCATAAAAGATTGGGGTACAGAGAAAATAAAAGAAAAGCAAGGGAACAAGGATCCCTTTCTCCCTTTTTATCCGACTCTGACTCTCTGTGACAGCAACAGGTGAACTACGGACAGCAAGTGGAATCTCCCCAAAAATTCTTCTCCCTTTTCTTCAGAAGAGAATCACCGAGGTATTTATAGATGAAAAATACCGTGTCGGGTCCGTGTGGGAAGCGCGGTGATTTCCTCATCTCAATCTGATCTCCTTATCTGATTTTTTTACAATCATCCCCATCTCAAAAATCAAACTCAAAAATTCTATCGCACAATCCCGCGTCCATCCAGCGTCGTCCACATCTCTTCTCGTTCCGATACTTTCTTGTTTTCGGACATCCCGGTCTGAACACGGTGACAAGCAGCTGGGCAGACGACGCTGCGGCGAACGGCGGCTGGATGCTCGCGGCTCGCAGACGGTGGAGGCGGCTTCGGCGGACAGCACAGGGGCAGACACTGGCGGCGTACACGGCTCGCTGACAGAGGCGGACACGCGGCTGGGGAAGGGCGGAGATGGACACGGCTTGCAGACGGCGTGGACCGTGGGGCAGCAGCGGACGGGGCTGGGCGACGATGGCTTCGGCTGGGCAGCGCGGGTGAAGGGCTGCAGGCGGCGAACTCGGGCAGATGGTGTGGTGGGCGGCGAACTAGGGCAGATGGTGTGGTGGGCGGCGAGCTCGGGCGGACATGCGGACGGCGGAGGCGGATGGCGGAAGGCGGCGGCAGCAGGTTCCGCCGTGGGCGGCTAGGCAGTGGCGTGGCCGTGGGCGGCGTGCTGCAGCAGGCAGCGGGCGGCGTGCATGGCGGAGGCGGACACACGGCGCTGCATGCGTGGGCTTGGGCGGAGCCGGCTTCTAGCC
This sequence comes from Areca catechu, assembly GCA_021397845.1. NCBI lineage: Eukaryota > Viridiplantae > Streptophyta > Magnoliopsida > Arecales > Arecaceae > Areca > Areca catechu. The sequence continues at coordinate 45,519,794 of CM038038.1, forward strand.
ATTTTCGGCGAACGGCGAGTTTAGGCGCGATCGGAGCACGGTGGTCCACGGCTCTGCCCGTGGACCGGCAGCAATGGCTGCCATGGACCGGCAGGTCATGCGGTGGACCATTGAGCCGGTCCACCGTGAGCCATCAAAAATTTTAAGGCAATGCTCCAAAAACGTGCAGCTCTGAAATCCGTGCTAAAATCTTCTAAAATCCATTTCGGCCCGTTTGAAGTCCGAATTACATTCCGTTTGCATCGTTGGACTCCTAAAATCAAGATCTACACGTTTATGGAGTCAATTCCTGCAAAGTATCACAAAAAATATCAATTTTAATCAAATAAAGTTGGGCTAATTTTATTATTCTAATGTCTAACAGTCTATTCCAGATTTTGGGTTTTTGGAGAGTTTTTGCATTTGTTTTTGGGATAGTTTTTTTTTTCTAATGAAGTATTTTATTCGATCTTTAGATGTTGACTCCAAGTAGTCCTTGGAGTTGGAGGGTTCATGGTCTTCAGACCACGAACCTACCGGATCCGAGATTTCCATCGAAGGTGCGGAACTAGTTTCGAGTGATGAGGTAGTCATTGCTTTACCATAGGGGTTAGTGGATCCCAAAGGAGGATCTCTCGTGAACCTTGAAGGAGAACTCGAAGATCCGGTAGAAGAGCTTCTAGGGGATCTCAAAGGAGATTTTCTTCCTGGACTTATCCATTCCGGGATCCGGGGGTTGCATTTGGAAAAGCTATGGAGCAAGTACCAAATCCTCCCAAATTTTGAACTAGAATTCTCATTTGCAACTGACTGAGCATGCAACCCTCCCCGAGCCAATTAGCTCTGTACAAAGAGTTTTTTCCGACCGGGTTGAGGTTATCCCAGGTCTCCTTTATCAAATTCTTTAGAGCCATAGGTCTTCCTCCCTGTGCGATCACGCCGAACACCTTGTGATTTCTTTGTGGCTTCTCAGTGCTGTGTCCTAGCCGGGATTCATCCTACGATCTCGTTGTTTAGAGTTTTCTTCTCCTTCAGTAAACATTGCTGGTACCGTGGATGGTGGTTTGCCTATCCCCGTAAAGAGCAATATCCTTTAATCCGGGGCACTCCTTCCATACACCATTGGAAGGAACATTTTTTTTTGTAACACCTGGATGTCAACAACTGGGGTTTCATATAGTAGGGTGTCCAATCTTAACAATTAACCTATCCTACCCTTTTGTCCGAAGAGAGATGGGTCAGTGTTCTCCAACATTTTCAAGTCCCCAGCTTGAAAGTCTTATTGTCCGAGACGACCCTTTTCAAGACTAGATTTAGCCATGTGCAGCTGAAAGGTGAGAAGAATCGTGGCCCATTCCTTTGTCTTTTTTGATTCGGTTTTATTTTTTCTAAATATTCTTTTTTCTTTGTTTTTAGACGTGGATTCATTAGATGCCTGAGCTTTGAGGAAGGCAATCCTGAAGAAGAGGAAGGACGATATGGCTCTCACCGCCAGAAAGCCTTTAGAATTCAGGCCATGGTCACTGCCGAGCCTGAGGTTGTCCTATGTGATGCTCCAGAGGTCACTCCAGTTGCCATGAAATGCTCCCGATCGTCCAAAGGTGGGGCTTCCCCCTCTGCTCCTCGATCGGTGACTTTTGAAGGGATCCCGAGTGATCAAGCTCCGAGGTCCAAAGTCTGTGCCTTTGACAACTGGAAAGTTACCAAAGGCATTTTCGAAGATTTCATTCATCCCATCGATGCAAACCGAGTCGTGAGAGAGGGAACCACCAGCATTGGAAAGACAATTTGGACTGTTATAAAGGTTAATTCTCTATTTCTTTTGGATTCAGTTTTCGTTATTAGGTAACTAATCATTAAGTTTGCTACTTCGCAGATGTGTTATTTTATTAAGGACTATTATGACTTGAGGAGTCACTGGACTGCCAAAGAAAGAGAAGAAATATATGGTAGCATGCATGAAGGATGCAGAAGCTAGCCAGAAAACAATCAAAGCCAGTCTCAAGCATGTTAGGGCTAAGAAAGATCAACTCCAGAAGGAGCTTTCTCAAAAAAAGAGGCTTTGGAGGCTGTGCAACAAAAGATCATGAGCCTAGAAGCGCAGAAGGATATGGCCCAAAAGGCGATGGAAGCTTATAAAGCTTCGGAAGAGTGCCGTCAGGAGAAGTTGCTCTTCACCTAACCAACCTTTGCAGAGGACATGGACAATGCCCGGAGGAGGATCCTCAAATGTTACTCGGATCCCAACCTGGATTTCCTGGATAAGGATGAGTCAAACGACGAAGCCCTTGCTGAATGTGCGCCAACCCCTAAGGTGGAAGTAGCCAAGACCGAAGGAACTGATGGCACCTCGATCGCTTGAAGCATGCCTTCTCTTTTTTTTACCGATGTAAATTTCGTCAACCTGTCTTATAAGACGGCCACCTTTGTAGAACCTTCGGGTTCCTTTTCTTGCAATAACAATGAAATAGTTTTCAAATTTTAGCTAAGTATGGTGGTTTGGTTTGCATAGTTGTAAATGCTTTCAAGTGCTATGTTCAATATAAAATTAAAAACTTATCGGCCATTAATAAGGGCATGAAGCCACTGTTATCGTGCTGCAACTTGGCACGGCTTCTTCGATAAAACGTAACGCCCCCTCTACCTTTAGGCAGCGACACGTGCTGAGGTATAAGTGAACATTGTTGGTGATGAGTTGTTCCATACCAGATGTTCGCCGGTCCAAGGACTTCCATTGTGGGGCTTGAAATGACCAAGATTTAGCCAGGAAGTTGGGCACATCCTATATCGTTCTCATTTGGTTGTCGATCCATCGATGTTGTCATAGTTCTTGAGTTAAGACCATAGGGTTGGGCATCCGATTGCAGCTCTCCAGGGCCAAATAGAAGATTTGGGCACTGGCATCCAAGCACTCATTGATGTTAGCTCGGTTGAAGGCACTTAAGAATTGGGCATGGGCCAAAGACTTTCCAATGCTGGCCCGGCTAAAGACTTTCAAGCATTGATTCTTTCTGTCTTGGCCAAAGGCTTTCCGATGCTGGTTTGGTCAAAGACTTTCGGGCATTGATTCTTCTTGTTCTAGTCAAAGACTTTCGGGAGTTGAATATTAGGCCAAAGGCTTTCCAATGCTGGCCCGACCAAAGGCTTTTGGATATTGATTTATCCTATCCCGACCAAAGGCTTTTGGGAGTTGAGATTAGGCTAAAAGCTTTCCAACACTGATCTGACCAAAGACTTTTGGGCATTGACTTCCTGTCCCAATCAAAGGCTTTCGAGAGTTGAGCATCAAGTTAAAGGCTTTCTAATGCTAGCCCGGTCAAAGGCTTTCAAATGCTAATTCTTCCTATCTCAGCCAAAGACTTTCCAAAGCTAGCTCGACCAAAGGCTTTCAGGCGTTGATTCTTCCTTTCCTGGTCAAAGGCTTTCGGGAGTTGAATGTCAAGCCAAAGGCTTTCCAATGCTGGCCCAATCAAAGATTTTTAAGAGTTGAGTGTCAAGCCAAAAGCTTTCTAATGTTGGCTCAACCAAAGACTTTCGAGAGTTGAGCATCAGGCCAAAAATTTTCCAACGTTGACCCGACCAAAGGCTTTCAGACTCTCCTATCCCAACCAAAGGCTTTCGAGAGAGTATCAGCTCAAAGAATTTCCAATGCTGGACCAACCAAAGGCTTTCAGGCATTGATTCTTCCTATCCTGATCAAAGACTTTCGGGAGTTGAGCGTTAAGCCAACGGCTTTCTAATGCTGGCCTTGTCAAACTTTCGGGCATTGATTCTTCCTGTCTTGGCCAAAGGCTTTCAATGCAGGTCTAGCCAAGGCTTTTAGGCGTTGCTTCTTCTTGTCCCTGCCAAAGGCTTTTAGAAGTTGAGCATCAGGCCAAAGGCTTTCCAACGCTGGCTCAGCCAAAGACTTTAGGACATTTATTCTTTCTATCCTGGACAAAGACTTTTGGGAGTTGAGTGTCAAGCCAAAGGCTTTCCAATACTGGCCCAGTCAGACTTTCGAGTGTTGACTCTTCTTGTCTTGGCTAAAGGCTTTCGAGAGTTAAGTGTTAGGCTAAAGGCTTCTTGTCTTGGCTAAAGGCTTTCGAGAGTTGAGTGTTAGGCTAAAGGCTTTCCAACGCTAGCTCAAACAAAGACTTTTAGGCATTGATTTTTTTTATTCCTACCAAAGGCTTTCAAAAGTTGAACAATAGGCCAAAGGCTTTTCAATACTGGCCCGACCAAAACTTTCAGAAATCTTGCCTTAAGTATTTTATCCTCCTTCGGTAGAACTGTGTTATTAAAAATAGGGGGTACAACTTACAAATAATATCAAATCTCAAGAATTTTGGCTTTTTCTCGAACCAAGAGCATGCATATGGCACCGCTCGATTAGGAATCCCACAAGATTTTCATGCTTACTTCCATGGTGAAAAAAATGAGTTTTTGCCTCGAAAATCTATCGCATCTATTTTTCTTTCTAGGGACTTTTAATGGCAGGAGGGCCACATGATGACCGTCGGTTTGCCAACCTCTGTCTGACTCTCCTATAAATAGAGGACCCGAGATCTCATCTTCCCATCGCCTTTGCTAGTTTCTTCCAACTCTAGCAGAGGAGTTCCACTAGCTTTTCCTAGCGATGCCTTTAGTCATGGTACTAGTATCGAAGATGTTGATTTTCTTCCTAGATGGGCGAGCATTCCTGGTGAACGATGCCTAAGTGAAGCTATCATCATGACGAGAAGGCACTTTGGGATGCGAGGTATTGGAAACAACCAGCGGCTCGACCATGGCACCGCTACCCTCTTTGGCGAGGGTATAAGACTGGAGGATCTCTATTGCGGCCTCCCTCTTTTGGTTTTCCCTCATCCAATGTCAACAGACTCTAGGAATAAGGGAATTTAAAGGACACTCCGAGAAATCCTACCATAAACGATGAGCAGCTGTGGATCTCCAAGATGTTCCTCTCCCTTTCCTTCTTGTAACAGATAGGAGCCTTTGGTCTGCATGAGCTCCCTCTTCACTTTCGGCAGACCAGAAAGGGCTTTTCATTGCCTTAACACCATGTGGTGAGGGCCCAGACAAGCCATTTACTGGCCTTGCCCATCTGCACAGTGTATCACTCTACCACGACCTTCTTGATGATTGTCCCACTTATATTTCATAGAATACTACAAAAAATGTAACTAAGCTGAAATAGGAATGTACGTATCTCAGCATTTTGTTATGAAAGGGATTGTTTTGATATTCTATGCACCTAACATTATGTGCTCATTACTTGTTTGCTCTCGAGCAAGGATCGCTGAACCAGTACCGGACCCGTATCATACCGTACCATACCAGTACATGTACCGATCTTGGTGAATTGAGAAAAAACTATCTTCCTCCCTCTCTCAAGCAAGGATCACTGAACTGGATCTGAATCGGACACAAACTGGGCTGAACCGAGCTCGAACTGGATCGTACTGGTCTAAACCGACCCGTACCATACCAAACCAACCCATACCAGTTTGGTTCAAGTCATTTTTTATGATTTGGATCCGGAACCGTTTTTACGACTGAATCGTACCGGTTCTTGGTCGGTATGGTATAGTATGCCCCGAGCTAGACGGTTCAGGATGGTTCTGAATACCCTGCTTTTGAGACTTGTGGTCGTCCACACTGCTATCGATGACCCGAATCTTTGTTTCATGAATATCGATGAGAGCTCCACCCGCCCTCGAGGCTTTGGGTTCGGTAATTGCTTCAACCTTTTGGATTCCATGCTAACCAAAAAGATAATTTTCACATGAAACTTGTAGAAAGAAATGTACACAAATAATATATTCGCAGGTTTTCAGAGTTCGAAGGCCAAGGCAAGGGTGTGTTATCCAGCTGTGTTAGGCGATAGGTCCTGGGTTGAATGACTTCCTCGATCCGGTATGGTCTCTCATAGTTCAAAGAGTTTTTCTTGGTGAGTTGGTTGGGAAACTTCAGCTTGCCTTAAGACTAGGTCCCTGACTATGAAATATTTGCCCTGAACCCAAGCATTGTGATATTAAGCAACTTAAGACTAGGTCCCTGACTTTGAAATATTCGCCCCGAACCCAAGCATTGTGATATCAAGCGACTCTCCTTCGATAAGTAGCCATCCTTATGGCTGCACGCTCCCAAACTTCCTCTAATAAGTCTAGGTTTGCCCGAAGTCGTTTAGGGTTGCTTCCTTTGTCAAAACTTTCCACTCTAGGTGATGAGAGTTCGATTTCCAAGGGGATAACAGTTTCGATCCCAAAAGCAAGTTAAAAGGAGTTCCTTCCATTGAAGTTCTCTGTGGTCCGGTAGGCCTAGAAGATGTGATATAACTTGTCTACCCACCATCCTTTTGCTCGATCCAGCACGCTGCCCTTGAAAGAGAATCCATTTAGCAACTTTGACCTCCCTTTAGCTTGGGGATGGTTGACAAAAGTGAAACATTAGATCAAGCCCATGTCTTGGCAGAATTCAGCATGTTTAAAATCACTAAACTACTGGCCATTGTCGATGCTGATGGTTCGGGATAATTCGAAGTGACAATTGATAGATTTCCAGACGAAATCCTTTACTATGGCTTCAATAATCTTGGCAAGTGGTTCGGCCTCTATCCGCTTGGTAAATAATCAACCACCACAAGCAAGAACTTTCGTCCCCCGATGGCCAGAGAAAGGTTCTAATATATCCATGCCCCACTGAGCAAAAGGCCATGGCATGCTTAAGAAGGTGAGTGGAGCAGCTGGTAGTCGCTGTATGTTGGATTGGTGCTGGCACTGATCACATCTCCGGACTAGTCTTTTACATTTTGCTCCACGATAGGCCAATAATATCCCTATCTCAAAATTTTAAGACAAAACCCTGCCCCTAGGTGATTGCTGCAAATTCTTTCATGAACCTCTTAGAGAGCGTACTTTGCTTCAGATGAACGTAGGCACTTCAGCAAAGGTTGGGAGAACCCCCTCTTAAAGAGTTTTTCTTCATGAAGGATGAACCTGGAAGCTTAGTTCTGCATCTTTTGGGCTTCTTTCCTATTTGCAAGAAGGCTCCCATCACGGAGTACTGGATGAGCAGGTCCATCCATATCGTTTAGCATCTACCTGAAGCATCAAGATTGACTTTTTGATGCTAGGCTCCAAAATTTCAAAGACTTGTGTACACAAGTCATTGGGCACAGATGTGGCGAGCTTAGATAGGGTGTTGGCCTTTGGGGATCTGCTAAATGTCAAAGCCACAAAAGACCGAAATCAAATTCCTGAACTCTTGGACATACTATTTCATGTTCTCTTCCCAGGCCTCATACACATTTAGGACATGGCTCACTACAAGCCGAGAGTTACTGTGAACTTTGGATGTTGTACTCCCATTTCCTTGGTGATGGTGAGGCCGGCAATCAAGGCTTTGTATTCGGCTTCATTGTTGATGGAAAACCCGAAGCATAGGGCATACCAATGTCCCACCCTTTCAAGCTAAGAGTACGAGTCTTGCTCCGGAACAATTAGTATTTGAGTCTCCGTTACATACAGCATCCATTGGTTCTTGAGATCTCAAGCATCGGATCTCCTTCAGATTCTTCGAGACTAGTAAATTCAGTGAGAAAGTCTACCAGTACTTGCACCTTAATAGGTCTCGGATGGAATGCCAAATCTAACTTGAAAAGTTCAAGAGCCCATTTGGCCATTCTACCCAGTACTTGCACCTTAATAGGTTTAGGATGGAATGCCAAATCTAACTTAAAAAAGTTCAAGAGCCCATTTGGCCATTCTATCTGAGGTGTCAAGCTGGTGTAAAATCATCCAAAGGGGTTGGTCTGTGAGGACTACGACCGTATGTTCTTGGAAATATGATCAAAGCTTCCTGGCCAATATCACGAGAGCAAAAATAAGCTTTTCTAGTCGGGTGTACCTGGTCTCAGCATTGTAAGATCTAGCTAACATAATACACCAGCTTTTGTATCTAGTCTCTTCTCGAACGAGGACAGAGCTGATAGCAAAAGGAAAGATTGCCAGGTATAGATACCCCTCACCTTTTTTTGGCTTGCTGAGAAGCGGAGCATCGAGATAAGCTTTGAGCTCCTCAAATGCCTTATGGTATTTCTCAGTCCAATTGAATCCTTCGACTTTTTTAAGGTCTGGAAAAAGGACAAGCATCATTTGGCCGATTTGGAGAAATTGCTAAGGACGACAATCCATCCAGTAAACCTTTGGACCTCTTTAACAGTCTTTGGTATAGCCATTTGCGTTAGGGCTAGGATTTTCTCTAGATTGGCTTCGATTCCTCGGCTAGACACCATAAACCTGAGGAACTTCCCAGAGATAACTCCAAACATACATTTGGCAGGGTTCAATTTTATCTAGTACCGGTGCAATGTGGCAAAGGTCTTCTACATGATTCCACGAAATAGCTTTTGACCAGCATATCATCAATATAAACTTCTATATTGTTACCGATCTGGTCTTTGAAGATCTCATTCACCAATTGTTGGTAGGTTGTTCTTGCATTTTTTAAGCCGAACAGCATCACCCTGTAACAAAACAAATCCCAGTCAGTAATAAAAGAGATTTTCTTCATCCTCGGATGCCATCCGAATCTAATTGTATCCTAAACACGTGTCCATGAAGTCAAGAGCTCATGGCTGACTGTTGCATCCACTAATTGATCGATGCGGGGGAGAGGATAGTTATCCTTTGATCAGGCCTTGCTCAGGTCTGTAAAGTCTATACATATTTACCACTTCTTGTTGGCCTTTTTAACCAACATTACATTCGCCAGCCATTCAAGATAGTCAACTTTCTTAACGAACCCTGCATCAGTGAGCTTCTGCACCTTGTTATGGCCTTTTGAAGTTTTGGCACAAAAATTCTATTCTTTTGTTTCAAGGACGGTGATTCAGATCCACCTTTAAGTGATGTGTCATCACTTCAGGGTCAATCCCTGGCATATTTGCAAGGGTCCAGGTGAAGACATCGACATTATTTTGTAGAAAAATTACCTGTCTTTGCTTCGTATCTTTGTCCAACCTTGAGCAATTTGAACATGCCGTGAATCCCCATCATGTAAGGAAATAGCTACAAGGTCTTCTACAGGCTTCCCTCTTTCTTCGATCAATTCATCCCTGGTGTCTGTCTAATCCAGGATTTATGGTACCATTCTGAACTATCCGGTTCGGGGCATACCATATTGTACCGATCAAGAATTAGTACGGTTCAGTCCTAAAAAATAGTTCGAAACTCGAACCATAAAAATTGGCCTGAACCAGACCGGTACAAGTCGGTTCGATATGGTATGGGTTGGTTCGGACCGGTACGGCCCGGTTTAGTCCGATTCGGGTCTGATTCAGCGATTCTTGCTTAAAAAGAAAGAAGAGTTTTTTCTCAATTTACCAAGGCCGGTACATGTACGGTATAATATGGTACGGTATGAGGAAGATAGTTTTTTCTCAATTTACCAAGACCAGTACATATACCGGTATGGTATGGTACGATACCGTACCATATCGATTGCTGACCAGTATGGGTCCCGATACGGTTCAACAATCCTTGGTCTAATCCTTCGACTGGAAGATCCTCCGGAAGCTTGATTTGCTTAACTCGACAGGCCACTAGGTAACATTGTCTTGCTAGAGCTTGATTTCCATGTATTTCTCCTGCTTCTCGTAGTATGGGGAATCTCATCAACAAATAATAAGTTGATACCACTGCACGAAGAGCATTTAGTCCCGGTCGACCAAATATGACATTATAGGCCAAGGGCGTCTTCATGATTATTAAAGTAAGACGTACTTGGGACCGTCAGGGGACGCTCCCTGCTATTACTGAAAATATTATAATGCCCTCGACAAGGATCGATTCCGCCAAAAATCCGGTTATCGGTGCATCCACCCTTCTCAATCGTTCAAGGAGAATGTTCATCTTCAAGAATACATCATAAAACAAAACATCCACCAAACTTTCACTATCAACAAGTATACGATGGACATTACAACCATCAATATTGAATGTCATGACCATAGGATCATGATGGGGGTACTAGACTCCCCTTGCATTGGCCCGAGTAAAGATTATAACTTCATCAAGGCTTTCCTCCTGGCTACTGGCTCCGAAGATGCGGGACCGAAACATGATCTCTTCCCTCGATCTTGAAATAACCTATTCAACTTGCCACAGCAAATAAGCTACTCAATCTCGTCCTGAAGTTGCCTACATTCTTCATTATAATAGCCATGGTCCCAATGATACTAGTATTTGTTATGGTTCCTTCTTTCAGGATTTGCCTGCATCTTCCTGGCTTCGGGTAACTGCTGAACCTATATTAGAACATGAGCATGCAGGATGTTAAGAGAAGTATACTAACTGAACTTTCACGATGGTAGGATGCTCGATCGATCAAGGCTTTGAAGATGTCGAATCTGAGAGAATGACCTACAGCGTCGCGGAGGCGACTGGCTTCTCGACCTTTTTCCCAATTCTTTTTTCGAATGAAATGCGGAGGTCGAGGGTTGTTCCTTTGGTGTTAGGGTAGGCGACAAAATAGGTAGAGCAAGGACCAGGGTAGGCAGGACAGTGGGAGAAACACGAGCACCATATGCTTTCTCTGCACGTGCATACTTCTCCGCTCTAGCGAGCATCTCAGAAAGATCTATTGATGGCTTCTTTTCCAAAGAGAAAAGAAAAAGATAGAGCTTGAGACCACTCTTCATAGCGGTCATGGCGACCAATTGGTCGAGATTATATACTTCCAAAGCTGCTTCATTGAACCGACTTACATAAGACCCGAGGGACTCTCCCTCCTTTTGCTTAATATGAATCAAGAAGTCAAAACTCCATCACGGCTTTCGGCTACTAGCAAAATGAGAAGCAAAAGATCGACCTAACTATTCAAAGAAGTGGATAGAACTTGGCTTCAGGCTAGAATACCAGTATCGTGCTGATTTTTTGAGGATCGAGAAAAAGGCATGACATAGCACCGCATCGATAGCTCCATCCAAGAGAATCATCATTTCGAAGTCCTGTAGATGGTCCACCGGATTGGTAGACTCATCGTATGTCTCCAATTGCCGCATCTTGAAATGTCTCAGTAGTGGCTCTTGCAGAATGTGGGCTTCAAAAGGTGGCTCAATGGCAAAAGCCAAGATCATCTCTAGGTGGTGCTAAGTCTTGCAAGGCTTCAATATGTCGATCTCTTGAAACTTGCAATCCATTTCAGTATCTTTGACTGGGTGTGCTGTAGAAGGTTGTGGGGGTGAACAGACCGAAGTGGACCCTTCATCCGATCAAGGTGAGGAACACCTCCTTGCCTGCTTAAGATCTTTCAAGGCTATGGGAGGAATGTCTCTCTCGCTCAATGTTTTGAGGGAATGGAAGTCATCATGGCTCCAGACGTGCTGCTCCTAAAGGTGCTCGAGTTTGTGGCGGCATGACTTAATTTGCTTTTGGTTGCGGTGCAACTACCAATACTAGGATACCGTCGGATGTTGCATCGCCTGAATAACTGCAGTTACCATATGAACTTGCTGAGCGAGTCATTCTAGAGTGTCAAGTTGATTTCCTTGCGAGATGATTGATAAGTCTAATAATTATTCCAATTTAACCATTCAAATAAATATTAATTACTTTGTATTTATTAAAAATTGATACATTTTATTAATGTTTTGCAGAAAGGAGTCCATGGATAGAAAGAGCTCGATTTTTAAAGTCCAATAATATAGACGATACTCAAATCAAGGTTCGAACGAGCCCGGAATTCAAGTTTGAAGTTTATTAAAAAAATACGTGCATTTTAAAGCAACCGGTCCACCATGGGGTACCGTCGGATGTTGCATCGCTTGAATAACTGCAGTTACCTCATGAACTTACTGAGCAAGTCGTTCTAGAGTTTCAGGTTGATTTCCTTGCAGGATAGTTGATAAGTCTAATAATTATCCCAATTTAACCATTAAAATAAATATTAATTACTTTGTATTTATTAAAAATTGATATATTTTATTAATATTTTGTAGAAAATGAGTCCATAAGCAGAAAAAGCTCGATTTTTGGAGTCAACGATGCAGACGATACTCAAATCGAGTTCGAACAAACCCGGAATTCAAGTTTGAAGTTTATTAAAAAATGCATGCATTTTAAAGCAGTCGGTCTAACATGGACCAGTCGCTGGATCTACAAAACAGGAGCTGGATCTACAAAACAGGAGCTAGTTCACAGGGAGCCATTGTTGCCGATCCACGGACCCTATCCATGGACCATCTTCACCATTTTGAGCCACCGACCATCGTAGACACCATCTGTTCGTTGCCCATGGCCAAAGGAGATGTCGAAAGCTCGTTTCCGGCTGGGAGAGGTGCCCAAGCACTACCTTCACTATTTTTCCTCTTCTTCATTCGATCACCACCTTAGCCCACCATTTTTTTGCCGCCCTTGCCACCGTCTGCCCGTTATTGCTGGCCGACCATCATCTAGACACCGCCGGTTGCTGCCCATCCTTCTCCACCAACCCCTCCCCAATCGTTGCAGATGAAGTTGCCATTGGTTGCTCCTCCGTTCTTCACCACCATCGCCACTTTCGTGGCTATCCAGTGAGATGGTGGCGGTGCAAGGGAACTCCGGGGACGGCGGGGCGAGGGGACTTCGACGACGACAGCTACACGAGGTGGTTTCGGCAACAATCCAGGCGAAAATCAAAGTTCGGCATGGTGTTTGGGCAGTGGTGTTCCTGTTCATCGAAGAAGATATGATCCCACCATTTGATTTCAATCCAATGGTCAAAATTAAATCCAATTAGAAACAGGTCTGATTATGGGCGATGGAGTGATTTTTTTGATGTTTGATCCAAATCCAATGGTTAGAGAAATCTTGACCAGTCAAATACCAATTGGAACAACAGATAGAAGCCTAACACTACTAGGATTGGGCATATTCATCTCTAACCGTTAAGTCCTGTAAAATTAAATCTTAGCCAATATTTTGGTCCTCATGTTTAGTCCCACATCAAAAAATATGAAGTCCGCTCCCTGTTAAATCCTATAAAAAGGCTCCTATACCTCTACTTAGAGGCATTAGTTTCTATAGCAATTCTTGTACTAATTTATTTTCTTGCTCTCTTGTTTAGATCATTGTATAGGCTTGGAAAAGAGGAGAATTATGGAGGGGATGCTGGCGGTAGCAATGTGCGGCTAGACTCCAACTTGGAATGAAGATGAAGCCTATAACCATATTCTATTTCTCTTTTTGTACTTGATTCCTATGCAATAAAATCATTTTCTTTTATATCTTTTGAGTTATTTTTCTAATCGATATTTTAATTTGGCATACACGGCCTACACCCTCTATCGACGTGCCGTGATCTCAGGATATGGTACGTGCCTAAGAGAGGTAGATCGTAGTATAGTAGATTAGATCCCTAACCTTGCAAATCAATTAGACAGTTTATACTCTAAGTGGACATGTCAAGATCTCCAGATACGGCCCGTGCCTAACAAGAAATTATTCTAATCCTGAATTTGCAAAAATTATTGATATTGCAACATAAAGAAAGGAAGATAAAACCTATTTGCATGGTGGATTTAGATTCCTGGGTTACTTCTCCTGCAGTCTTGATTACATTAATTAATTAATTGTTATCTTTTAATAACTACTACTCTTAATATAATCCTCTACAAACATTTTCTTTTGCTTTTTTTTCGGGAAATAATTGCCCTTGGTCCTAAGGATACAATCCCGACTCATCACTATATATCGTAGTGAGTAGGTTTTATTTTTGACCGCCTACGACAACGATCAAATTTTGGCACCATTGCCGGGATCCAGGGACAATTATTTCACAAAAAAAATAAAAAGTAAAAAACAATTATATAGTTATTGCTCTCTTTAGTTCATTGCCTTTTTTAGTTACCTTAATTATTAGATTACCTGATTTTCTTCTTAACATAAAAAAAAATTTCCTTCGTTTCACAAACCAACTCCTAACCTAACTTTTCCCTTTAATTAACTTACCTTAAATAACCCAAAAGAAAACCATATGACACTTTCCATAAAATTTAATTAATTTAAGAAAATAAATAATAAACTTTAAAAACTTCCTAGCTTGTTTAGATACCTTGTTTGATTTGCACTGCATTTCTATAAAATACTTTAAGGGCATAATCCCTAAACAACATAAGGTGGGAATTTCAGTACCCTTCCTTGGCCCACAAATCCCACCCCGCATACTGCATAATCCTAAGACTTTAACTTAAAATTAATTAGACTCGGTCCCTAAAGATTTTCGAGCTCACTAGGATAAGGGACCCTAAGAGTTAGACTAGCTCAGAATTAACTGGTTTACTGGTGTCTAAGAAAGGGATTCAAGGATGATGCAGCCCTGAAGGAAGGTGGTTTTTTAATTGGTTCCGTTATCTGACCTGGTCAATTAATTTGATATCTAAGGAAAGCAACGGAGGACCCCATCGACCTTACCCTTACCTGGCCAATCGCTAGTTAATATCTTAACTTCGAAGACTAAAAGGCAACCTTGGCAGTTTAGGAGCTGTCTAGATATAGGGTAACTTTAGGTAGAAAGTCTAGTGCTTGACAACTTGTTTTTCTAACAGAAATGTTAACTTAATTAAGATACTCTTCTTTATCATCTATAGATATAGGACTCCTTAGGTTCCTATCTTTAGATTTCTTCTCTTTCTTTCTTCCCTCTTCTTCTCTCTCCTCTATATAATATAAAAAAAGTCTAAAAAAAACTCAAAATTGCAACTTGGAAAAGGGAGTCTAGTCATTTAGTAAGAATAAATCTAAACCCTACCCTTAACTAAGAAGAATTAACCATGGAAGAATTAGGATATTTCCTTAGCCTGAGAGACTATTGCTATCTAATTGGATCTACCTAACCATCGTGCATTCGACTATTCCAAACAAATGCAGCTAGCTTTAAGATTTTGCCTCAGATTATCAACATGCTCCCTAAATTCATAGGAATTGAGGATGCCCACATTTTTATTAGAGAATTTGAGAAAGTATGTAATACTATGAGAATGCATGAACTCTTAGAAGATGTGTGAAACTTAGGCTGACTAACTTTGCCCTCAAGAAAAATGCCAAGTGGTTGTATAGTTTACCTACTTAATCTCGACATGGGAGGGTTTCATTAAAGCATTCTTAAAAAAATCTTTCCCACACCACAAAACAGCCAAGTTGAGAAACAAGATTGTCCAATTTTATCAATTAGGGAGAGCCTTTCTAGAAATACCTAGACCGATTTAAGAACCTGTTGAGCTAATGTCCACACCACGGATAAATATTTGGAGGTTATATCAAGCATTTTATGAAGGTCTAAACCCAAACTCCAGAACCATGCTCGAGTCGATGTGTCAGGGCGACTTTATGCAGAAACCACCAATGAAACCTGGTATAAGGATTTAGCAGAGCAGAGCCTACAATGGAAGGGAACTAGGGAATCTGAATCCACACCATCAAGTGGTATGCACCAAATCTCTCCACCCATAGCTAAAGAAGCTATGATGGCATCTCTGATTCGTAGGATTAAACGAGTCTTGGAACTAAAGGGACAGACCCCTATAAATCAAGTAAACCAACTGTCCGCACCTGTAAGCACTGGATGCAATGAGCCAGGACAAGACATTTAGTAGAAGAGTGTCCCCACTTCATGACCTAAACTGAAAATGGTTGTGCACAGCTAAATGCAACCTATCAAAGAACAACCAATAATCCTATGCACCAACCTACAACTCAAGATGGAGAAACCATCCAAACTTTACCTGGTCACAATATCCTAGTGTAGGTAGTCCCAATTTCAACCAGCCTAACCCAATGCCCAATCCTATAGGAAACAACCCATCAGTTAATGAGAATGAAAAAAGGTTTAGTTCTCTAGACAAAGCCCTAAAAATCCTAGCTAAATTCTAAGCTGACACCTATGCCATGGTAAATAGCACCATACCATCCTGAATAACTTTATGCAAAACACAGGGCAATAGCTATCCTCTAATATCCAGGATATAGCTCGTTTGGAGATGCAGGTTGGTCAGTTAGCCACAACTATAAGTGAAGGGAATGAGGCAAACTACTGAGTTAGCCCAATGCTAACCCTAGAAACCTAAGCATCCAAGGATCAAAACAAGGAGCCTAGATTAACCAACTAAATGCCATTCATACATTAAGATCTGGAAAACAAATAAATAACCAGGTGGGTACATATGAAGAAGAATTAGAGATTCCACCACCTGAACAACTTATTGAGCATGGTCAACCTGAAACACCTAAGGTATCAGAGTTTGATGTAATGCCTAACCCACCAGCTGAGCCCATGCCAGAAATCAATAAACCAAAAATCAGGGTTGTAGCACCATTCCCAAATAGACTTAAGCCTAACCGAAATTCAACCTAATTCGATAAGATTTTGGAGATCTTTAAGCAAGTTAAAGTGAACATCCCCTTACTGAACAAAATCCAATAGGTTTTAGCCTATGCCAAATCTTTTAAGAATCTATGTACCAAAAAGAAGATCACTAATGTGTCCAAGAGAGCCCTTCTAGTAGCTAGTGTAAGCTTTTATCTATCAAACCATATGCTAGTGAAATACAAAGATCCAAGGTCGCCCACTATTTCATGCATTATAGAGAACACCCTCATAAACAGGCTCTATTAGACTTAGGGGCAAGTGTTAATATATTGCCATATTCAATATACAAGCAACTAGGGTTGAAGAACTAAAGCCTATAGGAACGACCCTATAACTAGCAGATCACTCTTTGAAAGTACCTAGAGGAATAGAAGAGGATATGTTGATCAAAATTAGTGACTTTATCTATCTGTTAGACTTTATGATTCTAGAAATTGAGCCAGTGACGAATCCAAAGAGCCACATCCCAGTTATTTTAGGTAGACCATTTTTGGCTACAGCTAATGTCCAAATCAATTGCCAGAATAAATTAATAAAACTTTTCTTTGAGAATATGTTAATCGATCTCAATATTTTCAATCTTACCAACACACGTCAAACGAGCGACTTAAATTATGTTCAGGATACTATTTATGATCCGATTGACCTGAGTGATAAAGAGTTTGACCTAGAAATCTGCATGAACCAAGATAGGAAGCAACTTAATGAGGTTGCTGCAATTGATGGAAAATCAAGATGGAAACCTCCAATTGAACCACTAGAGAAAGTACCCGAGCAATTATCCAAACCATCAACGAGAAAGCACCTAAATTAGAACTGAAACCCCTTCCTAAGCACCTCAAATATGCATACCTAAGTCTATCAAAACCTTGTCGGTGATTATTTCAGCTAACCTAGACTCCTCGCAAGAAGGGGAATTACTGGATGTCTTAAGAGAATAAAAAAGCTTTAGGATGGACCATGGCTAACATAAAGGGGATTAGCCCCTCCATCATTCAACACAGGATCCACTTAGGAGAGGAAGCTAAGCCTACAAGAGACCCCCAAAGGAGGCTTAACCTAGCTATGAAGTAGTAAGAAAAGAAATTATCAAACTTATTGACAATGGTATAATTTATCCTATTTCAAATAGTTCTTGGATAAATCCTGTGCAAGTGGTACCCAAGAAGTCAAGAGTCACGGTAATCCAAAATGACAACAATGAATTGGTCCTAACAATAATTCAAACTGAATGGAGGGTGTGCATCGATTATAAAAATTAAATGCAGCCACCAAGGACCACTTTCCTCTGCCCTTTATAGACCAAATGCTAGAATGGTTAGCGGAACTTTTATTTTCTGGATGGATACTTTGGTTACAATCAGATTGCAATGGCCCCAGAGGATCAAGAGAAGAGAACATTTACCTATCCATATAGAGCCTTCGCCTATAAATATGGAACCTTCGCCTATAAACGTATGCCCTTTGGCTTGTGAAATGCACCATCCACTTTTCAAAGGTTGTTGACTCTAGTCTTGATTTTGATGATTGACAAAATGTTTAAGTATATATGAGTACTAATTGTGTTTTAAGTGTATTTCTCAGATCTTAGTACTCAACCATGTTGAACGAAGAAATGTTTGTATTTCAGTTGAAAAAGTCCTTAAATTAATGGAAAATCAAGTATATGGACTTTGGAATTAATATGGAAGGACTTGAAGAGGTTAAAGTTTCAATTTGAAGACGTTTCAGCAATGGCACAGGCAAGTGTCGACACTTGGAAATGAAGTGTCGACACCTGAGGATCAAGTATCGACACTTGAAGAGTGAAGTGTCGACTTAAGGCCTGAGACAAACAGAAAACTTCAGAAAGCTCTTTCAGTGATGTGTCGATACCTGGAGCTGAAGTGTCGACACCTGGAAACTGAAGTGTCGACACTTGAACAGTAACGGCTAGTTTTCTGGGCTGCAGAACTTCTCCAACTTGCTTCCAAAAGGTCATATTTTCCTCCCTAACGGCTATAAACGGTCATTTAAGTGTTGGAGGCTATATAAACATCAAAAATCAATTGGGAAAGTAATCCTTTGGTGAGTTTTTTGAATATTCTTCAAGGATTCAAGAGTTGAGTGATTCAAAGCCTTCAAGCTTCCAAGTTTCAAAGAGAGCATTCAAAGTCTACATCTACAAGCATCAATCAAAGGCTTCATCAACTTGAAGACAAGATCTTCATCAACTATCAACGGGCTTCAAAGAGATATTTGCTTTATTTTAGAAAGCTTTTATTGTATTCATTTATACTTGCTCTTACATTGTTTTACTTAAGATTTTTGGTGAGCCTTGGAAAACCAAAGAGGTTTTTGGTAAGTCTTGAAAACTAAAGTGGTTGTTGGTGAGCCTGAAACCAAGTAGGGTTTTACTTGTGAGCCCGAAGCCAAAACAAGTTGTTTAGGTTCTTGGTTATCCCGTAAAACCAAGGATGGTTGTTGGTGAGCCTTGAAACCAACTAGGGTTTGACTTGTGAGCCCGAAGACAAAACAAGTTGTAAAGGTTATTGGTGAGCCTAAGTTATAAAACCAAACTTAGTGGAATTCTCAAGGGATTCTTGGGGAGTGGATGTAGGTGCTTGGTTGGCACCGAACCACTATAAATCTTTGTGTTTGTGTGATTGTTCTCCTTGTGCTTTTATTTATTTATTTCCGCTGCATTTATTTGAAATACACAAGCACTTGAATTGCATTAGCACATACTTGCTTTAGTTCATCTTTTAAATAGTATAAAGTTTTATAAAACCCAATTCACCCCCCATCTTGGGTTGCCTACCTGAGCCTACAATTGGTATCAGAGCGGGTGCTCTGTTTGAAAATCTAATGATTTTGAGCTAAAGTTCATGGCAACCCTTGTAGGTATTAATGTTAGACCACCGTTTTTCAATGGCATAAATTACACATTTTGGAAAACTCGCATGCGCATCCATATTCAATCTATTAGTTATCATCTTTGAAAATTATTGTTAGTGGTCCTCATATTCCTTCCATATTGGTTAATGGCATTTCCATTCCAAAGCTCGAAGAGGATTGGAATGAATATGACATTAAACAAACTGAAATCAATGCTAAAGCAATGAACTTGCTTTATTGTGCATTGGACTTGAATGAATTTAATAGAATCTCTACATGCACATCGGCGAAGGAAATATGGGACACACTTGAAGTTACTCATGAGGGTACTCTTCAAGTAAAGAACACAAATTAATTTGCTTGTACATTCTTTCGAAATTTTTGAAATGATGTATTATAAATCTATATCTGATATGTTTTCTAGATTTATGACTATTATTAATGAATTGAATAGTCTTGGCAAAATTATACTAATACTGATTTGTAAACAAAATTCTTAGATCCTTGCCAAAATCATGGGATCCAAAGGTGACGGCGATCCAAGAAGCTAAAGATGTAGAAACCTTACCTTTAGAGGAGCTTATCGGTTCACTCATGATCTATGAGTTGAACTTATGGCAAAGATAGTGGAAGCTGATAAAAAAAAAATAATAGCTCTCAAGGCCAAAAAGAAATTCAAGGCAATGATGGCAACTTGGAGCGATAGCGAAGATTCAAGTACGGATGATGAAGTTGCCCATCTTTGCTTCATGGCAAATGAGGAAAAGGTATGTGCTAAAAATGATTATAATTTTACCTTTGATGAACTACATGATGCATCAAATGTTCTTGTGCATGAATATAGATCGCTAAAATTTGAGCACAAGAAATTAAATAGGCATGTAGATTCATTTTCTCTTGACAACACCAATCTTGTAAATAAAAATGGTGATTTAAATGCCAAGATTGATATTTTGAAAAATAAAAGAATAATTTTTCTAAAGAAAAAGAATTTTTAGTAAAAGAAAATGTTATTTTGAAAGATTTATGTGATAAAGTTTTTAATGAGAAAAATATTTTGATTGAGGAAAAAAAGCAAAAACTTTTGAAGAATTTTATATTCCTGTTTCTTTCAATTTTTCTTATAAATGTGGTTTCAATGCTTATCCTTCTAGATTAAGAAAAGTTTGGGTTCCAAAAGGAACCATAATTACTAATCATAAAGGACCAAAAAGTTTGGGTACCAAAAATATCCACTTAATTTGTTTTGCAGGAATGTCTTGCAACCCAACATGAAGGAAGTTCTTGAAACAATTTAAAAAATGGACAAGCTATATTTTGAACTAAATGATAAAAGGAAGGACTTTGTATATTGGTAAATTCTAAACATCTTCCATAATTAAAAATGTAGATTAATTTTTATTGCATCAATTACTTTGAAAAATTGTTTTAAATAGTTAATTAGAATCATGTTTGGACTATCATCATTGGCTATGATCATGAACTTTTTGGTGTTGATGAATTTCATGCTATCATGATTAAACTTATGATTGTAAGATCTTCACTTGATTTTGATTAATGTATTTCATGAAAAATACTTTTAAAAATGCATATTGATTTGAAAAATATTTTAATTGATTAATTAGAATCAAGCTTAGACTAATAATCATTAGTTGTGATCGTGACTATTTTGATGTAAATGGATTTCATGCTCTCATGATTTCGACTATGATTATTAGACTTTCACTTGATTTTGATTAATACAGCTTTTGAATTATTTCAAGTAAAATTTTACGATTTATGTGCTTTCATTGTTGGCATCTATGCTTAAGTTAGAATTGATTTGAATCAAGTATAGAACTGGTAGTTAAGGATTACATTTAAGAAGAATGTATGCATATTGACAAACCCTTGCTCTAGTAGCTATACTTGATATCATATTACTTCTAGCATTTGTATGGATATCAAATCATCTTAAAATGAATTTAAAATCACACTGAAAGTTTTTAAGTGATATAAATTCTTTGTATTTTGAAAATCATGAATATCTTGAAAAATTTCAAATCTTGATGCATAAGCTTTCATGTTTTATTCCTGAAATAAATGCATATTTTTAAAGAAAGAATAACATTCAGGGGGAGCATCCAAAGATTTGTTATCATATTTGATGCTTTGAATATCTTGTTGATATCATGCTTTGCTTATATTGCTCTGATACTCCTTGTTTTCAAATCTAATTCTTTAAGAGAAGTTACATTCAAATGGTATCATATTCTATTGGTATCAAAATTATTTTTAAAAGAATTCCTAGTAACCGCTTCGGATTGGGTTAGTCACCATGGCCGTCCGATCATAGGAGATAAGTAGGGCTTAAAGACCCTCTCTTCCCATTCAATGGGCTCTCTTATGACGTGTAGGGGTGACGCTGTGACCTTATCCCATGACAAGTAAGGCGAATGGATAATATACATCAAATCATTTCTTGCATGTGCTTACATTCTGTGGTATCATGTTCAATTTGTATTATATTCAATTGATATCAAAATTATTTGATTTCATGTATTGATTTTGATGACCTACTTGCTATTCTTTCCGACTTCATTCCTACTTTGTATTGCCTTTCACCCTTTTTCATGATGTCAAAAAGGGGGAGAAAATTGTTAAGTATGAAAAGGGGAAGATTGGATAAACATGAAAAATCATTTGAAAATGAAAGAAAGTGCAAAAGGGAAGAAGAATGCAAAATGTTTTTATCTAAAGGAAAGAATTAGTAAGAAGAAATATTGAAAATTTGAAAATTTTGCATATTTTGAAAAATGTTTTTGAAGATTTTTTGGATCATATTTTGAGGGGAGCTTGGTGCTTATTGTTTTGAGCTTACATGTTTATATTATTGTTAATCTTTTCAAGCTTACCCATTCATATACTTAAAGGTTTTGTCATCATCAAAAAGGGGGAGATTGTTGACTCTAGTCTTGATTTTGATGATTGACAAAATGTTTAAGTATATATGAGTACTAATTGTGTTTTAAGTGTATTTCTCAGATCTTAGTACTCAACCATGTTGAATGAAGAAATGCTTGTATTTCAGTTGAAAAAGTCCTTAAATTAATGAAAATCAAGTATATGGACTTTGGAATTAATATGGAAGGACTTGAAGAGGTTAAAGTTTCAATTTGAAGATGTTTCAGCAATGGCACAGGCAAGTGTCGACACTTGGAAATGAAGTGTCGATACCTGAGGATCAAGTGTCGACACTTGAAGAGTGAAGTGTCGACTCAAGGCCTGAGACAAACAAAAAACTTCAGAAAGCTCTTCAGTGATGTGTCGACACCTGGAACTGAAGTGTCGATATTTGGAAGTGAAGTGTCGATACCTGAAAACTGAAGTGTCGACACTTGAAACTGAAGTGTCGACACTTGAACAGTAACGGCTAGTTTTCTGGGCTGCAGAACTTCTTCAACTTGCTTCCAAACAGTCATATTTTCCTCCCTAACGGCTATAAATGGTCATTTAAGTTTGGGAGGCTATATAAACATCAAAAATCAATTGGGAAGTAATCCTTTGGTGAGTTTTTTAATATTCTTCAAGGATTCAAGAGTTGAGTGATTCAAAGCCTTCAAGCTTCCAAGTTTCAAAGAGAGCATTCAAAGTCTACATCTACAAGCATCAATCAAAGGCTTCATCAACTTGAAGACAAGATCTTCATCAACTATCAACGGGCTTCAAAGAATATTTGTTTTATTTTAGAAAGCTTTTATTGTATTCATTTATACTTGCTCTTACATTGTTTTACTTAAGGTTTTTGGTGAGCCTTGGAAAACCAAAGAGGTTTTGATAAGCCTTGAAAACCAAAGTGGTTGTTGGTGAGCCTTGAAACCAACTAGGGTTTTACTTGTGAGCCCGAAGCCAAAACAAGTTGTTTAGATTCTTGGTTATCCCGTAAAACCAAGGGTAGTTGTTGGTGAGCCTTGAAACCAACTAGGGTTTGACTTGTGAGCCCGAAGACAAAACAAGTTGTAAAGGTTGTTGGTGAGCCTAAGTATAAAACCAAACTTAGTGGAATTCTCAAGGGATTCTTGGGGAGTGGATGTAGGTGCTTGGTTGGCACCGAACCACTATAAATCTTTGTGTTTGTGTGATTGTTCTCCTTGTGCTTTTATTTATTTATTTCCGCTGCATTTATTTGAAATACACAAGCACTTGAATTGCATTAGCACATACTTGCTTTAGTTCATCTTTTAAATAGTACAAAAGTTTTATAAAATCCAATTCACCCCCCCTCTTGGGTTGCCTACCTGAGCCTACAAAGGTGCATGATTAGTATTTTCTCTGATATGGTAGAACGGTTCCTTGAAATTTTCATGGATGACTTTTTTATTTTTGGATCTACTTTTTCTGAATGCCTATATCATCTTAGACTGGTCTTAGAAAGATGTAAGAAAAAACATCTAGTACTAAACTAGAAAAAGTGCCAATTTATGGTGAAGGTATAGTCTTTGGCCATGTAACTTCAAACAAAGGTATAGAAGTAGATAAGGCCAAGATAGGTTTGATTGCAAATCTCCCTCCACCAAAATCAATTAAAGAACTAAGATTATTCCTTGGACATGCTGAATTTTATAAGACTTATCAAGAACTTTAGCAAAGTGATTTGACCATTGACTAATCTATTAGCCAAAGAAGTTAAATTTGACTTCACATTTGAATGTCTCAAGTTCTTTGAATATTTAAAGAGAAAATTAACCTCAGCCCTAATCATTCACCCACCTATATAGACTCAACCTTTTGAGTTTATGTGTGACGCATCTGATCATGCCATAGGAGCGGTCCTAGGTCAAAAATTGATAAGCAATCCAGAGTAATCTACAATGCTAGCAAGACCTTGAATGATGCACAGCTCAACTATTCTGCCACTGAAAAAAAAATTTAGCTATGATATTTACACTAGAAAAATTTAGATCTTAGTGGGATCTTATGTAGTCATCTATACTGATCACTCTGCCATCAAGCATCTTCTTTTAAAGAAGGATGCCAAGGCATGCTTAATTAGATGGATCCTGCTCTTACAAGATTTGATCTAGAAATCAAAGATAAAAAAGGTACCGAAAACATAGTGGCCAACTATTTATCTAGGCTAGTGATCACACCTATTGAAGAACTACCTATTGAGTCTTTTCTTGATGAACAACTTATATCCGCCACCATGAAACCATGGTACGCAACATATTCAATTATTTAGCCACTGGTGAGACTCCGATGCACTGGAATGCTCAGGACAAAAATTATTTTTTCTTCTAAGTAAAATACTTGGAATGACCCATATCCATTTAAATAATGTCTTGACCTAATTATTAGAAGATGCATCTTAGATCAAGAAGTTATGAGCATTTTATCCTTTTGCCCTGACCAAGCTTGTGGTGATCATTTTGAAGCAAAAAAACACAGCAAAGGTGCTCCAATGTTGATTCTACTGGCCTAATCTATTCAAAGATGCTTACGAATATTATAAAAATTATGTTAGATGCTAGCAAATAGGCCAGATCACAAAGAGAGATATGATGCCTATGAATCTAATATTGATTGTTAAAATTTTTGATGTATGGGGAATTGACTTTATGGGACCGTTTCCAAAATCTTTTGGAAACGAGTATATTTTGATAATCGTAGATTATGTATCCAAGTGGATAGAGGCAATACCTTGCAAAACCAATGACAACAAAATTGTTATAAAATTTCTCAAAAAACATATCCTCTTCCGCTTTGGTATCCCAAGGGCTATCATCAGTGATCGTGGAATACATTCTGCAACCAATCCATTGCATCACTGATAAAAAAGTATAACATCACCATAAGATAGCCACACCCTATCACCCGCAAACGAGTGGACAAGTATAAGTTTCTAATTGACAAATCAAACAAATCCTAAAAAAGACTATAAACTCCAATAGAAAAGATTGGTCAGTGAAGCTAGTGGATGCACTATAGGCGTATCGCACTACCTTGAAGACCAATTTAGGAATGTCTCCATATAGGCTTGTGTTTGATAAGGCATGTCACTTGTCAGTTGAATTAGAACATGGGGCAACATGGGCCATAAAACAACTAAACATGGATATGGACGCAGCCGGAGGCCAGAGAAAATTACAGGTGGATGAACTTGAGAAAATTAGGAACGAAGCATATGAGAACGCAAAAATTTACAAGGAAAGAACTAAAACCTTCCATGACAAAGCTATCTTTAAAAAATCTTTTACTCGTGGGCAAAAAATTGTGTTATATAATTCAAGGTTTCACCTATTTTCAAGAAAATTAAGATCTAGATGGATTGGCCTATGCCTAGTGAAAGAAGTCTTCCCATATGGAGCTATAAAAATTGAAAATCCAATGGTGCTATCTTCAAAGTTAATGGACAATACCTAAAACTATTCTTGGAATTAACCACTGAAGTTGGGAAGGTTATGATTTTATATGAACCAGAGTAGGCCATGATATCTGGTTGAAGATGTTAAACCTAGCACTTTTGGAAAGGCAACACATTTTTTTTTTATCTTTATTTTAGTGATTCTTATTTCTAGGAATAATAGATTGCTCCACACGGTCACTCCTGGCATTACACGAAGCATAACTCATCTAAGTGGTATCTCTCTTTGTTTTATTCTTCCTTACTATATTAAGGATAATGAAATTAAGTTGGGAGATAAGAGAATCTTTTTGAAAAAATATTTTAAAACACCTTGGCAATTTTTGAAAATTTTGAAAATTTTTTTATCAACCATGTACTATGAAAGAAATTCTTGAGCAAAACAAACTAGAAAAAGGTAATAGAATTAGAAAGTATTGGTTAATTACTATAGCGAGCCGAGTAACTGACTGATCAAACTTTTAGTGACCTACTTAGGTCACCTAAAGGCTATTAGCACTTCTATCGCACATGCATACTGACGAAGTAAGGTAGGTAGTAGTTGTAAGATCAATTGAAGATTCAACTATTACTGAAAATTGGTAATTGATATAAACCCCATTGAGAGAAACTTGAATTTGAGGAAAGAGCTACCTACATGAAAAAAGGAGAAAAAAAGGCTAGTTCTAAACATAGGTTTCCCACTGACTAAACGGACACCTTTGTCTAAGCATTGTTGTTCGCGTCAAAAAGTGAGCAGTGTAAAGATATCCTAGAAAAAAAGAAAGAAAAGAAAAAAATTAGGTAGAGTAAAAGCTACCTCAACTCATGCTTAATTTGAGGGTGTATAACAAATTGACAAAAGTAGGTGATAAACAAAGATACTATTGTTCTTTACAAGCTAGTACCGAAATGCTAAGTTAACCATCATAAACACAAGTGCTGCAGGTCTTTGGATGAACTCTAAGAAAGTCTCTAATAGTTCTAACTACAAAATTTACTTCAGAAACTCAATACTTAGTGATACTAGCTAACTCCATTTAAATTTCAGCCTAGATCTAACTTTGCAAAGGAGGATCTTAGTGACAATTTATTTAATTACAATGCTAAGGGACGAGCAATGATTAAGTTGAGGGATGTGATAAGTCTAATAATTATCCCAATTTAACAATTAAAATAAATATTAATTACTTTGTATATATTAAAAATTGATACTTTTTATTAATGTTTTGCAAAAAAAGAATTCATGGATAGAAAGTGCTCAATTTTTGGAGTCCAACCGTGCAGACGAACTTAAATCGAAATTTAAACAAGCCCAAAATTCAAGTTTGAACTTTATTAAAAAATGTATGCATTTTAAAGCAGTCGGTCCACCATGGACCGGCCGCTGGGTCTACAAAATAGGAGTTGGTTCATAGGCAACCATTGCTGCTGGTTCATAGGCAGCCATTGCTACCGGTCCACGGACCCTATCTGTGGACCATCTTTGTCGTTTTGTCCCGCCAACCGTCAGAGACGCCGTCCATTCACCGCCCATGGCTAAAGATGCTGGGAGCTCGTTTCCAGCCAAGAGAAGCACCCAAGCACTGCCTTCACTATTTTTCCTCTTCATTCGATCACCACCTCAGCCCACCATTTTTCAGCTACCCTTGCCACCATTCGCCTATTGTCACCGGTCGACCACCGTCTAGACACCGCCGGTTGCTGCCCATCCCTCTCCGCCAGCCCCTCCCCTATCATTACAGATGAAGTTGCCATTGGCCGCTCCTCCATTCTTCACCACCGTCGCCACTTTCTTGGTTATCCAGTGAGATGGTGGCAGCGCGAGGGAACTCCGACGACGGTGGGGCGAGGGGACTCTGACAACGATGGCGGCACGAGGTGGTTTCATCAACAATCCTAGCAAAAATCCAAAGTTCAGCATGGCATTTGGGCGGTGTTCCTGTTCATCGAAGGAAGGAGAAAGATATGATCCCACCATTTGATTTCAATCCAACAGTCAGAATTAAATCCAATTAAAAAAGTCTGAGCATGGGCAATGGAGTGATTTTTTTGACATTTGATCCAGATCCAATGATTGGAGAAATCTTGACGGGTCAAACACCAGTTGGAATAGAAGACAAGCCTAATACTACTGGGATTAGGCATATTTATATCTAATCGTTGAGTCCTATAAAATTAAATCTTAGCCACTATTTTGATCCTTATGTTTAGTCCCACATCGAAAAAACATGAAGACCTCTTTCCTGTTAAACCCTATAAAAAGGCTCCTATACCCAGGGTTCACCGAACCGTGCCGAACCGGCCGGTTCGGATGTACCAAACCGACCAGCGGCCGGCCGACACGGTTCGCCTTTAAAAAACGCACAGCCGCTTTAAAAAACCAAAAAAAAAAAATCTTACAGCACCGAACCGGGCCCGAACCGGTCAAAACGGGCCCGAACTGGCCGTTCGGCCCGGGCCAGGTTCGGCTCGGTAAGGTTTGTGAAGAGGGTGGGGGCAATTATTTTTTGTCACATGGCTACAGTCCAAAGGGGGGAAAGATGCCTTTCCATAATAATAAGGAAAGGCACACAAAGAGCTCTTATGAGCTCTCTGTGTTCTCTGCAGCAGCGCACGGTAGAAGGAAAACCAAAAAAAAATTCGCAGGATCAATTTCAACTCAATTCAACCTGCAAAAATCGAAGGGGTAGGTAGAATCAAGATCCGTATGCCTTTCTTTTTCCTTATTTTCGTCTTTCGTAGCGTTAAATTTTGTTAAAATCCGTGCAAATTAAAAATAAGAAGAAATGCTATCAAAATTTATTTGTTGGCAATGATTTTAGAGTATATGGTAAATCTAGGATAGATCTACACAATGATACTAAAATCTTAATTTTTTGTTAAGTATATAATTTTTTAAATTAAAAATTAATTTCGGATTAATAAATTAATTAAAAAATAATAATTAGAAAAAAAAATTGTAATTATAAATTATTAATCTAAGGCTTGTAAGCTACTCTCACTATAAATTTCATGTCGATTTATTCAAGTTTTGTGCATCTCATGAATAGTGCCCGTAGGTCTTAAATTGAAAAAAAATTGACTTTTAATACATTTCTAGGATCTTCAAAAAATATATGTAGCATGTATGATGAAATCCTATATGAATCTAAAATTTAATTTTTTTTTATTTTTCTTTATTTTTTTGAATTTTTTAAATAAAAATAATTAAAAAAAATAAATTTTAAAAATTAGGTTAATAAACTGTTAATTAATAAAGATTATTATTGACCTTATATGTAATTTAAATATTCAGGTATGGATCCATCAAGGAGGAAGAAGGATCTGGAGCGGGACATTGGCTGGTTACATGGAGATGCTCTCGGATCGGCATCACTGGAGGTATAAATGGTGCAATACCGAATTCAAAGGTGGAGGGTAACAAGGTTGAAGCAGCACTTGGCTGGCGGCTATCCTGATGTTCTGCATGCCGACAGTGTCCACAGGAGGTCCGTTAGTTGATGAAGAAACATTGCTGATTTTAAAGCTGGGAAGGAAAGAGCAGCAAAGAAGAAGGCAGAGGTGGACCGCAGAGCCGCAGAACCACCTTCTTATCACTCCAGGGAGTCAGAGGAAGCATCTATTCCTTCTGATGAGGAGGCACGGATGGAGGCTGCTATTCAGGCGAGCTTGTATGAGCAGAGGCAGCAGGAAGGAGGCAGCCAGCATAGACAGCGATTCGGCCCATCAGCTTTTGAGTCAGGATCGGGATCCGCTTCTGCTAGTGCTCCAAGAGAGTCTGAGACAGTTTAGGAGGACCTCAGTCAGAGAGCCCGTCAGGAGAGGCACCGACCGTATTGCATCATGTTGGGAGCATTTGGCAGTAGGAGGAAGTCTTCCAGGCCCAGGGACATTCCAGAGGGAGCCACTATCCATGATGTCGATCCACATGCATTTTCTAGTAGAGATTCCAAGCAACAGAGGATTGACACAATGCTGAAAAAGATAAGAAGAAGGATATGTGGCAGGCCATCTCCTCTGGTTTCATTTCAGTCATATCCCAGCCCATGCAGCAAACAATCCTTATTATCGCTCTGCTATTTCAGCTATACAGGCTACTGATGCAGGTATAGATCCTCCAGCATCGAGGGATATCTATGGTCATCTTCTGGACAGCAATAAGGAGATAGAAGGATGGATATCCAGACCAAGTGGCCTGTGTATGGATTGACGGTGATGTGTGATGGTTGGACTGGTCCTACTAGACGGAGCATCATCAATTTTTTGACTTATTATGATGGGAAGACTTTTTTCAGAAGTCTATTGATGCTTCAGATCAGGTGCACGACGCCAATTATATCCTCAGATTTATGGAGGTGATTGATCAGGTGGGAGAGCATAATGTCGTGCAGGTAATCACTGATAATTGACCACAGTACAGGACCGCAGGACAGATCTTGATGGAGCGGCGGCCGCATATTTTCTGGACCCCTTGTGCTGCACATTGTATAGACCTCATGTTGATAGATATTGGTAAAATTCGCAGGGTACAGAAGATTGTTAAGCTAGCACAGTCTATCACCAGATTTAAATATAACCATACATGGGTCTTATCATTGATGAGGTGCTTTACAGGAGGAAAATATTGAGACCGAGGGTCACAAGATTTGCAACTAATTACATTGCACTTGATAGTCTTCTTAACAAGAAAGCAGAGCTGCGTCAGATGTTTATCAATCAGGACTAGCAAGAGAGTAGATATGCCAGGACAAATACTGAGAAAAGTAATGTGGAAAATTTAGTGACGAGACAGACATTCTGGCAGCAGGCTGAGAGGGTAATGAAGGCTATCAAGCCTTATATGAGGTACTTCATGCCGTGGACTCCGAGAGGTATGCTCAGATGGGCTTTTTATTTTCATGATGCAAAGGGCAAATGAAAAGATCCAGGAGGCAGATCCATCACATGCATATGAGTATATCCGAATCATTGATGGACGATGGAGTTATCAAATGAGTTCGGATTTGTATCTAGCAGGTACGTAGTATTTTATGAAGTCCCTAAAAATTAAGTTTCAATTAGATTCATACAAGTACGCTTGACTAATTCTTAAAAAATATGTGCATCTTACTATCTAAATCTGAGATTTCAGTACTCCGTACCGAACATTGCCATGGATGAGGATCTTATGTCTGCCCTGCGCAATGTTATATATAAGATGGAGTCCGATCCAAATATCACTGCTAGGTGCCTTGAAGAAGTAAGTTAGGTTAAAATTATTGAATGATTTTTAATAGTATTAATTTCAACAAGCTAACAATTTTTTCCTGGCAGACGAAATTTTTTAGGGAGGGCACAGATTCATTTGGATCCACTGTAGCGATCAGAAGTAAATCAAAGATGAATCCTGGTAGGTACTACTAAGGAGTAAGTCTAATATTATATCAGAATTAAATTTTTTATTTTGCCAAATCTAAAATTCTAAATGATGTAATATCTTTTGCAGCTGAATAGTGGGTGCATTTTGGTGGATCTGCTAAAAATTTGAAGGTTCTTGCAGTGAAGATCTTCTCCCAGACGGTGTCCTCCAGTGGATGTGAGTGCAACTGGTCTACATTTGGTCTTATCCACTCCAAACAGAGGAACCGTCTGAAACAGAAACGTCTCAACGATCTTGTGTATGTACACTATAATTTAAGGTGAGACTAAAATGTATTTAGGAAGAAGTAGAATTGAAATATCCTGATCCCACTGCAAATTCATATATTGATGAGGATGAAGATCCAATAATTGGGTGGGTCATGGGTCAGCAGCAACAGTAGCTAGAGCTTGATGAGCCAGGATCGCCTCCTCGACCCGCCAGTTTTATAGCTAGTGAGGCTGGGATGGATGCTGGACAAAGGGCAACAAGTCATATTCCTTACAGGGCTCCAGCAGATATAGCACATCGTCCGTCGCCACAATCTAGTAGACCTGGAGACAGAGAAAAGGAAAGGCAGTTGTACCTCCATCGGAGCACTCAGTCCACTTAAATTCAGATACCAGAGACGGTGATGATAGTGCTTCAGATAGTGGAGGATCTAGTGATCAGGGAGGGGCAGGAGGACAGGAGTCGCAGCCACCTACTCCTATTTGATTCACTGGGAAGTCGCAGTTTTTCATGCCACACAGGATACAGATCATGGAGCACCATCTGATAGACCTCGTGGTGATACGATTCCATATAGGCGACGGGCTCCGCGTGGTCGTTCGGGACATAATACAGCTGCAGATCTTGCACATGGAGTAGGATCCTTGGATGTATCTGGATCATCCTTATATTCAGGATCCTCTTATCTGCAGTTACCGGCAGCTTATGGTCCATATGATCCATATGGTGCATCCGAGACGTCAGCATCCAGTGGTTATAATCCCGGAACATCTTATGCATCTGATTTTGTCGCTGGTATATTTGGATTCCCCATACACCTGCACTGCCATATCGTCAGTCTCTGGACAGCTCTCAGAGTCGGGACATCAGAGAGGGATCTGCGATTAGTTATGACCCATCACGCACATCTCCTGAGATGAGCTTAGAGGAGTATCATGCTGCCTGGCAGGAGGGACGTGCCGAATTTCATACAAAGTACATACATGATCCCTATATTTATGGACATCGTCACTCTACCCGATTCTAGACATTGGTATGTAATTATATGTTTATGCCACATTTTATTTTCATTAATTACTGATAATCTTAGTTTAATTATCATTTTTTTTATTTTAATTAAAAATAGTCCTAAATATTAGTATTTAGTCCTAAATCCTAAAGCGGTATGCCATCCTAAATCCTAAATCCTAAACCGGCCTAAAGCCTAAATCCTAAATGGCTAAACCCTTAAAAAATAAACCCTAAATCCTAAACCCTTAAAAATTAAAATAAAAACCTTAAAATTACAAAAAAAATCAAAAAAATCAAAAAAAAAAATTTGGGCATACCGGTTTGGACCAGCACGCCCTGCCATACCATGTCGGCATGGTACGATTCAGTACCGAACCGGTACCGACCAGCCATCGGTACGGCACCTGGTAGCGGTACCGGGAACCTTGCCTGTACCTTAACCTGAAGGTATCAGTTTCTACAGCAATTCTTGTACTGATTTATTTTCTTGCTCTCTTGTTTAGATCATTGTATTAGACTTGCAAAAGAAGGAAATTATGGAGGGGATGCTGGTGGCAACGATGCATGGTTAGACTCCTTCAACCTGGGATGAAGATGAAGCCTGTAACCGGATTTCTATCTCTTTTTGTACTTGATTCCTATACAATAAAAATCATGTTCTTTTATATATCTTTTGAGTTATTTTTCTAATCAAGATTTTGATCTGGCATACACGGCTTATATCCTTTATCAACACGCCGTGATCTCAGGATACTGTACGTGCCTTAGAGAGGTAGATCGTAGTATGGTAGATTAAACCCTTAACCTTACAAATCAATTAGATAGTTTATACTCTGAGCAGGACATGTCATAATCTCCAGATACGGCCCGTGCCTAACAACAAAAATTATTCTAACCCTAAATTTGCAAAAATTATTGATATTGCAACATAAAGAAAAGATAAAACCTATTTGCATGATGGATTCGGATTCCTGAGTTACTTATCTTGCTGTATTGATTTCATTGATTAATTAATTGTTATCTTGTAATAACTACTACTCTTAATATTATCCTCTACAAATAATTTGTTTTTGCTTTTTTTCCGTGAAATAATTGCCCTTGGTCCCCAAGAATACAATTCCAACTCACCACTGCTACAGTAGTGAGCAGGTTTTATTTTTGACCGCCTATGACAGTGATCAATGATGTCAACCTAAGCTCTTAGAACTAGGTTCCTAGCAGGTTGACTGTCCCATTCGAAAGTGGTGGCACCGGAGCACCGAGTGGACCACCTTTTGGAGGCATATGCTTGCACCAAAGATCTTTTCTTTAAATCACGGGCTATCTGATGGTGCTGAAATCTGCTCAGATGCTAAAGGACTGGAGAGAGGATGACCATGGTTATACCTGCAAAAAAAATTCTGACCTGAGGTGGCTCCGACAAAGGCACTCTGATAATCAAGTTAATATCTCGGACCACAAGGATGAAATGGAGTAGCAAGATAGGAGTGCAAGCATATGCATGGGTATGTGGAGGGAGTGTACCTCTGGGAGTTCGCTGAGAACTCTCATACTCATCCTAGAAGGGTAATCTGGAGATGTCTTGCTTTGTCAGAGCAGTTGGAGAATGATTGGACTTTGTCCTCTATCAAATTTTTGAAAAAAAAAATCATCCTTGATTATCTAGACATGTCCTTCCTATTGATGGAAGGTTTTGTCTCATGTGTCTTCCAGCTGTTTGGCTTGATGACTCCGGGAATTATGGCATAAATAGGGACCACGCACCTTTAATGGCTAAGATCCACTTTTGATTATAAAACTTGACTATTTGTCCGTTGTGAGAGCCCTATGAGAGTATCGATAGATTCTTCCTTTGGCCATCTAGGCGAACACCTTCATGGGGCACGTCCTTCCAGTCTTGGATTTTGAGTGCCAAGGTTCGGTGGACCTAGGAACTTTTTAGGCAAGGATTTTCCAAGACTTGGGGGTCAAAAAGGCCAAATGTTTACGATACCAAAGGTAGATGGACAGAAATATTTTCATCGGAAGTTCACAAGACAGTAACTCAAATAGCCGAATGCCCATTCGAACGGGATCCAAAGGACCGAAGGCTAGGTGAGGTAAAAGCATAGTAATACTAGAGGTTCGTGTCGGTGATAGGCCCCAGGATTGGATATCACGCCCGGTTGAATGTATTTTGACATGTTGATCGACAAGACCAAGGGTAGAGACATTGTTCTTATCTTCTGTTCCCAGAGATCGAGACTAGATGACCGATGAGTTACTTTCAGAAGGGAACATCCCGAAGCATGACTTATCCCCTCTACTGATTTGGTAATA
This sequence comes from Areca catechu, assembly GCA_021397845.1. NCBI lineage: Eukaryota > Viridiplantae > Streptophyta > Magnoliopsida > Arecales > Arecaceae > Areca > Areca catechu. Next base: position 45,554,383 of record CM038038.1, read on the forward strand.
TATTGATCCAGTTATATAGATTCGGTTATTTCTGAATCAAGTAGGCGTTACATCAATATACGCTCAAGATATTACATTCCCACTGCTAAAAGTGAAAATGGCCAGGCATAACTCTTGCCTACCTTAGATTAGATTCGGTTAATTTATTCCCCTTCAACCTTTGGGACCCCAGGGATGGATTTTCCCCCACACCAGGTATTATGAAAAATATAAATAAATTTTAATAACTTATCTAGGAAAATAAAAATATGAAAGAACATGGATAACAGATTTCAAGGCCACTTTTCTATGTATAAGAGAATATGAATAAATTATTTTTTAAAATATTGTCGAAAAAATTTTATCTAAAAAAATATAGTTTTTTTTTACAATAAAAGAATGGACCCTAAATAACTCATGAAAACAGGTATAGAGCAACAGGATAGTTTTATTAAAGAATGAATAAACCTACCACGGAAGGGTAAAAGGCATTTATGTATGATGTATGAATCACAATCAAAGACACAGTCTTAAAGCATGCAGACAAGTTTATAAGTTGACCTACATCTCACCAAAAGAAGAAGTTGAACAACAAGAAATTTACCCTATTACCTTCCAGCTAGGAGATTGAAACTTATCAATTGCTGGAACCTCGGTTAGAGATCTCATTCGAGCTGGTGTGGATTGACCTTCCCCAGGGTGCATTGTAGGCTTCCAAATCCTGGCTTCTTGAATACTCTTTGCAGCTTCTGTTATAATGACCTATATGGATACAGAGATTAGTGCAGTTAGTTTGAAATGGACACATCTCTAAATCATGAAGGATTGACTAATAATTACAAAGATAATTGAGTATTGCAATGATTGAAATTAAAGAAAACAGAAACATATTATTAAAAAGACATGAGAATCAAGAGATGACTGATCCAGCACAGCTCATTGAATAAGTGAGATGCAGACTCCAAAATGATGATAAATTCGATCTATTAAATGATCAAATATTTGCTTATAATGAACAAAGCAGGAAGGTCTGGTGATAAAAAAAGGCCATTTCAAGGTAGGAAGGGTTGCACGTGGGTGGGGTTGAACAAACCAGCTTCCAATCTGGAACCAACCTGAAAATAACCTGGTCCTATTTGATATGATGTTATTTGGATTAGGCTTGGATGGAAAAAAAAATATTATCATCTTTTCTAATATGGATTGAATTTGGATCGGTACATAGTTCATTTTGAATCCAGAACAAGAACAGACCCTAAAGTAATACACTATATTTTCTGCAACCCTGAATTTAAGAAATTAATTTGCTATCACTAATAACTTTCATGTAATTAACCATCTATTTGTGTTTAACTGTAATCTATCTGTTTGTCAATCAATCTTATGCAGGATGGTTTGTTGGTAACTTACTAACTTCTACATTTTACTCAGATGGTAGTTTCCTTGCATAATATCTTTTAGCATAAAATTAAGTATCAATTTATACATGTTTCTCATAGTTTGTATTCAGAATTATTCTCAACCTACTTTGGCCTAGAAAACCAAAGGATCCATAAAATAAAACTCAATGCATTGTGAACTGACCACAATAGAAATGGATTAGGCTTGGATTAAAATTCTTGACCAAATTGTAGAGATGATTCAAACATGGATTGGTTTTGCAATGTCCCTAATCCAGCCTGACCCATTTGCAACACTAACAACGAATTCCACACAAAAGTTGCTAAGAGGACATTTCATGTTTTCTTTTCCAAAGAAATTTATTCTTCTCAGGTTAGCCTCTGTTTGAGCAAAACAAGGTTAGAAAAAATTTAAGAACTTCTCACCTGTTTGGAGAAAACCATTGGAAATGCAATACTTAGAATACATACTTGAATGTAACATGATTAAAAAATAATATTTAATCCAAAAAAAAAAAATATGTTGAGTATTCCAAGAAAGCTTTCTAAAAAATAATGAAGGCAACAGCAGGAGGATGGACTTATTTTCTATGGTAAATGTTGCCCAAAATAACTTGCACACATAATACTCATGAATAGTCATAATGTATGCATGGGCTACAGGTTAATATATTATTTGGCTGTAAACAGCAGCGTCAGATTTTTTTTTTTTTTAAGTTATGTTATTGCTTTACACTGGATAGTATATATTTGCATATGTATACCATACACATGTATTTTCCAGTATGTATTTAAAGTTTTAAATCACATGGGATGGGGCTATCCAATTTTTCCATGGAATGGGACATGCCGACGTCCCATCCCGTCTTGACACTCCGGACAGGAAATGTCCCAAGGTGTCATGATTGGAATGCTGGAATGCAGGCGGGATGTCCTGCCCTAACACATGAGATGGTATTCCATCCCAGTGTCCCACAGGATGTCCTGCCGCCGGGACTTGAATCCTGTGAGAAATTGTGCCATACTGGCTGCAAATGAATACATAAGAAATGGTTCCTGCAGCAATATTTCAACTCAACATCCTTTTCACAACAATAATCTTGCTAGCTGTGGTTGTTGTACCTTATCAAAAAACTGGTAAGCTGATTATTGGAGCCAGCTGAAAATTGTTTGGGTTTGTTATAACTCAAAGGATTAGGTTGGTTTTCCCAAGGATCCTAGATACTGAAATTTACATCTTTCATCCTTCTCTCCAGTACCTTGGTGTAGCTTCCCATTTTCCCTTCTTGGGATTGCTTAGGGCTGACATTGTGGTTTAGCCTTAGATTTCCCTGATAATAAAAAGATATAAAGAGGTTGCTATCCTACATTGGATTTAAGGCAAAGTTTAGCTCACATATGAGGTCTGATCTGATCCACGATTCAGTCAATGGGTGGTAACAGGGTGGAAATTGAATTTCAAAAGGTATGATAAGTTCCAGAAATAATGAAGGGCTGCTTTACAGGTTAGAATGTAAGTAGAAAGGTAAATTACTCTGCATAATGGTGTGATCTGTGAATAAATCTTGACCACATGCTCCAACCCAAGGTTTACGATACCATCCCGAACCATCCAGTTCGGGATGTACCGTACCATACTGGTCAAAAACCGGTACGGTTTAGTCCTGAAAAATAGTTTGAGACCCGAACCATAAAAATTGGCCTGAATTGGACCGGTACGGGTCAATTCAGACCGGTATGGCCCAGTTCAGTCCGGTTCGGCTCGGTTTGGGTCCGGTTCAGGATGTACCGTACCATACTGGTCAAGAACCGGTACGGTTTAGTCCTGAAAAATAGTTTGAGACCCGAACCATAAAAATTGGCCTGAATTGGACCGGTACGGGTCAATTCAGACCGGTATGGCCCAGTTCAGTCCGGTTCGGCTCGGTTTGGGTCCGGTTCAGCAATCCTTGCTTGAAAGAGAAGAGGAAGATAGTTTTTTCTCAATTTACCAAGACTGGTACATGTATCGGATGGTACCGTATCAATCGCTGACCAATATGGGTCCTGGTACTGGTTCAGCGATCCTTGATGCAACCAGATATGTGCTACATAATTCTGATCATACACTTGACCTTCAATTACAACTATTCATTAATCGAAAAACTTTCATGTTACTTTGTGTCCAAAATGAGTAAAAATTGATATTCATTAACTGATATTGCATTAGGTATCTATTTTCTCAATTGTATGATAAGATACATTTAGGTGAACAAGTTTAGTTTTTTCTACTTAATTAAACATGTAGACTTTGAATTTTTAAAATGTCTGATTTCATAAATATGGATATAAATGAGACTAATAAAGAATAATTATACAATATATGAAGTGCCAACTTCATTGTTTAAGGAGAAACCCATATATGAAAGTTTTTAAAAATTAGAAGTTTTGAAGGACTTACCCTTGCTGTAGTTGATGTGACCAAAAAGTGTTCATATTTAACCACTGTCATAGATCATTCATTGAAAAAATTAGAGTTCCTCTTCTAGAACCATGCTTCATATGTTGTCTAGAAGAGTAATTAAAGGCACGAGATAACAGATGTTAACAACATGGTAGCTTTAGCTGGGCTTTTTATCACTAATGTCGAAATCAATTTAGCCGAGAAGATCTTGCTAAAAATAATTATCATGCAGGAGGTTCTCCATGGTTGAGAACTTTGTATTATATTAGATTCGGAACAATTATCCGGCGCTCATTCACATTTCTATAGGAGGGAGTAATTCTTTGTGCACCGCGTGCGGTGCAGCAAATTCAGCGTGGCCTGCACTGCACGCTCCTATTGGTCCAAATATATTCACTGTAGCATGGTGGAACAGGAGCTGAGATGACTAGCATTAATTGAAATTTTCGTCTAGACCAAAATACTCTTACGACACCCTAGTTCAAAAATGAACTGAAACAGTATTACGACATCCTAGTTCAAAACCTACGATACCCTAATTCAAAACCTACAACACCCTAGCTCAAAAATGATCTTAAACAGTATTACGACACCCTAGTTCAAAACCTACGATACCCTAGTTCAAAAATGCAGAAAATATAAATTAAAATTTGAAACAGTATTACGATACCCTAGTTCAAAAACTACGACATCCTAGTTCAAAACCTACGAAATCCTAGTTCAAGGGACTGAAGGGAAGGGTATTTTGGTCTGGACGAAAATTTCAAATAAAAGCTGAATGATAATTAATGCTAGTACGCTCAGTTCCCATCCCGTCATGCTACAGTGGATACATTTGGACCAATAAAAAAATACGGTGTGGGCCACGTTGGATTTACTGCACCGCACGCGGTGCACAAAGACTTTTCCCTATAGTAGGACACCAGCGCTATAATTGGGCCTGATTCAAAGCCCATGTGGTTCTGTTTCTGAGACAAAGCAATAAACGATAGGTACCTGAGCAAGTCAACAACCATGTTAGACGGTCAGATGCTCATTAAAATTTTCAGGCCAGGAGCATGTTCAAGCTTAGGTTCTAATTAAAGCCCACCTCATTTTTCACACAGATAATTATGGACAGTAAATAAAGGCTCAACATCGCATTAATGTGCCAAAAGAAAAATTAATTTGTTCCTAAAAAAGATGTGTTATGGTAGGAACTAAGATCATACTTAGTTGAAATTCTGCAAAAATATGAGTAATAATAATAATAAAAAAGTTCTTCTTACTACTGTAATGATGAAACATTAAAAGGAAACAAAATTACAACAGTGTTCCAACATGAACAGCTAGGCTTGACATTTCACAAGTTCATCGAACAAAGGTAAGAATGGAATATACTAATATTCCCCCCCCACCTCCCCCCGCCCTTCCCCCTATCTCCCCATACCCTGTCCCTTGAAAAAGAAAAGAAAAGAAAATGAAAAAATGAAAAAAATCATTGCTAAGAATTAGCAAATTCTTGCATTGCAGTACAAACAACAAAAATTATATAAAATAATACAAATGTTTCAAAGAACATGTTTATAAAGACTATAAACCTAAGAAACTGTTCGACATTTGAATTAGATCCAAGACTCATTTCACTAAACCATATTGAAAAACTTGATATACCTAAAACGTGAAAACTGACACAAATTTCAATAGTAAGACTTAAACTTAGATACATGAAGTCACAAGTATATTCAAATAATTGTTAGCTACCCACCTATGTTGAATGTTGACCACAGGCTACCAGGAAACCGGATTCTCTAAAATGTCACATGTCATCATTATGATTATGGATATTCAACTGCCATAATTTTTCACCAATGCAAAACTCCTAGTCCCTATGGAAAACATGAGACTGGTTCCTCCAAAAAAATATGAAAATCAAACTTCATTGTCATAAAACTTTCAAAGTAATCCAGGATACTTTGGCTTACCTTAGGCACTTCAAGGTGTTTTGCAAGTTTCAAAATGATCACTCAAACAATATCCACAGAATATTGAAGTGGAATTTACTCCATATTCTTCATAAATCCTTTTGATATGAGTTTCTGTATAACTTGTGGATGGTAATACTCCAATTATTTAAAGTTGAACTTTGGATCCTAAAAAAATAACATTGTGAAATCATTACTTGAATCAATTTCTTCTACAAAATTCAAACTAATAGTCACTCTTGAGACCAAATTGTGTCCTGGAAACCCTCAACCAATTCCGTCCTGCCACCCACCCCCGCCTAAAACCACCACTACCTCAAATACAGATGCATATACACATGCATGCACACACACAAGGGAATAAAATAAAGATCAAAGGCTTGATGTCCATGTCCTGATAAGCAGACTTGCAGCCATTTGGCATACAAATACATAATAAGCAAATCTGTAATTGTAAGAATTCCAGATTTACATCTAAAATAGGGTAACTAATACCAAAAGGACAAGATAATTGATATGGGGGCTAAACCCCACCTCGGCATCCCAAGGATTCGTTGACTGGAACTCGTCTCTGACGGACATCCACCACTCTCGACTTCGGCCCTAGCAGTTATCCATCACCTCCTGGACTAAACTGGACCGCACTTTCGAGTTCCCTTTGGTCTAGCCAACCCTTGGCCTTAGTGAAAAGTCTGCTCCACCTTCAGCCATCCAGTGCCAGTGCCCCTTGGGCTAGATTAGCACCTTGATGTCTGTCTAGATTGACCCACAACACTGATGAAGGCTCGCTTCTTTCCAATAGCTTGACCTTCAAGCGAGGTAGATACACGCCTCGGGTCCCTCAGCCCCGTTGACCCTCAGCCTCGATGTGGGGACTCATGCCGATCTTGAGTCCTCTCACCAAAAGCAAATAAAGCTCCCTCGCAGCACCCTTCAAGAGTCTAGGGAGGTATCAACCGACGCTCATTTTCATGCACCTTACAATGTAATTAAGCAGACATCACGTAATCCACAGCATATTATTGCAATTAAGAGGAATGTGATTGGACCCATACAATAGACTATGTCACCATCAAGAAATGTGATTGGTAGTGCAGAAGAGAAATTCTTAATTAATAGAACATAGACATTCTAGGAACACGATGTGATTCTCTGACACCACGCAAGACAGAATCCTCAGAACTATTACTTCTCACCTAGCGCACTAAGAGTTTCTTTTCCAAAAGTATCCCTGACCTAGGCCTATAAAAGGGGATTCCCTGAAAATCCCAAGATAAGTGAAAATCCCAAGATAAGTGTTCCAAGGATTCAGGTCCCGGCAGAACGTCTCGTAGGACATTGGGATTGGGTACCATCCATTTTTGGGACAGGACGTCCTGCCAATGTCCCAACGTCCCAATTAGGATACCTTGGGACATCCCCTGTCCCAAGTGTCGGGACGGGACAGGATGCCGGTGTATCCCATTCCATGGAAAAACCGGAACAACCCCATCTCATGGGATTTAAAACCTTGACATGTTCATTACATTCCCTCTTTTTTTACTCCATGCTCTCTGACTCCGCTCTTCTTTCCTCCTTTCTGTTGCCTGCAACCTGACTCGAGCATTAAAAGATCCTCCTGGATCCGCCTCCGACAAGGGCCTTTCTTACAAGTACAATCCATGAGCGTCGCTCCTCCAGTGACCTCCAACATTCGAATGGGAAGCAGCATCATAAATAGAGGAAGGGCCCCTGCTCATTCTTGGAAGAAACACCAAGCGAAGCCTCCATGCTATCAAAAGGTGTGTCCACTTGATGTTCTGGCACCATCGCGTCCCGGCAAGCCAGTCAAGTCACCCTCCTGAGCTTCAACCTGGTACCACTCAGCCAGGCAACTACGTAGAGCCTGACTACCTAGAGTAGCTCTCTCAGTAGATTCAAGCCCTAGCAGCTATGGTTTGGACAATCCAACATTAGGACCAACCTGTACCATCATCACCATTGCCAAGCCCCAATCTGGCAGTGCCTTATCAGGGTCAAGCGGTGCTGGAAATGTTGCAGCCAGAGCTACAGCAACCATCCCTCCAGCAGAGTCCTAAATGAGAGAGGTATGCTTGCCAAAGTGCTTAAGGCCCCAAAGTGGGCAAGAAGATGGTCTCCCTCATCTCGATTGGATGAAGGATCGATGCTAGTCCGATCACCTCCCCAACCCTCCGAGGTGTGTACCATGAGGGAAGCAGAAGTAGACCGCAAACTCCAAGAGCTAGACCAGTCCATCAATGCTCTAAAAGATTCTACCCCAGATAAAGGTGATGGGCTTGGAAACAGCACCGACCTACCTTTGAGAGTCTACATCATGCAAGAATAACTATCGAGGTATTTTAAGATGCCATGGAACTCTCAATTCGTCCTTTATGAAAACAAGCCATATAAGAGGTCCTTTTCTCTACCACTGTTGAAGTGCCTGTGCCCCTCAGAAATGGAGTATGCTCCACGAGAAGTCAATGAAGGGATATGTGAAAGTCACTTCGGGGATAGGGCCTTATCGTACAAAATTCTGCGACAAGGGTACCACTGGCCACTATGTAGCAAGATGCTATGAACATGGTCAGGAAATGTGACCGATGCTAGTGACATTCGAACATGCAGCGATAGCTGGCTGCATCACTGACTCCAATCATAATGCCGTGGCCTTCGCTCAATGGGGGATGGATATACTTGATCATTTTCTCAAGCTTCAGGGCAACCGAAGTTTTTGCTTGTGACTATAGACCACTTCACAAAATAGATAGAAGCCAAACCTCTTGCCAAAATTAGAGAAACCCGGGTAAAGGATTTCGTTTGGAAGTCCATCATCTATTTCTTCGACTTTCCAAGAGTCATCACAAATAATGGCCAGCAATATAGTGATTTTGAGTTGGCTGAATTTTGCAAGGACATGGATATCACACATTGTTTTACTTTTGTTGGCCATCCCTAAGCAATAGGGAGACCGAAGTTACTAATAAAACTCTTCAGAAGGGGCTAAAGACTCGGCTTGACATAGCAAAAGGGATGTGGCCCGATGAACTACACCATGTCCTTTGGACTTACCGAACCACAAAGAATCCCAACGATGAGACTCCCTTCAACCTCACCTTCAAAATCGATGCAGTAATCCCATTCGAGCTGGGCCTTCTCTCCAAGTGGAGAGTTTCAACGAAGATAGCAACCCGGAGTAGCTAAGGGCGAACCTAGACCTACTGGAAAAGGTTCAAGAATGGGTGGCAATGAGAATGGCTGTCTACCGACAAAGAGTTGCCCGATATCATAACATGCAAGTCCGGGACAAGTTCATCCAGGTTGGAGACATTGTATTTTGGTGAGCCGAAGTATCTTAGTCAACCAACTAAAAAAACTCTTCCCAAATTGGGAGGGCCAGTATCGAGTGCACGAAGTCATTCGATCGAGGACGTATCGCCTTACACAACTAAACGGGATGCCTCTACCTCATCTTTGGAACTCAAAGAATCTCCAAATAAAATATCAGTAATGTAACTTTCTCATTCCTTAAAAAAATATATGGTTAAAATGAGGTGTACTCTTGTTGATCAACAAGACATAGAAGGCACCTTTAATCGGCATTTAATCCAACCTTTGATTGGCCCGAGCCTCAATGGCTTACCAGTGGGTCATAAAAGGAACCTTTGATCGGCGTTTAATCTAATGGCTTTTGATTGGTCCTGGCTCCAAAATGGTCTTTGCTTGCCTCGAGCCTCAATGACCTATCAATGACCCATAGAATGCACCTTTGATTGGCGTTTAATCTAATGATCGTTGATCGGCCCTGACTCCAAAATGGCCTTTGATCGGCCCAAGCCTCAACTATCCATAGAAGATGCCTTTGATTGGCATTTAATCCAACGACCTTTGATTGGCCCAAGCCTCGATAGCCTATCAACAGCCCGTAGAAGGCATCTTTGATCAACATTTAATCCAATGGCCTTTGATCGGCCCTGGCTCCAAAATGACCTTTGATCGACCCAAGCCTTAATGGCCTACCAATGGCATGTAGAAGGCATCTTTATCAGCATTTAATCCAACAATCTTTGATCAGCCCTAAAAGCTTCGATGGCCTAGCATCGATCTTGACTCAAAGACACCAAGAGCAGTTGGTGCATTGTTACTCTCTGACTGGGAATCCTTGTGCTATGTGAATCATCCTGGCTCGGCTCAACGGCAAGGGCTAACTTATAAGACCCTTGTCTGATATAGTATTGGGGGCTAACCTATAGGACCCATAGCTCAATGATGATGAGGGCTAACTTAGAAGACCCTCGTCTATCCATCCTTGAATATTAAGGCTAACTTATAAGACCCCGACTCAATGACGAGGGCTAACTTCTAAGGCCCTCGCCCGATGCAGCATCGAGGATTAACCTATAAGACCCCCGGCTCAATGACGATGAGGGCTAACTTATAAGACCCTTGTCTGTCCATCCCTACATGTCGAGGGCTGACCACTGGAACTCTTGCCTATCCGCGATGACGGGGGCTAACCTACAGGACCCCTAGTTTAACAATGGGGGTTAGCTTAAGGTCCTCACCCATTGAATGTTGGTTGTCAACCTACAAAACTCCCGACAAAGGCATCTAGTCGAGGATAGTCTTTGCCCTCAAAAAGAATCATCCTTATGCACTTCAAATTACAACACTATAAAATTCACATTATCAAGTAAACAAAAGGTACTTCATTGATATATCCCAAAACATGAGCCCAAAAGCTCTATAAAAGGGGCTCGCCATGGAGGCAGGCCGTGGCCTAAACATACAAAAAGAAAAGAGAAAGAAAGTGGTAATCTAGGCAGCCAGAGAAGAGGGGCCCATGGCTCCTTCGGCCCCAAAGACTCGTTCATCTTCGGCCTACTTTTCCTCATCCAAAAAGCTCAAGTCCAGGTCTAGAAACCTTCACCATAAATCACCCTCCAATAGGTGGAAATCTCTCCCCACCAAATTAAAATAGTTGCTATTGGAAACCAGACCTGAAACCCTTTATAAAGGGGACAAGCCATATTAATTCCTCCCATCTTCCCAAAAAATGCCATAAATGCAGCACATGGTAGCCTTTCATTTGCTAGTCCATGCATTTTTTCGAGAGCATCTCAGATTCCGCACAATCTCAGGATCTCTCAAGCATGGCACCAAGTCTACTCCTCAGTCCAAAATCCTTCATATTCGAACAAAGTGGGGGGCAATTGATGTGGGGGCTAACCCCGCCCTCGGCTAATGGGAATTGTCCCAAGGTGCCGGGATCATGTAGCATGCGAAATTGACTTTCAAAACAAAATTTCATAGCATGATACCCTAACATGTATAACATGTATAAAAAACCCCAATTCAAAAGAACCCCCGGGCAATTACAACTAATGAATCATCAAATAAAGTCAAGAAAAATACCTGGATCGCTGAAATCCAATTTTTTCCATAAGGCTCACAAGCGCAAGCCTTCCAACGGTGATCCACACGAAACTCAGACCAAGGAAGAACGCCTTCAAGTTGCTTGGAGAAGTGGAACTCTTTCGGCAGCCTTTGGCCTATTGACCACTATAGGACACCCTGTCCTATTGAAGGGCACTCAAGACACTGTCCTAAACCACTATAAGATCTAGGACTACCCTCCTCTAGGATCCTACAGGCTTATGTCCTAAAACCAAGCCTTGTCCTAGTGTAGAAGAACTTGTCTTAACAAGACAAGTCTTGTCCTAAAACAAGGAGGGAGGGAGAAAGTGGAAGAACACTGACTCTCGGGAAAATAAAATACTCGGACTCTCAGAAGACCGAAGTCCATCAAAATTAATTCTCATTTCACCGTATCCCTATTTATAATCTCAGATGGGGAGAAATGCATCCCGACAACACTTATCAGATATGAAACATCATATCTGATAAGACCCTTCAGGAATGGAGAGTCATAGCTATGTTCTTTCACTTACTAGATCAATCTCCATCGCGCCATGTGTCAAATACCGGTTTCTGAGATAGGGAGACACATCTTCTAATCCGAACTAACACGAGGCTTGAAGAGTTTCAGAAGCAGAAGGACTCTGCCCTCTGTTGTGCGCGCGCATATGAAGAGGCGCGACTCTTCATGTGCGCGCCACCTTTCACACTTCTTCAAGCCGTCCCTTTAAACTTTAAGCCAGCTATTAGACTTCTTAAGACTGTGGGGATAAAATGAAGAGGCGCCTTCCTGATGAAACTCTTAAAGTCTCATCTGCAAAAGGACTCAGAGTCCTTCTGCGCGTCACTTATTCTCCTAGGTGCGCCAAAAGGTGCCAATAGTCTTTCCCTTTCCATTTAGTCCGCCCAAAGCATCAAATTGACTTGGTCAAACATATGCAATATGGGTGTCATTGGAAATGGTATCAAATAAGCTTTCTGAGCATATATTTTATTTTTAGATCAGAGGTCTGTAGGCCCTTCTGTGCCCTTTTGAAGTTAAGGTATCATTTAGGTATCAAGAGTTCCATGCCATTGGGACTCTTCATATATGGCGCCTAAAATACCTTAAGTCCAAATTAAAATCAAATTAAGCTCTGATTTGGCTATCCCCACTTAGGACTCAACCTAATTTAGATTTTCCATAATTAGGTTAGCCCAATTAGCAAGCAACCGAACGCAATCCAATTGGATTAGGAATTAGGTTAACCTACATATTATAGTATGTAATCCAGCTAACCAATTAGGATCCTATGACCCTAATTAAATCATGAATAACTTCCTTGGCCAAGTCTCTATTGTGTGTGACCCATTGGGTTCCACATCTAGCCAGCAGTAGGTTTAGGTTTGAGCCAATTCGATCCGATCGAACTCGATTGGCCTAATTAGGACATTGGCTCACCTAATTGTCCAATTCGAATCACACATCGAATTGACTCATGAAACCAAATCAATTGGTTCATGAAAACCTACAAGACAAGATTGACATCTAGCAACGTGTCATGCCTACCCGGAAGATGAAAAATTTGGTGAAAAATACCAAAATACCCTTCAGTAGTAAGTTACCGCGCAATTCAATCTTTCGATCTCCCATTATCCTGATTAAGTGATAGGTATGGATAGATGTCAAACCCTAGCACTTCATCATATCGAATCTCAGCTCGATCATGAGGACTCAGCTAATAACTGATTAGATTCCACTAATCTCATCCAGATTTGATCAAAGGCTCCTTGAGTCACTCATCGAAGAGATTGCATGGGATAACAATTCCTTTTACTAGGAATGATCGATTCCTTGTTGGTCCACTCACATCCTTCGTACACCTTCCACCATACCCAAAACACCCCGTACATGTCGTAATGGCATGAATGAGTATGAACCAAAGTATGGCTTAGTGTGTACAAGAAACCATGGTAACCTCAGGTCTAAAGATCACATGCACAACTTCTACTCTGAGATCTATCTTTTGACTAGTAAGACTTCCATAAGATAATCCCAGTGGATCAGTCCAGTGTACTCATACCCTGATGAGCACCCTTATCCTAGTATTAGTGTCTTTACACAAGTGGTTATGAGATCAACCACCCTCATCAACTGAGCATACATAGTATAAGCTAGTCTTTCTGGATTCATCGATCCCCGAATCGATAGTCCAACGACTAGGAACATTCTAGATTGGAGTTTATAGGAAATTAAATCTCACTGTTATGAACTCCATAACCCTAATTCCATTGCTTTACTCTATGAGGTTCATCATAATCAATAAAAACATGACACAGCAGTATATGATGAATCAAATACCTTTATTAATATGAAAGTATGTCATACATGAACTGGAAGTTTACAAAAAAGGCCCTCATAATGATTGGCTCTTAGGGCACTTTTCTATCAAACTCCCACTTACACTAAAGCCAATCATCCTTGTATTTTATGCCCATACAATCTAAATGACGATCTAACTGCTACTTGGCTAAAGTTTTAGTGAATGGGTATGCTATATTGTTCTTTATGTCAACTCGTTCAATGACGACATCTTATCTTTCAATAATCTCTCGAACGAGGTGGAACCGTCTTAAAATGTGCTTGGACTTGTGATGAGACCTCGGTTCCTTAGCTTGTGCAACAGCCCCAGTGTTATCACAGTATAATGGCACTAGCTATAAGGAATCATAGCCATCCTCTCTCTTTCTTATGATGTCTTAGGAGACATTTTCTTAAGAGACGTATGCCTTGACTTATAGGTAAGTAACCTTTCTTGCTTCCATCCATGTTAAATCTCTTCAATACTAAGTCAATGTACCTGGATTGGGATAAGCCTAGCATCCTTTTGGATCTATCTTTATAGATCCTTATACCCAGTATATAAGATGCTTCTCCCAAATCCTTCATGAAAAATTTTGATGATAGCCAAGTTTTAACCGACTATAACATTGGGATATCATTCCCAATGATCAGTATGTCATCCACATATAAAACCAAGAAAACAAGTGCACTCCCACTTATCTTATTGTACACACATGGTTCATCTATATTTTTGATAAAACCAAATCCTTTGATTGTTTCATCAAAACGGATGATCCAACTCCTCGATGTTTGCTTAAGTCCATAAATGGACTTCTTTAATTTGCATACCTGGTTTAGTCTCCCACTTGAGACAAAACCTTCTGGCTGTGACATGTAGACTTTTTCCTCAAGGTTTTCATTGAGAAAAGCAGTTTTTACATCCATTTATCAGATCTCATAATCATGGTATGCTGCTATTGCAAGCAATATCCGAATGGACTTGAGCATGGCTACTAGAGAAAAAGTTTCAGCAGAGTTTATACTATGTTTTTGTCTAAAACCTTTTGCTACCAGTCTAGCCTTGTAGGTCTCAACTTGACCATCTGCTCCAATCTTCTACTTGAAGACCAATTACACCCAATTGGGTTAATTCCTTCAGGTGAATCTACGAGAGTCCAAACCTGATTGGAATACATAGAGTCCATTTCAGATTTCATGGCACCAAGCCATTTGTCTGAGTCTTTACTCTCGACAGCTTCCAAATAGGTCACAGGATCATCATCCTGTATGATACTGGCTTTATTGTCATCCCCGATGACAAAGCCATATCTGAGAGGTGCTCCCCACACCCTCTCTGACCTTCGGAGAGGAGGTATGTATTGTGGTTATTCTTGATCCATAAGAACCTCTGGTTGAGGAACTTCACTTGAAGGCTTATTGGTTTGATGGTTCTGTTCTTCACATAACTCAAGTGAAGAATCACTACATTCTTCTTGGAAACTCTTGTTCCAAGAATGTAGCATGCCTACTGACAATTATCTTTTGTTCAGTAGCATTATAAAAGAGGTATCCCATACCTACTTTTGGGTAACCAACAAATCTACACTTGTTAGCTCTAGCACTTAACTTATGTCCAAAGTTATTCTTGACAAAAGCATGACAACCCCAAATCTTCAAATACTTAAGACTTGGTCTTTTGCCATTCCATAACTAATATAGAGTGCTACTTACTAACTTAAATGGAACCATGTTTAATATATGTGCTGCAATCTCCGGGGCATGTCCCCAAAAGGAAATGGGAAGATCTGTGAAGCTCATCATGGACCTCACCATATCCAATAAGGTGTGATTTCTCCTTTCTGCCACTCCATTTAACTGAGATGTATAAGGAAGGGTCCATTCAGAAATAATGCATTGTCTTTAGATGGTTTAGGAACTCGCTAGATAAGTATTCTCCTCGATCAGACCGAAGAGCTTTAATACTAAGTCCAGTTTGTTTTTCAACCATACTCTGATATTCTTTAAACTTATCAAAGGCTTCGGACTTGTGTTTTATAAGATAGACATGACCGTACCTTAATAAATCATCAATAAAAATGATGAAATAAGAATATCCTCCTCTGGCCTAAGTTGACATAGGTCCATATACATCAGTATGCACTAGACCTAACAATTCAGTTGCCATTTCTCCATGTCTAGTGAATGGAGACTTGGTCATTTGTCCTTTGAGACAAGATTCACAAGTTCCTAATGATTGGAAATCATTAGAGTCAAAGTAATTATCTTTGACTAACTTGTTTATTCTTGACTCACTAATATGACCCAATTGGCGGTGCCATAGATATGTGACATTGTCACTATCTCTTTTTCTCTTCTTATTATCAATAAGAAAAATATTATCATTGAGTTGTAAAGTTAGAAGACCATTTACAAAGATCTATGTCCAAATATTTTATTATTATGAAGAATAGAGCAGCCACTGCTCTTTACACTTATTTCATATCCCTGTTATAATAACAAGGGTATAAAAATAATGTTTCTAATAATATCTGGTACATAGAAGCATTCTTCTAACTTTATTACATCACCCGAAGGTAATAAAAGAAGATAGGTACCCACAGCTTCAGCATGTATGGCTTCACCACTTGCCCCATGCAGCTTAAAGTCACCATTCTTCAAGCTTTTAATTCTATGGAGTCCCTGCAACGAATTGCATATATAAGATCCACATGCGGTATCCAATACCCATGAATTAGAAGTGGAAGCACTCAATGATAAATTAGTTTATATCATGTACAAACCTTTAGATGCTCCACTTGCATCTTGCTTCACTCTTGCAAGGTAAACCTTGCAATTCTTCCAATGCCCAGTCTTGCCGCAATGGAAACAGGCTCCATCAGCCTTCTTAGCTTTCTTGTTCTTCTTCTGGATGCTTTCCTAGGGTTGAATTTTCTCTTCATTGCCTGCTTCTTTCTATCAACAAGAAGCACGTGAGCCTTATCTCCTTTAGAGTGGCTCTCAGCTGTCTTAAGCATGTTAAGCAGCTCTGGCAATGAAATGTTCAGTTTGTTCATATGGTAGTTGAGAACAAACTGAGAGAAGAAATCTAGGAGTGATTGCAGGATCAAGTCCTGATTGAGTTCACCATCCATGACAAATCCTAATTGACCCAATCGAGTGATCAAATCAATCATTTTCAGTATATGGGTTTGCACAGGTGAACCCTCACTCATCTGAGCATGGAACAACTACTTTGATATCTCATATCGAGTAGCCCTACTTTGCTCTCCATATAGCTCCTTTAAATTGAGCAATATGGTCTGAGGTTCCATGCCTTCATATTGCCTCTGGAGCTCGTTGCTCATTAAGGCCAACATGATGCATTTGACAGTTGTACTGTCATTTTGCCACATCCTGTATGTGGCAATATCCTCCTCTGATGCATCCTCTCCAATCAACACTGGATCCGGATAATCAAGTATTTATGAAAGCTTCTTCTGAGTTAATACAATTCTCAGGTTCCTTGACCAGTCTACATAATTTGGACCGGTTAACTTGTTGGCATCCAAGATGCCCCTCAGTAATAAGTTTGAAGCCATTATTTAAATATCATACATTTAATTAAAGAACAATATTAGCAGACCACTCAATTATAACATTCATAATTAGATAAGGTCTTCATATCTAATTGTCTCCCACTATTTTCTTCAAATACCATAACCCTCAACTATGGTAAGCAAGAAACCTTCCTGGTTTCCTTAGTGGGGTTGAGATCTTTATTCCTCACAAGTGCCTTGTGTGTACACAACAAACACACATGAGTTCAAAGGTAGGACAACATTTCCAATTGCAACCCGTGCAATTCTCAACAATTATCTTTGCCTCTAGGACACTTATGGCCTTGTGTGTACACAACAAACCATAATGTCTTAATTTAGTCGGACCCTTCATTTCCATATAGCCATGATTAAATAATGTTGCGGCCTTGTGTGTACACAACAAACCATAATGTTTTAGTTTAGTCGAACCCTTCATTTCCATATAGCCATGATTAAATAATGTTGCCCTTGTGTGTACACAACAAAGCAACATATCCAAACATGCTATAAAGCACTAAGTGCACCAAGACAAATCTTATATCAATTCCTAGAGTAGGCCTTGTGTGTACTGTGTACACAACAAACCTACTATAGTTTTGACATAAATTTGGCTTAGCATGAAGGAAGGCAAATTATAGTATATTTAACCAATTAGCATTACCAAATTAAGATTTAGATATGACTAAATTGGCCAGGTAAGTGGGAGGGGTGAGGGGGTCCCCCTGTTGCCTTCCTTAGATACCAATTAGATTGGTCAGGTCAGACAACGGAACCAATTAAAAAACCTCATTCCCTTTACCTTCCCAGAACCACTTGCCTAGACACCAATTGGCTGATCAAACCTTAACCGGTTTTGCATCTTGACTAAGTTTTATACTATGACTAAATATGCTTTTTGATGAGGGCTTTGATGGTCTCAAAACACATTCTAAAACTATCATGATAATAATGTTTATTACTACTACTATAAACATAGACATGATAACCAAGTTTATAACAAATATAAACACGATGCATATCAATCTAGCATATGCATTAAATTTCATGTCATCAAGCATATTACCCTAATATGCAAATCAAGGCATGATAGATAAAAAATACCTTTCGCCTCACTTATTCATAGGATATGGCCACAGCGGCACCCCTACACGCCATAGGAAACCCATTGAATGGGAAGAGAGGGTCTTTAAACCCTACTTGGCTCCTATGATCGAACGGCCATGGTGACTAACCCAATCCAAAGCAGTTACTTGGTTCATGCATAATTTCATATTGATATAATATCATAATATGAACATGGTCGAGTCGACTCGATAAGGTTCGGGTCGGCTCTGTAGTGGAATTTAATCAAACTTCAAAATGATTCATAATTAGAATGCCACAAGGATGGCTCTGATACCGCTAATGGGAATTGTCCCAGGGTGCCGGGATCATTCAACATGCGGAATTGACTTTCAAAATAAAATTTCATAGCATGATACCCTAACATGTATAACATGTATAGAAAACCCCAATTCAAAAGAACCCCCTGGGCAATTACAACTAATGAATCATCAAATAAAGTCAAGAAAAATACCTGGATCGCTGAAATCCAATTTTTTCCATAAGGCTCACAAGCGCAAGCCCTCCAACGGTGATCCACACGAAACTCGGACCAAGGAAGAACTCCTTCAAGTTGCTTGGAGAAATGGAACTCTTTTGGCAGCCTTTGGTCTATTGACCACTGTAGGACACCTTAACCTACTGAAGGGCACTCAAGACACTGTCCTAAACCACTATAAGATCTAGGACTACCCTCCTCTAGGACCCTACAGGCTTATGTCCTAAAACCAAGCCTTGTCCTAGTGTAGAAGAACTTGTCTTAACAAGACAAGTCTTGTCCTAAAACAATGAGAGAGGGAGAAAGTGGAAGAACACTCTGACTCTCGGGAAAATAAAACACTCAGACTCTCAAAAGACCGAAGTCCATCAAAATTAATTCTCATTTCACCGCACCCCTATTTATAATCTCAGATAGGGCGTGAAATGCATCCCGACAACACTTATCATATATGAAACATCATATCTGATAAGACTCTTCGGAAATGGAGAGTCATATCTGCGTTCTTTCACTTACCAGATTAATCCCCATCGTGCCATGTGTCAAATACTGGTTTCTGAGATAGAGAGACGCCTCTTCTAATCCGAAGTAACGCAAGGCTTGAAGAATTTCAGAGGCAGAAGGACTTTGCCCTCTGTTGTGCGCGCGCATATGAAGAGGCGCGACTTTCATGTGCGCGCCACCTTTCACACCTTTCAAGCCATCCCTTTAAACTTTAAGCCGGCTATTAGACTTCTTAAGACTGTGGGGATAAAATGAAGAGGCGCCTTCCTCATGAAACTCTTAGAGTCTCATCTGCAGGACTCTTAGTCCTGCGCGCCACTTATTCTCCTGGGTGCGCCAAAAGGCGCCAATAATCTTTCCCTTTCCATTTAGTCCACCCAAAGCATCAAATTGACTTGGTCAAACATATGCAATATGGGTGTCATTGGAAAGGGCATCAAATAATCTTTTTGACCATATCTTTTATTTTCATATCAGAGGTCTGTAGGCTCTTCTGTGCTCTTTTGAAGTTAAGGTATCATTTAGGTACCAAGAGTCCCATGCCATTGAGACTCTTCATATATGGCACCTAAAATGCCCTTAAGTCCAAATTAAAATCAGATTAAGCTCTGATTTGGCTATCCCCACTTAGGACTTAACCTAATTTAGGTTTCCCATAATTAAGTTAGCCCAATTAGCAAGCAACCGAACCCAATCCAATTGGGTTAGGAATTAGGTTAACCTACATATGCTAGTATGTAATCCGACTAACCAATTAGGATCCTATGACCCTAATTAAATCATAAATAACTTCCTTGGCCAAGTCTTTATTGTGTGTGACCCATTGGGTTCCACATCTAGCCAGCAATAAGTTTAGGTTTGAGCCGATTCGATCCGATCGAACTCGATTGACCTAATTAGGTCAAATTAGCTCACCTAATTGTCCAATTCGAATCACACATCGAATTGACTCATGAAACCAAATCAATTGGTTCATGAAAACCTACAAGACAAGATTAACATCTAGCATCGTGTCATGTCTACCCGGAAGATGAAGAATTTGGTGGAAAATATCAAAATACCCTTCAGTAGTAAGTTACCGTGCAATTCAATCTTTCGATCTCCCATTATCCTGATTAAGTGATAGGTATGGAGAGATGTCAAACCCTAACACTTCATCATATCAAATCTCGCTCGATCATGAAGACTCACTGATGACTGATTAGATTCCACTAATCTCATCCTGCTTTGATCAAAGGCTCCTTGAGTCACTCATCGAAAAGATTGCATGGGATAACAATTTCTCTTACTAGGAATGATCGATTCCTTATTAGTCCACTCACATCCTTCGTACACCTTCCACCATACCCAGAACACCTCGTACATGCCGCAATGGCATGAATGAGTATAAATCAAAGTATGGCTTAGCGTGCACAAAGAACCAGGGTGACCTCAGGTCTAAAGATCACATGCACAACTTCTACTCTGGGATCTATCTTTTGACTAGTGATGGGGCATCACCAGCACGAATCTTGGAGCTGCACGAATCCTGGAGGATATCCAGAATAAATTTATTTGGGATTTATCTTTATCTTTTATTTGAATTTGAATTAGGATTTGGTTGATTAGGATTTAGATATGGAAAAGCTTATCTTATCCTATCTTGTATTTGAATTTGAGTCATCCATATCTTTTTATCTTATATTCAAATTCAAACGAGGGTTGGACGGGTCTATAAATACCACCCTCAGTCCTTTGTAAAAAATTAGTTTGGTTAATCAAGTGAGTTTTTAAGAAAAGAGTTTTTCTTTTCGTTCGCCCCGTATGGGGAGGGTGAGAGGCCCGTCTGTCCTTCGCCTTCGGGCATCGAGGGGTGAGAGACCCTAGTCCTTCGCCTTTGGACGTCGAGAGATGAGAGACCCTAGTCCTTCCCTTTCAAGCATCGAGGGTGAGAGACCCTAGTTATCCCCTTTTCCTCGTCGAGTCCCCTCTAGGTGTTAGGAATTTTCCTTCACGGCCCCAGGTAGCGATTTGAGTGGGATGCCCTAGGCTCCGCATGTAGTGAGATGGATGGGATGCCATAGGCTACATGTAATGGGATGGGTGAGATGCCCTAAAGGTGAGATGTCTCTCCATGAATGTAAGTTCCAAGTTCTAGAGGGGACTTGACGGGAAAAAGGGGAAAACTAGGGTCTCTCACCCCTCGACGCTCGAAAGCGAAGGACTAGGGTCACTCACCCTTCGACACCCAAAGACGAAGGACTAGGGTCTCTCACCCCTTGACACACGAAGGCGAAGGACAGACGGGCCTCTCACCCTCCCTATATAGGGCGAACGAAAAGAAAAACTCTTTTCTTAAAAACTCACTTGATTAACCAAACTAATTTTTTACAAAAGACTGAGGGTGGTATTTATAAACCTGTCCAACCGTCGTTTGAATTTGAATACAGGATAAAAAGATATGGATGACTCAAATTCAAATACAAGATAAGATAAGATAAGCTTATCCATATCTAAATCCTAACGAACCAAATCCTAATTCAAATTCAAACAAAAGATAAAGATAAATCCCAAATAAATTTATTCTGGATATCCTCCAAGATTCATGCAGCTCTAGGATCCGTGCTTGCTCCGAGATTCGTGCTGGTGATGTCCCCATCAGATCAGGTTAGGGTACGTTTCTTTCCCAAACCCAGATTTCTCCCACCGGTCCTGCCGTTCTACGTTGCTCATAGCCACCATCGGATCTCACCAGATCTATTGTGGCCGAGCCTCCGCCCGACATTCAACTCGTCCATCTGCTATCTTAGCCCAGAGTCGACACTAGCAAAACCCTTCCTTGGAGCAGTCTGTCTTCCCTCACAACCTTCATGCAAGCCTTCGGTGGCACCGCCCTCATACAATCCGTCCGAAAAACTTTCACCGCCTGTAGCCACCAAGACGCCGACTCCCTTGAAGCTCGCCTAGGTCGGTGCTAGCCACATTGTGCCCATGGAAAATTGGCCTTGCCGTCGCCCTTGCAACAGATCCTCCCTGCCCCTGCTACCACCACCCGGAACCGCCTCCCGGAACCGCCATCCGGAACCCCCTGCTGTCACCGCCCGGAACCGCCTCCACCTCCCGGAACAACCGTGGATCGCAACGCCCAGCCCCTATGCCGCAGACCACGCGTTGCCTCCAACCTGGACTCCTCTCACTGGAGACATCTTCGTCCCAGAGAAGAACCTCCACTGCAACGCCCGAATCCCACCTCCTCTCCCAACCACGCCGCCGCTCTCCCTCCACCACCCCCCCGACGGCTCTGGCAGAAATCCGCTCGAGGTCTTGCATGCCAAACCCCTGTCTGCACGCGAAGGTCCTGATCCACTCCTCCTGGATCACCCTAGTCGGTCTCTTCCTCATCCACCACGCCACCGTCGACACCAGTAGCGCCACCGAGGCCAATCTTCGCCATCGCCGGTGCCGCCAATGCCTTGCTCCCCTGGGTCCTCATCTTCCTCGCAACCGCCGCCATCACCGTCTTCTTGGAGGCCAGCATCTGCGACCTCACCGGCGAGATCACCTCCGAGCCCAATCCAATCCACGACAGTCCGATCTCTACCTGCCACCATTCGCTGTTGATTGCTCGCTTTCTCCCTCGCTGTCGCTTCGATCTCTTGGGAATCAGTTGAGGTTTGTAGCTGTAGGGGTGGACGAGGACTTCGATCTCCCGGCAGGCAATGAGATGATGAACGAGGATGCCATGGAATTCGCCGACGAGAGCCCCATCCTTAAAGTCGGGGAGTAGAAGGAGATCGGGAGGCAGGGCCTCAAGAAGAAGCTCCAATGCACGAACTTGAAAGTAGACTTCCATTCCTCTGCCAACTTGAGCTACACGTTCCTTAAAGCAAATCGTTCCCTCTATTGCCGATTTCACCCACTTCAGGATTAAGCAGGAAATAAAAAAAACAACAAAAGTGAGAAAAAAAGAGAAAAAGAAAAAAAAAAAAAAAAAAATGAGAAAAAAATGAATAAAAAAAATGGAGAAAAAAATAATTTGGAATAGTTTCCATAGTTGCACAATTTCAAGCTACACGGATTCTAGAGTTCCACGATTTTCAGTGCTACATGATTCTCGGAGCCGAACAGATCTCAGAGCAGAGCCCCTTTGATTGATTGGATTCGGTTTCACCAACGTCCCCCCTGATCCTGACTAGACGGAGTCGAGTTCTCCCTACCTCAAGAGAATGATGGGGACATCGCCAGCACGAATCCCGGAGCAAGCACGAATCCTAGAGCTGCACGAATCTTGGAGGATATCCAGAATAAATTTATTTGGGATTTATCTTTATCTTTTGTTTGAATTTGAATTAGGATTTGGTTGGTTAGGATTTAGATATGGATAAACTTATCTTATCTTGTATTTGAATTTGAATCATCCATATCTTTTTATCCTGTATTCAAATTCAAACGAGGGTTGGACAGGTCTATAAATACCACCCTCGGTCCTTTGTAAAAAATTAGTTTGGTTAATCAAGTGAGTTTTTAAGAAAAGAGTTTTTCTTTTCGTTCGTCCCGTATGGGAGGGTGAGAGGCCCGTCTGTCCTTCGCCTTCGGGCGTCGAGGGGCGAGAGACCCTAGTCCTTCACCTTTGGGCATCGAGGGGAAAGACCCTAGTCATTCACTTTCGAGCGTCGAGAGATGAGAGACCCTAGTTATCCCCTTTTTTCCATCGAGTCCCCTCTAGGTCTTAGGATTTTCCTTCACGGCCCTAGGTAGCGATTTGGATGGGATGCCCTAGGCTCCGCATGTAGTGAAATGGGTGGGATGCCCTAAGCTACATGTAGTGGAATGGGTGAGATGCCCTAGAGGTGAGATGTCTCTCCATGAATGTAAGTTCCAAGTCC
Organism: Areca catechu; assembly: GCA_021397845.1. Classification (NCBI taxonomy): domain Eukaryota; kingdom Viridiplantae; phylum Streptophyta; class Magnoliopsida; order Arecales; family Arecaceae; genus Areca; species Areca catechu. Next base: position 45,578,478 of record CM038038.1, read on the forward strand.
TAGAGTGTCCAATTTTCCTACCCTCCATTCCTATTTTTCCTTCGCCACCACCATAAAAAAATCAAAAAAATAAAATAAAAAAATAGGATATCCCTAATCTTCGGTAACTTTTCAGCTCGCCGACGATCCTACCCTAATCCTGTCCCCCATCAACAAGTAAGACTTCTATAAGATAATCCCGGTGTGGATCAGTCCAGTGTACTCATACACTGATGAGCACTCTTATCCTAGTATTAGTGTCTCTACACAAGTGGTTATGAGATCAACCACCCTCATCAACTGAGCATACATAGGATAAGCTAATCTTTCCGGATTCATCGATCCTCGAAATGATGGTCCAACGACTAGGAACATTCTAGATTATGATTTATAGGAAATTAGGTCTTACTGTTATGAACTCCATCATAACCCTAATTCCATTGCCCTACTCTATGGAATTTATTATAATCAATAAAAACATACACAGCAGTATATGATAAATCAAATGCCTTTATTAATATGAAAGTATGTCATACATGAGCTGGAGTTTACAAAAAAGGCCTCATAATGATTGGCTCTTAGGGCACTTTTCTATCATCGCCATCCCGAGGATTCATTAACTAGGCCTCTTCTTTGACGGACATCCACCCACTCTCGACTTCAGCCCTGGTAGTTGTCCATCACCTCCTAGACTAAACCAAACCGCACCTTCGAGTCCCCTTTGGTCTAGCCAACCCTAAGCCTCGACGAGAGTGCACTCTACCTTCAGCCATCCAACCCCAGTGCCTTTGGGCTAAATTAGCACCTTAAGGCCTTCATCCAAATCGACCCATAGCACTGACGGAGGCTTGCTCCCTTTCCAATACCTTGACCTTCAGGCGAGGTAGAAAAGCACCCAAGGTTCCTCAGCCTAGTTAACCCTCAGCCTCGATGTAAGGAAGCAAGCCGAACCCGAGCCCTCACCCCAAAGGCAAATAAAGCTTCCTTGCAGGACCCTTCAAGATAGTCTAGGGAGACATTAACTAACGGTCATTTCCATGCACCTTACTATACAATCAGGTGGACACAAATCCTTGTAGTTAAGGGAAATGTGACTGGACCCATATAGTGGATCATGTCACCATTAAGAAATGTGGCCAGCAGCTTAGAAGAGAAATTTCTAATTAATGAAAAATAGACATTCTGGATACGCGACATGATTCTCTAACACCACATAGGAAAGAATCCTTAGAAGCTAGAACTGTCACTTCTCACCTAGTGCAACTCCTCCAGCAACCTCCGGCGTTCGAGTGGAAAGCAGCACCATCAATAATCTTTACAATCAATAATGAGAAAAGAGCCAATATTCATAGATCTTGCACATTTGTCAAAGAGATTTTAAATTAATTATAAAGACAAAAGTGTTTTGTTTAGGTCCACCAAAGTATGGTCAATGGTTATTAAACTCTGGCACCTCCAAAAAACATGGTTTACCATACCGCCCGGTACAGGTGTACCATACCATTATGGCATACCATCCCTTACCATATCGAACCATATACTGACATTGTAATAGGATGGTACTAGTATAGGATCCGATACCGAGATAGTGAACCTTGTCCAAAACTATGCTTCGCACAACAAGACAATTTTAATCACAAAAATTCCATTATTCATGGTTCACTAGAAGCAAATGTTAGGATTCATTCACATGACTAGCAAGCAAAACTAGATTCTAAACCCTAGATGCAATGAAAGCAGAGATCATGCAAAACAATTTTTACAAACATGCTGATTTAATATTAAATCATAAATCATCTATTTAACCATCTAATATGCCGAAATAATAATAATATCATATTTAAATCTTATAAAATTATAAGATGAAGGATCCATTTATCTAGATCGCTTAACTCCCTCTTCTAGTACCGGATCAATCAGATTTGTTAGGATTCGTAAAAGCCGTGCACACGCGCGGCCTCTACTGGTATCCACATGGAGCCTTCCTTACCAAATCACCAAGATCTCCAGATTGCTAGATCCTTGCAGGTTTTTCTTCAAGCACAGAATGGACTTTCTAGTCTAAATCAGAACTCAACGACCTTCTCTCCTTCTCTCAGAAAATTAAATACTAGAAAAATAAGAGTATTTTTCTGATATTTTTCAGGGAAACTCTTGCCTCTTTGCTTTTTATAGAGGTATTATATTTTGTTTTTCATGAAGGAAAAAAATTGGGACGAATTTTGGAAGGAATCTGTGTCAAAATTAATTTTGCACAGTCTAGTTTTTGCGCATCTTAAAAACCACGAAAAATCCCTAAAAAACCTGTTGACCCCATAAGTGATTTTGATGATAACCAAACATTGGAGCATGTACATTTATTACTGACAACTCTTCAAGTGTTTGACAAGTTTTTGTAGGATGAATAACATGTTCAACTTTTAATTCTTACACTTCTGTTTTCTTGATGAGTTGTGTTGTAAATATTTTTGTAAAGAAGAACCCAATCAAAATACTAAGAAAAATCAGTTAAATGGGTTACTTCTGTGAGTATGTGTGTGCCATGAATTTTAGTTTGAGTTGATTTGTGTGAAATTGTAAATGAGTTGGTGAGAGTTCTCTTTAAGTTCAATTGTAAAAATCCTAAAGAAGACACTCGAGCCGACCCCAAGTGAAGAAGAGCCGACTCTGCTTACGGGCACGCAGCAAGGATTCTGGAACGCAGCAATCCGAGCCGACTCGATGGAAAGCGAGCCGACTCCAGTGAATCCGAGTCGACTGGAATCAGTCCGAGCCGACTCCTCCAGAATCCATTTTCTGAAGATTTCTGAGAATAGCCAGGCGAGCCGACCCGAACCAAAAAGAGCCGACTCTGCCAGACCTAATTCTGAAAGCCTGAGAAAGCGAGCTGACCCGAACTGCATCGAGCCGACTCTTCCAGAGTAAGGTTTTTCGAACCTGAGAAGAAGAGCCGACCCAAGCTGAAAAGAACCGACTCCTCGAGTTCAAGATTTTCAAGATTCAAGTTCGAGCCGACCCGAGTGACAAAGAGCCGACTCGTCCAGAGTGAGGTTTTGCGCCCTGAGACAAAGAGCCGACTGCATTGAAGAAATGGCGACTCGACCTATCGACTCGAAGGATTCGAGCCGACTCGAAGGAATCCGAGCCAACTCGAATGACGCTTTCAGGTATCCAACGCTAGTTCCAGAATTTGTTTTTGAATACTAAAAGGTACTCCAACGGTCAAAAATCATTTTCCAACGGTCTACAACGGCTAGAATTGCCTTAGATGATGAAAGACTTTAAATTTGAAGGATTTGAACCTTCTTGCAATAATGATTTAGAGAGTTCTTCAAAGAAAGAGAGCTTCATTGAATATCCTACCCACCAACAGCAAAAAAGCACAAGAGCATTCAAGTCAAGCTTTCAAGTCTTCAACTCCAATGTGAAGCTTGAAGCAACTTTAGGAAGAAGCCACTGAAGTCATTAAAGCTTATTCAAGTGTATTCAAGTGGACTTCCAACAAGCTGCACCGGCAACTATCCGACAAATTGAGTTTGTCATTCTTGTTGCATTTAATTTTCAATTCAATCTTTGAATCGTTGGATTATTGGTGAGCCTGGTTGAAAAACCAAATAGGTTATTGAGCCTTGTTAAAACCAAGGATTAGGTTCTTGGTGATCCTGTGAAAACCAAGTTCGATTTCTTTAGTGAGCCTGTCAAAACCAAAGGGTATTGGATTTTCTTTGGTGATCCCGTAAAACCAAAGTATAGAGGTTCTTGGATTGTGATCCTGTAAAACAATCCTACTATATTCGGGTGTGAATATAGTGAAATCTTAAGTGATATCTTGGATAGTGGATGTAGGAGCTGGGTTGCTCCGAACAACTATAAATTTGGTGTATTTGTGTTGTGCTTTTTTGACTCTATTTAGCTTCTGCATTTTATAATTCTATCATAGCACCTACCACTTGCAAAGGATTTTGAATTGCACATTATTTGCTTCAATTTTTTAAAAGACCCAATTCACCCCCCCTCTTGGATAGCCACCTGGGCAACAACTGGTATCATAGCAATGTCTCTGATTATCTTGGAGTAAAGATTGATGGCTTATCCCATGAGTACGTCTTTGGCCGAAGGCCAGTCAATTAATAGGCCTCCACTTTTCACAGGCACAAATTATTCCTATTGGAAAGCACGAATGAAAATCTATATTCAAGCTGTTGATTTTCAATTATGGAAGGTCATTCTCAAAGGGCCACAGGTTTCCATGATCAAAACTGATGGCGTGGATGTTCCTAAGCCTAAAGAGGATTGGGACGAACACGACATGAAGATGGGGGAATTGAATGCCAAAGTAATGAACTTGTTACACTGTGCTTTAGATTCAAACGAGTTTAATCGAATTTCCATCTGCTCTTCAACGAAGGAAATTTGGGATAAACTTGAAGTGACCCACGAAGGAACTTCACAAGTGAAAACCTCAAAGATAAATCTTTTAGTGCATAATTATGAATTGTTTAAAATAGAACCTAATGAAAGTATTTCTGCCATGTATACTAGATTTACAGATATTATTAACGGTTTGAAAAGCCTTGCAAGGTATACTCAAATGCTGACTTAATACAGAAGATTTTGAGATCACTTCCTGATAAATGGGATCCTAAAGTCACTGCCATCCAGGAAGCTAAAGATTTGAACATTCTATCAATGGATGAATTAATGGGATCTCTCATCACACACGAACTAGCCATGCAGCATAGAATGGATGATGATCAGAAAAAGAAGAAAACAATCGCATTCAAAGCTGCATTGGAATCAAAAGATGATGAAGAGACAGAAGATGACTCTACCTCCTCCGAAGACGATCTTGAAGATGAAGACATTGCAATGGTCGTGAGGAGATTCAGAAAGTTTATGAGAAAGAAGGAAGATATAACAGAAAATTCTATAAACGAGAAGAACAATCAAGAGAAAAGGATAAGGACAAAGATAAGGATAAGGAACAAGTCCCAACCTGTTATGAATGTAAGAAACCGGGACATATTCGTCCAGACTGTCCTCAATTGAAGAACCTTTTCAGAAAGAAGAAAAAGAAAGCGATGGTTGCCACGTGGAGCGATAGTGAAGACTCCACTTCAACTGAAGAAGAAAAGACCACGAAAATAGCAAATTTATGTCTAATGGGTCTCGAGGATGAGGTAAATTCTCCCAACACAAATTGAATTTACTTTTGAGGAATTAAATTTTGCATTCCATGATTTGTTATCTGAATTTAAAAAGGCAGGAGTAAAGATTAGATCATTGAAGCATATCAATAATTTTTTACTCAAAGAAAAAGATGAGATTTCAGAAAGAACAATATCTTGCAAAAAGAATTCATAAATTTTCTAAAAAATGTGATACATTGAAAACTGAAAATAGAGAATTTCATGACAAAAACAATACTTTGATGAAAGAAAACAATGAGCTGAAAAAGGAGGTTGAAAAACTCAAGCCACTTGTTGAAAAATTAACTTTTTCTAATAAGCTTGAGTTAATTCTCAAAGATCAAAGAATTTCTGAAAATAAAGCTGGAATAGGTTAAATGCTTCAAATTCAAATTACATTTCAGCTACTACATTTGTGAAACAAAAAGATCTTGTTCTCAAGTTTACTTCTCATTAAAACTTTATCACAAAAGACTATTTCCATTTCAAAAACTGTTATTTCTGCACCTCATGCATATAGAACCTTAAAATCTAAATTATTTCAAAACTCTAGAATCAGGTGTTTTGCTTGCAAGAAACTAGGACATAAAGCTTTCAATTGTAATATTATTAAAAATGTCCATAGTACATCAAGAAAAATTTGGGTTCCCAAAGGGACTACCTCAGCTAACCAGAAAGGACCCAAGTTAGCTTGGGTACATAAAAGAACTCCTTGATTTTCTTGCAGTAATGTCTTGCAGCCCAGAAATCAAAGAAGAGATAGTATCTCGACAGTGGTTGTTCAACGCATATGACGGGTGACAAGGATCAATTTATCACCTTGGAAATGAAAGGAGGTATAGTTACTTTTAGAGGCAATGGCAAAGGAAAAATAATCGGAATTGGTAAGATCAAGATAACTCCCTGTACTTTTATTGAAAATGTATTGCTAGTAGATAAGTTGAAGCACAATCTATTGAGTATTAGTCAATTATGTGATAAGAGCTTCAAAGTTATCTTCGAATCATCTGTGTATAGTAACAAACTCTCTTGATTCTAGCAGTAAATTCATTGGACAAAGACTAGGAAATATTTATGTGGTGGATCTAAATGATCTTGCCATGTCAAGTAACTCCAATTTGGTTGCAATAAATGCTAAGACCAAGGAGTCTTGCTTATTATGGCATAGAAGATTAGGTCATGCTAGCATGCATACGATTGCCAAATTGATTTTTAAAAATCTTGTTAGAGGCATGCCAAAGTTTAAAGTTGATTTTGATCATGTTTGTGATGCATGCCAAATGGGTTAACAAACTATGGGAATTTAAATCCAAAAATCTGATTTCAACTTCTAGACCTTTAGAACTACTTCAATGGATTTATTTGGACCAACTAGGACCACAAGCCTAGGAGGTATGAAATATGCTCTTGCGATTGTAGATGATTTTTCCAGATTTACATAGGTTTTGTTTATAGTGCACAAAGATGAAACTTTCAAAATGTTCAGAAAATTTCACAAAAAGGTTTCAAATCAGAAAATATTTCTATAATTTCAATTAGGAGTGATCACGGGACTGAATTTGAAAATCAATTATTTGATGAATATTGCACTGAGCACGGCATTGATCACAACTTCTCCACTCCTAGAACATCACAACAAAATGGTGTTGTAAAGAGAGAATAGGATTTTAAAAGAAATGGCCCGAACAATATTGTGTGAAGGTAGTCTTCCAAGGTACTTTTGGGCAGAAGCCGTGAATACTGCCTGTTATATTTTAAACCGCGTTTTGATCTGTCCTATTTTGAAGAAAACCCCTTATGAACTTTGGAATGAGAAGAAACCCAATATAAATTATTTTCATGTATTTGGATGCAAATGCTTTGTGCTTAACAATGATAAGGATAATCTAGGAAAGTTTGATGCTAAATCTGATGGAGCTATTTTTCTTGGTTATTCACTTCATAACAAAGCATATAGGGTTTTTAATAAAAGACTCTTACTGTTGAAGAGTCAATGCATGTCATTTTTGATGAAACTAACACATCACCATCTAGAAAAGATGAGTGTATTGATAATGATGCAGGTACCATTCAAAAGGAAATGGAAGACATGAGTTTCAAGATAGACCAGTTGAAGAAGGAGAAGAAACGGTAAGGATCATCCGATCCACCAACCGAATGGAGGTATGCTACTTCCCATCCTAAAGAATTAATTATTGATGATCCTTCTCAAGCTATAAGGACTAGGTCTGCATATAGGACTGCATATGCTTAATTAGCCTTTATATCTCAAATAGAGCCTCACACCTTAGAAGACACAGAAAATGACCCAAACTGGATATTAGCTAAGCATGAAGAACTGAACCAGTTTGAAAGAAACAAGGTTTGGATACTAGTTGATAGACCTAAAGACCACCCAATTACAGGAACCAAATGGGTCTATAGAAACAAATTAGATGAACAAAGAAATGTCATTAGAAATAAAGCTAGATTAGTGGCTAAGGGATATAGTCAAGAAGGTATAGATTTTAATGAAACCTATGCACCTGTAGTAAGATTAGAAGCCATTAGATTACTTCTTGCATTTGCTTGCTACATGAATTTTAAAATTTTTCAAATGGACATGAAAAGCGCATTTTTAAATGGTTTTATCGCCGAACAAGTTTTTGTAGAACAACCACCGGGTTTTGAAAATCATGCTTTTCCAAACCATGTGTTTAAACTCAATAAAACTTTATATGGTTTGAAACAAGCTCCTAGAGCCTGGTATGATAGACTTAGCACTTTCTTAATTGAAAATGATTTTTCAAGAGGAAATGTTGATAATACTCTTTTCATTAAAAAGAAAACAATGATATGTTAGTTGTACAAATTTATGTTGATGATATTATTTTTGGTGCAACTAATGAAAGTTTTTGTGAAGAATTTGCTAAGCTAATGCAGGGAGAATTTAAAATGAGCCTAATGGGTGAACTGAATTACTTCCTCGGACTTCAAGTAAAGCAAAGGAATGGATCTTCATTAACCAATCCAAATACACCAAAGAAATCATCAAGAAGTTTGGTATGAAGACGAGTAAACAAATGAATACACCCATGAGCCCAACCTGCAAATTAGACAAAGATGAAAGTGGATCCAATGTTGACCAAAAGCTATATCGAGGTATGATTGAATCCTTATTATATCTAACTGCAAGTATACCAGATATCTTGTATAGTGTATGTGTATGTGCTAGATTTCAATGTAATCCCAAGGAAACACATATGCTTGCTGTTAAAAGAATATTAAAATACTTGAAAGGTACAATTAATCTAGGTCTTTGATTTTCAAAAGAATCATCTTTAAATTTAATCGGATTTTCTAATGCTGACTATGCTGGTTGTAAAATAGATAGAAAAAGCACTAATGGTACTTGTCAATTTCTATGGTTGAATTTAATCTCATGGCACTGCAAGAAACAAAACTCGGTAGCACTTTCTACTGCTGAGGCAGAGTATGTTGCTGCAGGGAGCTGTTGTGCACAAGTGTTGTGGATTAAACAACAACTAGAAGATTTTGGTGTTTCTCAATACAAAATTCCTATTAAGTGTGATAATACAAGTGCTATAAATTTAACCAAAAATCCTATTCAGCATTATAGGACTAAGCACATAGAGATTAGACATCATTTCATTATAGACCATGTTTTGAATGGTGACATGGAACTAGAATTTATCCCAACAGAAAAACAACTAGCTGACATCTTTACCAAGCCACTAAATCAAGATAGATTTGAGTTGTTTAGAGGAGAATTAGGGCTTTGTTATACTTTCTAGATATAATAAACCTAATTTCCGTCAAGAACTAAGGAAAATTATCTAGAAAACCTCCTACAATTTTTCATGATTTCTTGAACAACTTTTCTTAAATTTTCTGTCTATTGAATTCAATTTCCAAATCATTTGATTTCTTGTGGAAAGTTTCTGTTCGAGTCGACTCGAGCAATTTTGCTCTGGTCGAGCCGGCTCGAATATATGAGTCTTGTACTCTTGCTCTGCTTGAGCCAACTAAGATGTTGCTTAGTCGATTCGATGTTCTGGCTGTTCTGAGTTCGCTCTGGTCGAATCGACTCGGATATTTTTAAGGCTGAGCGAGCCGACTCGAAAGTCGGAAAATCGCTATTTAGGAAGTTCTGAACTGCCCTTTTCTAAGTATTTCACTCTTTTACTTTACTTTAAACACACTCCACTTCCCTCGGAAGCTTTACCATTCTCCCAAAAAATCATTCACTAGAGCCTAAGATTCCTTAATCCCTCCGCCATGGCTCCTCGAAGATTTGCGAAGAAGGTTCTTCAAATCGGTGAATCAAGTGCTCGCAGTACAGATGCAAAAGAAAGAAAGGAAAAGAAAAAAAGGTCTACTCCAGTCCAATAAAATGAAGAAACTCCTCCCGTACAGCATCTCTCAATGACCAATCGTCCCGTCACTTGCGGAAGAAGGATCGACTTTACATTCCTTGAAGAAATGGGAATGAAAATCGGAAACTGGATAGAGAGTCAGGGGTGGAAGCATTTCTGTTCTTTGGATACATTAACCTACCCTTCACTGGTACGGATGTTTTATGAAAACATTATCATTAAAGAATTTCATTTGGAATCTACAGTCAAGGAGAAGACAGTTATAGTAGATGAAGAAAGATTGGGCAGATTGCTGCAAATGCCAACGAACGGTGCTACTGAACTTCTTCTACCCGACAAAAGAACACATTTTAAAATTAATTTTGGAAAAAGAAGACATGAGCACAGTCCAACATGTACAAGCCAATCTACTATCGAAGGAAATGAGACTGCTACACAATATGATCAGCAGGATATTTCTTCCAAGAACTGCTCGCTTTGATTGGGTCAGCGAGAAGGATATGACAATTATGGGACACTTAATCGAAGAAAAGCCTCTCAACCTTCCCTGTATAATGATGATTCAAATGACTGAGGCAGCAAGAAAGGTCAAAGCCTGTCTACGCTATGGTATGGTCTTCACTTTGTTATTTGAAGAAGCAGGAGTTGACTTATCAAATGAAATAGGCAAACCGTTACATCACTTTGATATCTACTCCTTCAATTCACTAAAGAGAATGGGATACAAGTTACAAGAAGGAGAATGGATAAAGAAGATGCCTAGTTAGGTTGCTGCTACCATTTTTGAAGAAAATGAAGCTGCTGATGAAGGGACTGAAGAAACAATGGTTACTCCATCAAACCTAAAAATTCTGATATTTCAAAAGATGGAAGCTATCTCCAATTCTTTGACTGATCATATGAATTCTGCAATTGAGAAAATCAGAAAGTCAGCTTGACATTAAATTGCAGAAATTAAAATCTGAACAAGAGCTTCACCAGCAAAAAGTGGAAAAGGAAATGGAGGACTTCAAAGAAGTCAGAAGCATCATACTGCAATCACAGAAAGAAACCATTCCCACTGAAGATGCTCCTGAACAGATCATCAAGGAATCATCTGACATTCCTGCTCCTGTTCCTTTGTCTGATCCACCTAAACCTACTAAGACTAAGAAAGAACCCAAAACCAAGAAGACTAAAGTTCTTAGAGCCCCTGTTAGAACTAAATTCAGGGATTTAAGGTTTAAACCTTTGAAAACTAAGACCTCTGATAGAGTTATAGAGGTAGGCTCCTCTTCTTCTAATGAAGAAGAAGAAGAAGAAGATTAGATCCTTAGTCTTTTGGTTGTTTCTGAATTTATCAATGTTACACTTCTTTATTCTGCAATATGAATACACTTCTATTTTGAACTTATATGAAAATCTTATCAATGAAGTATCTTTTGATTTTATTTAATGTCGTGTACAATGATTAAATCTTGGCACTAGCTATAGCACAACTAATGAAATTTTAATTAGAATTTCCAAATTGAGAATGTGAAATTATCTCAAACAAATATTAAAAATTTTCTCAATCTATTTCAAAATATGAGCTTTATTTGAAATCACCATTTTGATTGATTGACAAAAAGGGGGAGAGTTATGAAAAATGTGAAAAGAAAAATGGGAGAAACTTGAAAAGAATGGAAATAGTATATATGTTGAGCTTTCTACCAACCACTCTTAAAGTACATGAAAACAGTAAAAAAAGGATAGCACAAAAATAATGATAGCACTGCTTAAACTACTTTAGAATCTAGAGAAAGGGAGAGATTCTCCTGAAATTATCTTGTTCTAATCTTTATCTTCTTAATGCTCTGATGTTAATTCTGTCAATTTCTTTTTGGAACTCTAATACTCCATGTTTTATGCTAATTATAATATCTTGAAGCATAAGAAGTTCAATACTTTGATGATATGCTAGGATATCATCTCTTGAGCTCTGATAATCACTTACTAATTCCATTAGCTCTGATACATGTGAATATTTAATTTTCAAATACTATTATACATGTAAAGTGTAAAGAATTTTTCATGCCCAGTGTTTTGTCATCATCAAAAAGGGAGAAATTGTTAACCACATAAGTGATTTTGATGATAACCAAACATTGGAGCATGTACATTTATTACTGACAACTCTTCAAGTGTTTGACAAGTTTTTGTAGGATGAATAACATGTTCAACCTTTAATTCCTACACTTCTGTTTTCTTGATTGAGTTGTGTTGTAAATATTTTTGTAAAGAAGAACCTAATCAAAATACTAAGAAAAATCAGTTAAAATGGTTAGTTCTGTGAGTATGCGTGTGCCATGAATTTTAGTTTGAATTGGTTTGTGTGAAATTGTAAATGAGTTGGTGAGAGTTCTCTTTAAGTTCAATTGTAAAAATCCTGAAAAAGACAGTCAAGCCGACCCCAAGTGAAGAAGAACCGACTCTGCTTACGGGCACGCAGCAATCCGAGCCGACTCCAGTGAATCCGAGTCAACTGGAATCAGTCCGAGCCGACTCCTCCAGAGTCCATTTTCTGAAGATTTCTGAGAACAGCCAGGCGAGCCGACCCGAACCAAAAAGAGCCGACTCTGCCAGACCTAATTCTGAAAGCCTGAGAAAGCGAGCCGACCCGAACTGCATCGAGCCGACCCTTCTAGAGTAAGGTTTTTTGAACCTGAGAAGAAGAGCCGACTCCTCGAGTTCAAGATTTTCAAGATTCAAATTCGAGCCGATCCGAGTAACAAAGCGCCGACTCGTCCAGAGTGAGGTTTTGCGCCCTGAGACAAAGAGCCGACTGCATTGAAGAAATGGCGACTCGACCTATCGACTCGAAGGAATCCGAGCCGACTCGAAGGAATCCGAGCCGACTCGAATGACGCTTTCAGGTATCCAACAGCTAGTTCCAGAATTTGTTTTTGAATACTAAAAGGTACTCCAACGGTCAAAAATCATTTCCCAACGATCTACAACGGCTAGAATTACCTTAGGATGATGAAAGACTTTAAATTTGAAGGACTTGAACCTTCTTGCAATAATGATTTAGAGAGTTCTTCAAAGAAAGAGAGCTTCATTGAATATCCTACCCACCAACAGCAAAAGAGCACAAGAGCATTCAAGTCAAGCTTTCAAGTCTTCAACTCCAATTTGAAGCTTAAAGCAACTTTAGGAAGAAGCCACTGAAGTCATTAAAGCTTATTCAAGTGCATTCATGTGGACTTCCAACAAGCTGCACCGGCAACTATCCGACAAATTGAGTTTGTCATTCTTGTTGCATTTAATTTTCAATTCAATCTTTGAATTGTTGGGTTATTGGTGAGCCCGATTGAAAAACAAAATAGGTTATTGGTGAGCCTTGTTAAAACCAAGGATTAGGTTCTTGGTGATCCTGTGAAAACCAAGTTCGGTTTCTTTAGTGAGCCTGTCAAAACCAAAGGGTATTAGATTTTCTTTGGTGATCCCGTAAAACCAAAGTATAGAGGTTCTTGGATTGTAATCCTGTAAAACAATCCTACTGTATTCGGGTGTGAATATAGTGGAAATCTTAAATGGCATCTTGGATAGTGGATGTAGGAGCTGGGTTGCTCCGAACCACTATAAATTTGGTGTGTTTGTGTTGTGCTTTCTTGACTCTATTTAGCTTCTGCATTTTATAATTCTATCACAGCACCTACCACTTGCAAAGGATTTTGAATTGCACATTATTTGTTTCAATTTTTAAAAGACCCAATTCACCCCCCTCTTGGGCAGCCACCTGGGCAACAAAACCCCTCTTAAAAAGCAAGATAAAATTAATTTCTTATTTGATTTGACCAAACTTCAAATTTTGATAAGAGTTCAATTTTATCCGGTAGGAGAGAATCCCGGATGAGAAAGAAGGGCACCAACTTAGCGCCTCCCTCTTCTCACTTTGCACGCCAAGAGGAGCGCATTTTCCACAATCCACGCCCTCTTAGTTTCTGCATGAGATAAAAGAGAGACCCGGTCAACTGGGTCTCCTAGCTATTGGTCAATTTTGATAAATTTTTGACTGACTTTGAAATCCTTTTCATACTTGGATTCAACCAAAATCAAAAAAGGTTATTGACCTTATTTGACTAGGTCAAAAATTCAAGTCAAACTTGAATTACCAATCCAATTAACTTTAAATAAAATTAATAATAATTAAATCTGATTTAATTAAATCAAATAATGAAGTCAAAGATTATTGCAATATTTGCAAATAGATCCGTCAAGCTAAAATTAGCAAGTGCTGAAATTAGCAAATTCAAGTCAAACTTGAATTACCAATCCAATTAACTTTAAATAAAGTTAATAATAATTAAATCTGATTTAATTAAGTCAAATAATGAAGTCAAAGATTATTGCAACATTTACAAATAGGTCCATCAAGCTAAAATTAGCAAGTGCTAAAATTAGCAGGTGCTAATTTCAGCAAGTGCCAAAATTGGCAGTTGCCAAAATTAGTAGAACTAAATATGTAACTCTTACATAGATCCATACTCATGTTTAGGTCGACTCCTATTGTGTATGACCCCTTAAGTTCTATTCCATCTGGTAGTGAGATACTACAATCTCTATCATAGTATCATTGAAACACTTCCAATGAACTGAAATAATTTCAGCTCAACCCTAACTTGGATCGTTGATCCAAAAATGATCCTAATGAGCTCTCATAATCTACTAGTAATACCTAGCAATATGTAGCGGTAACCCAATAGAATAAAAATGAATCCCTAGGTATAGTTATTATATAATCAAATTCCTCTATTAAAAATCTTAACAGGATGTAGGTCATGAAAACTCGTCAAATTCTAAGCATCCATCATATATTAAACTTAATTAGCTCAAGTCCAATTATAATTTCCATGAAAACTCTTTTTCAATATCACACTATTGTGGCTATAGATTCAAGGACTTAGCCAATTAGATCACATAGGATTATACCTTAACTATTAAGATTGATAAATCTTATATAAGTGAAACACCTTACTACAGTAAAGCTACTGTAGCCAACGAACATCACAAGGCTCCAAACGGCTAGGAACCATGTTAATGTACTATCAAACCATAACAATCTCATTGTGAGTAGCCAATACACTGCAGGTCAAAGAATTACTCAACTACAGCATTTGAGAAGTCACTGACGAGCGAGTAGACATCCATGTGATTTCTCAAACTTAGTCATGCTCAGTACTGCTATTTTCTAACAGCCACTTGCACTTTCGCTCCAGTATATCTATACTATAGACTCAAGACTCATTTATCGAAAGCGAGGCGATTCGTGTACCAATCTTGATAAATGAATCACCATCTTTGTGATGATCCAATGATCGGGACTTTTAAAAGTTAATGTGCCATTGTCCATTAACTCCATGGACAATTCATAGACATATTAGATATGAATGAAATCAATAAATTAAGTACAAAATTATATTCTAGAAAAATTATAATGTATCATACCAACTTGACTTTTAAGGTATACATCTAACAATCTCTCACTTGCACTAAGCCAATTGGCCATATATCTAAGTCCCATCCTCTCAAGGTAGACTTCAGTCTTCTGCTGGCTTAATTACTTCGTCAGTGGATCTGCCACATTATCCGTGGAGTCTACTCTTCGCACCTCAATTTACTTTTTCTTGAGATAGTCGTGTATGATATGAAACTGTCACTCGATGTGTGATAAATTACGTTTTTATACATTTTTTTAAGTATTTATAATTATAGACGCTAACATCTTCTAAAAATCCTAATTTAATAATTAAACTAGGCCTTCTTGCAAAATTAACTATTTTTAAAATATCATTGAAAAAGATGAAATTAGAACATAATTATGAAAAGTAGATGCTAAGCCGAAGTACCACACATCCATTAAAATATTTAATAAAAAGTTTTATTCATGTTTCTTCCTCTTTGGCAAGTACATTAAGATTGATAAAAATTTTTAAAACTCCGAAACCTAAGAAAATTGGTTGGATTATTGATTAAAAAGCTTACCAACATTAAGAGCTCGATTTGTAGAATCTAACAGATTAAACAGCACGCGAATCAAAGTTCAAATGAGTCCCGAATAAAGGAGCTCGAGAATCCCAAGTACGATCCATAACCATTAACGCAAACAATTCCTAGCTATCCAAAGTAGCCAATCAGACGGTTGAAGAAACTCCAACCTATTGCGTCCTGCTAAAACACGATCCACAACTATCGATGGTCACGAGTGCAGGAGTCTATCTAATTCCCTCTATTAAAAGGATCCCGGGCTATAGAAGAAATCTTAGAAAGAGTATGGTACAGGATAGAAGGCTTAGCTTTGAATTGCAGGTTGGCCTCTAAGAGTGAGATTTCTTAGAGGAGAAGCTCTATCTTCTATACCATCTTTTCGCTTACACCAATCTTCAGATCAAGATCCAAAGATGAAGAAAAAAAGGAAGCCCGGTTCGTTCCATGGAGTATGACGGAAGAAGACGATGTGACATCAACCAACTTCCCGACGATGCTGCGCTAATCAACTTCGGATACTGTTACTGCTTTCTTAGATTATTTAATTATTAGTTTTAATATTTTGTAATTAGATTCTTGTTTGAATTTATGCAAAGTTTATTTTCATGCAATTTAAATTTATGTCTTTTACTTTTCTTGCAAGTAGATGCTAAGATCTGATTAGCAGATCGAATGTACTTGAGTTTTAATTTTCTTTCGCATTTTTAATTTTTGTTTTTCCAACTTCAAACTATTTTTTTTCTTTTTTAAGATCAAAGAGTTCAGATTATCATAAGCACTGCTTTCTCCGTTGATTCGACCCGACTCATTATGTTCTATACAATTTTAATTAATTAGAAGTTGGATAATTAAACTGATAATCACGGTGTCCTAAAGACAACATCGCGAAACCTATCAATGTGCTTGGACTTTTGGTGAGACCTGGACTCCTTAACAAGGGCTATGGAGTCATTGTTGTACAATATAAGGGGATAGCATCTAATGACATCACTCCAAGCTCTGCAACAAATTTTTTTGCACTAGAAGGCTTTCTTTGCAGCTTCAGAGGCAGCGATGTACTCAGCCTCCATAAAAGAATCAGCAATGATAGGTTGCTTAGAACTTTTTCAACTAGTAGAACCACCATTGCATAAAGACACATCCTGATGTAGACCTACCATCAAGATTAAAGTCTGAATCAATGTATCTCTCTACCCATAAATCAGCTTTTCTTCCAAAGACCAAGAATAAATCATTAGTTCTCAAGTACTTAAGGATATTCTTTATAGCAATCCTGTGCTCTTCGCCTAAATTCGACTGATACCTGCTAATGACAGCTAGGGCAATATTAGGTCGAGTACATAACATGGCATACATGAGACTCCCAATCGTTGAAGCATATGGAATCTTGCTCATGTACTGTATCTTCTCATGTGTGCTAGGACAAATCTTCCTTATGCCATGCCTAAGGGATAATAATCCCCTCTTAGGGTTCTCCATACTGAATCTTTTCAACACTTTCTCTATGTACAAATTCTGTGAAAGGCCAAGCATCCTATTCAATCTATTTATATAGACCTTAATTTCTAGAATATAAGATGCTTCATCCTGGTCTTTCATAGAGAATTCCTTATACAACCAACTTTTAATTGAAGTTAGCATGGAAATATCATTCTCAATTAGGAGAATGTCATCCACATACAATACGAAGAATATCACAGCCCTCCCACTGACTTTGTATAACAAGGCTCCTCATTCTTGATGAAATCAAATAATTTGATCGCATCATTGAAATTAGTATTCCAACTCCGAGAAGCTTGCTTTCATCCATAAATTGATTAATGTAGCTTGTAGACCTTGTAATCTCTATTACTGGAAGTGAAACCTAAAGACTCTCCATATATCTTCCTCGAGAAATCCATTAAAAAATTCCATTTTCACATCCTGTCAATTTCTGACTTCATAGTACAACTATTTCTCGGAGTTGAAGTCTAACATCGCCTCATCAGGTCTTATGATCAATTATTTGATCCTTGTCTCCTACAAGAAATATTTTCTCTATGTCCTTAAGCATACCAAAGTACCTTTCACGACGGGAGACCCTATTAGACCATCTCAACAAACTATTTTTTGAGGAACGTGATATGTCGACACACAATTACATTATGATCCTCTGGAAAGTAAAAGTAGTATCCTATAAATTCTTTAGGATATCCTATAAAGCGAGCTTTCATCGATCTAGACTCTAATTTGTCTGCCATTGTCTCTTGACATAGGCTGGACATCCCCAAATCTTGAGATGACCAAGACTTGGTTTCTTACCAAACTACATTTCATATGAAGTAGTAGGAACAGACTTAAAGGAAACTCTATTTAAAATGTAAATCGAAGTTTACAGGACAACCCCAAAAAAACAAAGGTAGGTCAGTGAAGCTCATCATGGATCGAACCATATCCAATAAGATCCTATTCCTCCTTTCAGACATCTCATTAAGTTGAGGCGTACCAAAAGGGATCTATTGTGAGACTATGCCATTATCCTTGAGATAACCCAGAAAATTTCTACTAAAGTATTCACCTCCACGATCTGACCGGAAAACCTTAAGAAATTTTCCTATTTGCTTTTCTACTTCATGTCTAAACTCCTTGAATTTATCTAACCCTCTAAAATATTTCATTTCCAAAAAAATTTAGAACATGGCAATTCATGAAATAACCTCACCATTCGATTTTAACATAAATTATTACAAGGAGAACACTAAGATGTTCTAAAGTAAGTCCAGAAGCAGCCAGACCAAATTGGAATAACAATCAAACACAAGTGTCAGAGAAGTAAAATCAAATATCATTTTTATCCATACTAGACTACCATTAGACTGACTTTTAGAAAGCAAGAATTAATCTTTTCATGTCCTGCATCATCCAAAAGGCTTAAATATGTTCCAATAAAGAATCCAGTGGTCTAAGGGTGTAACAGCATAATTACAAAAGCTTCCCCCTGGCAACAATGCAGTACATACCACTCCTCAAAAAGTCAAAAAGCAGGCAACAAGCATGCAATTATTCTCTATTTCTATTAAATTTTATTCATTTCATTGAATGTTGCAAACTAATCCTGCCGTCAAGTAACTAATCACGCAATGCTACACTAACTAATGTAATGTCAATGCAACTTTCTAAAAGCTCCACCAGCTTGTGATGTACCAGATAGCCTACCATGAAGCAGGAACAAAGCAGTACCAATATTCCCTAAGAAATGACATCACCATTCCTTTACCCTTAAGAGATGCAAAGAACCTGAATGGTTTTTACCAAATCACCTAACTGAACCTGTATATCTGTTGGCTACAAAGACAAATACAACAAAAAAGCAAATGCTCCCGATGAACTCGGGCAAAGCATTAGAGCTGATCAGTTTCAACTTATAATTACTAGCAGGTACGACCGCAATGCTCTTCTAACCCACCTTGTCCATATAGGATCATAAGAAGACTTGTTCTTTGGAATCTGAGAATGTTGTGCATTATTTAACTACTTCAACACATGAACTTAGAATTAACATTTATTTACAATGATGAAGTTCAGTAAGATGCAACATAAGATACCATGATTAGAAAGAAGTTCTGAGGCTTGTATTAGGTTATATGTTTGTAATTGATGAAGAATGATGTAAACCAAATTCCATGTTTAATTTTAATGCAAATCTATGCAGGTAAATTGAGCTATACAAACTAGAAATTACTTCTCCGTCATCCTAATTATACAAGTTCCAGTTTGTCAACTGAAGCAAAATGTTGAGCTCGCAGGGAGAGAATTGAATGCATTCTTGCTACTACCAATTGATATATTCTTCTCTCTTAGAAATGGGGGGTCATAGAAAACCTGCCCAGAACAGCTCTTATGATAAGTCAAAAATCAAAATTAAATAATTTCAGTACTAGTTCTTTCTTTCAAAAGAGAAAAACAAAGAATTACCAATGATCATGGGAGGATGCTAAATGGATCAGACATAACTAAAACCAATGCCATGTGTTCGCTAGTCAATGTCCTTGAGAATAATCAAATCATGTAGAAAGACCTCAAATATAAGTAACATGATCAAGGTTCATCTTACCGGAGCGTACTACCTCATACCAAGTTTACCATACTATACCAATATCAAACTAAGACTTTGTGCAAGTCTCAATGCACTAAATCGAACTTGTACTGGATTTACCGACAATAAAACAGCATGGTACCACTACAAGGTTTGGTACAGAGATTGCGAACCTTGAACATCATCCTTAGGCTATTATAATCACACCTTTGCACAATTAAGAGATTATGTTTTGTCATCCATTAGATGACGACTTGTTCAAATTGATAAACATGACAATAAAGATAAGTAGTAACTCAGTTTAAATTCAAAGTTCCCATCTAATGCCATCAAATATTCATAATATCTCATGTGTTTTCAACCACATTGCTTATGTTTACTTTCATATTTCCCTTTAATAACCCATCTTGGAAGACAATAATACAACAATTTACAAGACAATTTAGTGGCATACACATGAAGGTTGGTTGTATTTTCTAATTGCATTTGATTGATTGAAATGGAAACCTCTATCTGGAAGTATCTTATCCTATTATGATGTGCTTATAAAACCTAGAGAAAAGATGATGCAAAATTATCCTAGCTATGCTGATTTCAGAACTGCCGTGGCTGTCATCAATTCCCGTAGTAAAGAGAATCTACTGACTCAAGCAAAATTGTAAACAGATGGAGTTTACCTTCCTTAGAAGTCCTGGGTTGGAAACACCTTGAAATTGTAGTTCATCCACTGGTGCAGCTTTGCCATGAGCTATACTTTCGATCCTAAATGTATGGATTCCATATAATGATTGCAGGCAACCTACAAAAATTGAAAGACAATATTTCAATGGAGAAGTATCTAATAGGAACTACCACATAATGCTAAGCTGCATATATTGAGCTTATTTAATAACCTAAATGCCAGTTAGAACCTAAACTTTCATATAATAATTTAACAAAATAAAATCCTTCATTTTTCAGAGAACTCACAGAATCTAGGGGGAAAAATTGCAGCATCCTTTACATCAACACAAAGCATACACTATTTCAGTTGATACTTGCTAGGGGAAGAACTATGAAACACAATCAAATAGCATAAGAAGAAACATAAGGTAATAATTCTTGAAACCTACATAGCACATGTGAAAGCACAATTGACCAAGACACAAAATAAGAAGAAACACAAGGTAATAATTCTTGAAACCTACATAGCACATGTGAAAGCACAATTGACCAAGACACGAAATAAGAAGAAACATAAGGTAATAATTCTTGAAACCTACATAGCACATGTGAAAGCACAATTGACCAAGACACAAAATCTGAGTTTTTTGTTGTATCCATATAGGGACATAACATGACACCACCAACTTGGTGAGATGCCATGGGCATGGCTTGGTTGTAGGATCACACTTTTATGCTTTGAAAACTAAAGCCATTCTTGCCTGATCAGTTGCCGAGTTCACCCGTCCTTAAAAGAAATATAAAAAGCAATGTCTCTTCCCTAGCCAACTCAGAAGGACTAAGGAAGGGGGACAAAAAACTCAACTCCCATGGCTCATCCTAGATTTTAACTGAAAAAAAGGGAGAAAAGGAGAATAATGAAGGAAAGAGGAGAAACATACAAAAAGAGCAAGAGAGAAGGCCAAAACCCGAACCAGGCCAAACCATGCCGAACCGAGCAAAATGCACCAGTACGGTACCGTACCGTACTGGTCCAGTATAGGATTTTTTGAACGGTCTGAGATTTCGAATCATTTTTCATAACTGAACCGTACCAGCTCTTGGTCAGTATGGTATAGTACACCCCGAACCAAGCGATTTGGGATGATATCGAGAGCCTTGACCTAACCCCCTGCTTGGTTCTTCTTGGGTCTGCTTCTTTTTGGGTCTTCCTTCGGCCTCATGCTAACTGAGTGCACCTTTCTCCATGCGTATATATTTCTGGACATGCATGAAGAGCTCTGAATAAGACTTGGAAAATGCCTTATCCAACAAAAAAGTAAATCAAGAAGGCAGCAGTCCTCATTTCATAGCTAACATGACCATGGATTTATCTAGGTGGTAGATTTCTAGTATGGCCGCTTTGAAGTAAGCGACATAGTCCTTCAGTCGACATAGTCCTTCAATGATTTTCCTTCTTTCTAGTGAATAGAGAAGAGGATGTCAGGATCTTGTGGCAACCTTCTACTGGTGTTGAAGTGTGCTACGAATTATTTTTCGAGCTGCTCAAATGAGTTGATGCTTCTCAGCTCAAGTCCGAAGTACCAAACTAGTGTAGCTTTTTATAGGATGGCTGGGAAGGCCAAACAAAGAAGTGTCCATAGCGCCCTAGATCATCATAAGAGCCTAGTAGCTCTTTAAGTGATCCAGTGCATCAGTGCTACCATCTTAAACTGAGTAGAAAGCAATTCCTTCATTATTCATCAGGAGGGCAGGTATTGAACCCGTCGGGCCTTGACTCTCCTTGGAGGTCTGCAAGTCGTCGATTGATTTTCCATAATTTTTGGTCGTAATCGTCGAGTCATCGTACTTCCACATGTTGCCGAGAAAGTCCGAGAGTGGATCCTTCCCTAAAGGATCCTGCCAAGGAACGAGGGCATTTTTCTTGCCTTCGCTCTCTCCCACGTCATGGATCCTCGTATTGGGGGCTCACCTATCGCGGCGGTGCTAATCATCACGATCAGTAGAAAGTTGGTCAATATGGAGACCTCTCGAGAGGAGACTGCAGGCTGGGTCAAGAGGAAGTAGCACAAACAGTGGGGATCTTCGACTACTGCCATTGATTTGCGGTGGCTTGCTATTGTTGATTTGCAGCCATTTGCTATAGAATTTCCACAATGGCAGTCGGTGTCTGCCCTTGCTATACCAAAGTGGCAAACAGCTGCTATTGATCCACCGGTTGTGGAGTGCTAGGCTCTATTGCCTAGTTGGGGCATCTTTCATGGCAAAAGGATCACCTAGTGTTGCTAGTAGATACATTTTGAGTTTTGATTCGCACCATGATCTTCCTAGTTCTTTGATCTTCTTCTTTGTTCCCCTCTTAGCGTACCAATCTATTGTCGCCAAATCCCGGATCCAGCTCGTGGGCAGTGCATGATGGTCCTTGCAAGAAAAAGTCCACTAAGTGGAGGTTTTCCTGCGAGGGACCCTTCGATGCTCAAGTTTGTTGGGATTTAGGTAAACAATAGAACTAAGAGAAATAGAAGCTAAAGCTCGCTTATAAGTCAGCATCTTAGCCTAGCATACCTTTGGAAGGCCCCCTTTTTTTTATAGTATTTAGAGAAAACCTCTTTCTATTTAAAGATAATCTCTTTTGGTTTGGAGATAATAGTTTCTTGTTATGATGACTACTTTATATTTGTGCCTCTTACTCAGGCGTTACGGATAATGGCACTACTAGAAGGTTAAATACCCACGTTCGTGCCTTAGTTGTCGTTGACGATTGTTGACTTCATAGCCTTAATACATGAAATCTCAATACTTTAGACCGCTTATCATCTTTTGCCTTGGCAGTTAGTTGGGTCTGATCAATTATACGATCTTTATGTATCAAAGGATACCATATTGATTTAGCTTGTAGTTAGTCGGTCCCAAGCATCATAGTTGCTTGATTTTGTAAACAATTTATAGTATTCAGCTTAGTCGTCCATCAGGACACTCCTTTGAGGCTAAGCATCCAAGTAGTTGTCACAACACAATACAACAATATAATAAATTATAATAAATAGAAGGTTTCAATAGCAAAATTTATGTTACATATTAAGCAATGAACATTAATAAAAACCGAGCAAAAACTCCTATCATTAATATTGGCATCCAAATGGCCAGTAGAGAACTCTACATAAGCATAGCCTCTATAGAAAAACTTTAGTCATTAACACCGACACCATGAATATGATGGATTAGGTGTTTTATGCATGCAGATTTTGGCTTTTTGAAATCGTAGCGATGAAGAACATGCATAGATTGAATCTTAAAACAACTAATTGATCTAGTTCATATGATGGAAATAAAATATGCATATCTGGTTTCAGAAACAAAGAAACAATTGGTGATCGAATCACCAACTTGTTGTGCTAAAATCCTTCTTCATAATCAGATTTG
Source organism: Areca catechu (assembly GCA_021397845.1). Lineage (NCBI taxonomy): Eukaryota > Viridiplantae > Streptophyta > Magnoliopsida > Arecales > Arecaceae > Areca > Areca catechu. The sequence continues at coordinate 45,602,192 of CM038038.1, forward strand.
AGGATGCCTTTGGATTCTGATGCAGCCGCACACGTGCTTAGCCTCTACAGATATCCACATGGAGTTGATGCAAATCAGAAGCTTCTTAGACCACTGAAGTGCTAGCTACTTCCAGATCTTGCTCTTTGGACTTGAATCTAATCTTCTTCTACTCTTCTCAAGAATAGAAGAAAACAACTTGAGGAAGATAGGAGGAAACTGCACGAACACCTTCATGCTGGATGAAGCAAGAGGAAATACCAAAGGACGAGAGAAACCCTTTTCTTCTTCCTTTTCTCTCTATCTCTACCTCTCTCTTGGCATGTGGAAGGGGAGGCGTGGAGAAAGAAGGATGCAAGAAATGAGGAAGAGAGGAGTGGCACTAACTGGTTTTTGCTTGAAGAATATTTCTCTGCACCACCCTATCTCACACCCTTCTTAAAAGAAAGGAAATCCCATGCCTAACAAGATTAACCCCATCCCAAGTTAAGATAAGAACTACCTTATTTGAAATTTGAATCAAATTCAAATTCCAAATAAGGACAGGACTTATTTAGAAGGAAAGAGAATACCAAAAAGGAGGGGCGCCAAGTTATGGCGCGCCTCCTCATTTTGCACGTAAGAAGAGAGGGGCACGTTCTCACACACGCCCTCTCTCTTTTTGCATGAATCTGGAGAGTCCTAGTCTGACTAGGACTCAAGCATTCTAATCAAATTGGGTCTAGTCTAGGTTCAATTCGAATTCAATTCGAACCCAACTTAAGTCCAATTCAAACCAAAGCTAGTCCAAATCTGATTAGAACTCAAATCCAAGTCCTACTTGGATCATAAAATCTAATTCGACTTGAATTAGGTCAAGTCTAATCAAATTAAAACAGATTTAACCATATTAAAACTTGAACCCTAATTTGATCAAATTAAATTATATTGCAACAATTGCAATCAAGTCCTCTTTGCTAACTTTTAGCAATTCCTTACATGAAACTTATACAAATTGATCCAATCATCATTCTCATTGATAATTTGATTAAGATCAACTAATTAATTAAGTCAAACTCCTATTGTATATAACCTCATAAATTCTATTCTGTCTGATAGTGAGACATACTATGATCACCATCATAGTATCATCGAAACACCTAATAGGTTGGAACAATTCCAATTCAATCTCAACAAGGATCATAAATTCGAAATGATCCTAGTGAGTACTCACAATCCACTAGTGATGCCTATAGTATATACTGGCAATCCAACAAAATAAAATATATAGAAATCCTTGGTGTAGTTATCGTATGATTCAGTTCTTCTATCATGAGTCTCGACAAAAAGCAGGTCATGGAATTCTCGCCAAACGCCAAGCATCCGTCATATACAAGACTTAATTAGCTTGAGTTCAAATCGTGAAACTTATGAAAACTCCTTTCTATCAATCACATTGCTGTCGCCACAATCTTAAAAACTCAGCCTCTTAAATAGTATAGGACTACTCAACTACTAAGATTGATAGATCCTATTCTAGGTGCGCACCCTATTCCTACAAAAAACTTACTATAGCCAACATACACTGCAAGGATCCAAATAGCTAGGAGACCAAATTTATGTGCAGTCAAATTACAGTAACCCCATTATGAGTAGCCGAGACACCGCAGGTCAAAGAACTATTCATACACTACAACATCAAGAAAGTCACTGACAAGTAAACATTCAAGTGACTTCTTGTTTTTTATCACACTTGGTTATCTTGTCTTACAACCACCTATATCATCACTCAGTGTCACCACATCGTAGACTCAAGACTCATCTATCCTAAAGAAAGCAATCCATGCACCAATCTAATTGGATCGATCAATGTTCCTATGATGATCTATTGATCGGGAGTAGTTTAGGAATTAATTACACGTCTTAAATTCTATTCTAACTCTTAAAAATGTCTTAAGTCATTAATTCCTTGGACGATTCAAGGATACATTACACAAGAATGGAATAAAAAATGTCCATTGTATGAATATTGAATAAATCAAGTACAAATTTATCCTAGAAAGATATAATGTGTCTGTCATATTGGCTTCTAGGACATACATCTAACAATCTTCGACTTGCACTAAAGCCAATTGACCATAAATCTAAGTCCCCATCTTCTCAAGGTAGGCTTCAGTCTTCTGCTGGCTCAACTACTTTGTCAATGAATCTGCCACGTTATCCGCAAAATCTACTCTTCGTGTCTCGATGTATTTCTTCTCAAGGTAGTCGCATATGACAAAGATTCAAGTCCCAACAGGACATTCCATAGGACACCGGGATGGGACCGAGATGGGGACCATCCCGTGTGTTCGGACAGGATGTCCTGCTAGCATGCCAGCATCCCAATTGGGATGCCTTAGGATATCTCCAGTCCCGAGTGTCAAGATGGGATGCCCTATTCCATGAAAAAGCTAAAACATCCCTATCTCATGAGATTTAAAACCTTGGCATATGATATAAAACCACCACTCGATATGCTTGAACTTCTGATAAGACCTAGGCTCCTTAGTAAAAGCTATGGCACTGTTGTCGCAGTACAAGGCGATGGCATCTAATGGCATGATACTAATTCTGCAATAAACTTCTTGTACCAGAAGGCTTCCTTTACAGTTTCCAAGGCAATGTACTCTGCTTCCATTATTGAATTCGCAATGATCAATCGCTTAGAACTCTTTCAGCTTGTAGAACTACCATTGCATAAAAACACACACCTTGATGTAAACATATCATCAGGATCAGACATAAAGTCTGAATCAATATATCCTTCACCCACAACTAAGATCCCCCAAAGATTAAGAATAAATTCTTAGTTCTTCTCAAGCACTTAAGGACGTTGTTCACATCAATCCAGTGCTCTTTGCTTGGACTCGACTAATATATGCTCATGACACTCATAGCAGAGGCTATATCAGGCCATGTACAAAGCATAGCATACATAAGGGTCCATATAGCTGAAGCATAAGGAATCTTGCTCATTCGTTGAATCTTCTTAGATGTGCTATGGCACATTTTCTTGGAGAGGCTAATACTATGCTTAAGGGGTAGAAGTCCCTCTTAGAGTTTTCCATGTTAAACCCATTTAGCACTTTACATACATTTTCTATAAAAGGCCAAGCACCCTCTTAGATCTATCTCTATAGACTTTTATTCCTAGAATATATAATACTTTTCCTAGATCTTTCATGGAGAATTTCTTGGAGAACCATCTTTTGACCGAGATCAACATGAAAATATCATTCCTGATAAGGAGGATGTCATCCACGTACAATATAAGGAATGTGACAGCACTCCCACTAACCTTGTATATACAAGGCTCTTCCTCGTTCTTGATGAAATCAAATAATTTGATCACATCGTTGAAACAAGTATTCCAACTCCGAGAAGCTTTAATCCATAAACAAATCTATACAGCTTGCAGACTTTGTAATCTCCATCATTGGGAGTGAAAGCTAAAGGCTGCTCCATATAGATATATTCCTTAAGATATCCATTTAGGAATGCAATTTTTACACCTATCTACCATATTTCATAATCATAATTAGCTATAATGGCAAACGGTGCATGGATGGATTTAAGCATAACCATAGGCAAAAAGATATCCTGATAGTCAATGCCTTCATGCTGACTATAATCCTTATACCACTAGCCCAGCTTTAAAGGTCTTTTACTTTACCTTCTGCACCTATCTTCCTTTTGTAGATCCATTTACATCGAATAGGTACAATATCTTCTAGGAGATCCATTAAAGTCTAAACTTGGTTTGAATGTATTGAGTCAAGTTCTGACTTCTGACTTCATAGCATTCAACCATTTCTCGGAGTCAATGTCTTACATCGTCTTGTCATAGGTTGTAGGATCATTGCCTTGTCATGGTTTGAATGTATGAGGAATACTTTCTCTACATCCTCTGTAAGCATACCCATGTATTTTTTTGGAGGATGGAAGATCCTACTAGACTAACAAGGTGGAGGTACTACATCTACTAGCTTAATGGGTTCGACTTAATCTACAGCTCATTGCTTTTTAGAGACTCTCTTCGAGCTCAATTAGTCTTCTATTACTACTATCCTAGATAAATTGTTTCTCCAAGAATGTTGCATGCCAACTCACAATCATATTGTGATCCTTTGAAAAATAAAAGTAGTATCCTATTGGTTCTTTAAGATAACTTATAAAATGAGCTTTCATAGACCTATCTCTAACTTGTCTACCATTTGTATTTTGATAAGGCTGGACTCCCAAATCTTGAGATGACCAAGGCTCAGTTTCTTACCATGCCATATCTCATATGGTATAGTAGGAATGGAGTTAGAGAGAACCCTATTTAATATATAAATAGCAGTTAGTAAGGCATGATCCTAAAGATTATCATGGACCGAACCATATCTAATAGGATCCTATTTCTCATTTCTGATATCCTGTTGAGCGAAGGTGCACCAAGAGAGGTCCATTATGAGACTATGCTTCTCTTTGAGATAATTTAAAAATTCCTCACTAAGGGATTCCCCTCGATCTGATCGAAGAACCTTAAAAAATTTTCATGTTTATTATCCTACTTCATATCTGAATTCCTTAAACTTTTTAAAGGCTTTAAACTTGTCTCATAAGAAATACATACCCATACCGTGAGTAATCATCAGTAAAGTAATGCAGTCATAACCACCCTTAGTCTGTACATCAAATAGACCATACACATTAGTGTATACCAAGGCAAGTATCAATGGTCCTCTCTCCATACCCTGCAAAGGGTAACTAGTCATTTTACCTTGAAGGCAAGGTTCACAAACTGGATATGACTTAGAATTCAATGAGTCAATGATACCATCCCTTTCCAGTTTGTTTATCCTATCCTTTCCAATATGGCCAAGTCCAAGGTGCCACATATACTTATGGTTAACGTCATCTCTAAGTCTTTTATGTCCTATGGTACTCACTATTTACTCGTTAACATTTATGGATACATCAATATGTAAATGGTAAAGACGGTCAATTACAAGACCACATGCAACCAATTTTTTTCAAAAATAAACTGAACAATAGACTTTATTAAAATTGAAATTAAATTTATCCTATGCTAGCAAAGATGCAAAAATCAAATTTCTGCTAGCTACAGGTATATAATAATAGTCCTTCAATAATAATCTAAATCCTAATGGTAATCGAAGAGGATAGATTCCAATGGCAACTGCAACAACCCTTACTCCATTATCGAGATGAAAGATCATTTTACCTTCCCTCAACCCTCTACTTTTTACCAAACCCTGCATAGTACATATATGACTACTCGAACCAAAGTCTAATACCTAACCAGAACTAGAGGAAACTGTAAGATAGATTCAATAACGAGCAAATTAGACAAACCTTCTGAAGATATGTCCACTTTCTTTTTTTTCAAGCTCTCCAGGTACAACGGACAACTCCTCTTTGAATGGCAATCAATGTTGCAGTGGAAACACTTTCCCTTGTCTGCAACCTTCTTTGGAGTGTCCTTCTTTGGCTTATTTTCTTTCTTCTACTTCTTCACAGGCTTCTTCTTTCAAGTAGACTTTCTCTTAGAGAAAGATGCCTGCTCCATAGCTAGAACAGTGCCCCTTAAACTCTTCAATGTCCCCTCAATTGTTACCAACATGTTAAGCAATTCAAGTGTAATTTATCTTGTTCATATGGTAGTTCATTACAAACTAACCAAATGAACCGCTAAGGGACTGCAAGATCAGATCCACTTACAATTCCTTATGCATAGGAATGCCTAGCTTCTCAAGCTGTTCAATGCCCTTAATCATTGTCAAACAATGATCATGGACCAACTACCATTCATGTATTTTAGTGTTGAACGTCTCTCAACACTTCATAGCGTGCAGTGCAGCTCTACTCACCATTAAACTTGTGTAGATGAGTTATCATAGCCCTAGCAATAGGCATGTCCTCATGCCAACCTTGCAAATGATTAGTCATTGAAGCGAGTATGTAATACTTCACCTTGTTGTCATCATCCATCCATTTCTCCAGTGCTGCCATTTGTTAAGCACTTGGACAACTTGGCAAGGTGAGGGGGCCCTGGTCGAGTACATAGCCTATTTTCTCTTAGATCAAGACTAACTTAAGATTTCTAAGCCAATCCTTGTAGTTTAAACCAGTTAAACGGTTGGACTCTAGGATACAGGATAAAGGATTTGAAGCTGACAAGTTAACTGCAAAAGTAGATATCCTAGTTAGACATTTGTATTTAATTTTATATTTGTTCTAGAAACTTTAAGAAACAAATAAGCTCCCATTATTTTCTCAGATCTCTCACTCCCCGAGCAGAGAAACAGAAACCCTAACATGACTTGGGTTTCTAGTGAATACTATGGTCCCACCGATGTACATGCATCTCACATGATAAATATTAGCTCCTAGATTAACTCCTAGATTTTCGTCGATAGGGTATGACGTTCAAAAAGACGTCTTGCCATGGGTTACCCAGAGAACGGAGGACATTAATTATGCATGATCATGATGGCCTAAGGTGATACAGCACTCAAGAAGGATTAAGTCTTTCTTTTTGCACAAAAATTGAAGAGCCGGTGGGAGACATTCGAGACATCTTGATACTAGTGATCCATAGGAACACAGCCTGGCCAATCTTTGGATGCCACGTGGTAGTCATCCAGCAGGGATAGTTTCATTTCAAATAGATTGGACTGTCGATGAGGTTTTTATAAATAAGGAGTCACATGGTGCCTGAATCACCATTCTTTCGCTTTTGAAGCTTCTTCTTCTTCGTCGCATTTCCTCCCTTGAGTTCCTTCCCTTGAACTTCTTTACTTAGGTATCTTCTCACCGTCCAACAATTGCCTTCGGTGAGTAGTTTGCCAGCATTCTCTGTTATCCCTTCCACCTTGTTCTTGTTTTAGGTTCCTGGATTCTTCATTCAAGTTTGTTAGCAGATTTCACTATATTCGTTTTTTGGTTTCGAGTTCTAGGAATTCTTTTTGTGTTTTTAAGATAATTTTTTCAATTTTTGGATATTTTTGTTTGATCTTTCAATGTCAAACTCCAAATTTTTGGATGGAACAGTTGGAGGGATATGAGTACCATATGCTTTTTCCGTACGTGCATATTTTTTCACTCTGGTGAGCATCTAAGAAAAATTCACCGATGATTTCTTTTCTAGAGAAAAAAGAAAGGGATGTGGCTAAAGATCGCACTTCATGGCGATCATGGCAACTAAATGATCGAGGTTGTATATCTCTAGGACTGCTTCATTGAACCAGTTCATGTAAGACCAAAGGAATTCTCCCTCTTGCTTAATGTGAATTAAAGAGTCGAAACTCCATCCTGGCTTTCTACTACTAGCAAAATGGAAAGCAAAAGACCAACTTAACTGGTCAAAAAATTGAATGGAACCTAGTTTTGAACTAAAATACTAGTATCTAACCAATTTCTTGAGAGTTGAAAGAAAGGCACGACATAGCACCACATCGATGGCTCCATACAAAAGCATCATTTTATCTTAAAGCCCTGCAAATGATCCACTGGATCGATGGATCCATCGTATATCTCCAGCTACGGCATCTTGAAAGGTCTTGGCAGCGGTTCTTGCATGATATGAGCTTCAAAAGATGGTTCAGTGGTGAAACCAAGATCTTCATTCCTGGGCAGTGCTAAGCTTCGTAAGGCTTCAATGTGTTGATCTATCCTTTAAAATTTACGATCCATTTCAGCATCTCTGACCGGGTGTGCTTTAGAAGGTCGTGGGGGTGAATGGGCCAGTGGACCCTTCATCCGATCGAGGAGAAGAGGAGCGCCTCCTTGCTTGCTTGGAATTCTAAGGTGCCATAGGAGCAGGTTCAATGTCTTGCGGGAGCGAGAGCCATTGTGGTTCCAAGCATGCCATTCCCAAGGATGCAGGAGTTTGCGATGGCACAACTTGGTCTGCTTCTGGCTACAGTACAACTATTGGTGCTACAGACACTACCGGACGTTGCATCACTTGGACAACAACGGTTAACTCATGAACTTATTCAGTCATTCTAAAATGTCAGGTTGATTTCCCTGCAGGATGGTGTCATTTTGGGCCCCTAGACCCAAATTCCTAGCCGGTTGACTATCCCGTTGGAAAGTGGTGGTGCCGAAGTGTCGAGTGGACACCTTTTGGTAGCATGTAACTCACACCAGAGACTTTCCCAGATAATAGGCAAATAGTAGGCCCTTCCTCTATCTGGTAGTGCCGAAATCCGCTCAAACACTGAAGCTGGAGAAGGAATGTCGGTGGCTGCACCTGCAAAAGAAGTCCTGGCCGGAGGTGGCTCCGGCGAAGGCCCTCCAACACTCTAGTATCTCAAACCACAAAGTAAAAATAGAGTGGAACAGTGAAAGAGAGTGCATGCAGGTACATATGCTTGCATACCTTTGGGGGTTCGTAGAGAACCCCCTTTTATACTCAAGCTTCAAGGGTACTCTTGGTATGTCTTGATATATTAGCAGGCAGACAGGAAGTGATTGGATTTTGCCCTTTGTCAAGGCTTTAAGAAGGAAACCATCCTTTTTATTTGGAATATCCTCCATTGATGAGAGATTATCTTATATGCCCTTCTGCCATCTGCCTTAATGGCTCCAAGAGTAATGGCCTAAAAAGGGGTCATGCTTCTTTAATGACTGTGATCTACTTTTAATCATGAGATTTGCCTATTTGTCCATTATGAAAGAGGTTAAAATGGGCGCTGATAGACCTTTCCTTTGCCATTTGGTGAAATGCCTTCAGGGGACATTAGCGACTGGGCTAGAGCTCCAAGTGTTTAGGTTCGGTAGGTCTAGAAGTCCTTTGGGACTAGGGGGTCTACAGAACCAAAGAGCCGGAGAGGCTGATTGCCCATTAGGTTGAAAGGATGCGAGCAGATTTTTCCAGGCCACTGATTGATGAAATGGTAGTTCAAATATCCGAATATCTATTTGGACAGGGTTCAAAGGGCCAAAGGTTAAGCCTACTAGAAGCCCGGAAAGTTACAAGTTTATCCTGGTAAAGAGCCAGAAGGTTGAAGGCTCGGCTAAATAAGGATCCAGGAAGCCGGAGGTTCAGCCTGGCAGGATCCTGGAGATTGAAGATGTTTTGGCATGATGGTTGATAGGACCGGGAGTTCTAAAATATCGGTCCCAACTTCTATTTTCAAGGAATGGGGCCAAACGACTGATGAGGTGCCTTGGAAAAATGATCCAAGATAGAATTTATCCTCCCGAATGATTTGGTAGCATATTACTCTGGTGGTGCAGGTTCTATTATTTCTAGGTTGCGTAGGTGACTGCCCTATATATGCATACACATGTTTGGGGTACCGTAGACTCAATCGTCCAAAGCGGAAATAGCTAAATGTGGTTCCTACTTGTACCCAAATAGACTTGGCCGATCCATTCCCGGTTCTTAGACCTTTAGGATCCCAAGGGTGCGGTTTCCCCCCTAATCACAAACCCAAATACACATGACATGTACATATTTTGTACCAGAAAAGGCATTTTTTCAGTTCTCCAAAGATGTCCAAGTAATAAATTTGGAAAACAAAGGTCTAGAGCAACGGCTAATTGCTCAAAACACATTATCTGGTAAGCTGCAACCAAATCTAGATCAACTACTAGGTCAGGTAATGCAAGGATCAAACCTGAATAACATACGAGACATGGATGAACATAGTGCAACAGAATGCAATATAATAATATAAGCATAAAAATACTATTCTCACATGTACCTTGTTCCATAATGATGTCAATGACTGTGTGAAGAGGTATGTGCTTCTCAACATTTGTAGACCCTAGGAAAGGCAAAAAGGAAGGTCTTCTGGCCTGCTTGCAAAATTACATCATGTCATGCACAACAACTGGAACTAATGTATAAGAAAATAAAAATTAAGAAAACCAATAAGTACCTTGTAAACTATCTTGTTGGGTGTGACATAAAGTTTGCGTGAAGATATATCCTTCTGCAGCACATATCGTCTGACAGGCAAGTACAGAAGCATAACTACACCAACTCCCCAGGCCAAAACAAGCAACAATGATATCAAAACCCATACAATTGTGTCACATTGCACATGATTTTTTGCAAGCTCTTCAAATGAGGCTCTATACAATACTTTTCCAGAAATTTCTGCTTCCACATCATCAATCTCAGATACAGGATCTGCTAGTAAAAGCTCATCTGATTCACTTCTTTCATGTAAACTAATAGCATGACCTGTCAACATTCCTACAATTCAAAGGAGCTGTGAAGTAAATCAACCAGAAGATCACATCTACTAAATAAAAAATTTGAAGAAAAATTATACTAATAAATATGTTATGCTACAAGTTGGACAATTCTTATTCCATCTTTTCTTTTTTAGCGGGGGGGTATGGGGTGTGTCATATACTCCAGATAGCTATCATAGAGAAATTTTATTGAGCGAATGGAATTTTTAGCACATAGGAAGAACTTATTATCCCAGGAAATAGTTATTATCCCAGGAAATACAATCGTTAGCATCATTTTAAATATGAATGTAAACATGAATACCCACTTCTCACTATAAACATAGAGCAATCAACAGTTACATCAGAAAATGAGATTAAGAGAAAGCATTAAGGTCCATTTTATACAGAACAAGACTCTAAAATCTAAACAAGTTGAGGAGCCAAGATTCCAGAGTCCTATAAACAGAAGTTCAAGAGGAGAAAGTCTCATTAAAGTAGTCAGCCACCTCTTCGGAAAGAAGCCCACTAAACCCTTTGTAGTTTGGGCATCACTAACCAGTCACCCTTTGAGAGTCCTATGAATTTAAGAGGAAACAAATTTGTTAAAGCAGCTGGTTAGCTCTTTGGAAAGAGTCTGAGGCTAATTTCTGCCAACTTTTAGGTGAGATTTCAAAATATCCTTCTTGTACTATAAATTTATCAAGGGCTCTGTTGTTAGAATCATGCAAGTTATGATTTGACTTGTCTGATTCGAGTCAATTCAGCCCGTGGCCAAGTCAAACCATATGGGAGAATCAAAAAATAAGAAGGATCACACCTGGATCGCCGACTTGTGGGGTGAATCGTCGTTGTCATCGAATTATCCGAGTCCATCAATTCAGAAAAAGATAGGTTTCCGATAAAAAATCCCTTGAAAATACCTTCAAAAAAGTAGATTTTGAAAGCCAAGGCTTTGAAATCCCTTGAAAATCCTTTCGTTGAAGGAAATCAAAGGTACTTCACCATTATTTGACATCTCTACTCCCATTTCTTCAAGTTCTCTCTCTCCATTGCTTCTTCGAGCTTCAATGGCCAGTGGAGGAGGCCCATCGGCCCTCTCTAAGCTTCACCGTCTTCGTCTTTGCCAGCGAAGGAGGCCTCCAAAGCCCCGTCGTCATCACCATCTTCCCCAAGAGGCGTGATCGAAGCCCCTCTTCACCATCTTCCCTAGGAGGCACAATCGAAGCCCCTCTTCACCATCTTCCCTGAAGCCCTATTTGCCGTCTTCGTAGCCCTGTTCGCCGTCTTCGACCAAGAGAGAGACAAACAAGTGGGGACTAGAAGGGCTTTAAGGGGCAGGGCGAGGGTATTTTTCTCTTCAACTTGCTTCCTCTCGCTCTCAATTCGACCGAGAGAATCTAGAATTTTAAAGATAAGGTTTAATCTTTTAAATATTTAATAATTCTTTTATTTATTTATTTATTATTTTTATAATAGTTTTTTTATTTTTTAAAATTTTAATTTTTTTATTTTCAATAGCATTTTTTTATTAAATCATGCCACCTAAAAGAAAAGCTAAGATTGTGGATCCAACTTGTAAATTTTGTTTTTATGCTAATTTCTATTATTTTATAAATAAATTAAATTTGTTAATGAATCTTACGAGTCGAGTTACAATTCGAGTGATTCAAGTCATGTACGATTCACAAGTCGAATCCCAATTTGACAACTATGATCAAGGGCAAAATTAGAGTTAGAAAACATGATTAAATGCAATGCAGATATGGTTGCTACTTTTTTTGACAAGAAAAAATAGGAGGCGACCAGCATAGTTATCCCCTCTGGACGTGACCATGAAGGCCCTCACTCCATTGAAGAACATCCGATGCATGGCAACAATAAAGATGGCTCAGCCACTCCTCATCATATTGAGTGAGTATGTCATCTCAGCCCCACCGCGACATTAACTGGTCCAATTAGCCAATCTTACGCATCACATCCAGGCATCAAAGATAAAAACCTTTATTTAATCGACTTCGTCGTGGTTCGAACCTTAGCCGTGAGTGGCATGGAGCCACAACCAGTACTGGCTGAACTATCACCTTGGTGTTGGTTGCGACTTCAGCAATCCCTTTTGCATATGCAAACTCAGATGGTTTTGTTCAATGAAATTAATGTTCTAGTTTCAATTGATTGCTGAACTAATATTTGTTAATTGTTGTAATCAAGTGATATTTGAGATTTTTCATCTAAAATCTCACAGCCTTGATTCCAATTTAGGGAAAACAAGTTTGAGGTCTTTCTGAATTTCTAGAATTTAAGGAAGTTCTTGAGAATATTTGATTACTTTTCCACATGTGCAGAGCAGTCTAAACTACAATCACAACAGCCTTGATACTAATTTAGGGAACTAGTTTGATCTCTTTCTGCATTTTGGTATGTAATTAAGTTTCTAAGAGAATTTGATTACCCACATGTGAAGAGTTGCCTTAAGTACAAGAAAAACTAGGTGGCACTGCTACTATGTTTAAACTTTATAGAGACAAATTATCAGATTTCATGTGTTTGGTTGAACATGCAAGTGCTTCAACTTTATTCAATATAATGATGCCAAAAATCGGAATGAGGCTATTGGCTTGTTCATTTAATTCTTCATCCTGGGTTCTCATGATGTTGATCAAGATAAGGTGGTGACAGGCATTATTTCAACAATCAATCATTGAACCTCCAATGGCACTATGGAAGAACTGAATGAAACATATTAACCAGAAAATGCTCTTTAGAAAAATGGGAATCAGAGTTGTTAGTAAGTTAAAACGAGAATCAAGCCAACAACCAGTTGACACCCCAAAGAGATGAAGATTATAAAGGAAGGTTAGTAAATTCTAGCTGGTCACAAGCAGAAGTGAAGGTTGGGTGGCTTCCTTTTGGTGTGTGGACCTGAAGGTAACTGTCTAGCCAACCCTAAATAGTTGCAAAAAGACTAGATGATTATGAAATTTTAAAAAAGGATGCAGCTTTTTTCTTCATTAAACCTCCATTTATGTGTCTTCTGAGTGATTGTTTTATTTACTTCGGTTACACTTCGATCACCAGTTATCAACAAAACCATTCTCTACCACTCAAACCGTGCAACGTTCCACAACACAAGGAAACAACCTTCAGAGCAAAATTTGGCCCTATTTCACCTCAAACATGCAACAAATGCTTCTCAAATCTGGAAGAACTGAAAGAAGATGGACGCCAACCATGGATCCGTAATTCAGTCCTTTCAATCAAGACTACATTCCTCAAGAATACTCTCGACATTCGTGTGAGTAAAGTAAGCCTCCACGAAGGGGAAAAAAAAAGAAACTACACTTGCTGTTCCTTTTCGCCAAATTTTTCTCATACTCTTCGCTCGCCCACTTCGATTTTACCATCTAAAAGCCAAAAAAATACTACCCAATGTCAAACTAAAAACTCATATTGACAAGAAGCGTAAAAACGCCATCATCAGTACGAGTGCATGAATAAGGAACCGAAGAAAAAAGAAATTTTGAGTGCTCCGCTGGGGTAAATTTCACGTATAAGTTTCCAAAAATTATTAAAAAATAAAAAATAAAACACTAAATATGGAAGCAATAAAATAGAAAGAATCACCTGCGACTGGGAGTGATCTGAATCTTCAAGGAAGAGGAAAACGATTGATTGAAGCAACGAGCGCGAGATTTTAGGTGTTTTCAAGGGCTGTTTTGCTGCTGCCCAGCGATCAGAAACAACCAACCTTATGGCTGATGGTATTGGAGAAACCGGGTAACGCCCTTTCTCACCTACTCAATCTTCAAAAATGGCCGCTTGGGCCGCGAGCGGCCTGGTCCGAGGTCAGGTTTTATAGGCCGGTTGCTAATCCAAGCCTCAGGCTCAAACGAGATGCTGCAGTTTTTTTTGGGTACACTCCATTTATTTGTTAAATATTTAAAGAGAACTCATTAACCGGTCCCTCGGTGACCCGGACTTTTTTTTTTTTTTTTTAACTCAATCCCTCTCAACCCGAGAGACGGTAAATAAGATGGGCTGCATCACTATAGAAGTAGCATGGTTGATAAGAGCGCGGCTCCGTTGTTGTAAATTACTTTTTGTTCATGAATTAGAGGCATATTTTTTGGATGATTTGATTAAATTTTAAAAATTTTTGGACATACCTGTCTGGGATGGAGCAGCTGTTACTCCGACGCCGTAGTGAGATTAAATTAACGTATTCACAGATTGATGAGAAAGGTATATGAAAAAATACGACCTGAATCAAATAATCATCTAACGGGTTGGGGACCAAAATGAAGAGCTACACCGGGGTTTATCCCCTACCCTTTTATTCATCAAAAAAAAATAAGATGGGCTGTAAATTAAACAGTCACTCCACAAACCCCTATCCTTACATGCGAATACTCAGAAGGATCACATGTTAAAATTTTGATGTTTAATGCCATTGTCATGCCTTCGCAAGATCGAGTAAGTAAAAACTAGTCTGAGTGTTTTCTTGAGGCATCAACGAAGGCTTGATTAGTCACCGCAAAAGCATTTTTTATTTTTAAAATAAAAATTAAAAATAATTTTGATAATATTATAAAAATTAAAAATTAAAAGTTATTTTTTTTGTGGAAAGCAATTTTTTGTATATTTAAAACTTATTTTTATACATTTAAAATGACGGGCAAAATCGACCATTCAGTCTCCCTCAACACCAAGATCACACGGCTCCGCTTCCAAACCTTCACCTCATACACCACCGCCTCCTTATTTCTACTAACAAGCCATACCTCCTCTTCCTGGCTCTCACCAAGAAGCTTGAGGACCTTAACCGCGTCACCACCATCGCCTCCTGCCTCAGTCACCGTGCTCCCATTCCTCTCCTTGGCTTTAAGCATGTCTACTCTGACCTCCTTGCTGGCCGGATGACTCCGCTAGCCTTTGCTTCCTCTCCAAAGATATGGATAGTATTAATGTCACGCACGTTAAACAAAAAAAACAAAATAATCTCTTCCCCATGCACGCTACATTTTTTCTTTTCTTTTCCACTTTTATGGTTTCGTGTGTTTTTCCGTTTCTTTTTTGTTAATTCTTAATTTAATTTGGTAACGGCTATAACGGCTAGTTTGAGGGTATTTTAAAATTTTTTTTTGAAATTTTGAGTCTATAAATAAGCCTCTATCCCAATCCTACATACCATCCAAAAAAGAAATCTTAAGCTCTCCTTCTCCTCTATTCTTCTTTCTAATTTTTTTTTAATTCCTTTTTCTCCTATCTTTTCTCGCTTTGAAGTTTTTGGACTGAAGACGAGCTGATCTGTATTCATTCGAGATCATGCCACCGACAGGCATTGAAGTTTTGGCTCCTGGATTGTACCTTGGAGGAGAGCATGTGGCTCAACTATTCTTCGCATAAGAAAGAAGCCAATTAAAAGAATTGTGCCCTAAAAGGCAATCTTTGTATGGGCATTTCTATAATCTTCTTGCTCATGTATGATATTATTTATTAATAAAAGGTATTTGATTCATCATACTGTTACATCTTATTAAGATTATGATGAACCCCATAAATTAGGATAATGAAATTAGGATTATGATAAAAATCATAATGGTGAGACCTAAGTTCCTTATAAACTCTAATCTAAAATATTCCTAGTCGTTGGATCATCAATTCTAGGATCGATATTTCTGGAAAGACTAGCACATCCTATGTATGGTCGATGGAGAGGGTGGTTGGTCTCACAACCACTTGTGTATGAACACTAATACAAGGATATGGATGCTCATTAGGTTATGAGTTCACTGAACTGATCTGCCTTGAGAACATCTTATAGAGGTCTTACTACTTGTCAAAAGATGGTTCTCATAGTGAGAGTTGTGCAAGTGATCCTTAGACCTGAGATCATAATGGTTCCTTATGCATGTTGGCGCGGGCATCAGGATACGAAAGAGGCTCCTAGCAAATCAGGTCAACCAAAGCTTCATATGGATTACAAGTGAATAAACTAGATTCTAATTTTGTCTTCAACTTTATTTTTAATTCCAACATGAGCCCTATAATTAGAGTCGAGTCCATTCCAAGTTCAAATTCAATTTAGTTTTGTTAGGCTCAATTTAATCTTATTAGGATCAATTTGATCTTGTAAATAGTTGGGTTTTGTAATTAAACAAGTTGAATACAAGTTAGGTTCAAATTGGATAAGATCAAGACCATGAAGCATCAAAATGGGATGGAGCAAACCATCCCAACCACCTTGCTAAGTTGGAGAGCTACCTCACCACACCAAGATGGGAAGCCACCTTACCTCCCATGCCACATTATGATGCCACCTTACCATGCCACCTCACCTCCATTTGGGAGCCCAAGAGTTTTGAACTTGAATTCAAGTTGTAACTCCCCCACTTATCTTTCTACTCTTCATGCAAAAATCTCACTTATCCCTCCAGTCTTTAAGCTTGTAATTTAAATTTGAAAGGGCTAGGGAAGTCTATAAATATCTCTAATCATTTTGTAATCAAGTATGTTATGAATGAATGAATGAAATTTGAAGTTTTTTTTCCTCCATTACAATTTTTTTGCTTTGCCACTTTATAAGGGAGAAGGGTGTGAGGCCCAACCATTGTTCTAGCTCCAAGAAGTCTCCACCAACCAGCTCTTTCAACATCTAAGAAATCGCCATCGAGCATTTTCCTTCCCTCTCCTATCTCCATAATTCTTACGATGTTTGTTCCCAACCCTTCCATGCCCATTCATGTTCTTTGTTTTGCAAGATCCCTCAAGTGCTCCAGTCAAGGATGGTGTCCACTTTGCCTCTAAACTAGTAGAAAGAAGTTTCTACATTCGAGGAAGAGATAGCCTTCTCATCCAGTTGTCAATCTTCAAGTGTTAGAAGAGTGATCCCATTATAAGAAATTCTTAGGTTCATTATTGGTACAAAATCTCATCCTTCCTTCTAAGGTCTAAAATATTGAATAAAGTTTTGTCCTATCAAATGATTTCTCAATCAAGAAGGTCCATTTTCTTTACTTGAATGTGATTTGCACTGCGAGATACTAACTATCTCTTTATTAGTCTTCTTTAGTACACTTAATCACTCTTTTATGGCTGAATCTTGCTATTATGTTTTGGGTTATTGCTTAACTTTAATTACTCTATCTCTTTATCTGAAATTTTTCATCACTATCCCGCACCATACATAAAGCCATGTTTTGGTTCATACTCACTCATGACAAAAAGTCTTGTACGAGGTGTTCTCGGATATGGTGGATTGTATATAAAGGATGCAAGTGGATCAACAAGGAATCGATCATTCCTAGTAAGAGGAGCACTTATCATATGTAATATCTTCGATTGTTGACTCAGGAAGTCTTTGATCAAAGCAGAATGAGATTAAATAGGGATTTTAATCTTTCATCAGTTAAATCTTTATTATTGAATTGAGATTCAAAAAGATTAAGTGCTAGGGTTCGACAATTCTCCAAACCCATCACTTCTTCAAGATCAAGGAAGATCGAATGATTGAATTACACGGTAACTTTCCATTGAAGGATATTTTGATAATTTTTATCAAATTCTTCATATTTTGGATAGGCATAACATGTTACTAGATGTCAATCATATCTTGTAGGTTTTCATGAATCAAATTGATCAGATTCATGAGTCAATTCAAAAGCTGGTATGAATTGGCAACTTAGGTCAGCTCGATTTGACCTAATTAGGTCAATCAATTTCGATTGGATCAAAATGGCTTGGACCTAGACCTGCTGCTGGCTAGATGTAGAACCCAAAGGGTCACACACATTAAGTAAGTGGCCAAGGAAGTCAATTGTATATTTATTAGGGTCATAGGATCCTAATTGGCTGCTAATTGACATACCAGCATATGTTAGCTAGCCCAACTCCTAACCCAATTGGATTGGATTAGTTAGCTTGCTATTTGGGCCAACCAATTTAAGTAGAACTTAGATTGGGTTGAGTCCTAAGTGGGGTAGCCTTAATCAGTATTTATCTGGATTTTATTGGACTTTATCCTTTATTTATGGTATAGTCCAAGGTGGAAGGGACACTTGGCACCAAGTTTGGCTTGCGCCAAGAATAAGGGGCGCAGAAGGACCAAGAGTCCTTCTGCCTCTAAATCACCTTTTCCAGATAAGAGTTTAGACTTTCTTCCTTATCTCCATGCCCTTTTGGAAGGGGCTTGACCAGTCAAATAATAAGAAAACAGCATGAAAAGAGAAGTGCGCACATTGAAGGGTCGCATCCCTTCACCATTTGGTGCTGATTTTAAAATTCAGAGTCCTTCTGTTTGAAGACATCTAGTTTCTCTGATATGTCTCTTGGGATCCCACACCCCTTGGCCATTATCTGATCAGTAATATGCTATATAGCATATGGAGAATTCACTAGAATTATGAAGAGACATTTATATGTTTCTTAGCGCATGAAAGGATATTTGATGATAAGTCTACTCACCCAAAAGACTCATTCTACTTGAAGGGTCTTATCAAAGGGCTGAGGAAGGGACTTATCAAGCACCTCATCTCTCTCTATAAATAGGCATCGGTAATCTGATGCTAGGCATTCTATTCTAATCTAAAAGAAGTCCCTTTCCATTTTCTCTTCTTTGTCCTTTTAAGACAAGGCTTGTCCCTTTAAGACAAGGCTTATCCTTTTAAGATAAGACTTATCATTTTAAGACAAGAGCCTAGAAAGAGATATAGAAGGGATATTCTAATTCTGAGAGAGGATTTAGAGAGGCCTCTGAGTGCCCTACAGGAGGGTAGGGGTTCCAACAAAGGGAAAAGTTTGAAAGGCTGCCAAAGAGTCCTAGTCGAATAAGTAAGCTTGGTAGGAGTGCTTTTTTATTAGATTCCTATGTGGCACCTCGAGAGGGAATACACTTGTGTGCCTTATAAAAATTAAGGAGTTTAGCACTCCAGGTATTCTTCTATAGTTCTAAAGTTTTTGATTTATTAGTTATCAAGGTCAAGTGGTTCTAGGGTTTAGGGTTCCGACTAGTCAGTGTTTCAATAATGAAAATTTGAAACCTGATCTTCTATTGTACTTGCCCGAAACCTAACAATGGTATCAAAGCCACCTTGATGCATGTAATTAGTAATCACTTTAGTGTTAATTGCTTGCTTTGCTATGACTCTTACATGATTAGTTCATATTACATATGTGATATGCCATGTTCCTAGTAACTGCTTCGGATTGGGTTAGTCATCATGGCCGTCCGATCATAGGAGCTAAGTAGGGTTTAAAGGCCATTTCTTTCTATTCAATGGGGTCTCCTATGGCATGTTAGGATATCACTGTGGCCTTATCCCATGAATAAGTGAGATGAATGGATTGTTGTATGAATCATGCTATGGTTATGCATATTAGGGTTAATATGCTTTTTGCTAGAATATGCGTCATATTGACATAGTTAATTAGGATGTGTTTGAGACCATCAAAGCCCTCATAAAAATTATATTTAGTGGTAGTGTAAGTTAATCATAATGCAAATCCGATTAGGGTTTGATCAGCCTATTAGTGTCTAGGCAAGTGGTTCTGGGAAGGTAAAGGGAATGAGATTTTTAATTGATTTTGTTGTCTGACCTGGCCATTTATTTGGTGTCTAAGGAAAGCAATGGGGGACCCCCAAATCTCTTTCACTTACCTAGTCAATTTGGTCATATCTAAACCCTGAATTGGAAATGATAATTGATTAAGCACACTACAAATTGCCTTCTTTCATGCTAAGCCAAATCCATATCAAAACTATAGTAGGTTTGTTGTGTTGACATAATGCCTACTCCAAGATTTGATATTGTTGCCTAGCTAAAGAAACCCAAGAGGGAGGGTGAATTAGGTTTCTAAAAGTTCTTGCAAAGATTAAAGATAAGTGCTAGTGTGTTTGCAAAGAGTTTGTATGCTCAACAAAAGTATGCAGCAGAAGTAATAAAGTAAATGCAAGAATAGAAAGATAAGCAATCACAAATACAAGAATTTAAGGAGGTTCGATGCACTCCAAGCACCTACGTCCACTTGGATATTTCACTATAATCCAATCTTGATTACAGTAGATTAGTTTTCTCGGGCTCACTAATCAATACCCCTTGGTTTTCACAAGGCTAACCAAAAACCTAGTTGGTTTTCAAACAAGGCTCACCATTGACCTAGTTGGTTTTAACTCAAGGCTCACCAACAATCCAAGCATTAGTTTTAATCCACTTGAAACTAGGATCAACAAAATAATTCAAGTATAATAAAAGAATACAATAAGCTTTCTCAAAAAGCAAAATAAACTCAATGAAGCTCTTTGATTGTTGTTGAGAAGCTTGTTTCCAAGTTGTTGAAGCCTCAATCAATGCTTGAGAATTGGACTTGAATGCTTCTTGAATGCTCTTGAATGCTTGAAGGCTCAACTTTACTCATAAGTAATGAATACTCAATGAACTTGTTGACCCCTGGAATGATTTTGATGATAATAAAATATTGGAGCATACATTCAATACTGACTCTTTTCAAATGTTTAAGAAGTTTTTGTAGGATGTTTCAAATGGACAACTATTCACCCTACAATTCTGTGATCATTGTAATGTATTTATATGCTCATAAGAAAAGTTTCACGCATTTGAGAGTCCTTTCTAGATTTAAATGTATATTCTTGTAAAAGGGCCAATTTTATGTAAATTTTAAATTTAAATATTTTATATTAGGTTTAGAAGTTTGAAGTTATTTGGAAGATGTTGGAAGAAGTTTGGAGAAGTTTGAAAGCTTTTGAAGGAAGTTCACTCGAGCCGACTCAATAATTAAAGCTGATACATTATTTTGGCACGGTATAAAGATTTCTGATATACAGTCAACTGAGCTGACTCAATGAAGACCGAGCCGACTCTTCCAGAGTGATAGAAATTTAGTTTTAAGAAAATCAATCAATGAGCCAACTCAATTGAAGTGAGCCAACTCTTCCAGAATTCAGTTTTTACCTATCCAAGCATCCGAGCCGACTCGACCCATCTGAGCCGACTCGAATTCCAGAATTGAACGGTAACGGCTAGTTCCAGAAATTAAATTTTTTGATTTCTAGCCCTTCAACTGCTAGTTTTCGACTTCCAAGGTACTCCAACGGTCATATTTACCAGGGATCACTTCAAGAGG
The DNA here is from genome assembly GCA_021397845.1 of Areca catechu. Classification (NCBI taxonomy): domain Eukaryota; kingdom Viridiplantae; phylum Streptophyta; class Magnoliopsida; order Arecales; family Arecaceae; genus Areca; species Areca catechu. The sequence continues at coordinate 45,623,531 of CM038038.1, forward strand.
AAATGAATGAAGGATTTAAGTCAAGGAAAACAAGTTTTTGAAGAAGAGAGAAGAGCATTGAATATCCTAAGTGCTTTGAAGTGAAAAGAACTCAAGTTCTTCAACAACTCCCAACCAATTTCTTGAGTCAATCATTGGAGGATTGCGAAAGCCTTAAAGAGCATTGAAGAAGGCTTTATTTAGAGCTTCAACTGCAACTATCAAATCTTTGGGTTTAAGTGTTGCTTTCTTTTATAATCTATTTTTGAGTTGTTCCAAGTACAACAGGGGCTATAACTTGTGAGTTGTTTTAGGTAATTGGTGAGCCTTGAAAACCAAGTTTGGGTTGTTAGTGAGCCCGGAAAAACTAACATTGTATTAGATTTTGGATTATGAGCCTGTTGCAAAATAATTTGACTGTATTCGGGGAGAATATAGTGAAAATCCCAAGTGTGCACCTTGGATAGTGGATGTAGGAGCTGGGTTGCTCAGAACCACTCTAAATTTATGGTATTTGTGATTGTTCTTGTCATTACTTATTTATTTGCTTCCGCATACAATACTTAATACACTTCACTCACCATACAAAGATTTCAAAAGACACATACTTATTACAAAATTTTCAAACTCAATTCATCCCCCTCTTGGGTTGGCCAACTGGGCAACAAGTGATATCAGAGCCATGTCTCGGTCCCTTTAATCCAACAATCAAGAGAAAAGGTCAATGGCAACCCAAATGAGTACCTCTTTGGTCGAATGCCAATCTAGCAATAGACCTTCACTATTCACCGGTACTAATTATACTTGTTGAAAAACTAGAATGAAAATTTATATTCAAGTGATGGATTTTCAATTATGAAAAGTTATTTTAAAAGGACCACACATTCCTGTTAAGAAAGTGATGGCATAGACATCCCAAAATTGGAAAAGGAATGTGATGAATGTAACATGAAAATCGATGAATTGAATGCCAAAGCAATGAATCTTTTGTATTGTGCTTTGGATGCTAATGAGTTTAATCGGATTTCCACTTGCACCTCGGCGAAGAAAATTTGGGATAAACTAGAAGTTATCCATGAAGGCACTACTCAAGTCAAAACTTCGAAAATAAATATTCTTGTGCATAATTATGAGCTTTTTAAAATGGAGCCAAATGAAATAATATATGTTATGTTTGCTAGATTTATAGATATTATTAATGGTTTAAAAAGTCTTAGCAGGGTGTATTCAAATGCTGACCGTGTGCAAAAGATTTTTTGATCTTTACCGGACAAATGGGATCCTAAGATCACTATAATTTAGGAAGCCAAGGACTTGAACACACTCCCACTTGATGAGCTTCTTAGTTCTTTAATTACACATAAGCTAACTATGCAACATCACAGTGAAGATGATAGTAAGAAAAAGAAAACAATAGCATTCAAGGCTGCAGTTGAAATCAAGAAGCAAGAATAAAAGAAAGAAGAAGAAAGCCCCTCATCTGGTCAAGAACTAGAAGATGATAACATTGCCTTAGTCATGAGGAGATTCAGGAAGTTTATGGGCAAAAAAAAGTCTAGATATTGGAGGAAGCATCTTGGAAAAGGTGAACATAGCAAAGAGAAGGAGAAAGATAAATAAAAAGAAAAGGAGCACAACCTATATATTATGAGTGCAAAAAGCCGGGGCACTACCATTCAGAGTATCCAACATTGAATAAAGGATACAAAAAGAAGAAGAAGAAAGCTATGATGGTCACGTGGAACGATAGCGATGAATCAACTTTAAATGAAGAAGAAGAGACAACAAAAGCTGCAAACATATGTTGATGGGTCTAGAAGATGAGATAACATCTACTGAACCCACTAATGAATTTACTTATAATGAGTTACATACTGCCTTTTATGAGCTTTTATCTGAATATAAGAAAGTTGGCATGAAGATTAAAACCATGAAAAATAATTATGATGCTTTTTTAAATGAAAAGATTAAAATTTCTGAAAAGAATAATCTTTTGCAAAGAGAATTAAGTAATATTTCTGAAAAATGTAAGGTATTGCAAACTAAAAAAGATGAGTATTTTGAAAAGAACAAAAAATTGCAAATGAAATGAGTTGACTCAAACCTATTGTTGAAAAATTAACCTTGAATTCAAACAAACTTGAGTTGATTTTGAAAAATCAAAGAGAATCTAATAATAGAGCTGGAATTGGATACAATTCATTGAATATAAATAAGTTTTCAGCTTTAAGATTTCATGCATCAAAGTTTTCAACATCCATATCTTTTTAAAAATTGAATGTAGTTTGTTATTATTGTAATGGGGTTGGACATAAGGCTTATGAATGTAATTTGAGAAAGAAAAATAAAAATAAAATGAAAAAGATTTGGGTTCCTAAAGGAATCATTGTTACTAACCTTCAAGGATCCAAGAAAGCTTGGATACCTAAAAATTCAACTTGATTATTTTGCCGGAGTGTCTTGCAACCCAAAATTCAAAGAAAAGATAGTATCTTGATAACGACTGTTCAAGACATATGACGGGTGACAAAGATCAATTTATCACCCTTGAAATGAAAGATGGTAGAATGGTAACATTTGGTGATAATGACAAGAAGAAGATCATGGGAATTGGTAAGATCCAAATAATCCCTTCTACTTATATTGAAAATATACTACTAGTAGATAAATTGAAGCACAATTTATTGAGTATTAGTCAATTATGTGATAAGGGCTTCAAAGTTGTATTTGAATCTTCAATGTGCATAGTAACTAGCTCTCTTGATTCTAGCACTAAATTTGTTGATCATAGACTTGGAAATATCTATATTATAGACCTGAATGATCTAGCAATATTAAGTAGTAAAAGTCTAATGGCAATGAATGCTAAAACTAAGGAATCTAGTTTACTTTGGCATAGAAGATTAGGTCATACTAGCATGCATACTTTAACCAAATTGATTTCCAAAAATCTAATTAGAGGTTTACCTAAATTTAAAGTAGATTTTGATCATGTTTATGATGCATGTCAGTATGGTAAACAAACTAGGAGGAGTTTTAAATCAAAAAATATTATTTCAATTTCCAGACCTTTAGAGCTGCTACACATGGACTTATTTGGACCAACTAGGACCACAATCCTAGGGGTATGAAATATGGACTTGTGATAGTAGATAATTTTTCACGATTCACATGGATTTTATTTCTTGCACATAAAAATGAAGCTTTTAAAGTTTTTCAAAAATTTTATAAAAAGGTTTGAAATCAGAAAATTCTTTCAATTATTTTAATTAGAAGTGATCATAGTACTGAATTTGAAAACCAATATTTTGAAGAATTTTGCACTGAACATGGTATTGATCATAACTTTTTAGCTCCTAGAATACCAAAACAAATTGGTGTTGTGGAAAGAAAGAATAGAATATTGGAAGAGATGGCTCGAACTATGTTGTGTAAAGATAATCTTCCAAGATACTTTTGGGTAGAAGCTGTGAACACTGCATGTTATATATTAAACCATGTTTTGATTAGACCAATCTTGAAAAAAACCTTCTATGAGCTTTGAAATAATAGAAAACCAAGTATTCATTACTTTCATATTTTTGGATACAAATGTTATATTTTGAACAATGGTAAAGATAACTTAAGTAAATTTGATGCTAAATCTGATTAAGATATATTTCTTGGATATTCAACTACTAGTAAAGATTATAGAGTTTTCAACAAAAGAACTTTAACTATTGAAGAATCAATGCATATTGTTTTCGATAAGTCTAACCTCACACCTTCAAGAAAAGAAGAGTATATTAATAATAATGCAGGTTCTTTGAATGATGGACTAAAGGACTTGAGCTTGAAAAAAAACCAGTTGAGCAAGAGAAGAAAAAGGTAAGTACAGATCATGAAGAGCTACCAAAGGATTGGAGGTATGCACACTCTCATCCTAAAGAGTTAATTATAGGTGATCCCTCACAAGGAGTTAGAACTAGGTCATCCTTTAGAGATACATTTGATTATCTAGCATTTGTTTCTCAAGTTGAACCTAACTGCATAAAAAAAGCTGAAAATGATCCATTCTAGTTGATGGCTATGCAGAAAGAAGTTAATCAATTTGAAAGGAATAGTGTATGGACCTTGGTAGCTAGACCTAAAGAACATCTTGTCATAGGTTCAAAATGGATCTTTAGAAATAAATTAGATGATAAAGGTAATGTAGTTAGAAACAAAGTCAGACTAGTTGCTAAAGGATATAACCAAGAAGAAGGAATAGATTTTGATGAAATTTATATACCAGTAGCTAGATTAGAAGCCATAAGACTTTTACTTGCATTTACATGTCATATGGAAATTAAACTTTTTCAAATGGATATAAAAAGCACTTTTTTGAATAGCTACATTGAAGAAGTTTTTATAGAATAACCTCCCGGATTTAAAATCACTATTATCCAAATCATGTTTTCAAATTAAACAAAGTTTTATATAGTTTGAAACAAGCACCTAGAGCATGGTATTAGAAGTTGATCAAGTTTTTTATTGAAAATGATTTCAAAAGAAGTAAAGTAGATACAACTTTGTTTATCAAAAGAAATGATGATGAATTATCAGTTGTGCAAATATATGTTGATGATATAATCTTTGGTACAACTAATGAAATTTTATGTCAAGAATTTGCAAAGCTTATGTAGGGAGAATTTGCAATGAGCATGATGGGTGAATTTACTTTCTTCCTTGGACTACAAAACAAACAAACAAAGGAAGGAATATTTATCAACCAAACAAGTGCATCAAAGAATTATTGAAGAAGTTTGGGATGGAATCTATAAAAGAAATCGGCACACCCATGAGCCCAACCTGCAAACTTGACAAGGATGAAGAAGGTAACAAAGTTGATCAAAAGCTATATCGAGGTATGACTGGATCTTTACTTTACTTAACTACAAGCAGACCTAACATATTGTTTAGTATTTGTATATGTACAAGATCTCAATCTAATCCTAAAGAATCACATATACTTGCTGTTAAAAGAATCATAAGATATCTAAAAGGTACATCTACTTTAGGTTTATGGTATTCTAAACCTTCATCTTTAAATTTAATTGGTTATTCTGATATTGATTATGGTGGATGTAGGATTGATAGAACATGCTGTTACCTAGTAAGCAACTTAAGAGTTAGGGTGAATTGGGTTTCTAAAACTATTTGCAAATATGTGCACCTATTCAATAATCAATTCAAGTGCTAGTGGTGCGGGCACCAGAATCAGAAAGAGACTCCAACCAATTCAAGCCCATTCCGAATCTTTATGGTTGGACTAGAGAGTCCGGTAACCTTTCTTTATTTTGAGTCCAAAAGAATCATGTAAGTCGAGTCCATGTTGGGTCCTGTAATCTTTCTTTTGAGTCCAAATAATCATGTAAGTCGAGTCCATGTCGGGTCTAGTCTTAGTCCAATCCAAATGGGTCAACTAGCATCAAGCCTAAAGAAGACTCACAATGTATACCCCAAATCAAGACCAAAGCCAACTCAATTGGGGACCACATGCCACATCACTTGCGCCACCTCAACTTGGGACCACATGCCACATCAAGAGGGGACCACATGCCACCTCACATGCCACCTCACCACAAGAGGGTGCCATCCCAAGTTCAAATTCAAGGAAGTTGGCCAAGGAGGATTTCAAGCAAGAAAATCAGCCCTCTCCCCTTATATTACTCCACTTGTTTAGGGATTTGAATTTTCAAAATTTGTAAGGCTTTATTTAAAGCCTTGGATGCCCCTTGTAAAGAATTGATGAGTGAATACAAATTTCCAGCACTTTTCTATGTGTTTCTATGTGCCTATGTGGATCTTTGTGCCTAAGTGAACCTCTTCCTCTCCTCCACCATTTCTTCTCCCTAATCCTTCTCTTTTACTCTTCATCTTCCAAGCAATCCTCTTCCTTCAAAGCGAATTAAGGACATCCTCTCAAGAAGAAGATCAACACCAACACAAGCTTCCACCATGGCGCTAAGGATCATTTCCAACAAACTCTCCTTTTGAGTTCCATCAGTCTTCTCACTTTTAATTAAGTTTCTAATCATCTTGGTTTCTTTGTTGCAGGGTTCTCTAGGCTCCAGATCCAAGAGGAAGGATTACTTGCTACAAACCAGAAAGTTAGAAGGCCCATCTTATGTGGTATGATCTTTCATTTGAGAACCTTAAGAGTGAATCCCTTGTGCTTGAGATTTCAATGCTTGAACTCCTAGTATTTTAAGATCGGGATCATTAAATAGGGCTAGCTTGACTTGTGTGCGAATTCTAATCTTGTCCTATTTCTTTAAGATTTTGATAGTCCTCCTAGCTGGGTTTAAGTATAAGCATTTAGGGTTTCTTATTTAGATCTCCTTGATCTTATATGTTGAATCACTCATATGCAAGTAGGAATTGCTAGTTAAATTTTGGTTAATCTCCTTTAGAGTTACATGTTTGCATCCTCATCATGCATATCACACCAGCTAGTGAGATGAAAGATATGTGTGCTCTTAAAGAGCATGCAGCAAAAACTTAAATGCAAAGAAAATAAAAGCAAGTAAAGAGGAGACAATCAACTGCAAACAAAGCAAGTATAGTAGTTCAGTGCACTCCAAGGCACCTACATCCACTCTCCAAGTTTTACTCGAAAATTTACTATAATTACTCTCGATTATAGCTGATTAATTTTTTGAGCTCACTAATCAAAACCCCTTTTGGTTTTCACTAGGCTCACCAAAAGAAACCTCTTGATTTTCAAAGGCTAACAAAAAACCTCCTTGGTTTTCAACTAGGCTAACCAAAAACTCGATTTTTAACTAGGCTAACCAAAATCTCCTTAGTTTTCAACTAGGCAAACAAAAAATCTCCTTGGTTTTGTTTTTAGGCTCACCAAAAATCTTGATACAACAAAGTCATAATGAAAGTAAAGAATATAATCAAGCTTTCTAAATAAAAGCTGTTATCTCTTTGAAGCTTGTTGGATATGCTTGTCTTCAATTCGATGCAGCCTCAATCAATACTTAAAAGTGGTTGGACTTGAATCCTCTTGATTGTTTTGAATGCTTGGAGACTTTTTTTGCTTGGAAATGGTTGCTCTCAATGAATTTGAATGAATGTACTTATTTTTCTTTTTCTTTCTCTTCCTCTTTTTATTCTCTTTTGTTCCACTTGAATTTAATTCACTTAAATACCATCCCAAGGCTTAAATGATGGTTTATGACCGTTAGAGAGGTGGAATTAGCCATTGAGGGCTAAAAGGGTCGAGTTATGCATTTGAAAAACTAGCCATTACTGTTTTCAGAACTCCAAGTATCGACACTTCAGGCTGTGAGTCGATACTTAGGGTCGATACTTAAATTCTATAAGTCAACACCTAGTTCAAGATTCTGCTTTGAAGTTCTCTAAAAATCTCAAGTGAATCGATACTTTATCTGGTGAGTTGACACTTGAGTCGACATTTGAGTCGACACTTTCCTTGTATGTATCTTTGTTTGTATCTTTGTATCAAAGTTTGTATCAATGTATGAACTTTTAAATTGAATGAATGAAAGCTTTTATGTTAATATTTTGTCTTTGATTATTACCTCATGTAATTATTGCTTAACTTCTATTATTATTATTTTTTTTCTCTCTATCCTTTTTTTAATGATGACAAAAAGGGAAAGCGATAAGTAAATTAAGTAAAAGATAAGTAAGAGATAAAAGGATGAATTGTTATTGGTAAATGATAAAGGGGAAGAGTTAAATGAAGAATAATCTTTTTGATGTGAAAGAGAAAAATAAGAGTGAAAGTAAAAGAGCAATAAGTGAGGGGGAGTAATCAGTTTGCTAAAATTTCTTGTAAAATTTTTGAAATCAGTTTTTCAGAGGGAGAGTATCTATACTCTTCAATCTCCTGTTCAAAGAATTTTTTTGATGATTACATTTATTATGTTTCAATGCTAAAATTCTTATTCGTAAAGTTTGATTTAAACTTGATACATATTTAGAGTGTCATGGTTCATATAATTTTAGCTCTGATATTCCTTATAGTTCAAATTCAATTCAAATGAGTTTCTTAACTTAAACTTTTATCTTTTTCCTCTACTCTGATATAAATTGAATTAGGCTTTATTCTATTTTTAAGAGCTTATCATATGGAATATACTTAAAGATTTTGTCATCATTAAAAAGAGAGAGATTGTTGACTCCGTTATTGATTTTGATGATTAACAAAATACTTAAATATGTTTGAGTACCAACAGTTCTTTGAAGAATATTTTTAATGAAAAAAAGGTACTCATCAAATCAGCAAAAAATGAACTACTTGTCAAAGATTGAAGAAGCCCTTTCTATGGTTGAAATTTCAGTGTTTAATGGACTTAAGTATTTAAGACTTGCTTGAAAGGAATTAATGAGTTCAGTTGAAAAAGGATTTAGTAGAGTTTCAGTCTTTTTGAACAAATTTCAGTAAGTATCGATTCAAAGTGTCGACTCACAGTTCAAGTGTCGACTCATAACAGTGTAACTGTCGACTCAAGCTGGCATACAGAGAGAAGTTTTAGTGGCATGATTGAAGTGTCGACTCATGCCATTCAAGTGTCGACTCAAGATGTCGACTCAAGGATCAACTCAAAGTCTGAGACAGAATTTTTCTAGAATATGTTGAAATCCAAGATTTTCCTCATGTGTTGACTCATGGATGATAAGTGTCGACTTATGTGTCGACTCACCAGATGAAGTGTTGACTCACCTGAGATTTTTAGAGAGCTTCAATACAGAATTTTGAACTAGGTATCGACTCATGGGACTTAAGTGTCGATCCTAAGTATCGGCTCACAGCTTGAAGTGTCGACACTTGAGTTCTAGGAACAGTAACAACTAGTTTTTTCAAATGCAGAACTCATCCTTTTTGCTCCCAACAGCTAGTTTCTTGTGTCTAACGATCATAAATAGACTTTTGGACCTTGGGATGGTATTTAAGTGATTCAAATTGAAGAAGAATCAAGAGAGAATTAATAGAGAATAAGAAAAAGAAAGAAAGCAAGTGCATTTGCTCCTACATTTATTGAAAGCTTTTACTTCCAAGAAAAGAAGCATTCAAGCATTCAAAGCAATCAAGAGCCTTCAAGTCCAATAACCTTTGTGCATTAATTGAGGCTTCATCGAATTGAAGACAAGCATCTTCATCCAACTTCAAAGAGATAACAGTTTTTATTAGAAAGCTTTTCTTGTATTCTTTATCTCATTTCATACTTTGTTGTAAAGGTTTTTGGTAAGTCTAAGAATAAAACCAAGGAAATTTTTGGTTAGCCTAGTTGAAAACCAAGGAGGTTTTTGGTTAGCCTAGTTGAAAATCAAGGAGGTTTTTGGTTAGCCTTTGAAAACCAAGAGATTTTTTTTGGTGAGCCTTATCAAAACCAAAAGGGGTTTTGATTAGTGAGCTCGAAAAACTAATCGGCTGTAATCATGAGTGATTATAGTGAATTTCCAAGTGGACCTTGGAAAGTGGATGTAGGTGCCTTGGAGAGCACCGAACCACTATACTTGGATTGTATTTATGATTGATTGTCTCTCTCTACTTGCTCTTATCTTTCATTGCAATTTAAATTTTTGCTGCACACTTTTTAAGGGCACACTACACATTTATCTCACTACCACTTGTTTTGTTTATTGAATTGGTACACACACTTGCATATAATTTTTAGAAACCCAATTCACCATCTCGCTTGGGTTGCTTACTGGGCAACAAGTGGTATCAGAGCCACGTTCTCAGTATATAGGTCTAATCGTCTTGAGTAAAGATCTATGGCAGCCTTCCTTGGTACTAGTGTAGTTGAGGGACAAGCCTCAAACAAACCACCTTATTTTAATGGCTCTAATTAGATATATTAAAAAACTAGATCATAATTTACATGCATTCTATAGATTTTAATTTAAGGAAAGTAGTTGATAAAGGTCCTCATATTCCTTCAGTTATGGTTAATGGTGTTTTCATCCCAAAGCTTGAAGAGGATTGGGATGAAAATGATATTAAACAATCCGAGATCAATGCAAAAGCAATGAATCTCCTTTACTATATATTGGATCCTAGTGAGTTCAATAGAATCTCCACTTGCATCTCAGCTAAAGAAATATATGACACACTTAAGGTTACTCATGAGGGTACCGATCAAGTAAAGAACATAAAAGTTAAAATACTTGTGCACACTTATGAGATCTTCTGGATGGAACCTAATGAATCAATCATTGATATGTACACTAGGTTCACAAATATTATTAATGGCATGAGAAGCTTAGGTAAAATTATGTCTAATGCCGATCTTGTGAACAAAATTTTCAGGTCACTTCCAACACCTTGGGATCCAAAGGTGACCACCATCCAAGAAGCCAAAGATGTTGATAAACTTTATTGGAGTAGCTAGTAGGTTTGCTCATGATTTATGAACTGAATTTGAAACAAAAATCTATGGATATGGACAAGAAGAAGAATGGCATAGCTTTCAAGTCCATAACTTAAGAAAAATCTTCAAATGAAGAATCAAAAGAAGAAGAAGATGATGAGGGTGAAGAAGCTCTGCTAGCAAGAAAATTTAGAAAATTTATGAGGAGAAAGAAATTTCCTTACAAGAAAGAGTTCCAACCAAGTAAGAAAAAGGAAAAAGAAAAAGAGAAAAAAAGGACAAGGAGAAGGAGGTACCTATTTGCTTCGAATGCAAGAAGCCTGGACATTACAAGTATGACTGCCCTCTCCTAAAGAAATTAAGGAAGAAGCTCAGAAAGAAGACAATGATGATGACCTGGAGTGATAGTGAGAGGACTCCAGTTTAGATGAAAAACAAACTGAAGTCACAAATCTTTGCTTCATGGCACAACATGAAAAAGATGTAAATTCTGATCTTGAAGTTGATTATACTTTTGATGAATTAAGAACTGCATTTGATGAATTAATGCATGATTATAAGTTGATGATTTCTGAAAATAGAAAGTTGAAAAAGCATGCAAACTCTTTTCACATAAAAACTCAAATCTCTTAGATGAAGTTAATGGTTTGAAAAACAAAATTGATGTTTTAGATAAACAAAACAAAGCTTTATCGATGGAAAATGAAATCATGAAAAGGCTTAAAGTAAATGTTTCAAATAATGAGCTTTTGAAAAAATGTAAAAATCTTGAAGTAGAAAATAAGAAACATAAAGATGAGCTTGATAAGATAAAACCTTTTATTGAAAAATTCACCTATTGTTATGAAAAGTTAATCTTCTTTTGAACAACCAAAGAGTTATTTTCAATAAAGCTGGATTAGATTTTAAGCTCCAAAAATAGCAAAAGTTTTTCAAAAACTTCTTTATTCCTGCATCATCAAGCATCATTTGTTATTGTTGTAGAAAAGTTGGTCATAAAGCACATCAGTATGATTTAAGAAAAATCAATAATTCTAGAATGATTTGGGTTCCAAAAGGAACAACTTTTAGTACTAACCCTAAATGACCCAAGTTGGCTTGAGTACCTAAAATTAAAACTTAATTTATTTTACAGGTGTCTTGCAACCAAAGAAAAGAAAAGACTGTGATATCTCGATAGTGGTTGCTCAAGACACATTATAGGAGATGTGAAGCAATTCACCTCTCTTGAGGTACTTAATGGAGGGAGTGTAACGTTTGATGATAATAGTAAAGGAAAGATCATTGGTATCGATGAGGTTTACATCTCCCCTTCTACTTAAATTGATAATGTTCTTTTAGTTGAAGGTTTGAGATATAATCTGCTTAGTATTAGCCAACTTTGTGATAAAGTTTTCCAGTTATTTTTAAATCATCTCTTTGCATAATTGCTAGTCCTAAAATTAATGGAGTGAAATTCATTAGAAAAAGGCATGGTAATATCTATCTAGTAGATTTGGACAATCTATCTTTGTCTAATGGTGAATGCCTAGTTGCAATGAATTCTACTATTAATGAAACTAGTTAGCTGTGGCATCATAGATTAGGTCATGCTAGCATGTATTTACTCTCTAAATTATATAAAAAGGATTTAGTAAGAGATTTGCTAAAACTTAGTTTTGAAAAAGATAAAATTTGTGAAGCATGTCAATTTGGAAAATAAGTAAAAACATCTTTCAAACCTAAAGGTTTTGTAAACCTAAAGGTTTTGCTACTAAGCCATTAGAACTTCTCCACATGGATCTCTTTGGACTAACTAGGATATCTAGCCTAGGAGGCAAGATATATGGATTAATTATAGTGGATGATTTCTAGCGATTTATATAGATTTCATTTTTAGCTCATAAAGATGAATCATTTTTAGCTTTTATAAAGTTTTATCGAAAAGTTTCAAATGAAAAGGTATTTCAGTTGTTTATATTTGTAGTAACCATGGTTCTAAATTTGAAAATCAAGATTTTGAAAACTTTTGTAATGAAAAAAGAATTGAACATAATTTTTCTACACCTAGAACACCTCAACAGAATGGGGTAGTAGAAAGGAAAAATCATACTTTAGAAGAAATGGCATGCACAATGCTTTGTGAAAATGATTTGCCGAGATATTTTTGGATCGAAGCAGTAAATACCGCATGCTATATTTGAAATCATATTTTAATTCGGCCAATTTTAAAGAAAACTCCTTATGAGCTTTGGAAACAAAGAAAGCCAACTTTAAAGTATTTTCGAGTTTTTGGTTGTTAATGCTTTATTATGAATAATGGTAAAGATAATTTAGAAAAATTTGATGCCAAATCTGATGAAGATATCTTTTTAGGATACTCTACATCAAGCAGGGCATGCAGAGTATTTAATAAGAGAACTCTAGTTGTAGAGAAATTTGTTTATGTAGTATTTGAAGAATCTGCTAACAAATCTTCTAGAAAAGAGGATACTTCTGATGCATGTGTAGGTGCTGAAGAACTTAAGAAGCTGATTTTGGATAATCAATCATCTCAAGAGAATTAAGAAAATCAAAACAAGAATGAAAGACAAGAAGTCATACAATCCACACCAAAGCATTCGGATCTATCCAAAGAGTGAAGGTATGCTCATGGACTTCCTAAGGAGTTAATCCTAGATAATCCATCAAAAGGGATAAGAACAAGATCTTCAATTAGAAATGAATGTGACTATATTGCTTTTGTTTCTCAAATTGAACCAAAATGTTTTGAAGAAGCTGAAAAAGACTCTAATTGGATTCATGCAATGCAAGATGAACTAAATCAATTTAAAAGAAATAATGTTTGGACTTTAGTTGATAGACCATCTAATATTTCAATTATTGGTACATATGGGTTTTCAGAAATAAACTTGATGAAAATGATATTTGATGCGGCTTACTTATGGAAAATATGGCATGAATAACTAAAGTAATTAAGCTAATTAAAACTCTAAAACATGTGATCTAATTTCAATCATAGTGGAGTCATTAAGATGCATTAACGAAGACTAAACTAGAAGGCTCATATGCTTCATAGTGCAAATCTGAATTAAGTTAATGAACTAGGACCTACGTAGCTAGAAGAACCATCTAATTAGGACTATACCCTATTCAAAAGTTTAGACCACAAGAGGAAAGGAAAGGATTTAGATACCAATAATGACTCTCCAATAATCTTACACTAGGTTCACTCCTTCACACTCAGGATTGATGACTAACTGATCAAGCTAACCCACTCGCTGAAAGTAGAGGCTCCTGCTGCTGTGTTGAAGGCAAGGAGGACTTCATCTTGGACTGGATACTCCTTAGGATCTTGCAAGAACAACCATTAGTATTATGGAGGAGATGGAAGATAATATGGAATAGAAAAAATTGGAAGGGAGGGAAGTAGAGGATTGTTGGTGATCTTGTTGGAGTGTGGCTAGCGCTCTTGAAGATGAGGTAAGCATCAATTGAAGAAGAACTTTTGCTAGAATTTGAGAACTAAAGCACTTGGTTGAGCCTCTCACTCAATCCCTCACGGATGGTATTTGCAAATACAAATGGAGATAAGAAAATTCTGAATTTCATTCATTCAAAAGCATACTTTTACAAAGAGATTAGGGGCCTATTTTTAACCTTCTAAGCCCCATTTGAAATTCAAATTTTACATGAAAAGAGGGAGAAATGTAGTTACAAATTTGAATTTCAAAATTCATGAAAAGGGGGGCACCAAATCTGAAAATCTGCATGCATGGGTGCCAAGTATCTAAATATGAAAATCTTCATATATGGGTGCTAAGTATCCAAATCTGAAAATCTGCATACATGGGTGCCAAGTGTCCAAATATAAAAATCTTCATGTATGGGTGCCAAGTGTCCAAATCTGAAAATCTTCATGTATGGGTGCCAAGTGTCTATTCTCTTGGATAAGGTGTCTTGGTGAGGTCACTTCAATCAAAGCTTCATTCCATCCAATGGCTCTTATTTCATACACCTTTGATTTGAAGATTTACTTGATGTAGCTTTGGTTCATCCCTTGGTCCAATTATATGCTCCCTTGGTTGGACTTGACTCAAGCTCAAAAGAAAAATTACAACTTAATTTGGACTTGAGTACATTTGACTCTTACAACTCAATTGACCCAAGGCTTCAAGACCTAATACTTAGCAAGACTCAAACATAAAATTCATGATACAAGAAGACTTAACTAGACTCAAGACTCATACTAGGAACAAGTTAATAAGGTTGGAACTCAATTTGCAATCCATAAGGAATTGGTATTGACTAGGTTTGATTGAAGTCTTCTTTTAACCTTAGTGCCCACACCAATTCTCCCGAGGTAGGAAGAACTCGACTCTGTTGAGTAGGGATCTGTTTTACTCTAGTAGTACTCTAATAAGTCTAGGTTGATTCTTTATAGATCCTCTCGAGTAATCTATGAGTCTTCAGACTCAGGTCGACCTTGCCAATGAACTAAATAGCGTTGGTAACCTTTATTCTGGGTGGTGATGGCTTGGTCATCTAGAATACACTCAATCTTATCTCGTCATTCTGGTAGAATTGTTGGTGGACACTCATGGTTGGATTCACTCTCAATAATTGGCTAAGGCTCAAATGGCTCACTAGGTATCATTATTGGCTCCTTATACTCTACTAGGTCTGAAACATTAAAAGTCGAGCTGATACCTAAATCAGATGGTAAGTCTAGCACATACGCATTAGATCCTATTTTCTTTATAACTTTAAATAGACCTACACTACGAGCATGCAATTTTTTTAAGGTTCCTGGTGGGAATCGTTCTGGTCTAAGCCTTATCATAACATAATCTCCTTCAGTGAATTCTTTGACTCTCCTATGTGAATTCGCCATATGCTTATAAGTTTCATTGCTCAATTGAATCTTTTTGTTAATTTCTTTATATACATCCCTAATATGCTGTGCATATGATTCAGCTGATTCAGAAATTCGAGCTTGTGTGGGTAAAGGAATAAGATCTAAGGGCATCCTAGGTTTGTAACCATGGACCCCTTCAAAAAGACTCTTCCTAGTAGATCTATTGACTGAGCTGTTGTAAGCAAATTCAGCACGAGGGAGTACGAGATTCCAATTTTTCGTATTGTCACCAACTAAACATCTTAGTAGATTTCCTAGACTCCAGTTGACTACTTTAGTTTGGCCATCAGTTTGAGGATGATAGGTAGTGAAAAATTTCAGTTTGGTTCCTAGCATATGCCAGAGGGTCTTCCAAAAGTAGCTAGTGAACCTAAAATCTTTATTTGATACATTTTGGGTAAACCATATAGTCTAACCACCTCGTCGAGAAAAAATTTGGCCATTCTAGAAGCATCTAGGGTTTGAGAACTTGAGATGAAGTGAGCCATCTTAGAAAATCGATCAACTACAACATAGATGGAATCATGTCTTCTTGAGGTCTTTGGGAGTCCTAGTATAAAGTGCATACTAAGATCCTGCCATGGATAATCAGGGACTGGTAAGGGAGTGTATAGATTGGTGTTTTGCCTTTGCTGTTTGGTAATAGCACATGTTCGACATTGAGCTACAACTTGGGCCACATTCCTTTTGAGGCCAGGCCAAAAGAATTGGTCTTCTATCGCTAAGATGGTCTTGTTTCTACCAAAATGACTTGCCAGGCCTCCAGCATGAACTTTCCAAATCAAAAACTCTCTAATAGAAGTTCGAAGAATACACAATTGATTTCCTTTGAAAAGGAATCTATCTAGGAGAGTATAGTCACTATGTACACTATATGATCATTGTTGGAGGGATTGATAGATATCACCAAAGTCTAGACACTTAGGATACTCTTCTTTCAGTCTATCAAACCCTACAACCTCGGTACTAATTGAGGACAAAAGCATGGATCGTCGGCTTAATGCATCGGCAACCTTATTTTCAAGGCCAGCACAGTGTTTCAAAATAAAGGTGTATGTCTGAATGAATTCTATCCATTTTCCATGCCTAGGGTTCAATTTCTTTTGAGAATTAAGGAATCGTAATGCTTCATGATCGGAATAAAGAAGAAATTTTTGCGGTAGTAAATAGTGTCTCCAATATCTCAAAGCCTGAACTATCGCATACAATTTCCTATCATATGTCGAATATCTCATCCTTACCTCATTCAATTTCTTATAAAAGAATACCACTGGATGACTCTCTTGACTCAAAACTCCTCCAATTCCTACTCCAGAGGCATCACAAGCAACCTCAAATACCTTTGAAAAATCGGGCAACCTCAAAATAGGTGCTTGTGTCATTTTTTTCTTTATTTCTAGGAAGGCTCTATCGGTGGGTTTTGTCCATTCAAAGGTTTCCCTCTTAATGCAGTCGGTAATGGGTACAACTATTATGCTAAATCCTCAAATGAATCTCCTATAGAAGGTAGCTAAACCATGAAAACTGTGGACATCGTGGATGCTTTTGGGTATGGGCCACTCGACTATGGACTTGACCTTTTCAGGGTCGGTAGACACCCCTTTAGTGGTGACAACAAATCCTAGAAAGATAACTCTATGGGTCATAAAGTCACATTTCTTGAGGTTGGCATAGAGACTATCTTATCTAAGAGCTTGGCAAACCTATTTTAGATAGTTCAAATAGTCTTCCTTAGTTTTACTGTAGATGAGAATGTCATCAAAGTAAACCACTACGAACTTCCCAATGAATGTCCTTAAAACCTGGGTCATGATCCTCATGAAGGTACTAGGTGCATTGGATAGGCCGAAAGTCATCACTACCCACTCATACAATCTTTGGTTTTGAAGGCAATTTTCCATTTGTCCCTGGGCCTGATTCTTACTTGATGATAGCCACTCTTAAGGTCAATTTTAGAGAATATTTTAGCTCCGGTCATCATATCCAACATGTCATCTAAACGGGGAATAGAAAAATGATACTTAATGGTAATCTTATTTATGGCCCTGCTATCGACACACATTCTCCATTTGCCATATTTCTTAGGGGTCAGAAGGGCTGGTACTGCACATGGGTTAGGCTCTCTTTAATGAATCCCTTTTGGAGAAGCTCTCCAACTTGACGTTGTAACTTAGAGTGTTCTGTAGGGTTCATTCTATAATGGGGAAGGTTTGGTAAAGTTGATCTCGGGATCAAATCTATGGCATGTTGAACATCTCTCAAGGGTGAAAGATGATTAGGAAGGTCTTCAGGAAAGATGTCTTGAAACTCCTCTAGAAACCTTAACACTTCCTGGGGTTTTTCCTTATGGGACTGGACCTGATTTTTCTTAGTTGCTAAAACCCAAATAGGTGAACCATTGCTAAGCTCTTGCTCTAATTCTTTAGCAGTGATCATGTTTATCCCTTGTTTCTTATCCCTCAAGTGACTTGATCCCCTCTTAACTTGGTCCTTAGGTGGTGAGGAATTGATTACAATCTTCTTTCCATTGTGGGTGAAAGAACATGAATTAGATCGACCATAGAGTATAGCATCATGATCATACAACCATGGTCGGCCTAATATGATGCTGCTAACTCCCATTGGAAGAACATCGTACCAAACTTTTTCTTGTTATGATTGGAACTGGATTGTGACTTGGCACCTAGACTTAATAGGAATTGAGGTTGAATCTATCTAGGATACCTTATATGGATTAGGATGGGGCACAGTGGGTAATCCTAGGTTCTTGACTGTATTGGTTGATATGGCATTGATGCAACTACCACTATCTAAGATGACCTTGCACACCTTTTCTCCTATTTTGATAAAGGTTTGTAGGATACTAGTCCTATGCCAATCTTCTTGCTCCTTACTCTGGGTTAAGATACATCTCACAACTCCTAAGATTTCTGATGAGTTTATGATCTCTTCATCCCCTTCATACTCATAAGCTAAACTCACACCTGCCTCATATACATCTTCTTCCTCCTCACAATTTTCTATGGGTTCAGTAACTTCTTCTTCTAATTCCCCTATGTGTAATGCTCTAGTGGGACATTGGCTTGCGTAGTGACCTATCTTGTGGCACCTAAAATAATGGACATTTCCTTCTCTTCTAACCTCAGGGCTCTTTTCTTTATCTTCTCTTTGAACTAATGGAGTAGCAGGACTGGGTCTACTGGCTGTACTTAGGCTTGGACTTGGTCTATTTCTAGGAGGATTAATCCTAGTGGGTTCAGGTCGGCGAAATAAAGGTCTTCTTTGGAATCTCTCACAAACCCTAGCAACTTGGTAGGCCTAGTCTGGTGCAGGCCCCAGGCTCAGAAGAAGACTTCAGAGCTCCATCTGGATCTCTGATTAACCTTGCCCGAAGAATTAAGGTTTTTGGCTTGTAATAAGGGTTGATTTGATCAACTCAATTTTAGTTTGAGTCTGTATTACCTGCATTTTTATTTTGTTGAGTCATGTTGACTCAGTAGTGGACTAGGGCTTCAACCTGGGGTGTTACATTTTTTCCCAAGGCCAAGCAAGTGGGCGCCACACTCCCAGCCACACTCCCAGCCATACGCCTGAGTCCAGGGGGCACCACATCTCCATGGTCCCCACACCACAGATAGCAGCTCCCCTCTTTCATGCGCCAATTGAGGAGAAATCCACCAAGGGTCCACAAATCAAGGGGGCAGCCTAAGACTTCCCAAAAGAACCAAACTATGAAAGGGAAGAAATTCTCTTGGAGAGAAATTCAAGGAGGCGCCCATTACCTGCCAGAAAAACTCAAAACAAAGTTAGAAAAAGCCATAACTTGGGGAGGAAGAAAAGGAGGTATCCAAAAAGGGTTGAGCCATGGAAGGAAGGAGATTTCTCTTGAAAAGCAAGGTTAGGAGGCGCCCTAATCATTCCAACTAAAGCCAGATATAAAAGGCAACAAATTTTCTCTTGGAGGGCAAGGTTAAGAGGCGCCCAAACACTTCCAGATAAGGCCAAGCATAGAAGTAAAAAAATATTTTCTTGGAGGTCAAGACAAGGAGGCGCCACCCACTTTCCTTTTTGAAGCTTCAATCAACTTTGGAATTAATTGGCCGGCCATATGAGTATGGATTGATATCCTAATTTGAAGATCCCCTCCTTTAGTCCCACATGGGAAGATGTAAAACCATATTCTCTTGTAATGGCCTATAAATTAAACCCCCATGTAAGTTTAAAAAAATCAGATGAATGAAATCAATTTTTTTTGTGAGCAAACTTTGTGTTTTCTCTCTTCCGCACTTGCATCCAGGTGTTGAGCTCCGTGAGGGAGTAAATCCGGGTTCCCCAGGAACCTTGAGGAGGTGTGAGATCTCCAAAACCCAAACCCTAGGTTAGCCACTCCACTCCCAAACCCTAGCCGCCATCACCCTTCTCTTTCTACCAAGCCCTAGCCTATTCCACCTCTCACGGCCACCCTCTGCAAGACCAGGCCGACCACCAGCATCCAGTTCCAGTCCAGATACTTCAGGTCTACAGTAATTCTAAGAGGAAGTCAGATCAGCCTCCAGGAGAATCCTGATTTCAGCAACTTCAGCTTTCAAGTTCTTCAACCTGGTAAACCTTTTCTTGAGTATCTGAATTCCATCACTTGTTCCTCTTCTTTCCCAGATCTTGAGTCCAGGAGAAGCCAACCAAACCACAAGACCAGTTTTGGATGATCCATTGCGAAGATAGCCGACTCCGAGGATCTCACAATCTGCTCGAGAGAGTTCTTCCATCCAAATTCTGAGAAGATCACTGTCTGGTTGGTAAACCATCTCTCCTCTCTATTTCTGTTCTGTTGAAAGTTCAGGGCGAAACCCTAGGTCTGGGAGTTTCTCAACCCCCAGTGATCCGTTACTTCTGAACTACTCTGATAATTTAGTTTCTTCTAAATTGTGCTTTCAATCCTTACCTAGTTTCCTTCAACTTATTTTTAGCTTTACTTTGAGTCAAAGCCAATTTCTGAAATATAAAAAAAAATAATTAACAAAAAAAAAAAAGAAATTAATTTTAATTTTACTTCCGCATACGCTTCTTTGTTCTTTGTTCTGCATCATTTTTGGTATCAGAGCACTCGTTCTACATCATTTTTGGTATCAGAGCTTTCGTTCTGCATCATTTTGGTATCAGAGCTTTTGTTCTACATCATTTTGGTATTAGAGCCCTATCTAGGGTTTCTGTTTTGATTGCCTGTCTGAGTCTCTCTCTTTTTACTTTGTCTGCTCGAAGTAGACTCCCCAGGACGTCCGGTCCTAGGAACGAAGCGAGGTGCAAACCTCCTCTTCCCATTCCACGGGATGTTCCTAGGGTGTGTAGGGGATCCGTTGGGTTATAACTTCGTAGCAGGAATTGTAAACGGGGAAGTGCTCTGTTTTCAACCCGTAATTATCCTATTGTAGGAATTATTTCTCACTGCAGGTAATTCCAAATTTAGTGATTTTTACTTTGCTGAAACCAGTATAATTGAAACTAATTTGTATAATTTTCTCATGATTTATTGGTTTCTTTGTGATTTCTTAGAATTAAATTACTGCAACTCTATTTTTGTGTTCTGCCATCCATTTATTTTTGAGTGTTCATCTCTTAATTCATCTTAAGGGCATTTGAGCATCTAAGATAAGGGGAGGAGTTGATAACCTCTCCTTAGCCCAAAACCACCACCCCTTCATTCGAACCTAAGCCTTTAATCTAAAAATTGATTAGACCTAATTTGCCCTAGTGGGCTAGGGACATCAACAAGTCGGGTCAAGGCTAGTGTTGAGTCAGTTTGTCTAGTTACTCTGTGTGTGCTTTGTACTCAGTGTCTAAACGGTGGTTCAGGGATTCCATCCCGAAGGGCTTGTGTGCTGGTCCGCCTACCTGGCCAATCTCTGATTGGTGTCTAGGATTGGCATTTAGGGACCTAACACTCCCCTTACACCTGCCTGGCTGAGTCCTGAGTTACTACAGGTTAGCTTGCCACTCTGATTGGGCATCTAGTTTGGACTCTAGGTCTAGTGAGCCAGTAGTCGCTTTAGTCTAGTCACATTCTGTGTGCTTGCTTGCATCATCATGTCTGTCCGGAATGGAGTACCCTACCAACCTAGTCAAACCCAACCAGATTTAGAGGCCATGGTTAGAAATCTTACCAAAAGTATGACCAAATTGAGTCAGGACATGCATGAGGGTTTTTCCCAGTTTAGGGATCGAGTCCAAGTACTTGAGAAACGTAGACATCAAAATTGGACCCCTGATCCAAAATTTAATAGGCCCCAACCTCACCCATGCCAGGAACCTAGGAGGACCTTATACCGTGATCCCGAGCATAACCTTAGGAAGCCTAACCATGATATCTATTATGTGGATTGTGTCTATGAGAGGTCCTTACAATATTCTAGACCAGTTACTCAACAACCCCAGTCTTCTAGATCAAACCATTTAGATCCACACCCATGCCGAAGTAAGGTCTCTACTAGCTTGAAACCCAGTGTGACCCAGGTTCCTATATCTCAAGAATGTTTGTTTTGTAGAGAAAGAGGCCATAAATCTAGTCAGTGCCCATGCATAGGACTGGCTTGTGCACAGCTAAGTGGTAAGAATCCTAAGGATGACATTAATGAGGGAGAACCCAAGCCTACCAATAAGGAAGAACGGTTAGGTATGACAAGCCTAGAATCAGTTGACCCGATTACCATTGACCCGAAACCCATTGAAGATGGCATCGAGGAAGTATATGATGCTGGCTTGAGTCTAGTTGATGAATATGAGGGGGAAGAACTTGAAGAATGTGATATTGATACTATTGGTTCCTTACCTGAGGAGACCTTGGAGAGCAACCAAGTGATAGGACCTAGTTCAGAAATTCAAGAGATTTATGAGAATCAGGTTCCTTTAGTCAAATACCCCCAGGAAGAACTCAGTGTTAGCCCGAGCTACTAGTTCGTATCCTCTAATAACAGTCATTCCCCAAGTACCAATTGAAGATCTTTGCACTAAACTGTTTAATTTTGCCCACCCTATGGTAGATCCTCTCCTTAGGATGACTGAATCAAGCCTCTTACAATTGGACCTTGTCCCATGCTCAGCCACTAAGGTCTCTCCCGTAATCTCAGTTGGACATCCTTTTCTTGAGTGGATTGATTCACCCAGTCCTGTAGAAGTCTTCCTTATGGCCCCAGACCCCTTCCTTCGCATGATTGAGCTACCCTTCTATAGAGTATACCTTTCCTCACCCATAGGTCAAATTTCAAGTCTTAAGGTCATCATCCATAGACCCTTCCATGAATCATTCTCTAATCCATTTCTTGAGAAAGTGGATCATTATTTGCTTAGAGAACAAACCTTAACTGTTGCAATCACATGTCCTAGGCTACTTTCCAAACCATCTCTTGATCCATTCCTGGGAGTAGCAAACTTTTCCTTTCATAAGGATGACCAGTTGACACTCATAGATCACCATTCAAACCTTCAGGTCACCACCTTTAGTCAACAGGTAATTCGAGACTCCACCTCATATTTCCTCCCTTTCTTTAGGACTTCCAATGCTTCTTACACCATCCAAGTATACTTTGTCAGAGTCTTTAGAGTGAACCACGTGTCAGAACCTATTAGGTTTGCCACCTTCTTCTGGAAGACCTTATGGCACCTACTAGGCACCCATGATAAGTTTTCATGCTCTGCATGCCATCCTCCGACCCAAGGTCAAACCTAGAGAGCCGTAGTTTGTTAGGTTTAGACCTAGGGTTCCTTTGAATAAAGTCTATTCTTTAGGAATGCATCGTCAGTCGAGTTTAGGACATTGTCTCAGATTTTGAGAGCACCAGGAATTGGGATTTGTATTTTGTCCAGGGCTGAAATTGCATTCAATGTTTTGATCAATAGGTCTATAGGCTAGAGTCCCTTTGAAATTGTTCATGGATACAAGCCTCACACACCACTTGATCTGATTTCACTATGCACTTGCATAGCATGTAAAGGACTTGCATAAAGAAATTCATGCCAAAATAACTTTAAGTAATGAAACTTATAAGAAGTTGGCTGATTCTCAAAGGCGAGTCAAAACTTTTGTTGAGGAAGACTATGAATGATTATGTTAAGGCCTGAACGGTTTCCTCCTGGAACCGTTAGAAAGTTACATGCTAGAGGAGCTGGACCATTTAGAGTGGTGAAGAGAGTAGGATCCAATGCCTATGTGCTCGAGTTGCTTCCAGAACTAGGCAATAGCTCTACTTTCAACATTACAGACCTAGTAGAGTACAGGGAGCCAGCTGTGATTCCCAGTGAGCCTTTTGAACCTAATCCTGTTATTGAGAGTGATCCCGATCCTGTGTGTCCACCAACAAACTGGCTTGTGAGGAAAGAGCAGATTGAAAAGATCCTGGATGATCAGGTTATCTCTACTCGTAATCGAGGATACCAAAGATACCTGGTCCGTTGGCAAGGAAGGCCAGATTCTGATAACTTTTGGATCTCCCGAGAAGAATTACAAGAATTGGACCTAGACCTCTTGGAGTGATACCAGAGCCAACTTGATCCATACTCAATAGGGTCGAGTTCCTCCCACCCTGGGAGAATTGGTACGGGCACCAGGCTCAGAAGAAGACTTCAGAGCTCCATCTGGATCTCTGATTAACCTTGCCCGAAGAATTAGGGTTTTTGGCTTGTAATAAGGGTTGATTTGATCAACTCAATTTTAGTTTGAGTCTGTATTACCTGCATTTTTATTTTGTTGAGTCATGTTGACTCAGTAGTGGACTAGGGCTTCAACCTAGGGAGTTACATTTTCTCCCAAGGCCAAGCAAGTGGGCGCCACACTCCCAGCCACACTCCCAGCCATACGCCTGAGTCCAGGGGGCGCCACATCTCCATGGTCCCCACACCACAGATAGCAGCTCCCCTCTTTCATGCGCCAATTGGAGAGAAATCCACCAGGGGTCCACAAATCAAGGGGGCAGCCTAAGACTTCCCAAAAGAACCAAACTATGAAAGGGACGAAATTCTCTTGGAGAGAAATTCAAGGAGGCGCCCATTACCTACCAGAAAAACTCAAAACAAAGTTAGAAAAAGCCATAACTTGGGGAGGAAGAAAAGGAGGTATCCAAAAAGGGTTGAGCCATGGAAGGAAGGAGATTTCTCTTGAAAAGCAAGGTTAGGAGGCGCCCTAATCATTCCAACTAAAGCTAGATATAAAAGGCAACAAATTTTCTCTTGGAGGGCAAGGTTAAGAGGCGCCCAAACACTTCCAGATAAGGCCAAGCATAGAAGGAAAAAAATATTTTCTTGGAGGTCAAGACAAGGAGGCGCCACCCACTTTCCTTTTCGAAGCTTCAATCAACTTTGGAATTAATTGGCCGGCCATATAAGTAGGGATTGATATCCTAATTTGAAGATCCCCTCCTTTAGTCCCACATGGGAAGATGTAAAACCCTACTCTCTTGTAATGGCCTATAAATTAAACCCCCATGTAAGTTTAAAAAAATCAGATGAATGAAATCAATTTTTTTTATGAGCAAACTTTGTGTTTTCTCTCTTCCGCACTTGCATCCAGGTGTTGAGCACCGTGAGAGAGTAAATCCGGGTTCCCCAGGAACCTTGAGGAGGTGTGAGATCTCCAAAACCCAAACCCTAGGTTAGCCACTCCACTCCCAAACCCTAGCCGCCATCACCCTTCTCTTTCCACCAAGCCCTAGCCTATTCCACCTCTCACGGCCACCCTCTCCAAGTCCAGGCCGACCACCAGCATCCAGTTCCAGTCCAGATACTTCAGGTCTACAGCAATTCTAGAAGGAAGTCAGATCAGCCTCCAGGAGAATTTTGATTTCAGCAACTTCAGCTTTCAAGTTCTTCAACCTGGTAAACCTTTTCTTGAGTATCTGAATTCCATCACTTGTTCCTCTTCTTTCCCAGATCTTGAGTCCAGGAGAAGCCAACCAAACCACAAGACCAGTATTGGAGGATCCATTGCGAAGATAGCCGACTCCGAGGATCCCACAATCTGCTCGAGAGAGTTCTTCCACCCAAATTCTGAGAAGATCACTGTCTGGTTGGTAAACCATCTCTCCTCTCTATTTCTGTTCTGTTGAAAGTTCAGGACGAAACCCTAGGTCTGGGAGTTTCTCAACCCTCAGCGATCCGTTACTTCTAAACTACTCTGATAATTTAGTTTCTTCTAAATTATGCTTTCAATCCTTACCTAGTTTCCTTCAACTTAGTTTTAGCTTTACTTTGAGTCAAAGCCAATTTCTGAAATATATAAAAAAAAAATAATTAACAAAAAAAAAAGGAATTAATTTTAATTTTACTTCCGTATACGCTTCTTTGTTCTTTGTTCTGCATCATTTTTGGTATTAGAGCACTCGTTCTACATCATTTTTGGTATCAGAGCTTTCGTTCTGCATCATTTTGGTATCAGAGCTTTTGTTCTACATCATTTTGGTATTAGAGCCCTGTCTAGGTTTTCTGTTTTGATTGCCTGTCTGAGTCTCTCTCTTTTTACTTTGTCTGCTCGAAGTAGACTCCCCAGGACATCCGGTCCTAGAAACGAAGCGAGTACAAACCTCCTCTTCCCATTCCACGGGGTGTTCGTAGGGCATGTAGGGGATCCATTGGGTTATAACTTCGTAGCAGGAATTGTAAACGGGGAAGTGCTCTATTTTCAGCCCATAATTACTTTGTTGCAGGAATTATTTCTCACTGTAGGTAACTCCAAATTCAGTGATGTTTATTTTGCTGAAACCAGTATAATTGAAACTAATTTGCATAATTTTTTAATGATTTATTGGTTTCCGTGCAATTTCTGAGAATTAAATTACTGCAACTCTATTTTTATGTTCTACCATCCATTTATTTTTGAGTGTTCATCTCTTAATTCATCTTAAGGGCATTTGAGCATCTAAGATAAGGGGAGGAGTTGATAACCTCTCCTTAGCCCAAAACCACCACCCCTTCATTCGAACCTAAGCCTTTAATCTAAAAATTGATTAGACCTAATTTGCCCTAGTGGGCTAGGGACATCAACAAATCGGGTCAAGGCTAGTGTTGAGTCAGTTTGTCTAGTTACTCTGTGTGTGCTTTGTACTCAGTGTCTAGAACGGTGGTTCAGGGATTCCATCTCGAAGGGCTTGTGTGCTGGTCCACCAACCTGGCCAATCTCTGATTGGTGTCTAGGATTGGCATTTAGGGACCTATCACTCCCCTTACACCTGCCTGGCTGAGTCCTGAGTTACTACAGGCTAGCTTGCCACTCTGATTGGGCATCTAGTTTGGACTCTAGGTCTAGTGAGCCAGTAGTCGCTTTAGTCTAGTCACATTCTGTGTGCTTGCTTGCATCATCATGTCTACCCGGAATGGAGTACCCTACCAACCTAGTCAAACCCAACCAGATTTAGAGGCCATGGTTAGAAATCTTACCAAAAGTATGACCAAATTGAGTTAGGACATGCATTAGGGTTTTTCCCAGTTTAGGGATCGAGTCCAAGTACTTGAGAAACGTAGACATCAAAATTGGACCCCTGATCCAAAATTTAATAGGCCCCAACCTCACCCATGCCAGGAACCTAGGAGGACCTTATACCGTGATCCCGAGCATAACCTTAGGAAGCCTAACCATGATATCTATTATGTGGATCGTGTCTGTGAGAGGTCCTTACAATATTCTAGACCAGTCACTCAACAACCCCAGTCTTCTAGATCAAACCATTTAGATCCACACCCATGCCGAAGTAAGGTCTCTACTAGCTTGAAACCCAGTGTGACCCAGGTTCCTATATCTCAAGAATGTTTGTTTTGTAGAGAAAGAGGCCATAAATCTAGTCAGTGCCCATGCATAGGACTGGCTTGTGCACAGCTAAGTGGTAAGAATCCTAAGGATGACATTAATGAGGGAGAACCCAAGCCTACCAATAAGGAAGAACGGTTAGGTATGACAAGCCTAGAATCAGTTGACCCGATTACCACTGACCCGAAACCCATTGAAGATGGCATCGAGGAAGTATATGATGCTGGCTTGAGTCTAGTTGATGAATATGAGGGGGAAGAACTTGAAGAATGTGATATTGATACTATTGGTTCCTTACCTGAGGAGACCTTGGAGAGCAACCAAGTGGTAGGACCTAGTTCAGAAATTCAAGAGATTTATGAGAATCAGGTTCCTTTAGTCAAATACCCCCAGGAAGAACTCAGTGTTAGCCCGAGCTACCAGTTCGTATCCTCTAATAACAGTCATTCCCCAAGTACCAATTGAAGATCTTTGCACTAAACTGTTTAATTTTGCCCACCCTATGGTAGATCCTCTCCTTAGGATGACTGAATCAAGCCTCTTACAATTGGACCTTGTCCCATGCTCAGCCACTAAGGTCTCTCCCGTAATCTCAGTTGGACATCCTTTTCTTGAGTGGATTGATTCACCCAGTCCTGTAGAAGTCTTCCTTATGGCCCCAGTCCCCTTCCTTCGCATGACTGAGCTACCCTTCTATAGAGTATACCTTTCCTCACCCATAGGTCAAATTTCAAGTCTTAAGGTCATCATCCATAGACCCTTCCATGAATCATTCTCTAATCCATTTCTTGAGAAAGTGGATCATTATTTGCTTAGAGAACAAACCTTAACTGTTGCAATCACATGTCCTAGGCTACTTTCCAAACCATCTCTTGATCCATTCCTGGGAGTAGCAAACTTTTCCTTTCATAAGGATGACCAGTTGACACTCATAGATCACCATTCAAACCTTCAGGTCACCACCTTTAGTCAACAGGTAATTCGAGACTCCACCTCATATTTCCTCCCTTTCTTTAGGACTTCCAATGCTTCTTACACCATCCAAGTATACTTTGTCAGAGTCTTTAGAGTGAACCACGTGTCAGAACCTATTAGGTTTGCCATCTTCTTCTGGAAGACCTTATGGCACCTACTAGGCACCCATGATAAGTTTTCATGCTCTGCATGCCATCCTCCGACCCAAGGTCAAACCTAGAGAGCCGTAGTTTGTTAGGTTTAGACCTAGGGTTCCTTTGAATAAAGTCTATTCTTTAGGAATGCATCGTCAGTCGAGTTTAGGACATTGTCTCAGATTTTGAGAGCACCAGGAATTGGGATTTGTATTTTGTCCAGGGCTGAAATTGCATTCAATGTTTCGATCAATAGGTCTATAGGCTAGAGTCCCTTTGAAATTGTTCATGGATACAAGCCTCACACACCACTTGATCTGATTTCACTATGCACTTGCATAGCATGTAAAGGACTTGCATAAAGAAATTCATGCCAAAATAACTTTAAGTAATGAAACTTATAAGAAGTTGGCTGATTCTCAAAGGCGAGTCAAAACTTTTGTTGAGGAAGACTATGTAATGATTAGGTTAAGGCCTGAACAGTTTCCTCCTAGAACCGTTAGAAAGTTACATGCTAGAGGAGCTGAACCATTTAGAGTGGTGAAGAGAGTAGGATCCAATGCCTATGTGCTCGAGTTGCCTCCAGAACTAGGCAATAGCTCTATTTTCAACATTACAGACCTAGTAGAGTACAGGGAGCCAGCTGTGATTCCCAGTGAGCCTTTTGAACCTAATCCTGTTATTGAGAGTGATCCCGATCCTGTGTGTCCACCAACAAACTGGCTTGTGAGGAAAGAGCAGATTGAAAAGATCCTGGATGATCAGGTTATCTCTACTCATAATCGAGGATACCAAAGATACCTGGTCCACTGGCAAGGAAGGCCAGATTCTGATAACTTTTGGATCTCCCGAGAAGAATTACAAGAATTGGACCCAGACCTCTTGGAGAGATACCAGAGCCAACTTGATCCATACTCAATAGGGTCGAGTTCCTCCCACCCTGGAAGAATTGGTGCGGGCACCTGGCTCAGAAGAAGACTTCAGAGCTCCATCTGGATCTCTGATTAACCTTGCCCAAAGAATTAGGGTTTTTGGCTTGTAATAAGGGTTGATTTGATCAACTCAATTTTAGTTTGAGTCTGTATTACCTGCATTTTTACTTTGTTGAGTCATGTTAACTCAGTAGTGGACTAGGGCTTCAACCTGGGTTGTTACATTTTCTCCCAAGGCCAAGCAAGTGGGCGCCATACTCCCAGCCACACTCCCAGCCATACGCCTGAGTCCAGGGGGCGCCACATCTCCATGGTCCCCACACCACAGATAGCAGCTCCCCTCTTTCATGCTCCAATTGAGGAGAAATCCACCAGGGGTCCACAAATCAAGGGGGCAGCCTAAGACTTCCCAAAAGAACCAAACTATGAAAGGGAAGAAATTCTCTTGGAGAGAAATTCAAGGAGGCGCCCATTACCTACCAGAAAAACTCAAAACAAAGTTAGAAAAAGCCATAACTTGGGGAGGAAGAAAAGGAGGTATCCAAAAAGGGTTGAGCCATGGAAGGAAGGAGATTTCTCTTGAAAAGCAAGGTTAGGAGGCGCCCTAATCATTCCAACTAAAGCCAGATATAAAAGGCAATAAATTTTCTCTTGGAGGGCAAGGTTAAGAGGCACCCAAACACTTCCAGATAAGGCTAAGCATAGAAAGAAAAAAATATTTTCTTGGAGGTCAAGACAAGGAGGCGCCACCCACTTTCCTTTTTGAAGCTTCAATCAACTTTGGAATTAATTGGCCGGCCATATGAGTAGGGATTGATATCCTAATTTGAAGATCCCCTCCTTTAGTCTCACATGGAAAGATGTAAAACCCTATTCTCTTGTAATGGCCTATAAATTAAACCCCCATGTAAGTTTAAAAAAATCAGATGAATGAAATCAATTTTTTTTGTGAGCAAACTTTGTGTTTTCTCTCTTCCACACTTGCATCCAGGTGTTGAGCTCCGTGAGGGAGTAAACCCGGGTTCCCCAGGAACCTTGAGGAGGTGTGAGATCTCCAAAACCCAAACCCTAGGTTAGCCACTCCACTCCCAAACCCTAGCCGCCATCACCCTTCTCTTTCCACCAAGCCCTAGCCTATTCCACCTCTCACGGCCACCCTCTCCAAGTCCAGGCCGACCACCAGCATCTAGTTCCAGTCCAGATACTTCAGGTCTACAGTAATTCTAAGAGGAAGTCAGATCAGCCTCCAGGAGAATCCTGATTTCAGCAACTTCAGCTTTCAAGTTCTTCAACCTGGTAAACCTTTTCTTGAGTATCTGAATTCCATCACTTGTTCCTCTTCTTTCCCAGATCTTGAGTCCAGGAGAAGCCAACCAAATCACAAGACCAGTATTGGAGGATCCATTGCGAAGATAGCCGACTCCGAGGATCCCACAATCTGCTCGAGAGAGTTCTTCCACCCAAATTCTGAGAAGATCACTGTCTGGTTGGTAAACCATCTCTCCTCTCTATTTCTGTTCTGTTGAAAGTTCAGGGCGAAATCCTAGGTCTGGGAGTTTCTCAACCCCTAGCGATCCGTTACTTCTGAACTACTCTGATAATTTAGTTTCTTCTAAATTGTGCTTTCAATCCTTACCTAGTTTCCTTCAACTTAGTTTTAGCTTTACTTTGAGTCAAAGCCAATTTCTGAAATATAAAAAAAAAAAAAATTTAAAAAAAAAGGAATTAATTTTAATTTTACTTCCGCATACGCTTCTTTGTTCTTTGTTCTGCATCATAGTCTAGGTCATGGACTTCTCTAAAAAATAGTTCTCTCTGGATCTCCTTATGTAGACCTGCTCTAAACCTAGACAAGGTTGGTGGCTCAGACTCAACCATGTTGCATCTCATCACGAACTCATCAAACTTGGCAACATATTTGGACACTGTCTTATTCCCTTGAGTTAATCGTTGCCATTGATCCAAGAGTCTCTGTTCATAGGATATTGGTAAATACTTCTCCCTAAGTTTCACCTTCATAGCTCTCCAAGTGGCTATAGGTATGTTACCCCTTTGTCGACTCATGTGCTCAACATTATCCTAATACAATCTAGCCTAATGGACTAATCTAAGTTTGGCAAACTTAAATTTCCTATCTTTTGACATTTCATACTAATCAAAATATTGGTCCATATCACCCTTCCAGTCTATATACACCTTAGGATCCAAAGTTCCATCAAATGTGGGTGCATCTAGATGAATGTTTCTAAGGGCTCTCTCATCTTGGTCAACATAATCATGGTGAACTCTCCTTGAATGTGGGTCAGGAGTATATTCCTGGCATTGGACTCTAGTCTAGACAGGTGGCAATCTGGGTGATTGTGGCTCAGTAGGGGCCAAACAGGCATCTTCAAGAGTTCCTATTCTCTCTTCCATTCGATTAAACCTAGTGTTTAATTGCTTTAACTTCTCAGTCATAGTTCTCATCAGGGTTTCTAGATCGGGGTCCATAGAATAACTGGGATGGTCAAGTGAATGTTGATAGGGAGTTCCTGATCTAGTAGTCAT
This sequence comes from Areca catechu, assembly GCA_021397845.1. NCBI lineage: Eukaryota > Viridiplantae > Streptophyta > Magnoliopsida > Arecales > Arecaceae > Areca > Areca catechu. The sequence continues at coordinate 45,655,153 of CM038038.1, forward strand.
TCAATACAAAGACTCGCTATAGGGTTTGCTAGACCTAGAGTCCAAACCAAATGTTAGGTCAAGATGACAATCTTGGTTATATTAACTTGGCACCTGGCCAGGTAAGGTAAGGTTGGTGGAGGTCCCTCTTTGCTTGCTTTAGGCACCAATTTGAAATTGGATAGGTAAGCAGACCAATCCACCTTCCTTCGGGCTCTTGTCCCTGAATCACTTGCCTAAACACCAGATACACAAGCACACACAAACAAGTTGTCTAAATTGGCTTGACACTTGGTTTGACCCGAACTTGTGGGTGTCCTTAGCTCACCAGAGCAAATTAAGTGTCTACTCAGTTTTAATTAAGGGTTGGGTCTGATATGCAGGGTGGTGATTTTAGGCTAAGGACAGGTGATGAAATCCTGCCCCCATGTCATACTGATGTGTTGACTCTGTTATTGATTTTGATGATAAGCAAAACGGTTAAGTATAAGTTGAGTGCTAATGATTTCCTTGAATTATATTTTTATAGAAAAAGGTGCTCACAAATTTGAAGAAGTTCATTTGATTGAAGAAGCTAAGCTTAGATAAAAAGATCTGCTTAAAAAGGACTTGGACAATCAAAGTTTGCTTGAATGGTAATTAAGTGAAGTATAAATCTATTTTAGCACAAGTTCAATCATTTTTGTGAATATTTCAGTGAGATGTCGACTCAAAGTATAGACTCATGACACCAAGTATCGACATATGAAAGTGAAGTGTCGACTTAAGCCGGTACACAAAGAATGTTTTAGATGGCATGGCTGAAGTGTCAACACATGGACCTGAAATGTCGACTCAATGTGTTGACACATGGATCAGCTCATCGCCTGAGATTTTCAAGCCACAGAACTTGCTGAAAATGAAGAACTGTAGAAGTGTCGACACATGAAAGCAAGTGTCGACTCAGAGTTTCGACTCACCTGAGGAAGTGTTAACACTTCTGAGATTTTCAGAGAACCAGATTGAAGATTTTTGAACTGGGTATCGACTCAAGAAGTTCAAGTATCGAAGTGTCGACTCATAGCCTGAAGTGTCGACATATGGAGTTCTGGAAATAGTAACGGCTAATTTTTCAAACGCAAAACTCGACCCTTTTGCCCTCAACGGCTAGATTTTTAAGTCTAACGACTAGAAACCGGATTTAAGGCTTTTGGAAGGTATATATATATTCCATATCAAATCAAAAAAGAGTTAATTGATGAGAATGAAATAGAAGCATTCAAGAAAGAAGAAAAGAGAGCATTCACTCCTATCCATTGAAGACTCAACCACTCTCAAGCAAAAGCAAGCCTCCAAGCATTCAAGAGCCTTCAAGAGCATTAAAGATCAACCATTCTTGAGCATTCAAGAGGCTTCAACAAGTTCAAAAGCACCACTACATCGAGCTCCAAAGAGATACCCACTTTTTATTAGAAAGCTTTTATTGTTTCTCTACTTCTAAAACTTGTTTGTTGTAAGGATTCTTGGTTAGCCTATTATAAGACCAAGGGAGGTTATTGGTGAGCCTTTGAAAACTAATTAGGTTCTTGGTTAGCCCGAAAAACTAAGGGAGGTTGGTGGTGAGTCTTAAAACCATTTAGGTTCTTGGTTAGCCCATAAAACCAAGTGAGGTTTTGACTTGTTGGTCTTGTGAAAATAAGTTGGGTTTTTATTCGTGAGCTCGGAAAACTAATCAACTATAATCGGTGAAAAATTTAGTGAATTTCCAAGAAAATCTTGGAGAGTGGATGTAGGTGCATTGGATAGCACCGAACCATTATATTTCTTGGTTTTTGTGGTTGATTACTCTTTCTACTTGCTTTTCATTTATTGCTCTTTATTTTCACTGTATTTTTTACTTAAGAGCATTATATTTGATTTCTTAGTACCTTGTTTAATTGTTGAATTAGATTGCATAGTATTGTATTGCAGCAAGTAAATAATTTTTTAGAGATCTAATTCACCCCCCCTCTTGGGTTGCTTACTGGGCAACAAGTGGTATCAGAGCCCTGTTCTCAGTGTATAGGCTTTACCGTCTTGAGTAAAGATCTATGGTAGCCCCTATTGGTACTAGTGTTGTAGAGGGTCAAGTCTCAAATAGACCTCCATTTTTTAATGGATCAAATTATACATATTAAAAAACTTGGATGATAATTTATATGCATTCTATTGATTATAATTTATGGAAAGTTGTAGATAAAGGTCCTCATATTCTTTCAGTTATGGTTAATGGTGTTTCCATTCCAAAGCTTAAAGAGGATTGGGATGAAAATGATAATAAGCAATCCGAGATCAATGCTAAGGCAATGAATCTCCTTTATTGTGCATTAGATCCTAGTGAATTCAATAGGATATCTACATGCACTTTAGCTGAAAAAATATAGAACATACTTGAAGTTACCCATGAGGGTACCGATCAAGTGAAAAATACAAAGGTGAACATGTTAGTGCATACTTATGAAATGTTCTGAATGGAACCTAATGAGTCAATCACTGACATGTACACAAGATTTATAAATATTGTAAATGGAATGAGAAGTCTTGGAAAAGTAATGTCTAACGCTGATCTTGTGAATAAAATTCTTAGGTCACTTCCAACATTGTGGGATCCGAAGGTGACTGCAATTCAAAAAGCAAAGGATGTTGACAAGCTACCTTTAGAGTAGCTAGTTGGATCGCTCATGACTTATGAGCTGAATTTGAAACAAAAGTCAATGGACATGGACAAAAAGAAAAAGGGGATTGCTTTCAAATCAAACATACAAGAAGAATTCTCGATCGATGAGTCCAAAGAAGAAGAAGAAGATGAAGGTGAAGAATCCCTCCTTGCTAGGAAATTTAGAAGATTCATGAAGAGGAGGAAGTTTTCTTACAAGAAGAAATTTCAATCAAAAGAAAAAGGAAAAGAGAAAGAGAAGAAAAAGAAAAATGAAAAGGAGAAGGAAATACCAACATGCTTCGAGTGCAAGAAGCCGGGTCACTACAAGTTCAGTTGCCCTCTCCTTAAGAAGTCAAGGAAGAAATTAAGAAAGAAGGCAGTGATGGCCACCTGGAGTGATAGTGAAGACTCCAGTTTTGAAGAAGAGCAAACTGAAGTTGCAAATCTTTGTCTTATGGCACATCAAGAGCAAGATGAGGTAAATTTTAATACCGAAATAGATTTTACTTTTGATGAGTGCTTTTGATGAACTTATGCATGATTATAAACTGATTTAATATGAAAACAAAAAGTTGAAAAAGCATGCAAATAGTTTCTCTTGAAAATAATTCTTTGTTGAATGAAGTTAGTGATTTGAAATCTAAATTAGATGTTTTGGAAAAGTAGAACAATGCTTTGATAATGTAGAATTGTTGACCCATAAGTGATTTTGATGATAACTAAACATTAGAGCATGTATATTTATTTCTGACAACTCTTCAAGTGTTTTACAAGTTTTTGTAGGATGGATTAAATGTTCAAACTTCAACTCCTACACCTCTATTTTCTTGTTTGAGTTGTGTTGTAATGTGTTTTTGTAAAGAAGAACCTAATGAAAAAGCTAAGAAAAAATTATGTGAAAAGGGTTACTTCTGTGTGTGTGCGCCTTGAAATTAGTTTTGAGTTGGTATGCTTGAAAATGTAAAGAGTTGATAAGAGTTTTTCTTTAAGTTCAAGTATAAAAATCCTGAAGAAGATACTCAAGCTGACCCAACTTGTTGAAGAGTCGACTTTACTTACTGGCACGCAGCAAGGATTCTGGAACACAGCAATCTGAGCCGACTCGATGGTAACTGAGCCGACTCCAATGAATCTGAGTCGACTGGAATCAGTCCGAGCCGACTCTTCCAAAGTCCCATTTCTGAAGATTTCTGAGAATAGCCGGGCAAGCCGACCCGAACCAGAAAGAGCCGACTCTGCCAGACCTAATTCTGAAAGCTTGAAAAAGTGAGCCGACCCGAACTGCATCGAGCGGACTCTTCCAGAGTGAGGATTTCCAAACCTGAGAAGAAGAGCCGACCCAAGTTGAAAAGAGCCGACTCCTTGAGTTCAAGTTTTTCAAAGATTCAAGTTCGAGCTGACCCGAGCTATCAAGAGTCGACTCGTTCAGAGTGATGTTTTGCATCCTGAGATAAAGAATCGACTGCACTAAAGATTTGGCGACTCGACCTATCGACTCGAAGGATCCGAGTCGACTCGAAGGAATCCGAGCTGACTCGAAGGAATCCGAGCCGACTCGAATGTCATTTCCGGGTATCTAACGGCTAGTTCTAGAATTTATTTTTGAATGCTAAAAAGTGCTCCAACGGTCATAAGTCACATCCCAACGGTCAAAAACATATCTAACTACCTTGGAGTGATGGAAGACTTTATATTTGAAGGATTTGAACTTCCTTGAAGCAATTAATTAGAAAGATATTCAAAGTTAAGAGAGCTTCATTGAATATCCTACCAACCAACAGCAAAAGAGTACAAGAGCATTCAAGTCAGACTTCAAGACTTCACCAACTCTGATTTGAAGTTTGAAGCAACTTTGGAAAGAAGCCATTGAAGCAATTAAAGCTTATTCAAGTGCATTCAAGTGGACTTCCATCAAGCTGCACCGGCAACTATTCGACAAATTGAGTTTGTCATTTTTATTGCATTTCTTTCAATTCATTTTTGAATTGTTGGGTTATTGGTGAGCCCGGTTGAAAAACCAAATAGGTTCTTGGTGAGCCTTGATAAAAACCAAGTGTTGGGTTCTTGGTGATCCTGATAAAACCAAGTTAGGTTTCTTTGGTGAGCCTGTTAAAACCAAATGGTGTTGGGTTTTCTTTGGTGATCCCATAAAACCAAAGTGTAGAGATTTTGGATTGTGATACTGTAAAAAATCCTACTGTATTCAGGTGTGAATATAGTGGAAATCCCGAGTGGTATCTTGGGTAGTGGACGTAGGAGTTGGGCTGCTTCGAACCACTATAAATTTGGTGTGTTTATATTGTGCTTCTTTACTCCTTTTTAGCTTCTACAATTTATAACTCTGTCACAGCACCTAACACCTTCTAAGGGATTTTTAATTGCACATTACTTGCTTTAAATTTTTAAATTTCCAATTCACCCCCCTCTTGGGTAGCCACCTAGGCAACAACTAGTATCAGAGCAGTGTCTCTGAATACATAAGAGTAAAGATTGATGGCTTATCCAATGAGTATGTCCTTGGAGGAAGGCCAATCAACTAATAGACCTCCACTTTTCACTGGCACAAATTATGCATATTCGAAAGCTAGAATGAAAATTTATGTTCAAGTAGTTGATTTTTTGTTGTGGAAGGTATTCTAAAGGGTCCTTATATCTCTATGGTTAAAATTGATGGAGTGGACGTTCCTAAACCTGAAGAGGATTGGGACGAACACGACATGAAGATGGGCGAATTAAATGCCAAAGCCATGAACTTATTATATTATGCTTTGGATAGTAATGAGTTTAATCGAATTTCTATTTGCTCTTCTACAAAAGAAATTGGGATAAACTCGAAGTGACCCGTGAAGGAACTTCTCAAGTGAAGTCTTATAAAATTAATCTTCTTGTGCACAGTTATGAACTATTTAAAATGTAACCGAATGAAACAATCTCTGCCATGTTTTCTCGTTTCATTGATATATTTAACAGCTTAAAAAGTCTTGGCAAGGTATATACTAATACAGATCTAGTGCAGAAGATACTGAGATCTCTTCCGGACAAATGGGATCCAAAAGTGATAGCCATCCAGGAAGCAAAAGATTTGAACATATTACTGCTGGATGAACTACTAGGATCTCTCATCACACATGAATTGACCATGCAGCATCGAACTAAAGATGATCAAAAGAAGAAGAAATCAATTGCCTTCAAAGCTGCTATGGATTCCAGAAAGGATGAAGAATCGGAAGAAGAAAGCTCCTCTACTAAAAGCGACATGGAAGATGAAGATGTTGCCATGGTTGTCAGAAAATTTAAAAAGTTCTTGGAAAAAGAAAAGGAAGATATTTTAGAAAATTCCACAAGAACAAAGAGTTCAGTAAGGAGAAGGACAAGGAAAAGGAAAAAGAAAAAAAAGTGCCCACCTATTATGAATGCAAAAGGCCAGGGCACATCCGACCAGATTGTCCATTACTGAAAAAGGGCTTTAAGAAAAAGAAAAAGAAAGCTATGGTAGCGATGTGGAGCGACAGTGAAGCATTCTCATCAACTGAAGAAGAAGAGGCCACGAAATCTACGAATCTATATTTAATGGGTCTCGAAAATGAGGTATCATCCCCTGAGCTACAAACTGAATTTTTATTTGATGAACTGAATTCAGCATTTCATGATTTACTTATGAATTCAAGAAAGCTGGGGTTAAAATTAAATTCTTGAAGAAACAAAATGATGTTTTATCAAAAGACAGGGATGAGATTTCTGAAAGAATAACATTTTGCAAAAATAATTAAATATCTTTTCTGATATTGTTATTGCTTTGAAAAATAAGAAAAAATATTTTAAATGAGACAAACAGTATTTTAGTTACCAAAAATATTGATTTGAAAAAGGAGGTTGAAAAGCTTAAGCCTCTAGTAGAAAATCTGACCTTGAGTTCCAATAAGCTTGAGCTAATTTTGAAAGAACAAAAGGATTCGAAAAATAAGGCTAGAATTTGATTTAATGCTTTAAATGATAAAGGAATTTCAGCAACAAGATTTATATCTTCAAAAGCTTCAGCTTCAAATGTTAAACTTGAAAAAGCTTTTCCATCGAAATCTATTTCAAATAGCTTGAAATATGTTCCTAATAATTCTATGCAAAAATCTTTCAAACCAAATATTTCTGTCTCTGCATCTTTTATAGCTTCAAAGCATGCATCATTCAAAAATGATAAACTTATTTGTTATGCATGTCATAGATTTGGGCATAAATCTTATCAATGCAATTCATTGAAAAATTTCATGATTGGTGCATTGAAATATAAAATCATTTGAGTTCTAAAGGGAACCAATTTTGCTAACCCAAAAGGATCCAAGTTAGCTTGGGTACCTAAATTACTCATTGACTGTTTTGTAGGATTATCTTGCAGCCCATAAATTAAAGAAAAGATGGTATCTTGATAGCAGATGTTCAAGGCATATGACGGGTGACAAGAAACAGTTCATCACCCTACAAATGAAAGGAGGAGGATTAGTTACTTTTGGAGATAATGGCAAGGAAAAAATAATCAGAATCGGTAAGATCAAAATAACCCCCTGTACTTTTATTGAAGATGTGCTTCTAGTAGATAAATTGAAGCATAATTTATTAAGTATTAGTCAATTATGTGATAAAGGCTTCAAAGTTATCTTTGAATCATCTATGTGTATAATAACTAACTCTCTTGATTCTAGCAACAAATTCATTGGCCATGGACTTGGATTCATCTATGTGGTAGATCTAAATGATCTAGCCATGTCTAGTAGTTCTAATTTAGTAGCAATGAATGCTAAGACTAATGAGTCATGTTTATTATGGCATAGATGATTAGGTCATGCTAGCATGCATATAATTCCAAATTAATCTTAAAGAATCTAATTAGAGGTTTGCCACATTTTAAAGTTAATCTTGATTATGTATGTGATGCTTATCAATTAGGCAAACAAAATAAGGGGAGTTTTAAATCGAAGAATGTTATTTCAACAACCAGACCCCTTGAGCTACTTCACATGGACTTATTTGGACCAACTAGGACCACAAGCCTAGGAGGTATGAAACATGGCCTTGTGATTGTAGATGACTTTTCTAGATTCACATGGGTTTCATTTATTGTACATAAAGATGAAACTTTTGATGTATTTAGAAAATTTCATAAGAAATTTTTAAATGAGAAAAATCTTTTCGTTATTTCAATAAGAAGTGATTATGGAACTGAATTCAAAATCAATTTTTTGATAAGTATTGCATTTAGCATGGCATTGATCACAACTTCTCCGCTCTTAGAACACCACAACAAAATGGTGTTGTAGAGAGAAAGAATAGGACTTTGGAAGAAATGGCCCGAACGATGTTATGTGAAGGTAATCTTCCAAGGTACTTTTGGGCAAAAGTAGTGAACATTGCCTGTTATATATTAAACCAAGTTTTAATACGACCAATTTCAAAGAAAACCCCCTATGAGCTTTGGAATGGAAGAAAATCAAATATCAATTACTTTCATGTTTTTTCAAAGAAAACCTCCTATGAGCTTTGGAATGGAAGAAAATCAAATATCAATTACTTTCATGTTTTTAGGTGTAAATGCTTTGTGTTAAATAATGGCAAAGATAACCTAGGAAAGTTTGATGCAAAATCTGATGAATCTATATTCCTTAGTTATTCCTTACATAGCAAAGCATATAGAGTGTTTAACAAGAGGACTCTTACTATAGAAGAGTCAATTCATATTATTTTTGATGAAGCTAACCCCTCACCATATAAAAAAGATGAGTGCGTAGATAATGATGCAGGTACTCTATAAAAGGAAATGGAAGATCTAAGCATTCAAGACAAGCCAACGCAAGATGGAAGTGAAATGGTAAGCAAGGATCATGCTGATTTACCAAAAGAATGGAGGTATGTAACTTCACATCCCAAAGACTTGATTATTGGTGATCCTTCTCATGGTGTTAGGACTAGGTCAGCACGTAGAGATGCACATGACTACCTAGCCTTTGTCTCTCAAATTGAACCACATAATTTAGAAGAAGCTGAAACTGATTATAATTGGATGATGGCCATGCATGATGAATTAAACCAGTTTGAAAGGAATAATGTTTGGACATTAGTTAGTAGATCTACAGACCATCCAATCATAGGAACCAAATGGGTCTATAGGAACAAACTAGATGAGAATGGTAAGGTTATAAGGAATAAAGCAAGGTTGGTAGCAAAAGGGTACAATCAAGAAGAGGTTATTGATTTTGATGAAATTTATGTTCCCATAGCAAGACTTGAGGCCATTAGATTACTTCTTGCATTTGCTTGCTACATGAACTTTAAACTTTTTCAAATGGATGTCAAAAGTGCTTTTTTAAATGGATTTATTTCTGAACAAGTTTTTGTAGAATAGCCACTAGGTTTTGAAAATCATGCTTTTCCAAATCTTGTATTTAAATTGAACAAAGCTTTATATGATTTGAAACAAGCACCTAGGGCTTGGTATGATAGATTGAGCAAATTTTTATTTGAAAATGATTTTAAAAGAGGAAATGTTGACAAAACCCTTTTTATTAAAAACAAAAGAAATGATATATTAGTTGTACAAATTTACGTTGATGATATTATATATAGTGTAACTAATGAAAATCTTTGTGGAGATTTTGCTGAGCTGATGTAGGGTGAGTTTAAAGCTCAACTACTTCCTTGGATTACAAGTCAAACAAATGAAGGAAGGAATCTTTATAAACCAAGCCAAATACATCAAAGAGTCATGATCAAGAAATTTGGCATGGAAACAAACAAAGAGGCTAACACACCCATGAGCACTACCTACAGACTAGACAAAGATGAAAGTGGATCCAATGTTGACCAAAAGTTTTATAGAGGTATGATCGGATCCCTTTTATATTTGACAGCCAGTAGACCTGATATATTTTACAGTGTATGTGTTTGTGCTGGATTTCAATGCAATCCTAAAGAAACGCTTGCTTGCTGTTAAAAGAATTCTCAAATACTTGAAAGGTACAAGTAATTTAGGTCTTTGGTATTTTAAAGAATCATCTTTGAACTTAATTGGTTTTTCTGATGCTGACTATGCTGGTTGCAAAATTGATAGAAAGAGCACTAGTGGTACATGCCAATTTCTAGGATTGAATTTAATTTCATGGCACTGTAAGAAGAAAAACTCCGTAGCATTGTCCACTACTGAGGAAGAGTACGTTGCTGCTGGTAGTTGTTGTGCTCAAGTGTTATGGATTAAACAACAACTAGAAGACTTTGGTGTTATACTATTTAAAATTCCAATCAAATGTGATAACACAAGTACCATTAATTTAACAAAAAATCCTGTTAAGCATTCACGAACCACGCACATTAGAATTAGGCACCATTTCATAAAAGAACATGTATTGAATAATGATATTATTCTTGAATACGTACCAACTGAAAACCAACTTGCTGATATTTTTACCAAACCATTAAATTTTGATAGATTTACAATGATTAGAAGTGAACTAGGATTATGTGACCCTCTCTAGAAATACTCCCATAGTCTTAAGGACAAATTATCTGGATAACTTCATAATTCAAATTTTGTGATAAAATGAGCTTTGATTGAAATCAAAAAAAAAAATAAAATTTTTGTGCTCTCTCTGCTCGAGCCGACTCGAGCAGATGAACTAATGGTCGAGCCGGCTCGGATGTCAAGCCGACTCTTTTTAGTTTGAGCCGTAGGGTTTGATTTACCCATTTTTACTCCTAAACCCTATTCTATTTCCTTCTAAGAAACCTTCCAAATACACCTAACTTCCAAAAACCTCTTCTGAATTCAAATTTCTTTGCACTATGGCACCAAAAAGAGCAGTTGGAAAGAAATCAAGAAGAGTTAGTGAAGCGGCTCCGCAAGAGAGGAGAACGAAATTCTGAGAAGACAATGTTTCCCGGAATCCACCACAGTCTGAGGAAGAGCCTAGCCCATTTTCTCCCAGTCACCAAATCTCTCTAGGTATGAGACCAATCACCACTGGCAGACGGATTTTATTTGAATATCTGAAGGAGATAGGCTTTGTGATTGGTGATTTTATTGAAAATCAAGGATGGAGGAACATGTGCTCCCTAGATGTTAAAACCTACCCAAACCTAGTAAGGATGTTTTATGAAAATTTAAGGTTTGGAGAGAACTTCATTGAATCATCTGTTAAGGGAAGAAGGATAATTATATCTGCTGAAATTCTAGGAAGTGTTTTGGAAATGCCCTTTGAAGGCACAGAGTATTTAGTACTGAAAGACAGAACCAAAGCACTGCAAACAGTATTAGAGAGAACTACGGTAAATGAAATAGGAATTCTCAAAGCAAGCATGTTATCTATTGAGATGAGAGTTCTACACAATTTTATTTGCAGGATCTTCTTACCCAGAACTGGACGTTTTGATTGGGTTAGTGAAAGAGATCTGTGCTTCATGGAGCTCTTGATTAATGGTGATAAGATTAATCTACCAGCAATTATGATTTGCCAAATAAAGGAGGCAGTAAGAAATTAAGGCTTGCCTACCCTATGGAATGGTCCTAACACTCTTCTTTCAAAATGCAAATGTAGATTTGATGGGAGAGGATAGCAAGACACTTCTCCATACTAATACATATACTGCCAAAACCTTTCAAAGAATGGGATATTTATTGTCAGATGGCACCTGGAGAAAGAAGACTGATGCCCCAGTAGTTGAAGAAACCGAAGGGATTCAAGAACAAGCAGAGTTAGAGGCTGGTGAGACACTACAATGCACATTCCCGAATCACAGCCACAGCTAGGATCTCCAGTCCAGATGGACTTCGACACCTCTTTTCCAAACATCTTAGTTCCAGATGTGACTGATATACCATACAGTACACATACTTTCACTCAGTCCACTGATATTCCAGTTCATAGTCATGCTTCTACTGTTCCTGCTGTAGACACTTCATTGTTACAAGACTTCATGACACAGCAAATGAATAACATGACTGATACTATAAAGTCCTCTATGGTTGCAATGTTTGGAGAACTTTAAAAATAGTTGATGAGAGACTCAATCAATTTGAAGGATAGATAAACTATCTGAAAAGCAAAATTGAATCTCTTAAAACTTCAAAGACCACAGTACATACAACTGACACAGATATGCAACCGATTTTATAGCTGATTACTTCAAGTTCGGAGAAAATTGAAAAATCTATTACATTAGTACTTGTAGCTTATAGAACTGAGATGGACAACTTGAGAATCAGAATGGGGTCAATTGAAGCAGGTAAAAGAATGGAAGATGACTACACCAAGGGCATTGGAATAATTAGAAGTGAATTTGGAAGATTGAGAGGCTCAGTAGAAGCATTTGCTAATGTTTAAGCCACAAAAATGTTTACATTGCAAAAGGAAGTGGCACAAATAAAAGAATCAATGGAAGATTTAGCTGCCTCTAGAAGCACAAAGAAAATAGAAGCAGAACTGAAAGCTATGAACAGCTTTTTATGTAAAATGATGACTAAGATTGAAGAAATCTAAACTGCTCAAAGTTCTCCTCCCTCTTCTTCTACACCTTTTCCTAGTCAATCTGCTCATCCAAGACAACCTGCTCCACACCTTAGACCACAAGGAACCCACATAGACCATGTCAATAAAAGTGATGAAATAAGAATATCCTCTTCTGGCCTGAGTTGACATAGGTCCACATACATCAGTATATACAAGACCTAATAATTCAGTTGCCCTTTCACCATATTTAGTGAATGGAGACTTGGTCATTTTTCCTTTGAGACAAGACTCACAAGTTCCTAACGATTGAAAATCATCAGGGTCAAAGTAATCCTCTTTGACTAACTTGTTTATCCTTGACTCACTAATGTGACATAACCGGCAATGTCGGAGATATGTGACATTGACATTATCTCTTTTTCTCTTTTTGTCATCTACAAGAAGTATTTCATCATGAGCACTAAAGTTAGAAGACCATTCATAAAGCAACCATGCCCAAATATTGTATTATTATGAATAATAGAGCAGCCACTGCTCTTTACACTTATTTCATATCCTTGTTGTAACAACAAGGGTATAGAAATAATGTTTTTTACAATATTTGGCACATAGTAGCATTCTTCCAACCTTATGATATTACCCGAAGGTAATAACAGAAGATAGGTGCACACAGCTTCAGCATATATGGGTTCTCCACTTGCCCCATATAATTTGAAGTTACCTTTCTTCAAATTTCTAATTCTGTGGAGTCCTTGTAAAGATTTACAAATATGTGACCCACATGCGGTATCCAATACCCATGAATTAGAAATAGATTCACTCAATTATAAATTGGTTTGTATCATGTACAAACCCTTAGATGCACTACTTGCATCTAGCTTCATATTTGCAAGACAAGTCATGCAATCGTTCTTTCAATGCCCAAACATGCTGCAATGGAAACAGGCTCCATCATCCTTCTTCCTCAACCAGTCCACATAGTTTGAACCGGTTAACTTATTAGCATCCAAGATGCCATGCAATGATAAATTTGAAGCCATAAAAATAAATGTCCCATATTTAATTAAAGAACAATATCAGCAGACCACTTAAGATGACATCCATAACTAGATAAGGACTTTCTATATAATTATGTCTCCCACTATTTTCTTCAAATACCATAACCCTTAACAATGATAAGCGAGAAACCTTTCCTGATTTCCTTAGTGGGGTTGAGATCCTTATTCCTTATGAGTGCCTTGTGTATGCACAACAAACACACATGAGTTCAAAGGTAGGACAACCTTTCCAATTGTAACCCGTGCAATTCTCAATAATTATCTTTGCCTTTAAGACACTTATGACCTTGTGTATACACAACAAACCATAATATCTTAGTTTAGTCGGACCCTTCATTTCCATATAGCCATGATTGAATAATGTTACCCTTGTGTATACACAACAAAGCAACATTTCCAATCATGCCATAAAGCACTAAGTGCACCAAGACAAATCTTATATCAAACCCTAGAGTAGGCCTTGTGTATGCACAACAAACCTACTATAGTCTTGACATAAATTTGGCTTAGCATGAAGGAAGGCAAAATATAGTACACTTAACCAATTAGCATTATCAAATTAAGATTTAGATATGACCAAATTGGCTAGATGAGTAGAAGGGGTCAGGGGGTCCCTCGGTTTCTTTCCTTAGACACCAATTAGATTGGCCAGATCAGTCAACGGAACCAATTAAAAACCTCATTCCCTTTACCTTCCCAGAACACTTGCCTAGACACCAATCGGCTGATCAAACCCTAATCGATTTTACATCATGACTAAATTTTCTACTAGGACTAAATATGCTTTTTTGATGAGGGCTTTGATGGTCTCAAAACACATTCTAAAACTATCATGATAATAGTGTTTATTTCTGCAAGTATAAACATAAACATGATATCCAAGTTTATAACAAATATAAACCAAATGCATATCACTCTAGCATATGCATTAAAATTCATGTCATCAAGCATATTATCCTAATATGCATAGCATTATATGACAATTAGCATATTACCCTAATATGCAAATCAAGACATGATAAAATTCCTTTCATCTCATTTATTCATGGGATATGGCCACAGCGGCACCCCTACACACCATAGGAGACCCATTGAATGGGAAGAGAGGGCCTTTAAACCCTACTTGGCTCCTATGACCCGACGGCCATGGTGACTAACCCAATCCAAAGCAGTTACTAGGTATAATCAACATGCATAATTTCATACTTGACATAATATCATGCATTTCATAAAAACTTGAAATTAAACATATTACCCTAATATACAAAATTTCATACAATTGCATTATCATTTCATTTCATAAAAAAATCAGAAATCATACATATGAGTTTAGTCGGGTCGACTCGACAGGGTTCGGGTCGGCTCGACCGGGTCTGGGTCAACTCGATTTGGTTCGGGTCGGCTTGATAATGGAATTTCATAAAACTCCAAAAATGGTTGATAACTGGTATGCCACAAGGATGGCTCTGATACCACTGATGGGAATTCTCCAGGGATGCCGGGAATCATGCAGCATGCGGAAGTAAATTTCAAAACAAAATTCTAAGCATGAAACCCTAATATGGCTACAAAACCCTAATTCCCAGGAACCCCTTATGCAATACCAATCAACGAAACATAAATGAAGTCAAAATACATACCTGGATCGCTAAAATCCAATCCTTTCCATGAGGCTCATAAGTGCAAGCCCTCCAACGGTGATCCACACAAGAATGGTACCAAGGAAGAATTCCTACCAGGGTTGCTTGCTTCAACAGAACTCTTTTGTCAGCCTTTTGACCTTTGATGACTGTAGGACACCCTGTCCTACTGTAGGGCTCTCTGGACACAGTCCTAAACAACTCTTGGTTTTAGGACAACCATTCTCTAGGACTCCTTAGGCTTATGTCTTAAAACTAAGCCTTGTCCTAGTAGAAAAGACCTTGTCTTAACAAGACAAGTCTTGTCCTAAAGTAAGAAGGAGGGAGGGAGAAGTGGAAGAACACTTAGAATATCTTTACGGTGTAAAAAAAAATCTAAAACTCATACCACCACCCCTATTAATAGTTTTAAGAGGGGCGTGTGATATGTCCTCTAACAGGTTACTAGATATAATTTTTCAAGACTGAAAAATCATATCCAATATGTCTCTTAATGCACCAAAAGATATATTGGCATCCGTCCATTTTCCTAGACAATCTGTGACTTACCACATAGAAAGTACTGGTCCCTAGGAAGCCAAGAGGTGCCTCTTCAATCTCCAAACACCGGAGAATATGAAGAGTCCTGAAAGTAGAAGGACTTTGCTTTAGGGCACGCACCACATGAAGAGACGCGTCTCTTAATGCGCACTTTTGCTTTCATCCCTTTTTCATGCCCTTTCAAAAGGCCTTGACCGGTCAAACATGTCCAAGAGGCATGGGGTAAGATGAGAAGGTGGCCCCTTAAAATGAAACACTCTAGTGTTTCATCTGTAGAAGGACTTTTGTCCTTCTGCGCGCACCTTCATCTCCCACTCGCACCAAGAGGTGCCAAGAATCTCATGGTCAACTTTATCCACACCACATGCAACCTTTAACTAGTTAAAGCATATGCAATATAGGTGTCAAAAGAAAGAGCATTAAGTCCTCTTTCAATCCATATAAATATTTTTCAGATCAGAGGACTATAGACTCTTCTAGGCCTTTTTGAATGCCAAGGTGTCATTTTGGCATCTAGAGTCACAACTCAAATGGACTCTTCAATAAGATGTCCAAAATACAAAAATAAAATTAAATCAAGCTCTAATTTAGCTATCCCCACTTAGGATTCAACCAAATTTAGGTTTTTCCTAATTAGGTTAGCCTAATTAGCAAGCAACCAGACCCAATCTAATTGGGTTAGGAATTGGGTTAGCCTATATATGCTAGTATGCAATCTGGCTAACCAATTAGGATCACATGACCCTAATTAAACCATGAGTGACTTCCTTGGCTAACTCTCTATTGTTTGAGATCCATTGGGTTCCACATCTAGCTAGCAGTAGGTTTATGTTTGAGCTGATTCGATTCGATCAAACCCGATTGACCTAATTAGGTCAAATTGGCCAACTCTCTAATGAACACCCTTATCCTTGTATTAGTATCTCTACACAAGTGGCTGTGAGACCAACCACCCTCATCAACTGAGTATACATAGGATAAGCTAGTCTTACCAGATTCATCGATCCCTAAATCGATGGTCCAATGACTAGGAACATTCTAGATTAGGGTTTATAGGAATTAGGTTTCACTGTTATTTTATCATAACCCTAATTCCATTGCCCTACTCTATGGAGTTCATCATAGTCAAAAATATGTCACAGCAGTATATGATGAATCAAATGCCTTTATTATAAATAATGATGTCATACATGAGTTGGAAGTTTACAAAAAGTCCCATACAATGATTGGCTCTTAGGGCATTTTTCTATCACTAGCCAAGTTACGATCATTTTAGGTTGACCCTTCCTTGCAATAGCTAATGCTTGTATCAACTGTAGGACAGGATCCATGGATGTATCATTTGAGAATAAAAAACTAAAGTTGAATTTGTTTAATGCTATAATGGGACCACAAAGTGATGAGTTTAATGAAGTAAATGTGCTAGAGGAACTTGTAGAAGAAACCACCTCTAACATACTCTCGCAAGACCTTCTACAAGCTTGTCTTGCTCATTTTGATATGGATAGCTTTGACATAGATGGGTAAATGGATGAAGTGAATGCATAGTTAGAGCCACTTAGTTACACTCCTCCATGGACCATGAAATATGAGCAAATGGCTCCTATCTCTAATACATCAATAGCTTCTTCATAAAAACTCTACCTACATTGAAACAAGAGCCACTCCTAGTCATGTTAAAAGATCCATTCTTCAAATAATAATATAACCTATGACCAAAAAACCTAACTTGTAGGCTTATAAAATAAATCCAAAGAAGCTATTGAAGGGATAATCAATGATCCACCAATGGACTGCCCAACCCAAATATTACTTCAAGAACCAAGTAATGCAGTCTTGAAGCTAGATAGCCCTGACAACTTTACTAAAGACCTTCATGCAAATATTTGATTTGCACTGGTATTGATAATGCAGAGAAGTTGAGTGACCTATTAGATCCACCTTGGATGTCAAAGTGTTAGCAATTTATATAGTCCTCCAGTATCTACCAAGCCTCTATACTAGAAACAAGACCTACTCTACAACCAAGCAACCTCCTTGGTGTGGGCACCAGCCTTTTGATTAGGGTTTCAATTTTTGGGTCCTGTAGTAAGGCTTCAAGCCTAAGCATTATACTTTTTAGTCATGAATTTAGTCTCAATTATTTTTGTTTAGTCTTGTACTTTGACCAATTTGGTCAAGTTGTGTCCTGTATTGAGTCCAGTCTAAGTCTGGGTCTAAGCTGGAATGGTCTTTGAGTCCAGCTCAACTACTATTGGGCCAAGCCTTGAAGGTCAACATGCCAAGCTATGAAGGTCAACACTTCACTACCCATGTGGTGCCACCTCACCATGCCATGTGGCGCCACCTCATCTTGCCAAGTGGGTGGCACAAGTAAGAGTTTCTTGGGCACCAAATGGAGACACATCAAATATCCTTTCCTTTTTTCCCTCCCTCCATCAAGTCACTTACTAAAGGAGTCATGGGCAACCAAGGAAAGGTTGAAGACAAAGGCCTTGCTCCAAGCCTCATTTCAAGCTTCTCTCTAAAGAAGGGTGAGTAACCAAGGAAAGAGGGAATACACAAGCCTTGCATCTTGCCTTCTTTCCAAATTGAAGGTAAACTTTCCAAGTCCAAGGGAGCCAAATTCCTTCTTCTAAGCCCATTAGCATGCAACGCCCAAATCACAAGAGCCTTGGTTGGCCAAGGAGAAAATAATTCAGATTTTTCTGGATTTTAGAATATTTTGGCGCCTAATCAAGAAAAGAAAATGTATTTTTATTTAAATTTTGAAAAGGGGTCTTAAGGTGCCTATATAAAGGACCTTACCCCCTCCCTTGTAAGGTAAATGTTGATGAATGAAAAGAAAACCATTGAGTGCTACTCTTCTTTAGTTGCCTTCATTCCTTAAGAATGTCGATCTCCGTGAGGAAGCGCCTTCGCCTTCGGGCATCAAGAGGTGTGAGGCCTCAAGTTACCTTCTCTTCCGCCAATCCATCTTCCATCTTCGAGTTTGGAGGTCAACTAGATGATCCATTTAGGCGCCCAGCAAGAAGATCCCCAGTCAACATCATCTTCAACCATTCTTCCTTTATTTCTTCCTACTACTTGTTGATTCCTAATCCTTCCCCTTGATTTCTAGCAGGTCCTCCAGGTACCGCGAACACAGTGTCGGTCTCCCTTGCCTTTGAGACCTTCGGATGAAAAATCGGTGCATTCGCAGGGGTTGAAGGCTCGATCATCCATGCCGCATCCGCGAGAGCGAGTGAACTCGGCGTTGGGCGCTTCAGAGCTTTTAAGGTTTGCAACCCTAAAACTCCTAAGTTGATATTGATTCGAGAGCTAAGTCCTACAGGATTTCTCAATCTTGGGGTCCTCTTCCTATCCTATTTAGGGACTTGCTTGCTTGAATTTCTTATTATTGTAGAACCATAGATCTACTTTTTGTCTGTCTTCGAAAATCCTAAATCCTAAAAAAACTAAAAATCACAAAGAATAAATTCACCTACATCATTCCTCTCATCTTGCATCTAGTCAGTCCTGCATCATATAATTGGTCAAAGTACAGGACTAAACAAAAATAATTGAGACTAAATTCATGACTAAAAATTACAATGCTTAGGCTTGAAGCTTTATTACAGGACCCAAAAATTAAAATCCTAATCAGAGGTCTGGTGTCCACACCACTCCTAGTACTAATTATCAGGAGATATATCATGTAGGTGCATATAAAGAATATCAAAGAAATCTAGTGTGGAACATTACTGATTGGACTTCATCCAACCATCCGTCATAGTTAGGTATGCCCAATAATTTAGTGGATATATCAACTGGCATAATTTTAAAAAATCTACTAAGTCTGGCTAAAGAATTTAAACTTAGTGCTCTTGGAAGGCAACCCAATCTTTGAACTTAATTTTATTTTTTAGTTTGTCTTCTTTTTAGGATAGGTTACTTGGTTGAAGGGATAACCAAATCTTCAAGAATAACTAAAGGCCCCTGCTGGATCAAGAATATATGAAGTTAAGAGTATTCTTTCCTATTCCTTTTTATATATTACATCCTTTATTTTCTTTCTCCATTGAGCATAATATCGATTAAGTTGGGGGAAGAATAATTAATCTAATCAAGTCCTTAAGCATGACCAGAAGTAATTAGTTTTATATATCTAAATTTTATCTCGATTGAAGTTAATTAAGTATCCTAATCAATGATTAATTAATAGTTTAGATAGTTTTAGAGATATTAGGGTGCAAATCACTAAGAAAACCCACCCAATGGTAGGGTTTTGACCTAATCAAATTTTAGGAGTGATTCTAGAACTCTTTTTCTTCTCAATAAAGAATCTACTTGTCAAGAGTATGGGTGGAAAGGTCGAGATATACAATAAGTCGTTAAAAAAAACTATTAAAGAGTCAGTCTTGCCTTATTGCTCTTCATGGACTCTTATTAAATAACCAGGTCTCTTCATCTAAGTAAGCATTATAGTTTGCATTAAAAAATGAGGAGGCCAAGAAATTTATTAAGCAACGGTACCTCACTGAGTAACCGGGTCCCTTCATCTGAGTAAGCATTAAAAGATGAGGATGCTAATACTTAAGAGGTTAGGACATTGTACTAAACTCCTTTATAAGAAAAAGAGAACTAAAGTGTAAAAAGATAACAAACCCGACTCAAATCAAGTTAGAGGACTTAAAGAGTAGTTAAGGGATGGTAAAGAAGATCTTCAAAAATTTCTATGGTCAACATTCAACCACTAATTAGGTTAACTCAGAGATCCAATAAAGTATCTTTTAATGGCCTAACTAGGTATTAGCTACCTTTAGGACTGCCTAAGTTAACCTTCAATCTAAGGATAAATTTGTATACATGGCTAATTTGTTTGCTTTACTCGAGGATGAGCAACGTTCCAGTTGGAGGGTATGATTACATTATATAGACACATATAAGTTTTAATTTAAAATTTAACTTATTTTTATTATTTAAAATTGATACTTTCATATATTATTTGCAGGAAAGAAGATTGTCAATGCAAAGAGCTCGATTTATAGGTTCAAATGAAATACATTTGAAGCAAATTGAACTTAAAACAAACCCAAACTAGAAGTTTAAAGATAATTAAAGAGTTGCATGAATTTGAAAGCAGCCAATCCACCATGGACTGCCTACTTGGTTTACAAAATAGTCGCTCAGTCCATAGTAGCCATTGTTATCAGTCCATGGCTCACAGCCATGGATCATGGAAGGATTTTGGTTGCCACCCATTTTAAGATGCCATCCTATGCCATCCCATTGCCACTCAAGCCATCATCCACATCCTTCCTAGCCTGATCTGCCAAGATCTAGCCATCTTTCTACCTTCAACACTACTGAGGGCTATTCACTGCTGATGCGGGATGAAAGATGCAAAAACTAAATCTATCAATTCTAAGATTAATTATCTTTAATTAAGCAGAGATTAATTTCAGTAATTTCTTGAAATAAGACTCAAAGAATTTAGATGAACTTAACAAGTCAACTAGTTACGATACTCGCAATGTAAATCAATCAAAACTAATTAAGAAACAGGACTTGATGATTAATAAATCACCTAAACTAGAATTATTACCATCAAAGAATCAGAACTAAAGAGTTGAGGAGGGATTTCTTTTACCAATGAAGATTCACAATGCTCTTGATGCAGATTGATTTCAGCACTCTAGGATCCATAGCAAAATTTCAAGATTATCGATCTTCGGGTTCTGATCTTCAACGAGGTTGGTTCCAAAGCAAAGAAACCTTCACTTCAGATCTTGATCACTTGAAATCACTCATAAGAAGAAAAAATTAGAAGGCATGGAAGGAGGAAAAGATTGGAAGAAAGAAGGAAGAGAAGGAAGGTTGAAATGTGGCGCTAGGGTTTTGGATGGTTGGATGGATAAGTAGGCTTCATGCCCAAGGACCTCACACCCTCTCCCTCACAGAGTTTGATGCTCTCATAGAAAATGATTGAAGAGAAAACTCTCAATTTATTTCATAAAAACTTGGTTGATTACAAGGGATTTGATGGTGGTATTTATAGACTATAAACATGAATCGTAAGGGTTACAAATTCTTGAGTTCTTGTAGGAAGAGCAAGAAACTCCATGGAGTTGGCTTCCCTTGGGTGACAACCTCCTCTTGAACTCCCTCTTGGCATCATGGCTTCTTGGTGTTTGATTCTCCTTGGCTTTATCCACTTAGGCGACAAACCTTGGAATAGGGTGGCCGACAACACTTGAATGAAGGTGGGTGGCCAAGATGAATTCTTGGTTGGAAATTTATGATAAAGTCTTGAATTTGTATATGAAGGAACTCTTGAACTTGAAGGACTTCTTAGGTTCTTGATTTCTTTAATTCTTGATACATGAAATCCCTTGAACTTGACTTCTAGAATTGGCACCCAACTTTGAATCCTTGTGGCCAACCATGACATGTGTGATGATAAGGTGGCATGGTGACATGGCATGTGACATGGCATGATGATGTGGCATGTGACATGGCATGGGGCGTCCAAGATGATGATGTGGCATGTGGTGATGTCCAATATGATGTGGTGCCATGAATTGGGTCCTTCTTGGCTTGCAATCTTGAATTAGACTTTCAATCTTGAATTGGAGTTGATCCCCTAACTAATTACAAGACTCGATTGAAACTAACTTTGCCCAACTTGATCAAATTGAACACAATCTAACCAAATTACTAAGGCATAACAAATCAAAATAATAAATTAAAATTGACTAGGTTTATATATATATACAGGTCTCAATTGGGTTTAGAGGCTTATTTGTAGGTTTAGACTTGTATAGGACTCAACTAAAATTGGGTTTTAGGGCTTAGTCACAGGTGATCCATAAGGAACTGGGATGAACCTGTCGTCTCCTTCTAGCCTTAGTGTCTACACCAATTCTTCCCGGGTGGGAGGAACTTAACCCTGTCGAGTATGGGTCAACTCTACTTTGGTAATATTCTAGCAAGTTGGGATTAATCCTTTGCAAATCCTCTCTAGTGATCCAAGAATCTTCAATCTCGGGTCATCCTTACCAATGAACTAGATATCGTTGATAATCTTTACTCCGAGTAACGATAATCTTGTCGTCCAAGATCTGCTCAATCCTGTCTCTCCGTTCTGGTATTTTGGCTGGTCGACACTCATGGGTTGGTTCACTCTCAAGGATGGGATCAGGACCAAAAGGCTCACTAGGTATCATCATTGGTTCTTTATACTCTACAAGGTCTGAAACATTAAAAGTTAAATTAATACCTAGTTCAGGTGGTAACTCAAACATATAGGCATTAGGTCCAATTTTCTTAATTATTTTGTATGGTCAGCACTACGGGCATGTAACTTCTTCATCCCAGGTGGGAATCGTTCAGGTCAAAGCCTGATTATAACAAAGTCTCCTTCATCAAATTCTGAGTTTTTTTCTTGAATCAGCCATATGTTTATATGATTCATTGCTTTCTTTGATCTTTTCACTTATTTCCTTGTGCAACTCTCTAATATGCTGTGCATATGACTATGCAAACTCAGAAATGCATTCATGGCTTGTACCTATGGACAATTTCAAATGGGCTTTTTTCTTATGGTCCTATAGTAGGTGAACTCAAAGTATTAGGAGGTCCCAACTTCCAATGATTGTGACTATTAGACATCCTAACAAATTTTTAAGATTTTGGTTTGCTATTCTAGTCTGGCCATCGGCTTGTGGATGGTAGGATGCAGAAATTTTATGCTTAGTAGGTAGCAAATCTAACGGGCTCAAAGAATTGATGCAACCTGCTAACCTCAACAAAGTGGAATTGAATGGTTCTAAAAGCATTATAGACCTTGGGATAGGGCAGGAAATAAGAACTGGATTCATGGAATGGTCCTTGATGGATGGGAATGACACTAAGGTTCGGACATAGGGTTACATCAATAGGCAACAAAAGGTTTACTCTATGGAAGGATGAGTCAATGACTTCAAGAAAGAGATCTTCAACTGGGACTAATGGAGTGAATTCCTCCTGAGGGTGCTGGATTGAAAAAATCAAGTCCTCATTAATTACTTCGGGTTCTTGAATCTCAGGACTAGGCTCTATGGCTTAGCTCTCTTCTAATGTTCCCTCAGGTAGAGCTCTAATAATAGGGTTAGGCTCTTCATGGTTCTCTTTGTCCACTTGTCCTTCCAATATAGCTTGAGTGTTTTCATTGTCAACTAACTCTAGGTTGGCTACATGTATTTCCTCTTTAATGTTATCCTTATGAACCAATAGGATAGTAAGAGTGGGTCGGCTGAGGGAAAATTGATCGATTCCGGGGTCTTGACTCGGTGCACTGATCCTAGTGGGTTCGGGTCGATGGGTTCCAGGGCCAAGGAAAGTTGGTTTAGGTGAACTAGGATTAGTACGGGTCTTGCAGATTCTCTCTAAGTTTTCAAGTCGCTCAACCAGTTGGTCAAACCTAGTGTTGGGTTGTCCCAACTGTTCAGTCATAAATCTCACTAAAGCCTCAATATTAGGGTCCATGGTGGGATTGGGTTGGGTTTGAGTATGCTAATATGGTGTTCTTGATCTAGTGGCCATGCAATGCAAACATATAAAATCAAACTAGAGTTTCCTAGACCTAGTTATCAAGTAGAATGGGTCAGCTCAATTTACAACCAATTCAGCAATTATCCTGTCCACTAGCTAGGTAAGAGGTGGGGTCGTGGGAGGCTCCCCTTGCTCTCGTAGGGTCTTAATTAAAAATCATGAGTCCGCTTAAGGCGTTTGCCTTTGGGCCTCTAGCCTTAGACACCATATTCAAGAGATAATCAAAGGATTGGGTGCACTAGCTTTCACATAATACTTGGAACCCGACCTTGTTGGTGTTCCTAAGCTGCTTTCGATTTCTAATTGATTTTAATTAGACTTGGGTTCGATGCAAAGGTAGTTGTTTTGGGCCCAGGAAAGGTAATGAAATCCTTCCCTGATATGAGATAGTAAAAGTGCCTTTAAATTGAATTAACAATGCATACACACAGATGAAACCCTAATGTACAACGAATCTAAAATAGAAATTAATAGAAAATAATTTTTTTTCTGATTTTTTTTCCATAATTAGATGAAAGATCAGAAGAGGATTAATATAAAATTAATTAATATTTTTTTTTTATTTTTTTATGATGGTTTTATGCAATTTAATTTTAGCCTAAAACTAGATGTGCAAAAATTTCAGCAACTAGCAATTAAACCCTAGTTTAACCTGCTCTGATACCAAAGATGATGCACGATGAAAGATGCAAAACTAAATCCATCAATTCTAAGATTAATTATCTTTAATTAATCAGAGATTAATTTTAGTAATTTCTTGAAATAAGACTCAAAGTATTCAGATGAACTCAACTAGTCAACTAGTTACGATACCCGCAATGTAAATCAATCAAAACTAATTAAGAAACAAGACTTGATGATTAAGAAATCACCTAAACTATGATTATTACCTTCAAAGAATAAGAACTAAAGAATTGAGGAGGGATTTCTTTTACCAACAAAAATTTGTAGCACTCTTGATGCAGATTGATTTCAGCACTCTAGGATCCGTAGCAGAACTTCAAGATTATCGATCTTCGGGTTTCGATCTTAAATGAGGTTGGTTCCAAAGCAAAGAAACCTTCACTTCAGATCTTAATCACCTAAAATCACTCACAAGAAGAAAAAACTAGAAAGCGTGGAAGGAGGAAAAGATTGGAAGAAAGAAGGAAGAGAAGGAAGGTTGAAAGGTGGCGCTAGGGTTTTGGAAGGTTGGATGGATAAGTAGGCCTCATGCCCAAGGACTCCCGCCCTCTCCCTCACGGAGTTTGATGCTCTCATAGCAAAGGATTGAAGAGAAAACTCTCAATTTATTTCATAAAAACTTGATTGATTACAAGGAGTTTGATGGTGGTATTTATAGACTATAAACATGAATCGTAAGGGTTACAAATTCTTGAGTTCTTGTAGGAAAGGCAAGAAACTCCATGGAGTTGGCTTCCCTTGGGTGACAACCTCCACTTGAACTCCCTCTTGGCATCATGGCTTCTTGGTGTTTGATTCTTTTTGGCTTCATCCACTTGGGCAACAAACCATGGAATAGGGTGGGCGACAACACTTGAATGAAGGTGGGCGGCCAAGATGAATTCTTGGTTGGAAATTCATGATGGAGTCTTGAATTTGTATATGAAGGAACTCTTGAACTTGAAGGACATCTTAGGTTCTTGATTTCTTGAATTCTTGATACATGAAACCCCTTGAACTTGACTTCTAGAATTGGTGCCCAACTTTGAATCCTTGTGGCCGACCATGACATATGTGATGATGATGTGGCATGTGACATGGCATGGGGCATCCAAGATGATGATGTGGCGTGTGGTGATGTTCAATATGATGTGGCACCATGATTGGTTCCCCTCTTTCTTGCAATCTTGAAGGGCTTGCAATCTTGATGTTAGACTTGATCCCCTAACTAATTCAGGACTCATTGAAACTAACTTTGCCCACTTGATTCAATTGAACCCATCTCACCAAATTACTAAAGCATAACAAATCAAATAATAATTAAAATTGACTAGGTTTATATATATCTACAGGTCTCAATGGATTTAGGGCTTATTCACAGTTTAGGCTTATATAGGACTTAATTAAAATTAGGTTTTAGGCTTAGTCACAGGTGATCCACGGAAACGGGATGAACCTGTCGTCTCCTTCTAGCCCTGGTGTCCGCACTAGTTGTTACTTCTCCCTAGCCGAGCTATCCTTTTTTTGATCTGACCTTGCCATCATGTTGCCCCACTAGTGTTGCTCTTAGACTTGCCACCCCCATCGCTTTCCATGATGCCGCCACCTCCCATGCCACCATCAGCTAAAGGGATGGGGTGAAATCACCACCATAGCCACTTCCTCTCAGTGTCATCATTGGAGTCATTTCTCCTTGTCACTATCGTCTCTCAACCCATGTTGCCTCCTCATCAATCTTCCTTGTCTCGAACCACTACCCTTCACTGCCATCATGCCAAATGCTAATTAGTCCACCACTCCATGGCATAGTCATTCTAAGGATGAAAATCACCGAGAGTGGGCTTTGGGCTAAATCTAGCTGCCCGAGAAGAATTTGATCGAAGGCAGGATAGTCTGACCACTGGGCGATGATCTCTCACATGATTTTGGCTTTGGTCGTGTGATCTATGACAAGTTTTAGGTGACTGATCTCTATCCAACAACTAAAGATCTCCTACTGTCAAACACAAAGTTGGAACATATTTGAATGTTGATTTCAAAAAGTATTGGGTTTATTTTTGATTTAATTGGCTACCTATCCAATTGTCTATTTCTTAGCAAATATTCTAGCCACCCATTTACTCTTTTCCTTTAGTTGTACATCAAAAAATCACAAAGGCCTCTCCTCTCCTAACACCTATAAAAAGGCTCTCATCCTTCACCTGGAGGCATCAACCTTGGAATCCTTTTAGAGCCTTGCATAGAGGGAGAGGAAGGAAAGATCATGCGAGGTTAAGGAGTTTCATCTTTGGAGGGTAGATGAGGTATTTGATATTTATATTTTAACTTTTTATGTAATTAGTGATTGATTGTAATAGTCTTCTATTCATATATAAAGTTATTTTTTATTACTTCAAGTAGTGTTCTTCATGTCTAGACTATAATTAGATTTTAAAATGGCCTATAACTTTGTAGAGATGAATCGTGATCCCAGGATATGGTTCGTACTTAATGAGATAGGCTATACTTTAAATTTGATATAGAATTTTTATTTTTATGATTAAAACTTTTAATAGCCTATGGCTACATAGGAATGGATCAAGGTCCATGTCCCGAGAGAGGCTATGCTTGTGGATCAATCATAATTTAATAATTACATATTGAATAAATACTTATATAATACTAAATATCATATCGAAATCCAAGACATCTTTCATATTCTTGTTAATCTCTTGTCTATTAGTTTAATTCTTGTTCCTAGTTATAAACATATTCCCATTCTTTTATCTTTTAACCTTATTAAAACTCTAACAAAATAATCATGAGAGTGAAACCCTAATTGATCCTTGAGGATAATCTTGACTCATCCTAACTATAGTTTGAGTTGGTGAAATTATTTTTAACTGCCTCTGACAGTGATCATAGCCACACATGCCTCATCTAGAAAGAGATCTGGCTATGAAAGCTTCATCCACAAACACTCCAACTATGAGAACCTCGATCATGACCACCTTGGCCACTAGTGTTAGTCAAGCGCCTCAACCAAAAAACCTCCTTGACCATGAGCATTGAACAAAATGCCTCGACCATGAAGAAGACCTTGGCCTGATGGTGCACTATTGACCAAGGACCATCCAAAGATGGACAAACCAAGTAACCCGTTGCACACCCTTCTCCCAGTGGTGAAGAGAGCCAACCTCGGGCCTTCACCCTTTGTATCCATGTTAGCATCCCCATTGGCTTCAATGAACATTGGAACACAGTCATCTTGGCATTGTGGGATATCTTGCATGTTGGCCACGATCGCAGAACCAACTGAGATCGAGTGTGGATCATGATCTAGAGCTATGGGTGGGGCCTGACCAAATCTGCATCATCCTATTTCTTGACTATGGCTAAGAGCATGACTGCGTGGTCGGTCGATGGCTGGATTTCTAGTTTGTGCCATCTCAAGGGGAGAAGAGGTGAGTGATGTAATCCATCACATGACACAACCAAGGCCTAGCCAAAGTGTACTCTAAGCTAGAGAGGATGTATATAAAGTAGAAACAAAATAAAGATCAAAGTCGAGTCTAAACTGCTAAGGCCAAGTTCAGGCTAAGATGAAGGCCGATCTTCTGAAGTTGATCTCCCAATAACTGAGCTTCCAAAAAGCCCAAGCATCAAAGAGCCAAGTCTTTAAAGGATTTATAAAAGTGAACCCACAGTCAAAGCGATAAACATTATCACCAGGGGGTAACCTGGCGAAAAATGTAGAAGCTTGAAGGGATGCTATGCTCGAACTATGGAATTTCTCAAATCCACTAGTGATAAAATTTTTGTTTTCTTTAAAGAAATCCAAATCTATTTTTTAACATACATAGTTTTGCTTGATGATTTATGTTTTAGAAATCGCAAGGGCTAACCACTATGACCCTTGTTCGTCATTGTGCAGGATGCCCTCCCACATCAAAAGCATCCATCATATTTAATATGGGACTCAGTATATGTACCTTCTAGGACATCCTCCTCCATCAATTCTATCATGCCCGAATCCATCACTGGAATTTGCTACCCGACCGGTCGCACAAATCCTAGATTACATTCTAGAGATCATGCAAGGTCTAAAAATTTCATTACAACTTCGCTCTTCCATAATACTATTGATCATAATCATAAGAAAATACCTAACATAAAGAAAATAAACAACTTATATGGCTACAATTTTAGTCATGCTTCAGTCATCTGATTGGTATTAACAACTCTCTAGCTGTTCCTCACTTCTCCATAAATCCAATCCACCACCAAGCTCAGATATCCTGCACAACTCTATGAAGGAAGAAAGTAGGGGTTTGTAAGCTATACAGCCCAGTAAGGTCTCCAAACAGTCATACCAATAATAGTAATAATTTAAAAATTATAAGGAGATAAGAGTATATCATGTCATGCAACTAAACAACTCAAATATCATATATGATAATACCTTTTGTAAAATCATGTTTCCTTTTTATATTTCAATTTAATCATCCTTCTTCTTTAGGGTTATGGACTAACTATGGTCATGCTCTAGCCCATGACTGGCAACCTCATAATCAACCATGTACTATCCGCCAGTGACCAGGCTAGCCCATATACTAAGTCAATGACTTAGGCTATCCCACGTACTATATGCCCGTGGCCGGCTATTCCATGTACAAAGCTCATAGCTCAGGCAGTCCCACGTACTATCTGTCCATGGCTAGCTATTCCATGTATAAAGTCCATGGCTCAGGCAATCTCAGTAACCACGATCCCATGGCAGGCTAGTCCAAATACCGTATTCTCTTAATTAACACTTCATCAACTCACTTCATATAGTCAAATCATGTAATTTACAGTTTTTCAATAATCGGTATAATGGTCTAACCCATCCAAAGATAACTTTACTCATTAAAATATGTATACAGGAACATAAATAATAATAATATTTATCATACTATCTATCACAAGAAGATAAGATATACCATGCGAAAACAACCATGCATGCCAATACTCTGTACTCGGATAAAAACATGTCATATAAAGTACATATATATAACTGGTGATCAAGTCCAGAAATCCTTACCTCACTAGAGACAACTAATATGCCTGATATTGGTCCGTACCTAGAACTTATACAAAGCCCTTCTGCTCAGAAGCTGCCCCTTACAATAATAATTTTTAAAGTAAATAAATAATCCTAGATCAATTGTAAATCCAAAACCTTTTACCTAGATTTCATCAGAGGTCCACCCGTGAAACTCTATCCTCATGAATTTCTAGAAAAAGCTTTTTGACTCCCCCCTTAATATTTATTTTTTTCTCCTTTCTCTATCCTCTTTTTCTCCCTTCATTCTCTCTCCTCATTCTCTCCCCTCTTTCTCTCTTCTCCTTCTCTCTCTTTCTCTTTTTTCTCTCTTTTTCTTTTTCCTTTTCTTTTCCTTCTTTTTTTCCTTCCCTTTTTTTTTATCTTTCTTTCTTTTTTCTCTTCTATTCCTTCTTTCTTCTCTTATCCCAACCCCTGCTTTCTCTCTCAGCTTGATCGAACCGACCTCCCCATGGTTGCCGATGGCCAAGGGAGGTGATCACCAGGAAGGGGATCGATGGACTAGGGGAAAATGATGGCACTGCCACTAGCAGTAAGTGGCCCAAACAAACCGAACCAAAATAAATCAAACCAAAACAAATCTGGATTAAATAAAACTCACCATTCTTGAAGGGCTTTCGGACACTCACTGGAGAGGAGGAAGATGGCATGGAAGGGGCTCGATGGGGTTTGATTTGGCAGTGGTGAGGTGTTGGTGAACCAAGGTATAGGGTAAGAGTACACAATTTAAAAACTTTTTCTAAATGCATGGCGCAACGGAAAAGGATAAAACCATTTTATCAAAGAATGTCAATCTAATTAACATCATCCTAAACAAATCTTGATGCATGTGTAGAATAATGTATATATGTAATCAAGCATTCATTGAATGAAAAATAGAACAATTCTAGATTCACACAATGATGCAACAGATTATAGTGTGCTAAACAAATAATCTAAAGGTGTACTTTTGAGATGACGATCACTTGGAAGGCACGTGCTCTGATAGCAAAGTGGAACAGCACCCGATGGAGATCAGCCCTGCAGAAAGATGATTAGGCTTTGCGAGCGGCACACGCGTACCACCTCTATAGGTGGTTCACACTGGATAGAGGGACTTCTTTTCCTTCCTTTGGGGTACAAGCCCCTTGGAAAATAATATTGGCAATAGTGACTCCTTCTTCAACTCCTTGAAGATGTGCAGACTCCTTCAACTCCTTGAAGGGCTGTTGGTGTAGTGGTGCTGGAACAAAGGTCCTTGAGAACCCCTTCCCAATGCTTAATCCCAAACCTTCAATAGAAGTATGCACTCAAAGATCCCTCCCAAACCTCACTGTCCCTCTCTAAGATAATCTCTCAGAGATCAAAAGTGAGCTGCTGGTCTCATTCTCTATTCTTCAAAAACCTAGAACAGAAAACCAGAAGCCAAAGGGAAACATGAACGTGAACACTTCATAACCAGATCTGAAGAGATTATAAGAGAGTTGAGACCTTTGGGATTCAGGAGAGTTACAAGCCCCTTGGGATTCAGCAATAGCAACAATTAAAGCCTTAAAATGCCCAGCATTAAATCCATAACCATTACAGCTTTAATGAAGCACTCTAGAATTTTAGCAGTCTGTCAACGAGTCGACTGGACTGTTTGAGTCAACTCGAGCTAAGTCGACTTGACCATTCAAGTCGGCTCGAGAGCAGCATTGACAACTCTTGGCAAACTAGTCCAGAATGGTTTGCAATCATTTTCATGAAAACAAAGCAAGAAGAAACCCCACGGTGTATGACCCCATAGGTTCAAACACTAAACTGGTAGCATAGGAACATTTCTAGTACTAGCCAAAGTTGCCATTTAGCAATGACACCCGACGTCCGGATAGGTTGAAGGTTGCAGAGCAACATGAACCTATCGAATATGGAATATCAGTGAACTTATTTTTTTAATCTTTTAATGCTCTGGATGGCTTAAGGTTAAACTGCCCAACCCTAATCAATATGTCTCAAACAAAGAATCCTTGTAACTTCTTACAAGGAATGCCCTGGCCAAGGTCTTTCTTAATTAAGGCATATTAAGCATTCAATCCAAACCATTTGGAGAGATAAATCCTATCTTGATCTTACTACCGCTATACAAGTACTTGACTATACCCAGTAACCTTCCATCATCGGATTAGAAACTCGGGTAGTCTGGCACCTAAGTATAGTGAGT
Organism: Areca catechu; assembly: GCA_021397845.1. Taxonomy (NCBI): domain Eukaryota; kingdom Viridiplantae; phylum Streptophyta; class Magnoliopsida; order Arecales; family Arecaceae; genus Areca; species Areca catechu. Next base: position 45,687,037 of record CM038038.1, read on the forward strand.
TGCATACAAGCTGCAATAGTGATCTCAAGTTAGAGAAATAATTCATGTCCATATTCTAATACAAAACTCATCTTCAGTAGAAAGAGAATCTCGCATGAGAGTCATTTTCAATAAAGTATCAAACACAACACATGATGTCACACCAGCATCTCCATGCTACTTGGTTAAGAGGACAACCAACAGATATGACATCAACAACCTACTCTCGATACACCATCATCTTGAAACAACGTATCCTTTGGTCACGACCAAATTTATGAACTACATGACATATCCTCTCTACATCACATACAAGGTAGTTCAAAGGACATCATCATACAAGACTTCAATTAGGAAGATGTCATGCAATGAAAAACTAGAGTAAACCATTTATTCAATTCAATAATTCATGTATAGTCGCACAACCATCTACAGCCTAGGTGATTAGCTTTGGGACATACATTTCCCAACAACTCCCACCCAGACTAAAGCTAATCAAAACATAATCTAATTCGCATCTTTCATTTGCAGTCATCGAACTCTTGAATTCCAATGGCTTTAGTAAAGGGTTGGTCAAGTTTTCCTTACCATCGATCTTTAGAACCTCAATGTCACCTCGTTCAATGATCTCCCGGACAAGGTGATAGCGATGCAAAATATGCTTGGTCCACTGGTATGATTTTGGCTCTTTTGCTTGAGCTATGGCTCCAATGCTGTTACAATATACTGGAATAGGTCCATCCAAGGAGGGTACCACTCCCAGCTCGTCTAGGAACTTTCACAACCACACAGCCTCCTTTATGCATCCGATGCCGCAATATACTCTACCTCGCAAACAAAATCAGTCACTATATGTTGCTTGGAACTTTTCCAGCAAATAGCTCCACCGTTAAGGGTAAAGACAAAACCAGACACATTCTTACTGTCATCTCTATCTGCCTGAAAACTGGAGTCAGTATACCCCATAAGTTTGAAGTCAGAATCTCCATAAATAAGTCATTGGTCCTTAGTATTTCTTAAATACTTAAGGATGTTCTTAATAATTTTCCAATGATGATGAGGGACGGGATTCTAATATGATGCAGGATGATATGCAAGGGATGAACATGAAAAAAATTAAATTAAAGTAAGCAATTATTTTTGGATTTTTGTGTATGGTTTTGATTCCCGAAACTAGTCTAGATTAGGTTAGGGTTATCTTGTATCAATTAGTATCCTACCCACATGCTAGATCAATCAAAAAGAAAAGAAAATTAGTACCTAGGTCTAAGAAGGCCTATTAGAAGCATGTTCAATCTTCAAGAAATTAGACAAAAAGAGATGAGAATAAGGTTTAACATACCAGGCAATGATTTTTAGTTGCTATGGAAGAGATTGCTCCGCTCAGATTAGCACCTGGATGATCCAATCACTTTCCCGCGAATTCGCCGGCTTTTTATTAGCTTTGTTCAAAGGCAAGAAAAATGTCATCCAAGGGTTGTGGCACTGGAGAGATCCTGCAAACGTCAGGGTTAGTCAGAAAGAAAATAAGAAAACAAAATATGGATTAGGGTTTGAAGGGAGAAGAAATCAGGGTTTGCTGGTTTTGGCGGCCTGGATGTGGAAGAAGAACTCCTTGCTGATGAATGGCTAGTGCTTTGATCTTAGGGCGTGTTAGGGTTGGAAGAGGGTTACTTTGGGTAGCTAGGGTTTGCAGGGGTTAGGGCACACAAGTTACACTCCCAAGAACACAACAAGCTAACAAGAAAAATTCTCCAGAGTTTTATTTCATGAATAAGAGTTTAGATTACAAGAGGGGGAGGGGTGGGTATTTATAGGCTCACCCAGGTCCTCTCCTTGTTAGGATTGGAGTACAAAATTTGATTGGAAAAAGGATTACATAGTTTGATTAGGAAGAGGATTACAAAATTTGAATAAAACTACACTTCCTAATTGACTTGGAAAAGAATATTCTCCTTTGACTTGGTCTTCTCCTAATTGTCTTGGAAAAGAATATTCTTCTTTGACCTGGTCTTCTCTTGGGGCGCCTGGGCTTGTGGGCTCACTCTAAGGCACCAACTCCTGATGGGCTTCTGGGTTGGGGTGCCTGGAAGAAAGAATATTCCCCTAGGGTGACAGGTATCTTCAAATGTGGGGGGCCGCCATGGTTTTGGGTGGCATTAAAGGCCTAGGGTGGCTTAAGCAGGGTGCAGATACAAGGTCTTCAGCTCTTGGGTGAGGCCTGATAAACTCCTGATCTAGGAATTCTCCTCTCTTGTATTTGAAAATTACAAGACTCAACTCATTAAACTTGGATAAGTGGACTCACTCAACTTACAAATGGACTAAAGTAATAGGACTTAAGGAACTTATGAGGTTGAGACAAGGGATTCACTGCACTCAATTGGACTTCTTGCCTCAACTTATTACAGGACTCAATTGATGGGCTTTATTACAGGACTTAGCAAAATTGACCAACACATGACTTAGAGAACAAATTGGAGCTTGAAGTCTATGTCTGATCTGATGTCCCTATCAAATGAGCTTCACCTAGGTTAGACTTGCATCTACTCACTATCCCTAGTGAGTATGCCATGTCTGGTCTAGTACATAACATAGCATACATAATAGAACTCACTACCAAAGCATACGGAATCGTACTTATACGCTCTCTTTCTTCAGGAGTTGTCGCACAATCCTTCTTGGAAAGAGTAATTTCATGACCTATTGGAAGATAGCCTCTTTTAAAATTTTCCATGCTGAATCGCTTCAATATAGTGTCTATGTTTATAGATTGGGACATCCTAGAAGCCTCTTGATCTATCTTTATAGATCTTCATACCCATGATGTATGAGGCTTCACCCAAGTCTTTCATAGAGAATTGAGATGAAAGCTAGACCTTTAATCCTTATAATGATGGAATGTCATTCCTGATTAGGAGAATGTCATCCACATACAAAACAAGAAATACAACTATAGAACCATTTGCCCATTTATATATATAGGGTTCCTCTCCGTTCTTAGCGAAGCCATACATCTTGATGCATTTATCAAAATGCATGTTCCAACTCCAAGGGGCCTGCTTCAATCCATAAATTGACTTCTGTAGCTTGCACACTTTAGACTCATCTACGGATGTGAACCTTTCAAGTTGCATCAAATACACCTCCTCCTCCAGCTCACCATTTAGAAAAGCTGTTCGAACATCCATTTGCCAGATTTCATAATCTAAATGTGTTGCTAAAGCAAGCATAATCCGAATGGACTGAGCATTGCCTAATGCGTGACTAATTATGCATGCTAGTTATTTTTTTGTGATTAGATATTAAGTTAAAAGTTTGTATGCCAAATTTCAAGCCAAGATATTAAGAAAGAATTCTATAGAAAATCTGAAGTATAGGCATGCAGAAATAAACTCTAAAAGTGAAGAAACAGAACCGCCAAGGCTGAGAAGCCCTGGTAGGACTAGCTCTTCTACAATATCGCTACCAAAGAAGTCTAGGGGGTGTACCTGGCAGAGATTTGAAGGCGAATCCATGAAGAGATCGCTCATCACTCCCGGATGCAACTTGGAAAACAAAGCTATTGACCCTATAGATTCGTGGCTTTCAATCCGGTGGCTTGAAAGTTGGTCAGATGGAATCCTTGGATTTGTGAACTTTGAGGGACCTGCAAATTACCAATCATAGGTAAGGAAACAAGGAAGAAGAAGGTTAGATCGCTGAACAAAAAAAAAGGGAAGAGGGTTGCTGATGGGTGGCTAGGGCTTCTAGTTGGAGGGCTTAGAGGCAGGGTGCAGGGGTTGGGATCATACAAATTCCCTTCACATAGAATTCACACAAAAATCATACAGAATTTTGAGAAAAACTCAAGAGAAATTCATTCATAATAATTGATCAAAATACATGAGAGGGGGCCTTTATATAGGCATACAAGCTTGGGCTCCAAGTAAGGGCATACAAGTAAAACCCTAAGCATCCTTTTCCCACTCAAATACATGGAGATCTCCTCTCCCAAATAGGTTCAAACATTTTCTTCTCACTAGGATTACTCCTCTCCTTCTCTTTGACTTGGTCTTGGCCAAAGGAGGTCACCATAAGTGGGGTGCCCAAAGGGAGGTAATCCTATAGGTGGGGTGCCAATTCATGAAGGCTTTGGGCTTTGGGTGGCCCACTTCAGTGCTGGGCTGGTTCTAGGGTTCTCCTGTGCTCCATCTTCTCAGCAGGCTAATGATGTAAAGATCTTCAAGGTCCTTCTCATGCAATTCAAAGTGGCACATCCAAATATGGCTGGGACTTTTTTAAGTTGGCAAGTTATCCTTCGGGCTGGGATCCATCATGTTGGGAATCCGGTGCACCGCAGCGGAAGTGTAATTTCAAAATGATGAAATTTGCACCATAATCCCTTAGCCAAGATCTCCTTATTCAGGATTAAAACATATAATAAACATATAGACTTACATTGTTAGAATTAGGGTACCAACCTGTAATCGCTAATTCCAACAAAATTTGATGTTGAAGGGGCTGATTGAATTCACCAGGCATCCAAATGTCCACCCTCCAATGGTGATCCACAAGATGATTGATCAAGATGCAAGCTTCTTCAAAATTCCTTCACTTGAATTCTTATCCTAGAACTCAAGAAGACTATGGCTTTAAAACTCCAGGGTAGGGGCTCCTTACTTCCTTTCTTTCTTCTTCCTCTCCCTTTCTTAAGACCTTGTCCTAAGAATAAAACTCTTGTCTTGAAGTAGGAGAAGGATTTAAGACACTAATGTCTTAAAGTAAAAGGAAATAGAAACAGAGTAGGAGTTCTTTTCTTTTACCGATCGAGAGATTCTTCCTATCTCTTGTTTTGGACTTGAGTTTCAACAGAGAAGAGAACTCTGTAAGAGGGAAACTCTCTGTGTCCTAAACAAGCTAAGGAGGAATCAGTTTCCTGGAAAGAAAAGAAAAATAAAAACCTCTGTTGTACATTAGTCAAACACCCGAGACCTTTGTTGTTTAAATAGATTACAGAGAGATGTCTTCTCAAAAGAACACAACTCTCTGTAAACACCATTCCACTTTGTCTCATGCCCCTTCCCTATTTCTCACGCCCCCTTCCCTCCTTCTCATGCCCTTCCAGATTAAATCTCATGGCTTTTCCTAAAAGAAAAGTCATGAAATTTCAGAAGAAAGGAATTTTGATGTTTCGGTCTCCGAAGAGACGTTGTTTCGCGCAACCGGGAAGAGTCAGCGCATTCCTTCTTTCTTAAAATTCCATCAGCCATTGGATTCCCATCCAAGGGGGGACAGATGGTGCGCTAATCATTAAGAAAGGAGGCCGCCCCATCTTAATTCATCGGAGAATTAAGCGGGGCGTGCCAAGAGTCCATGCGCCATGGACTCTTCCAAATGGCGCGCCAAGAGTCCATAAGCGCATGGACTCTTGGCATTTGGCGTGGAAAAGCAAAGGGGGCGGGTGGGGAGGCTAGCCTAGTTACATGGCTAGCCAATAGGGTTAGCCATAATCCTATTTTCACAATTAGGGTCTAATTAGGTCCAATTAGAACCCAAATTGAACCAATCCGGAACCCTAATTCGAATCTAATTTGAATAGAAGCTAGGGTTTGCAACACCTGCTAGAGTGTTATCCTACAAAGATGATTTAATTCCAAATTAAACTCTTGATCAATCCTCTTAAGTGTGTGACCCATTGGGTTCCACATCTAGCCAGCAGTGGGTTCAAATACAAGTTGACCTAATTTGATTAGAACTCTTTCTAATCGATTTAGGTCAAACTGGGCTTACCCGATTCGATCAATTAGGACTCTTCCTAATAAGTGATCTTTGAATTTGATCAACCCCAAGACAAGATTGACGTCTAGCAACGTGTCATGTCTACCCGGAAGATATGAAAATTCTGGTGAAATACTAAAATTATCCTTCAGTAGAGAGTTACCGTACAATTAAATCTTTCGATCAGCCTGCACCCAAAATATAACTATGGATATAGATATATGTCAAATCCAATATTATATTTATTTCTAGCTCAATCTTATATCGATGATTCAATTATCTTGATATTAGAAACCATCTCTAATATCTTTACTTTGATCAAAGATTCCCTGAATCATCATCCGATTGTTAACTAGCTGGATGCAATCTCCTCTTACTAAGAGTGATCGATTCCTTGTTGACCTACTCATTACCTTCATATCCAATTCACCATTCCCAGTATCAATCCTGTGCATGACTCAGTGTCATGATTAGGATTGAACCAAAGCATGGGTTCATGTACATAAGGTACTTATGGCAGTCTCAGGTCAAAAGATTACTTGTACCACTCCCACTATGAGAACCTTCTATTGACATGTAGCTAAGACTCCATTAGATGTTCTCAAGTTGGATCATATCAGTGAACTCATTCTCCAATGAGCACCCACATCCCAGTATTAGTGTCATACACAAGTGACTGTGAGAGCAGTCACCTTTTCCAGTATACATGGGATGTGCTAGTCTTACCGGAAAACCCTGATCCCCTACTCAGGGTTCCTTTGACTAGGAATACTTTAGATTAAGGTTTTAAGATTTTAGGTCTCACTGGTATGATCTCATCATAAGCCTAAAATCATAGCCCTAATCTATGGGGTTCATCATATAAACACAGCGAATGATAAAAATAATGCCTTTATTAGAAAAATTGTCAATTACAATGGTTTGGGAGATACAACATAGATTGGCTTGTAGGGCATATCCCTTTCACATCAGTGTCTTGAATCTTCTCTTGTTGGACTGGACTAAAAAAAAAAACTTACGAGACTCATAAAACTCAAAATTGGCTCAACATGAGATGACTTAACTTACAAGACTCCAAATGATAAATGACTCAATTGAATTTGACCTGACTTATCCAAAATCCTAATGGTATGGATGACTCTAAATGCAGGACTCAAATGTAGAAAGGTCTAAAACAGAACTCAGGGGCCAAAATATCGACTCAAGTGAGCTAAGCCCTTATTACAAAATTGGACTCAACCACTAAAATACTAACTTGATAACCATAGAGGGTTGAGAAGCCTCTACCTTATTTTGGTACCTCTGGTATCCTCACCAATTCTTCCGGGGTGGGAGGAACTCGACTCCATCGAGTTAGGGTCTCTCTGGCTCTGGTATCTCTCAAGGAGGTCTGGGTTGAGGTGCTACAAGTCCTCTCGAGTAATCCATGAATCATCGAATTCTGGTCGACCTTGCCAATGGACCAGGTAGCATTGATAGCCGTAGCCCCGGGTTGTGATAGCTTGATCATCTAGGATACGCTCGATCCATTTTTCTCTCTCAAGATAATTTATAGGTGGACACTCTGGGTTAGGTTCGCTCTCAAAGAATGGAGTAGGTCCAAAAACCTCACTAAGAATCGCTGTCGGTTCCCTAAACTCAACCAAGTCCGCGATGTTGAAGGTAGAGCTAATGCCAAAATTCGAGGGCAGATTTAGCACATAGGCATCGGATCCTACCTTCTTTATCACTCTAAAGGGTCCAACTTTACGAGCATGAAGCTTCTTAACCATAACAGAATCTCCTACATTAAGTTTCTTGGCTCTTTTCCCAGAATTAGCCAGTTTGTTTCTAAATTAATGCTTAATGTAGATGATGCACTAGACTTGTACTGACACCTAACAAAAATGCAGACTCAAGTGGGCTAAGCCTTTATTACAAAATTGGACTCAACCACTAAAACACTAATCTGATAATCACAGAGGGTTGAGAAGCCTCTGCCTTATTCTGGTGTTTCTGGTAGTCGCACCATTACCACAGGGAAAACATCTCATCATAGCCAATACCATAATGCTGATGATACCCCTTGGCAACCAGACGGGCTTTATAGGTCTCCACCTGCCCATCTGCGCCCTGTTTTCGTTTGAAGATCCACTTGCATCCAATGAATTTTATCCCTTCAAGTGGATCAACCAGTATCCATACATTGTTGATTTCCATGGATTCTATTTTAGATTTCATAGCTCTCAGCCATGACTTAGAATCTGACCTTGAAATTGCATCCATATAGGTGATCAGATCCTCGTTGTTCTCATCAAGCTCAATAGGATCACTGTCCTGGACCAAGAAACTATAGTATCTATCTGGTTGACATGGTACCCTACCAGATCTCCTTAATGGCTGCACTATGGGCTCTGGATCTGATCTAATTAAATCTGGTTCTATAGTGGCCTTAGAGTGAGAAGGTTTTTCTATCTGTTAAACTTCCCCAAGTTCAACCTCAGAAGCTTGAGTGCCTTCACCAAGGTACTCCCTTTCTAAAAAGGTTGTCTTAAGACTGACGAACAACTTTTGTTCCTCAGGTGGATAGAAATAATACCCTTTTGATTCTTTAGGATACCCAACAAAAAGATACTTATCAGACTTAGGTCCTAGTTTATCAATCTCTAAATGTCTAACATAAGCTGGACACCCCCAACCCGAAGGTGAGAGAGAGTTGGCTTGCATCTAGTCCATATCTCATATGGTGTTTTATCAATGGGCTTACTTGGAACCCTATTCAAAAAGTAGGATGCTGACTCAAGAGCATATCCCCAAAAGGATTTAGGTAGACTAGCTAAGCCCATCATGGATCGAACCATGTCCAACAATGTTCGATTCCTCCTTTTAGACATACCATTTAACTAAGGTGTCCCTAGAGGGGTCCATTGAATAAGAATCCCATTCTCCTCAAGATAAGAAAGAAACTCACTAGAAAGATATTCACCACCTCGATCTGATCGAAGAGTTTTAATAAACATTCTAATTTATTTTTCAACTTCATTACGATAATGTTTGAACATTTTAAACGATTAAGATTTATATCCTATGAGGTAGACATAACCATATCTCGAAAGATCGTCTATAAATATAATGAAATAACTATATCCATCTCTTGCACTGATATTCATAGGTCCATATACATAGGTATGTACTAGACTTAGAATACAACTGGCTCTTTCACCCTTTCTAGTAAAAGGTGACTTGGTCATTTTTCCAAGAAGACAAGATTTACAAGTCGGTAAAGATTCACTCTCAGTGATATCTCCCACCAACTTATTTATCATGTTCTTGTTTATATGACCTAGCCTACAGTACCAGAGATAAATATCACCGACCTTATCTAACCTAGGGCATTTATTAGTAGTGTACAATACAGTAATAGGCTACGATAGTACATATACGCCATTCTTCAATTGTCCATTCATCATATTAGAACCATTCAACGTGATTTTGCAAATATCATTCTTTATTGATAATTCATAACTATCTTTTGTTGAGGGAGACTATGTAATGATTAGGTTAAGGTCTGAATGGTTTCCTCCTGGAACTGTTAGAAAGTTACATGCTAGAGGAGCTGGACCATTTAGAGTGGTGAAGAGAGTAGGGTCCAATGCCTATGTGCTCGAGTTGCCTTCAGAACTAGGCATTAGCTCCACTTTCAACATTACAGACCTAGTAGAGTATAGAGAGCCAGCTGTGATTCCCAGTGAGCCTTTTGAGCCTAATCCTGCTCTTGAGAGTGAACCCAACCCTGTGTGTCCACCAACAAATTGGCCTGTGAGGAAAGAGCAGATTGAAAAGATCCTGGATGATCAGGTTATCTTTACTCGTAATCGAGGATACCAAAGATACCTGGTCCGCTGGCAAGGAAGGCCAGATTCTGATGACTCTTGGATCTCCCGAGAAGAATTACAAGAATTGGACCCAGACCTCTTGGAGAGATACCAGAGCCAACTTGATCCATACTCGACAGGGTCGAGTTCCTCCCACCCCGGGAGAATTGGTGCGGGCACCAGACTCAGAAGAAGACTTCAGGGCTCCATCTAGATCTCTGATTGACCTTGCCCGAAGAATTAGGGTTTTCTGGTTTTGTAATAAGGGTTGACTTGGTCAACTCAATTTTAGTCTTGAGTCTGTATTTCTCTGTAATTTTAATTTTGTTGAGTCATGTTGACTTAGTACAAGTCCTAGTAGCGGTCTAGTTCTTCTCCAGGTTGGTGCCACCTTTTTCAAGTCAAGGTCCAGGGTGCTACATTTTCTCCCAGGCCCAAGTAAGTGGGCGCCACACTCCCAGCCACACGCCAGAGTCCAGGGGGTGCCACATCTCCATCTAGTGTGCTTTGGTCCCCACACCACAAGAAAGCAGGTCCCTTCTTTCATGCGCCACTTAAGGAGAGATCAATTTAGGATCCTCAATCCAAGGAGGCACCCAAAATAATTCCATAAGAGCCAAGCTATGAAAAGAAAGGAGCAAAACTTGGGGAGCAAGACTAGGAGGCGCCCAATACTTCCAAATAAAACCAAGCATGGAAGTAAAAAAATTTTCTTGAAGAGCAAGGCTTGGAGGCGCCACCTTCTTGCCATTTGGAGCCACCAATCAACACTTAAGGAAGCTCTTGGCCGGCCATATGAGGAGGATTTGATTCTACAAGCCTAATTTGAGGATCCATCCTATTAGTCCCACATGGGAAGATGTAAAACCCTGATCTCTTGTAAAGACCTATAAAATAAACCCCTCTTGTAAGTTTTTGAAAAACACTGATGAATGAATTCAATTTCTGTGTGAGCAACTTTGTGTTTCTCTCTTCCGCACTTGTATTCAGGTGTTGAGCTCCGTGAGGGAGTAAATCCGGGTTCCCTAGGAACCTTGAGGAGGTGTGAGATCTCCAACCCCAAAACCCTAGGTTAGCCACTTCAATTCCAAACCCTAGCCACCCATCATCTTCTTCATTCCACCAATCATCCAAACCCTAATCTACCTCATCATCTCACGGCCCCTCTCTTCCAAGTAGAGGCCGACCACCAGCATCCAGGTCTAGATCGGCTACTTCGAATACAGAGCAAATTTCAGAGGAAGTCAGATCAGCATCCAGGAGAATCAGGATTTCAGCAACATCAATTTTCAAGTTCTTCTTATCTGGTAAATCCTTCCTTGAGTATCTGGTTCCATAACTTGTTCTTCTTCTTTCCCAGATCCTGAATTCAGGAGAAGCCAACTCTGCCAAAGGACCAGTATTGGAGGATCCATTGCGAAGATATCCGAATCCGAACCAACAATCTGCTCAAGAGAGTCCTTCCACTAAACTTTGTGAAGATCACTGTCTGGTCCATAACCCTTCTCTTCTCTTTACTTCTGTCCTGTTGAAAGTTCAGAGCGAAACCCTAGGTCTGGGAGTTTCTCAACCCCCAGCGATCCTTTACTTCTGAACTACTCTGATAATCTAGTTTCTTTGAATTGTGCTTTCAATTATTATATAGTTTCTTTCAACTTAGTTTAACTTTCCTTTGAGTCAAAGCCGACTTCTGAAATATATATAAAAAAAAATAGTCTTAATTTACTTCCGCATCGCATCATCTCTTTCGTTCTGCATCAAACATGATTTTTGCAAATATGATTTTTCCAAGAAGACAAGATTTATAAGTCAGTAAAGATTCACTCTCAGTGATATCTAGGAGACCCTCTCCCACCAACTTATTTATCCTGTTCTTGTTTATATGACCTAGCCTACAGTACCAGAGATAAATATCACTACCTTATCTAACCTAGGGCATTTATTAGTAGTGTACAATACAGTAATAGGCTACAATAGTACATATATGCCATTCTTCAATTATCCATTCATCATATTAGAACCATTCAACATGATTTTGCAAATATCATTCTTTATTGATAATTCATAACTATCTTGGCCAACAGGCCTACAGAAATGATATTTACAAGAAAAGAAGGACAAAAATGACAATCATTAAGAACGACAGTACAAGACTCGAAATACAAGGAAATAGTTTCCAACACCAGAACTGGTGTTTGACTTCCATTCCTAACATTCAGGAACCTCTCACCACTTCTGAATCTCCTACTAACTTGAAGTCCCTACAAAGAATTGCAAATGTAGTAAGGACTTCCAGTATCCAATACCCAGCTGTAGTATCATAAATAGAGAAACTATAAGGATTTATCATATAAATACCTTGACCAGCAACACCTTGCTGCTTTCCCTTTTTGGCCTATTCGGGTCCAAAGTAGCAAGGTAAGCAGAATAGTTCTGCTTCCAGTAACCCGGCTTCTTATAGAAGAAGTACTCTGCCTTACTCTTGTCAGCCTTTACCCTCTTAGTCTGACCAGGCTGAGCACTTTGCACCTTCTTGTTCTTTTTCTTCTTCTTCCCTTTTTCGAAGGGATGACTTCCTGCTCCAGAACCTCCCACCAGATTCACTAATCCCTTGTTGAGATTGTGGTCTCTTTCATAAGTCTACAGCAACCCTAATATCTCATGATAGTTTACTGCAGGGCTATTGTTGACTCCATTAATTATTTTTGATGATAAGCAAAACGGTTAAGTATAAGTTGAGGACTAATGATTTGCTTTGAGTGTGTTTCTATTGAAAAGGTGCACACAAAATTTGATGAAGCCCAATTATTTTAAAGAAGCCAAGTTTGAATGAAAAGATTGCTCAAAAGAAGACTTGGACACTTAAGAGATGGTTGAATGGATAGTTAAGCTAAATTAAAATATGTTCCAGCTCAAATTCAGCATCTTCTATGATTTTTTCAAAGAAGTGTCGACTCAAAGTGTCGACACATGACATGAAGTGTCGATACATGAAGATGAAGTATCAACTCAGGCTGGTACACAGCAATGTTTCAAATGGCATAGATGATGTATCGACACATGGACTTGAAGTGTCAACTCAAGGTATCGATATATGGATCAACACATCACCTGAGACTTTCAAGCCACAGAACTTGCAGAAGTTGAAGGAACAGCTGAAGTATTGACACATGGAAGTAAGGTGTCGACTCAACTGAGAAGTGTCGACACATCTGAAATTTCCAGAGAATCTGAATGGAGCAAGTTGAACTATGTATCGACTCAAGAAGAACATGTGTCGACCTTATATGTCGACTCAACTAAGGAAGTGTCAACACATGGAGTTTTGGCAATAGTAACGACTAGTTTTTTCAAACGCTGAACTCACCCAAATTGCCCCCAACGGCTAGTTTTTCAAGTCTAATGGCTAGAATTCAGTTTTGAGGCCTTGAGAGAAGGTATTTATATGCTCCAAATCAAATCAAAACATAAGCTATTGAATATTATCAAAGAGTTTTGAGAAGAGAGAAGAAGAGAGAGCTTTAACTCCTATTCATTGAAGTTTTAACCACTCTCAAGCTAAAGGAAGCCTCCAAGCAATCAAGAGCCTTCAGGAGCATTGAAAATTATCCATACTTGGGCATCCAAAAGGCTTCAACAAGTGCAAAGCAACTCCATATCGAGCTACATCGAGATATTCACTTTGTTTTAGAAAGCTTACATTGGTTCCTTACTTTTAAACCATATTTCTTGTAAAGGTTCTTGGTTAGCCTATTATAAAACCAAGGGAGGTTATTGGTAAGCCTTGGAAAACTAATTAGATTGGTGGTTAGCCCACAAAATTACTAAGGTTCTTTGTTAGCCCGGAAAACCAAGGGAGGTTGTTGGTTAGCCTTGTGAAAACCAATTAGGTTCTTGGTTAGCCTGTAAAACCAAGTGAGGTTTTGACTTGTAAGCCTTGTGAAAACAAGTCGGTTTTGATTAGTGAGCCCGAAAACTAATCGGCTGTAATCTTGTAATTATAATGAATTCCCAAGGAGATCTTGGGGAGTGGATGTAGGTGCATTGGATAGCACCGAACCATTATAGCTTTTGGTATTTGTAATTGCTTGATCTCTCTCTTTGCTCTTTATTTATTGCTCTTAATTTCTGCTGTACATTTATTTTAGAGCATTGCAATTATTTTAATAGTACCTTGCTAACTTACTTGTTGAATTGGATTGCATTGCTTAGTATCAAGTTTTATTAAGTTAGTTTGTCAAATCAATTTTTAGAGATCCAATTCACCCCCTCTCTTGGGTTGCTTACTGGGCAACAGCTATTCATTCTGAAATTGTCAAGAAAGAGCTGGTAGGAAGGAGGCAGAGAATTCAGTATCGCATCCTTGTCGAGCTGCTCATGCAAAGGACATTCGAATTTATCCAAATGCTCAAATAACTCGATCATGTACATTACATGATCAGTCATCGAAGCTCCATCATGCATACGCATGTTATAGATGGTGGAAGAGATCCGGTATCTCTCCATATCATCTAGAGTGCCAAAAGACTCCTTCAACTTTTGAAGAATCTCCTCTAGCTAGGCCTCCTCAAATTTATGACTGAACTCATCATTCATCGCAGCCAACATTATGTAACACACCATAGTGCGGTCAGAGATCCACTTCTGGTAAGTGTCCTTGATAGTGCCACGAGTATTGGGGGCTGGGATCTCTAGTACCAGATTAGTTATCACATAGAGGATTCGCTCGTGCTCCAAGATAATCCTAAGCTTTCGATACCAGCTATTGAAGTTGGGTCCAGAAAGTTTATCATTATCTAATAATGACCGGAGTGTTGACATTATCTAAAAAAGGAGAACAAGACCTATCAGTATATGAATTATTTAAAAACCCTAAAGACATGGATTTTAGTCTAAAGGTTTCTTCCACTATTTTATTCAGACTGGTAGCCTCTATACTCCAATATGAAGAATAACATTTATCCTTTAGCGGGTATTAGGATCCAATAGACTACGTATGAGCCCGACTTTGGCCTGCCAACTCTAATGCATCTAAAGGTAGGTATAATACTAATTGCTTCTCTAAACAACTCCTAGTAATCATTTTACCCCAGGGGTCCATACAATCGGCCTTTGGGCCTCCTATTGAAGGTCCAGGTTAGGTCCAACTATTAACATTATCAAATTCAATGCTTCTAACTAACCCATGATCAAACTCGACTTTAGTCAGACCACCTAACCACGTGTTAAGATTGTCGCACTGAGCCATCAAATATTGAATGGCAATTCCACTAGCTTGATGACCACCCATTCTTTGGAACTGCTGATGATCACCCAACTTATGGACTCATTGCCAATCCAACTTAATGAGAGGCTAAGACTTAGGCTATCACATAACTTAGTTCTTTTATGGACCTAATAATTTAAGGGATTTAAATTTTGTGACATTTGAAATGAAGACATGGACCTTGATCAAGAAAACTCCTACCAAACACTTAGGAGGTTTCCAGATCAATTTGGTCCATGGGCACCTATAAACCAGTCAGACTGATTAACCTTAGTTAACATGGGTCAACTCGAATTAATAGATAATCTAATCAAGTATGGTTCACCATGTTAGCCAGGTAAGCAAGATCAAGGGATGGGTTAAGCCAGGTAAGCCTCTTGCCTTAGACACCAACCATGAGTTGGCTAGGTAAGAGTTAGCCCCAAAGAACCTTGACCATAACTATCAAACTTACCTTAAACACTAAGTGGTTTACCAGACTTAATCAGACTGACCTAAAGACCCGGGCTCACCACGAAGCCATGAATTAAGTCCATTTAGATGTATGGACTGATCTAACTAACTATTAGAGAAATTTATAGAGGAGAGACCTAATTCAACTTTTGATTAGTCTTTTTTCTATTTAAACCATTCATCTAAATCTAGGTCTAACCCATTTAAGGACCCAATTATAGCTAAACCAATCAACCCATGGTTTATCAATCATGACTTAAGATTAGAATCATATCCTAAATCTTAAAAATATACAACTTAATTTTTAATTAAGTGTATCACATTAATTGAAACATTTTCAAAATCAAGTGAAACAATTTCATAAAAATCTGAAGCTTAAAATTAATGTTTCATAGTTTTCTAGTCGAGTCAGCTCTTTCAGAACACAAAAAATAAACAGAATGAACTATTTGCAGAATCGAGTCAGCTCTTGCAGGGCAAGTCAGCTTGAGCAAAAAAAGGATCTTCAGATTTTAGTCATTTCCACTTGAACTTTTCAAAGTTTTAGGTCAAACATCTTTTAGATCTCATCTAAACATAGTTATGATCTATTAACCATAGATTAAAACCATTTTAATCCATCAAATTCCTTCACTTTCTTCTTCATAAGGTCGTGATGTAGCGGCACCCCTACACGTCATAGGAGAACCCTTGGAATGGGAAGGATGGTCTTTAAACCATGCTTATCTCCTATGACCGGACGGCCATGGCGAATCCACCTTAATCCAAGTACTTTATGAAGGAAATAATCTGATTTTATACAAAAACAGTAAACTACATGTGCATCCAACCTGGCTTTGATACCACTATTAGGGAACCAAGGTATAGGGTAAGAACATGCAATTTAAAAACTTTCTATAAATGCATGGCGTAATGAAAAAGGATAAAACCATTTTATCAACAAATGTCAATCTAATTAACATCACCCTAAGCAGATATTGATGCATATGTAGAATAATGTATATATGTAATCAAGCATTCATTGAATGAAAAACAGAACTATTCTAGATTCACATAATGATGCAACAGATTATAGTGTGCAAAATAAATAATCCAAAGGTATACCTTTGAGATGACAATCACCTGGAAGGCACATGCTCCGATAGTAAGGTGGAACAGCACCCGATGGAGATCAGCCCTATAGAAAGATGATCGGGCTTTGCGAGCGGCACACGCATACCACATCTATGGGTGGTTCACACCATAAAGAGGGACTTCTCCTCCTTCCTTTGGGGTACTAGGCTCTTGGGAAACAATGTTGGCAGCAGTGACTCCTTCTTCAACTCCTTGAAGATGTGCGGACTCCTTCAAGTCCTTGAAGGGCTGTTGATGTAGTGGTGATGGAACAAAGGTCCTTGAGAATCCCTTCCCAATGCTTTGTCCCAAACCTTCAATAGAAGGTATGCACCCAAAGATCCCACCCAAACCTCACTGTCCCTCTCTAAGATAATCTCTCAGAGATCAAAAGTGAGCTACTGGTCTCGTTCTCTATTCTTTAGAAAAACCCAGAATAGAAAACTAGGAAGCCCAATGGAAACATGAACGTGAACCTTCATAATCAGATATGAAGAGATTACACAGAGAGTTGAGACCTTTAGGATTCGGAGAGTTACAAGCCCCTTGGGATTCAGCAATAGCAACAATTAAAGCCTCGAAACACCCAGCATTAAATCCCATAACCATTATAGCTTTAATGAAGCATTCTCAAATTTTAGCAGTCCGTCAGACAAGTCGACTCGACTGTTCGAGTCGGCTCGAGCTATGCCGACTCGACCATTCGACTTAGCTCGAGAGCAGCATTGACAACTCTTGTCAAACTAGTCTGGAATGATTCGCAATCATTTGTATGCCAACAAAGCAAGAAGAAATCCCACAGTGTGTGATCCCGTAGGTTCAAACACTAAACCGGTAGCACAAGAACATTTTCAGTACCAGCCAAAGTTGCCATCTAGCAATAACACCCGGCGTCTGGATAGGTTGAAGGTTACAGAGCAATATGAACCTGTCGAATATGGAATATCAGTGAACTTATTTCTTTAATCTCCTAATGCTCCGACTGGCTTTGGGTTAAACTACTAAACCCTAATCAATCCATCTCAATATGTCTCAAACAAAGAATCCTTGTAACTTTTTACAAGGAATACCCTAGCCAAGGTCTTTCTCAATTGAGACACATTAAGCATTTAATCCAAACCATTTGGAGAGATTAATCCTATCTCGATCCTACTACCGCTACATAAGTACTTGACTGTACCCATCAACCTTCTATCACTGGATTAGAAATTCGGGTAGTCCGGCACCTAAGCATAGTAAGTTGCCTGTAGCTGCCATAGCGATCTCAAGTTGGAGGACTAATTCATATCCACATTCTAATACAAAACTCCTCTTCAGTAGAAAGAGATCTCGCATGAGAGTCATGTTTAGTGAAGTGTCAAACACAACACTTGATGTCACACCAGCATCTCCATGCTACTTGGTTAAGAGGACAACCAACAGATATGACATCAACAACCTACTCTCGATATACCATCATCCTGAAATAGCGTATCCTTTGGTCGTGAACTAATTTATGAACTACATGATGCATCCTCTCTACATCGCATATAAGGTAGCTCAAAGGACATATCATACAAGAGTTAATTAGGAAGATGTCATGTGATGAACAACCAGAATAAACCTTTTATTCAATTCAATAATTTATATATATATACATGAGTCGCATAACCATCTACAGCCTAGATGATTGGCTTTGGGACATACATTTTCCAACATGAGGAAGATTTAAAGCAACAAACTGATGGGTTTCATTACTATTTGGAAAGCAAAGATCATGTCAATCAGAGTCCCAATCCATCCCAAATCCATCACCGACCACCCCCTCCCCTCTAGGGCTCTTCCCTTCGACTCCTCTAGTGAATTTCCTGGCCAGATAAGGGAAAGAATGACATCCCCTATTTCCGCCACTCCCTATTTTTTTTTCTATGATTGGGTTGAAGTCGACTGGGCCTGTCAACTTCAGCCTAAAATCTAGTTCTCATAAATTCATTACCTAAGTTCCTAATTAAATTTAATTTTTCAAGAGAATCTCCATCTGCTACTCTGCCCTCTTTTCTCACAAATTCATTAGTAAAAAGCTATGAAAATTGACCTACAGAAAAGGTGATCAAAAGTCATTAAAGGGGGTTAATTTAGTAATGATTGAATACCTTGGGAGGGCTCTGCTATTCATACCTTGGGCTTCCTCCAAGTTTATCTGTTATCAAATTATACTTCAAAAATGTTCTCCATTATATACTTTGCATGATCTTACATGATGACTTGTACTTGAAGAACGAAAGGTTAACGGTACATGACCCTTTGAGTTCGGCTAAGTATGAGCACTACCTAAATAGATCATATTAGGCATTCTCATAAATTTTGCATTAGATCATGAGCATTTTCAAAAATTTTACCTTAGATCATGAGCATTTCTAGAAATTTTGCCTCAGATCATGGGAATTCCCAAAAATTTTTACCTTAAAACATGTTTGGCATTCCCAACTAGGTGTCTCATATCAAAGTCAACATTCTTAAGTAATTGCCTCCAACCCTATTGGGTATTCCTAAATATCTACTTCGGATCAAAATTGACACTCAAATATTCACCTCAGGTTGTATATAGTATTCTCTAATGTATGTCAGATCATTATTGGGCATTCAAAAAATATGACTTAGATAAGAATGTCATTCTTAGATATTTACCTTAGATTAGAATTGATGTTTTTAAATAATTATTCTAGCCTTGTTTCTTCTAGCAGAATCCTTTAAATTCTTTATTTCAGCCATCTTGGCCTCATAATTGGCTTCAACTTTGGAGACCTTGTACTATGGCGAGCTTAGTACTTCAACCAACTATCCAAAGAACTTTTCCCATTTTGTTCCTTATAATTCTCTACATTTTTTTTTAATAAAGAAGACTTGCATATCACATATTTCCATTAATCTTCAAAAATGGAATGGCACTAAAGGTAGAACCCCTCTAGCCATATGTGGACTACTACGATAAAAATCAAGTGGGGGGGCTATGATAGCAACCAAAAGGAAGTAGCCAAAGGAAGATGCCCATGACTAGCTTTGACTCAGCATAACCATCCCTTCGATTGCAAAGGAGATGAGTTGATAGAATAAAATTTAATGGCTGGAGCATGAAAGACAATAATGGCTCTTCATCGGATCCTTGCTGAAGAACACCATCCCTAGTTCCCAAGAGTTGTCATGGTCTTCAGACTATCCAATAGATCCAAACAATTTTTTTAAAAAAGAAAAGAAACAGAGGTAGCATTATTTTTCCATCACACTAGTTATCGTTTAAAAGGAAAATTTCTTGAGACTTCCTCTTCGCCTCCTCTCTATATTAAGAAATCCTCTGGAGATCCCCCCAATAGAGAATAGCCCACTAAAGCTTCCTCCTCATTGCCATCTCTACCCATTCAAGGGGAGCTCATAGGAAGCTTCTTCTTCCACCTCTCCTCCATTCGATGGAAACCCACCCAAGCTCTACCTTCGGTGAAAACCTTATGGTAATAAGCTTCTCAAACCTCGATACAGGGGGAGATGAAGATAGCATCAACCATGGAAGTCTTGACCACATGAGCACTAGTCACAAGATCCTCAATCATAACCACCGACCATGAAAGCTTTACCTACATCATGTTTATCTGCCATAGAACCAGTAGGTCTAGGTGTTGGGTTTCAGTGATGTGGCAGAAGGATGGATTTCAAAATTTTCATTTTGAAACTCCAAAGCAACTTGAAACCCTAAGCCCAAGATCCCCTATTCATTACAATTAACAAGTCATTCAATTAGGGTTTGGAAAAATACCTGGAACGCTAATTCATTCTTCTTTCCACTAGGCACACAAATGCATGCCCTCCAAAGGTGATCCACACAGGAACTGATCCTAAGAAGCACTCCTTAGTAAGTTGCTTAAACCATTGGAACTCTTCACTTTGGCCTTTCTTCCTTTGGCAGCCTCTCCTTCCTTGCTCAGACCCTTGCCCTCCAGTAGAGCACTCTGAGCCCATTCCTCAACCTCTCTTCACTCTCTTTTTAACTTTCTTATTCACTTGCAAAACCCTTGTCTTAAAATAGTGAACTTGTCTTAAGACAAGACCTAAGTTCTAACAAGGGAAGGAAGAGACAAGGATAGTGTGGCAGAGTGTGAGTGTAAGAATGCAGAAAAGAAACGATTTGTGATTCCCATCGGCCTAAACACCAATGGCTATTTATAAGAGATGGGGAGGTGCCAGATAAGCCTTATCATCAGCCTTTGATCTGTCCAAACATAGATCATATAAGACCCTTCACTAAGAAGGAGTCTTATCTTGAAAGGTCAAGACCTTTCATGTGCCAAAAGCCTTATATCCCTTTGTCTAGATAATGTGGCCCACTTATCCTCATGCCATGTGGCATGTAACTGGCAAGGAGGTTGCTTAGATGGCATGGAATCAAGTGACCTTTCCAAGAGTCAAGTTCCTTCATTGTGAAGGACTCTTGGATTTAAATCATTTGCGATTATCATGAAGGGATGCAACCCTTCATGTGTGCGCCACCTTAATTCACCGCCCCTTCCTTTCTTTCATCGGTAATATGCCATAATAATTGGAAAAGGGATAATGCTAGGGATGCCTTGCTTCATCTAGAAACAAAGTCCCATAAGCAGAAGGACTCTAGGTCCTTTTCTGCGTGCCATATACTCCTGCACACAATTTAATTTGGCGCCAAGAGTCCCACCACTTTAGGACTCTTTATTTAATCAGATAAATGCTGATAAAAATTTGGATAAAACCAGATAAATGCTGCCCCACCTTGGACTCAACCCAATCTAGGATTTCCTCAAATTGGCTAGCCCATTAAGCAACCTTTAGACCCAAGTCAATTGGGCTAGGAGTTAAGTTAGCCTACACATGCTAGTTTGCAATTTAGCTAACCAATTAAGATCCCATGACCCTAATAAAATATCAATTGACTTCCTAGGCCAACTCCCTAAAGTGTGTGACCCTTTGGGTTCTACATCTAGCTAGTAGTAGGTCTAGGTCCAGGCTGATTTAATCCAATCAAACCCGATTGACCTAATTAGGTCAAATTGAGCTGACCTAAGTTGCAGATTCAAACTAGCTTTCGAATTGACTCATAAATTCAATCAAATTGATTCATGAAAACTTACAAGACATGATTGACATCTAGAAATGTGTCATGCCTACCCAAAAAATAAGGAATTTGATGGAAAGTACCAAAATATCCTTCAGTGGAAAGTTACTGTGCAATTCAATCTTTCAATCTCCCTTTATCCCGAATAAGTGATGGGTATGGAAACTTGTCAAACCCTAGTACTTAGTCATTCAAATCTCAATTCGATAATGAAGACTCTGCTGATTACTGATTAGAAACCACTTCTAATCTCATCCTGCTTTGATCAAAGACTCCCTGAGTCATCAATCAAAGAGATTACATCGGATAACATTTCCTCTTACTAGGAATGATCGATTCCTTATTGGTCCACTCACATCCTTCATGTACCTTCCACCATATCCGAGAACATCCCGTACATGACTCAATATCATGAATGAGTATAAACCAAAACATGGCTTAGTATGCATAAGGAACCATGGTGACCTCAGGCTTGAAGATCACTTGCATAACTCCCACTATGAGAACTATCTCTTGATAAGTAGTAAGACTTCCATAAGATAGTCTCAGTATAGATCAATTCAGTGAACTCATACCCTAATGAGCACCCTTATCCTTGTCTTAGTGTCTCTACACAAGTAGCTGTGAGACCAACCACCATCTCCATCGAGCATACATAGGATAAGCTAGTCTTTCCGGAATCATCGATCCCCAAATCGATGATCCAATGACTAGGAACATTTTATATTAGGATTTATAGGAACTTAGGTCTCACCATTATGATCTTCATCATAACCCTAATTTCTTTATCCTAATCTATGGGTTTATTATAATCTTAAATAAGACACAGCAGTATGATAAAACAGATGCCTTTTATTAATATATTAATGTCATACAAGAGTTGGAAGACTACAAAAAATATCCTTACAAAGATTAGCTTTTAAGGCACTTTTCTTTCAATCTCCCACTTGCACTAAAGCCAATCACCCTTGTATTTTGTACCCATACATTCTAAGTGGCGATCAAATTGCTACTAGGGTAGTGCTTTAGTGAATGGGTATGCTATATTATTCTTTATATCTACTCGTTTGATGACAATATCTTATCCTTGAGTGAGCTGGAAGCATCTTAGGTGTGCTTGGTCTTATTATTAGACCTTGGTTCCTCAGCTTGCACAACAACTCCAGTGTTACCACAATAGAGTGACACCGGTTGTTTTATAGTAGGAACCATGCCCAATTTCGTGATGAATTTCTTCATTCACACTACTTTCCTTATGGCTTCATTTGTAGCTATGTATTCTGCCTACTCACTGCACTACCATATAGGGTGAAGACATATCCTGATATGGATTTGCTATAATCTGGATCTGGTTGAAAACTAGAATTTGTATATCCTTCTAGTTTCAAATCTAATCCACCATATAGAAGAAAAACATCCTTAGTCCTTCTCAGGTACTTAAGAATATTTTTCACAGCTTTTTAATGATCCTCTCTTAGATCTACCTGGAACTTGCTTACTATGCCCACGGCATAAGCAACATTAGGCCTGGTACATAACATGGCATACATAATCTATCTTGTAGTCGAAGCATAAGGAATCATAGCCATCCATGATGAATCTCTTCAATGCTAAGTCAATGTACCTGGATTGGGATAAGCCTAGCATCCTCTTATCTCTATAGATCTTAATCCCTAATATATAGGATGCCTCTTCCCAGATCCTTCATGGAAAACTTTGATGATAGCCAAGTTTTGATCGATTATAAATTGGGATATCATTCCCAATGAAAAGTATGTCATCGACATACTGAACCAAAAAGACAATTGCATTCCCATTTATCTTTTTATACACACAAGGTTCATCCGTATTTTAAATGAAACCAAATACTCTAATTGCTTCATCAAAATGGATGTTCCAACTCCTCGATGCTTGCTTTTATCCATATATAGATTTTTTAAGTTTGCATACTTGATTTGGTCTCCCACTTGAGACAAACTATTTTGGTTGTAACATATATACTTCTTCCTCAAGATATCCACTGAGGAAAGCAGTCTTTACATCCATCTACCATATTTCATAATTATAGTATGCTACTATTGCAACCAAAATCCTGATGGACTTGAGCATTGCTACTGGTGAAAAGGTTTCATCATAGTCAATACCATGCTTTTGTTTGAAACCTTTTGCCACTAGCCTGGCCTTATAGGTATCTACTTGGCCATCTGCTCTAATCTTCTTCTTGAAGACCCATTTACACCCTATTAGGTTAATTCCTTCAGGTGGATCTACCAAGGTCCAAACTTGATTGGAATATATGGAGTCAATTTCAGATTTCATGGCATTTAGCCATTTATCAGTCTCTACTCTCGATATCTTTCGTATAGGTCACAGGATCATCATTCTGAATGATACTGGCCTTATTGTCATTTTCAATAAAAAAGCCATATCTAAGAGGTGCACCCTGCACCCTTTCTGACCTTTGGAGATGAGATGTGTGTTGTGGCTGGTTGTGATCAACAAGAACATTTGGTTAAGGAATTTCATTGAAAGACTCTTCAGGTACTGGTTGTTGGTTTTGAACTTCATTAAGTTCAAGTGTTGTTCCGCTACTTCCTTCTTGGATAAATTCTTGCTCCAAGAATGTAGCATGTCTTTTGATAAATACATTTTGTTCAGTAGTATGACAAAAGAGGTATCCAATACCCTCTTTAAGATAACCAACGAACCTACATTTTTCAACCCTAGCACTTAACTTATGTCCAAAATTATTTTTGACATAAGCATAGCAACCCCAAATCTTCAAGTATTTAAGATTTGGTCTTTTGCCATTCCATACCTTATATGGAGTGCTAGTCACTGACTTTGATGGTACCCTATTCAAGATATAAACAATAGTTTTCAAGGCATATCCCTAGAAGGAAATGAGAAGATTTGTGAAGCTCATCATGGACCTCACCATGTCTAACAAGGTGTGATTTCTCCTTTCTGCTACACCATTTAATTGGGGTGTGTTATACCAGATTGGCTCACCTTCGAACCGGACCGGTGTAGAGGTCCGACCGACCCACTCCTACTGAGGTCCGGTCGACCCATTCCTACTGAGGTCCGATCGACCCATTCTTGCTGAGATCCGACCGACCCACTCTTGCTTAGGTCTGACTGACCCTTCGTGTTGAGATCTGACCGACCCACTCTTGCTAAGGTCCGACCGACCCACTCTTGCTGAGGTTCGACCAACCCACTCTTGCTAAGGTCCGACCGACCCACTCTTGCCGAGGTCCGACCGACCCATTCTTGCTAAGGTTCGACCGACCCACTCCAGCTGAGGTTCGACCGACCCACTCCAGCTGAGGTCCGACCGACCCACTTTAGAAGGGCTTGTATTGATCCAAAGATAGCCCTGGGAGACTCCCGAAGCCTCCTCCAACTGGTACCAAAATTCTGTTGTAACAGAACCTTGATGCATCCGCCACACTACTCCACTAGCTCCACGATGCTGCCTCATCCTGGCACCACGTGGCCACTCCTAGATTCTCATAGGGGCAGATCAGTCATTCCATGCCTAGTCCTTAATAGATTCTAGTAATGTTCTGCACCTATATAAGGTAAACTGGGGGACTCTGGGTGGTAAGGACTCTCTCCCTACCTCACAGGCTCATCTCTATTGATTCCTCCATTCTGTTGCCCTCAAGCTCCTGCTAACTTAAGCATCAGAGTGTCCCCCACCAAAACACCCCTTGGGGACTTTTTGTAGAAACCAGGAGAGAAGCGCTCTAGCCAAGTCAACCGAACCCGGTCCGGGAGAAGTTGCAGCAACAGATTGGCGCTAGAGGAAGGGGGGCCGCTCGAGCCTTCACTCATATTCTCCCTTCTCTAATAGGAGGAATCCACCTACCAGGTAGAGCAATGGCAAAGGGAAGAGCCCAGAACACCTCTGCCAGGAGAGGTCACTCCTCGTCCAGGTCGAAAGGACCTCTCAAGGAGAATGACGTCGCCAAGCCCACCGTCACTCTAGGACAACAGCAGTTCCAGACCTTGGTGAACCGCATCGACACCCTCACTGCCATGGTTCAGAACCTCCAAGATGCGGCTAACAACCGATAGCAGCTGCATGCTGCATCCCAAACCAGTCATCGACCTGTTGCTGAGGGAAGTCAACAGCATGAAGTCCCTCAGCCCTAATCCTACGTTGCTCCAGAGCCTCGAAGGTCCTAGAGGGCTCATGTTGATGGGAAGAGAGTGAGGTCTGCCTCACCCTCCTCTGCTGACTTAGTCCCAGATAGTGACCAGTACTGTAGCGAGGTCCCGAGAGACTACACCAGCAAACTCCAGCACATGGAGGAGCAGATTGCCATGTTGGTCGATAGGCAAAAGGCCGACGAGGCACAGGCATACGACTCCCGCCTGCCTTTTCCTGCCAAAATCATGGGGGAGCCTATCCCCCGCCACTTCAAAATTTCTCAGGTGGATGCCTACGATGGCACCACCGACCCACTGGACCATCAAGCACCTACAAGGCCCACATGATGGTGCAGGGCACCTCCGACGCCCTCCACTGCATCGCCTTCCCCATAACGCTTAAGAAGGAAACTCGGATGTAGTTCTCCGCCATTCATCTAGGTACGATCCATTCATTCTCCTAGCTTAAAAAGCTCTTTCTCTCCCATTTCAGGACTTGTAGTCAGATGCCGAGGAACACCAACTGCCTCTTCATCGTGCTATAAAAGGAAGGAGAGACTCTCTGGGACTACATGGCCCGATTCAACTCAACGACCATGGAGATCCCGGATCTAAATGAAGATGTAGCTATGTCGGCCTTCAAGAGAGGGCTGCACTCATCCAGGTTCACATTCTCCCTGGACAAGAAGTTCTCGATGAGCTACTCCGAGCTACTAGCCTGGGTGCAGAAGTATGCCCTAGCAAAAGAGCAGGCAACGAGTCGATGCCAGGTTGAAGGGTGGTCGGCTCCCAAGAAGCGGAGCGACAAGGCTCCCAAAGTCCGACCTCCTAGCGATGGCAACAATTCGGCCCGACATCGCAGCCCAAAGTCAAAGGACTTCCCCAGGAGGTTCGAATCTTATGCATCCCTCTCCCTTCCGAGGGAGAAAATCCTTATGGAAATTGAAAACGAGACCTTCTTGCAAAGGCCTCGTCTAATGAGGGGCCTCTCCGCATCCAGGAGCATAGACAAGTACTGCCGGTTCCACCGAGATCACGGACACAACACTGAAGATTGCCTCCAACTGAAAGATGTAATTGAAGACCTCATCAAAAGGGGGTACCTACATAAGTATGTCCGACCCCAAAGGAATCGGGCTGAAACTTTGACTGCCAGAGACCCCCCAAAGGAGGTAGAACTACCCAACCAGCATCCGACCGACGAGAATGTTGGCATGCTCCACCATCAGTCCGACTAGAGGTACGAGGAAGATTAAGACATTGTGAAGAGGTCTAGGGGTTCTAATGTAATCAGCTTCTCCGATGAAGACCTCTTAGTATCCCACATCACTGGGAATGATCCTGTAGTTGTGTCCGCAGTAATTGCCAATTATGATATAAAGAGGATCCTAATTGATAATGGAAGCTCCATGGAAGTGTTGTTGTATGATGCTTTTGTCAGAATGAACCTGTCCAGAACAAGGCTACAAGAATCCCCATGTCGTTGACAGGCTTCGAGGGAAACTCTATCAGAGTGGAGGGAGAGATAACTCTATCCATGACGATCGGGACAAAGCCTTACCGGAAGACTCTCCCCATCAACTTTGTGGTCGTACGTATGACTTTGGCTTACAATGCCATATTGGGCCGATCGACCCTTAACAAGTTTCGGGCCATTATATCAACTTACCAGATGCTGGCAAAATTTCTAACCCGGAATGGGATCAGAGTAATGAGGGGAGACCAAAGGATGGCCAAGCAATGTCTGACCATCCGGGACAGGCAGTCTGAAGATCGTTCCACTCTAGAATAGCTGACCCCAGGGCTGAAGCTGACTCTTGCAGATAACTGATCGAGAAGATCTTGTTCATACCTCTTTGAGAAGATGATCCCACCAAGGTCCTGCAAATTGGGAGTACACTCAGCAAAGAAGCTAAGTTGGAGTTGGTCCGCTTCTTACAGGAGAATGCCAATGTCTTTGCTTGGTCGGTGTTGGACATGCCAGGCATCCCATCGGAGGTCATAACCCACCAGCTTAGAGTGGACTCAACCTACAAGACCAACAGGCAAAAGAAGAGGAGCTTCATCCCTGAAAGACAGAAGGCGATTGACGAAAAGGTCAAGAAGCTCTCCGATGCCGGCTTCATCAGAGAGGCCCATTACCTTGACTGGTTGGCGAATGTTGTAATGGTGAGGAAAGCTAATAGAAAATAAAGGATATGCATGATTACACCACCTCAACAAGGCTTGCCCGAAGGACAGCTTCCCCTTGTCGAAGATTGACCAATGGTGGAGCCACAGTCGGTCATCCACTTTTGAGCTTCATGGATGCCTTCTCTGGCTACAACCAAATCAGGATGCACCCGGAAGATGAAGAAAAGACAACCTTTATCACTGATAAGAGATTGTATTGCTACAAGATGATGCCCTTCGGCCTGAAGAATGCCGGTGCCACTTTCCAAAGGCTGATCAACCGGGTCTTCGAGGGGCAACTTGGAAGGAATATGGAGGTCTATGTTGATGATATGATAGTCAAAAGCCTCCACAGAGCCGACCACATCAAAGACTTACAGGAATCCTTTGATGCCTTGAGGAGTCATCGGATGAAGCTCAACCCTGCCAAGTGCACCTTTGGGGTGACCTCCGAAAAGTTTCTTGGCATTCTAGTTACGCAGAGAGGGATCAAAGTCAACCCTGATAAGATCAAAGCTGTCATCGACATGGAGCATCCGACCAACAAGAAGCAAGTGCAAGAACTTACAGGCCGGATAGCCTCTCTCAACCGCTTTATCTCTTGGTCGGTTGAGAAGTGTCTTCCTTTCTTCAAGACTTTGTGGTAGTCGGATCACTTTCAGTGGTTCGACGAGTGTTGGTCGGCCTTTGAAGAATTAAAAAAATACCTGAAGACCCCTCCCTTGCTTGCTAAGCCCGTGGAGGGAGAGCACCTATATTTGTATCTGTCGGTGTCTGACGAGGCAGTGAGCTCCGTCCTCATTCAGACAGGGGAGAACAATCAACAAAGACCCATTTATTATATTAGTAAAGTTCTCCACGATGTCGAAACAAGATACCCCAAGATGCAGAAACTTGTTTACTCCTTGGTCATAATAGCCAAGTGATTGCAGCCCTACTTCCAAGCACATCCAATTATCGTCCTGTCCGATCAACCTCTCAAGGTGATCCTCAAGAGCCCAGACACATCCGGTCGGCTTGCCAAGTAGGTTGTCAAGCTTGGTGAATTCGATATCTCTTTCTGACCTCAGTCAACCATGAAAGCTCAAGTAATTGCTGACTTCATAGCAGAGTGTACCTGGAGACTGGAGGCACCCTCACAAATAGCCAACGCCCCTGGGGATGACAATATTGAAGAAGCAGAGCCTGCCTAGACCCTCCATGTGGATGGAGCGTCCAACCTTGCAGGCTGCGGGGTGAGCCTAATCCTAGCCGACCCCGATGGACAGAGCTTGGAGTATGCTTTATACTTTGCATTTCAGGTATCAAATAACCAAGCAGAATATGAAGCCCTCCTTGCAGGACTGAGAATAGCCAATGAACTGAGCATCAGTCGGATCAAGGCCTTCTCCGACTCCTAGCTGGTGGTGAACCTGGTGAAGGGGGTTAATTCGAGATGAGAGATCCGACCCTGGCCAAGTACTTGAGAAAGGTACAAAGCCTCGTGACTCAGCTTAAGTTCTTCGAAATTCTCCATATACCTCGATTGCAGAACTCCCGGGCGGATGCTTTGTCACGGTTGGCTACAACCGTTACCAACACCTCTGACCGGACCTTCGTGGAGTATCTGCAGCATCCAAGCATTGCTGAAGAGATGACAGAGGTCCACCAAGTGGAGTAAGAAGCTTCTTGAATGGACCCTATTCTTGCATTCCTTGTCAAAGGGACCCTATCAGAAGATATGACCAAAGCCAAGTGTGGACACTGGACAGCCTCAAAGTACGTCATCTTTGGTGGCACTCTTTATAATGGTCGTTCTCATAACCATTGCTAAAGTGCTTGGGGCCGACTGACGCTGACTAAGCACAGAGAAGTGCTCGAAGGCATCTACGGTGACCACCTGGGAGGAAGATCCCTAGCTTATAAAATCATTCGACAGGGATACTACTGGCCGACCATCCAGAAAGATGCCTCAGACTTCGTCAGAAAGTGCAATTCATGTCAAAGATACTCCAGCATCCAGAGGAGGCCGGACAGTTAGCTGACGCTGCTCGCCGCCCCTTGGCCATTTGCATAATGGAGGATAGACATCCTGGGGCCTTTCCCCCTGGCATCTAGCCAGCAAAAATTTTTAATTGTGGCCATCGATTACTTCACCGAATGGGTAAAAGCTGATCCACTGGTGCAGATAACAGAAACCAAAGTAGAGAATTTTGTCTAGAATTGCATCATCTTCCAGTTCAGCATACCGCAGACGATCATTATAGACAATGAAAGGCAATTCGACAATCCCAAGTTTCGAAAATTCTATCAGCAATATGACATTTACCATCGGCTAACTTCAGTCAGCTACCCTAAATCCAGTGGAGAAGCCGAAGTCACCAATCGGACGATCTTGCATGGACTGAAGACATGACTGAATGATGCCAAGGGACTTTGGGCGGAAGAGCTTCACTTAATGCTTTAGGACTATCAGATAACCTCCCGAATGGTGACTGGACAGACTCCATTTAGTCTGACCTATGGGAGTGAAGCAGTCCTACCTGTGGAAGTTTCCTTGCAATCCTGCAGATTGATCATTTTGCCGAACCGACTAACTCAAAACGAAGGAGGGCTGACCTAGATTTACTTGAAGAAACCCAACTCCATGCAAGTTTGAAGATGGTGACGTACCGTCAGAAGATGGCCAAGTACTACAACTCTTAAGTTAAGGCTCGAACCTTCCAGGTCGGGGACTTGGTTTTATGGAGGACAGAAATCTCAAGACCAACCAAGCAAGGGAAGCTCTCCCCAAATTAGGAAGGACCTTATCGAGTTGTTGAAGTAATTTGGCCGGAACTTACCACTCGAGCATTTGGACGACAACAATGGCGCGTCGTGGAATGTAGACAACCTTCGCAAATACTATCAATAAAGGCCACAACTTTCCTCATAAAGCCACTTCCGAAAGTCCGAATCTGGTCGGTAGAGGCACTATGGAGCCCACTTTCGAAAGTCCGACTCCAGTCAGCAGAGGCTCTAAGGCAGCTCACTTTCGAAAGTTAGACTCTGGTCGGCAGAGGCTCTAGGGAAGCCCACTTCTGAAAGTCTGACTCCGTCAGCAAAGGCTCTAGGGTAGCCCACTTCCGAAAGTCAGACTCCGGTTGACAGAGGCTTTAGGGCAGCAACTTTCAAAAGTTCGACTCCAGTTGACAGAGGCTCTAGGGAAGCCCACTTCCGAAAGTCCAACTCTAGTCAGTAGAGGCTCTGGGCAGCCCACTTCCGAAAGTCCGACTCAAGTCGGCAGAGGCTCTATGGCAGCCCACTTTCGAAAGTTCGACTCCAATCGGTAAAGGCTCTAGGGCAGCCCTTTTCGAAATTTCGACTCTGGTCGGTAGAGGCTCTAGGGCAGCCCACTTTCGAAAGTCCAATTTCGATTGACAGAGGCTCTAGGGCACCACACTTTTAAAAGTCCGACTCTGGTTGGTTGACGCTCTAAGGCAGCCCACTTCCAAAAGTCCAACTCCGGTCGATAGAGGCTCTATGGAAACCCACTTCCAAAAGTTTGACTCCGATTGACGAAGGCTTTAGACAACCAACTTGAAGGTCCGACACCGCTAGAAAATGCTACTTGGAATCCTTAAGCATTTGAAAAATTGCCTTACGAACGGCTAAGTCCAAGGTTTCCTCAAAAATACTTCCAAGAAAAAGGGGAGTTCGGACTAAAGCCGACCCTCCCTACTTAGAATATTTGTAAGGATTTGGGGTTCGGACTGGACAACTATTCAATGTTTATTTTGGAAGACTAGCATTTGGATTGAACCGACTGCTCAACACTTAGAAATATCTTTAGGAGAGGAAGGTTCAGATCAATCCGACCGGCACACATTCAGAAAACTGAACAAAAAGAAATATCAAGAGAAGTATCTTTCATTACTTAGACAAAATTCTTTACAAGAGGACAGGGCAAACTTTTACAAACAACCTAAGTCTGACCCTATGGGTGTACAAGCGGGACTTCAGTTTTGACCTCCTCAGCCGCACCTGAAGTCCTGACCTGGGCATCTACCGATCCTGCTTCGGCTAGGACCTGATGTCGGCTCCAGACTCCATGGGGCCCCCTATCCCCCCTTCGTCTGCCACGGTCTGTGCATCGGTCCCATCGCTGGTCGGGCCCGCTCCCTCTTCTGCTCCCTCCTCTTCCACTTGCCTTGGCAACTGCAGGAGGAAAGGTCCAATTACGGGAATGCATCACTGACCTTCGACAGGCATTCCTCATAGCCAAGTCGAAGCTGACCCTTCGGTCTCTTCCACCTCTTCCTTAAAATCGAGAGAGGCTTTGTACTCCTTCACGGCATCATCGACCGCTTGTTCCCTCTACTCTTCAAACTCCTTTAGTAGGGTCATGTACTTCCCCACCACAAACTGCTGGTCCCGCCAATTTTTCTCGTTCTCGACTGCCCGCGCCTCCTCCTCGAGCTGACAGGCAAGGAACTCAGCTTCTTCTTCTTCCTCTTCAAATGGCCTCCTCGATCGACCAACCAGGTCTACAGGTCTTCCACCTACTTTTTATGTGCCTCTACCTTGACCCGACAGGCAGACAGCTCTCCTTCGATGGTTTGTCGTGCCGCCTCCACCATGGCTCTGGCCGCTTCCGCCCCTTTGACCCTCTTGACTAAGAACTCTCTCATGAAGAGCATCTCACTGAGGTCATCATCCATTAGCGAGATGTCGTGGAGGAGCTGCAAACAACAGAACAACATTAGTCATACACAGAAGATGAAGGAAAAGACAAAGACTTGGAAGCAGGTGACTTACCCCCATCAAATTGCGGTAGGCGCTCCTTCCGGCATCGTTTAGAGTTTGCCAACTTGACTCATCCCAGTCGGCATCTGTGACAGCCCTTTTGAGTAGGTCTTTGGCCTGCTCTGGGTTGTGTGGGCGCGCTAGTGCTGGTGCACCTCGTGACCAATTATGCTGACTCCCTCCCCATCGGCTTCCCCTCCTCGGCTACCCTTTCCCCTTCGACCATCGAGGGAACTCCTTCTACTAGCTCAACGAGCGGCGAGGTTGGGGCCGTCTCCGCATCGATATGGCTCCTCCCCTAGCCAAGTGGTCAACTACCTGCTTGAAGATGAATGCTTAGGTGCTCTCACCACCTGACGCTCCGATAGAGGTACGTGGTCATCAGAGTCCACCGACACGATGGTAGCAGCCGGCTCCTCCGTCCGTTGCTTCTTCTATCTTTCGGCCATCGGCTCTATGACCCGGATACCCCTTTTCTTGGCCACCTGTGCCATGATCATCGCTCGATCCGACTTCATCTTCTCTCCTGTCACAGAACAAAGTCAAGGTTAGCAACAAAGAAATAAGGTCAGCAAAATAAAAAAAAGACCTACGATAGTGGCTTCTACCCTATCCAAATATTGTTGTTAGCTGATTCCAGCCGAATAGAGGCTATCCTCCCAAAGCAGATCATACGCAAATGTCGGGCTGACCCCCTTCATTTTATTAAGTCAGCCTCATCGGCCCTCAGCACCTTTCTCCCATCTACGACATTCGTCCTCGGCTCCCTCCACATCGACTCGAAGCCCCAGGGCTGCAGGCTATCTACGAAGAAGAACCAGGCCTTCCATCCATGGATGGCCGATGGAGACCCCCTAATATCTTTCGGCTAGGGCAGGGACTGAACATCCACCACTCCTGACTTCGGAAATCCCTCTTTAAGAGAAAGAAATTGGCAAAAAGGGACACCCTTGTCTCGGCTTCAGCCCTCTTGCAGAGGACCATGAAGCAGCTGATCGCCCGAATACTACTCGGGGTCAGTTGTGTCGGGGACACCCTATAAGTATTGACACCCTATAAGTATTGAAGATTGGACAAAGAAATCATGGAGGGAAAATCGAAGGCCGGCTTTGAAGTGGTCCTCGTACACCAGGAGGGCTCCCGGACTCAGGGGACCAGTCCCCTTCCCTCTCAGTCCAGGACGGTCAAATGCAAGGTGGAGGGTATGTTATATCTCACCCTAATGCCCTCTACCCTCTCCTGGGTCATCTCTGATAGGATACTATTTGGGCTTGGTTCCCTATCCCTATGGGTAAAGCTATGACTGCCAAAAGCCATTTTAATGGAGGTTAAAGAGGAAGGTTGAGGAAACTAACCTGGAGGTTGGGATTCCTAAGAAGGCGAAAGTGGGGGAAGGGGATGTTCTCTCTCCTCAGGTAAGATGCAGCTGGAGACTCCTCTCAAACCTTCACCCCCTCCTTTTATAGCCGTTGAGAGGCCACCCCCAGCATCCCTTGAGCGTTGCAATCAACTGTAAGATGGTGTGGCTTTCCAATCCAACGGAGAAGCCGATGTGACACGACAAAGCATGTCTAGGCCATGATTTGCGTGATCACTAGACCAACGGTGGATTACCCACCTCGGACATGGTGCTAACCGTATGGATCCTGCCACGTCACCCGAGTCACATCTAAAGCCCGACGGCCCAGCAGGCTAGGCTGGCCACTCATTATTGTGCCCCATCTGCATTTACTACCTCTCCCCTCGTTTCCAACGCGATGCTGACACCTATCCTGGGCACAGGACTTCGGAGTGGGAAATGACCAGTCACAGTACACCTGATCAGATCCGCGATCATCCCAAGGGTAGATGCTTTAAAAGCCAAATGATGCTCTCATCCTTCGAAGCCATAGGTCCCCTCGAAGGCCAAGAGCAAGGGGGGCAACTATTATACCCGATTGGCTCACCTTCGAACCGGACCTGTGCAGAGGTCAACCGACCCACTCCTGCCGAGGTCCGACCGACCCACTATATTGAGATCCGACCGACCCATTCTTGCTGAGGTCCAACCGACCCACTCCTGCTGAGGTCCGACTGATCCACTCCTACTAAGGTCTGGTCGACCCACTCTTGCTGAGGTTCGACTGACCCATTCTTGTTGAGGTCTGGCCGGCCCACTCCTGCTGAGGTCCGACCGACCCACTCTTGCTGAGGTCCGACCGACCCACTCTTGCTGAGGTTCGACCGACCCACTTCAAAAGGGCTTGTATTAATCCAAAGATATCCCTGGGGGACTCCAGAAGCCTCCTCCAGCTGGTACCAGAATTCTGTTACAACATAATCCTGACACATCAGCACCACTACCCACTAGCTCCACGACGTTGCCTCACCCTGGCACCACGTGGCCTCTCCCGAATTCTTATAGGGACAGATCAATCATTCCATGCCTAGCCCTAACAGATTCTGGTAAACGTTCCGCACATATATAATAAACCGGGGGACTCTAGGTGGTAAGGACTCTCCCCTGCTTCACAGGCTCATCTCCATTGATTCCTCCATTCTGTTGCCCTCAAGCTCCAGCTAACTTAAGCATCGGAGTGACTCCCACCGGAACACTACCAGCCCTTGGAGACTTTTTGCAAGAATCGGGAGTGGAGCACTCCAGCCAAGTCAACCGAACCCGGTCCGAGAGAAGTCGCAATAATAATAAGGGTCAAAGTAATTATCTTTGACTAGTTTATCCTTAACTCACTTATATGACCTAATCGGCAATGCCAGAGAAATGTGACATTGACATTATCTCTCTTTCTTTTCTTGTTATCAACAAGTAATATTGTATCGTTGTGTTCCAAACTTAAAAGACCATTGATAAAATAACTATGTCCAAATATTTTATTAGAATGAAGAATAGAGCAGCCACTTCTCTTTACACTTATTTCATATCCTTATCATAATAACAAGGATGCAAAAATAATATTTTTTACAATATTTGGGACATAGTAGCAATCTTCTAACTTTAGTACATTATCCGAAGGTAATAGAAGATAGGTGTCCACAGCTTCAGCGTTCATGACTTTACCACTTGCGCCATATAGCTCGAAGTCACCTTTCTTCAAGCTTCTAATTCTATGGCGTCCCTGCAATGACTTGCATATATAAGACCTACATACGGTATCCAATACCCATGAATTAGAAATAGAAGCACTCAATGATAATATGGTTTGTATCATGTACAAACCTTTAGATGCTCCTCCGGCATCTTGCTTCACACTTGCAAGATATATCTTGCAATTTTTCTTCCAATGCCCCTGCTTGCTGTAATGGAAATATGCTCCATCATTAACAACCTTCTTTACTTTCTTCTTCTTCTGGATGCTCCTTTTAGGATTGAATTTTCTTTTCAAACCCTTCTTCATTGCCTTCTTCTTTCCATCAACAAGAAGAAGATGAGCCTTATCTCCCTTAGAATGGCTCTCTGCTGTCTTAAGCATGTTAAGCAGCTCAGGCAAAGAAGTATTCAGTTTGTTCATATGATAATTTAGAACAAACTGAGAGAAGGAATCCAGGAGTGATTGCAGGATCAAGTCCTGGTTGAGTTCACCATCCATTACAAACCCTAATTGACCTAATCGGGTGATTAAGTCAATCATTTTCAAAACATGGATTTGCACTGATGAACCCTCACTCATGTGTGCACGAAACAACTGCTTCGATATCTCGTACCGAGCTGCCCTACTTTGCTCTCCATAAAGCTCCTTTAGATTAAGCAATATGGACTGAGGTTCCATCTCATCATGTTGCCTCTGAAGCTTATTGTTCATTGAGACCAACATGATGCACTTGACAGTCATGCTGTCATTTAGCCATATTTTTAATATGTGGCCCTTTCCTCCTAGGAAGCTTCCTCTCCGATCAGCTCTGGATCCGGAGAATCAAGAATATAAGAAGGCTTCTCCTGAGTTAGTACTATCCTCAGGTTCCTCAACCAATCCACATAATTAAGATCGGTCAGCTTATTGGCATCTAAAATGCCTCACAGTGATAAACTTGAAGCCATAATAAAACCTATATTTAATAAAGAATAGTATAAGCAGACCACTCAAGATGACATTCATAACTAGATAAGGATTTTATATCTAATTATGTCTTTCACTATTTTATTCAAATACCATAACCCTCACCTATGATAAGCGAGAAACCTTACCAAGTTTTTTTAGTGGGGTCGAGATCCTAATTCCTTATCAGTGCCTTGTGTTACACAACAAATACTTATGAGTTCAAAGGTAGGAATTCCTTTCCAATTGCAACCCATGCAACTCTCAACACATGAACTGCCTTTAAGATAATTATAGTCTTGTGTTACACAACAAACTATAATATCTTAGTTTAGTCAGACCCTTCATTTTCAATAGACATGTTCAAATAATATTGCCCTTGTGTTACACAACAAAGCAATACTACCAAACATACTATAAAGCATAAACTGCACTAAGATAATTCATATTTAACACTAGGATAGGACTTGTATTACACAACAAACCTACTATAGTTGTTAATATGAACTATACCTAGCATGAAGGAAGGCAAACTGTAGTGTGTTAAGTCAATTGGCATATTCACTTTAAGGTGCAGATATAGCCAAATTGGCCAGGTAAGTAGAAGAGATGAGGGGGTCCCCCCATTGCTTTCCTTAGATACCAAATTAATTGGCCAGGTCAGACAACGGAACCAATTAAAAATCTCATTCCCTTTACCTTCCCAGAACCACTTGCCTAGACACCAACTGGTTGATTATATAACCCTAAATGAATTTTGCCTCTTGACTAACTTACACTATGACTAAATATTTTAATTATGAGGGCTTTTAGTGGTCTTAAAACACATCCTAATATAGACTTAATCATGTCAACCTAACATTCATGACATCAGAAAACCTAACATTCATGACATCATAATGTATTTATAACCATACACATATGACATGATATTCAATCCAACATTCGAGCATATTAACCCTAATATGCAAACCATAAGCATGATTGTAATATCAATATGTTCACCTCACTTGTTCATAGGATATGGCCACAACGGAACCCCTACACTCCATAGGAGACCCCATTGAATGGGAAGAGAGGGCCATGAAATCCTAAGTAACTCCTATGATCGGACGGCCATGGTGACTAACCCAATCCAAAGCAGTTACTAGGATTTATCATATTGGAAATATGTATTTGACCTAATCATGCATAGAATCATATAATCATTCAATAGCATGCACGATATGATAATATGCACTATCATATAATATTTCAATAGTATGCATCATACTATGATTAATGCATATGATCATATTATCATTCAATATATAATTGAATCCTAATTTATGGAATGCATCATATATGATCATATTAACTATATGCATATACAATTGACCATTAATTGAAAGAAAAGGTGGCTCTGATACCACTATTGGGTTTCATTGATTTAGCAGAAGGATGAATTTCAAAATTTTCATTTTGAAACTCCAAAGCAACTTGAAACCCTAAGCCCAAGATCCTTATTCATTACAATTAACAAGTCATTCAATTAGGGTTTAGAAAAATACGTGGAAAGCTAATTCCTTCTTCTTTCCACTAGGCACATAAGTGCATGCCCTCCAGAGATGATCCACACAGGAATTGATCCTAGGAAGCACTCCGTAGCAAGTTGCTTAAACCACTGGGACTCTTCACTTTGTCATTTCTTCCTTTGGCAGCCTCTCCTTCCTTGCTCAGTCCCTTGCCCTCTAATAGAGTACTCTGAGCCCTTTCCTCAACCTCTCTTCATTCTCTTTTTCACTTTTTTATTCACTTCCTAAACCCTTATCTTAAAATAGTGAACTTGTCTTAAGACAAGACCTAAGTTCTAACAAGGGAAGGAAGAGGCAAGGAGAGTGTGGAAGGAAGAGACAAGGAGAGTGTGGTAGAGTGTGAGTGTAAGAATGCAGGAAAGAAAGGATTTGTGATTCCCATCTGTCTAAACACCGATGCCTATTTATAGGAGATGGGGAGGTGCTAGATAAGCCTTATTATCAGCCTTTGATCTATCCAAACATAGATTATATAAGATCCTTCACTAAGAAGGAGTCTTATCTTGAAAGGTCAAGACCTTTCATGTGCCAAAAGCCTTATATCCCTTTGTCTGGATAATGTGGCCCACTTATCCTCATGCCATGTGGCATGTAACCGGCAGGGAGGTTGCTTAGATGGCATGGAATCAAGTGACCTTTCCAAGAGTCAAGTTCCTTCATTGTGAAGGACTCTTGGATTTAAATCATTTGCGATTATCATGAAGGGATGCAACCCTTCATGTGCACGCCACCTTCATTCACCACCCCTTCCTTTCTTTCATCGATAATATGCCATAATAACTGGACAAGGGATAAGGATAGGGATGCCTTGCTTCATCTAAAAACAAAGTTCCATAAGCAGAAGGACTCTAGGTCCTTTTCTGCATGCCATATACTCCTACACACAATTTAATTTGGCGCCAAGAGTTCCACCACTTTAGGACTCTTCATTTAATCAGATAAATGCTGATAAAAATCTGGATAAAACTAGATAAATGCTGCCCCACCTTGGACTCAACCCAATCTAGGATTCCCTCAAATTAGCTAGCCCATTAAGCAACCTTTAGACCCAATTCAATTGGGCTAGGAGTTAAGTTAGCCTACACATGCTAGTGTGTAATTTAGCTAACCAATTAGGATCTCATGACCCTAATAAAATTCAATTGACTTCCTAGGCCAACTCCCTAACATGTGTGACCCTTTGGATTCCACATCTAGCCAGCAGTAGGTCTAGGTCCAAGTCGATTCGATCTAATCGAACTCGATTGACCTAATTAGGTCAAATTGAGCTGACCTAAGTTGCCAATTCAAACTAGCTTTCGAATTGACTCATGAATCCAATCGAATTGATTCATGAAAACCTACAAGACATGATTGATATCTAGCAATGTATCATTCCTACCCAGAAGATGAGAAATTTAGTGAAAACTACCAAAATATCCTTCAGTGGAAAGTACCGTGTAATTCAATCTTTCGATCTCCCTTTATCCCGAATAAGTGATGGGTATGGAAACTTGTCAAACCCTAGTACTTAGTCATTTCGAATCTCAATTCGATAATGAAGACTCTGCTGATGACTGATTAGAAACCACTTCTAATCTCATCCTGCTTTGATCAAAGACTCCCTGAGCCATCAATCAAAGAGATTACATCGGATAACATTTTCTCTTACTAGGAATGATCGATTCATTGTTGGTGCACTCACATCCTTCATGTACCTTCCACCATATCTGAGAACACCCCATACATGACTCAATGTCATGATTGAGTATGAACCAAAACATGACTTAGTGTGCGTAAGGAACCATGGTGACCTCAGGTCTGAAGATTACTTGCATAACTCCCACTATGAGAACTATCTCTTGACAAGTAGTAAGACTTCCATAAGATAGTCTTAGTGTGGATCAATTCAGTGAATTACCCTAATGAGCACCCTTATCCTTGTATTAGTGTCTCTACACAAGTGGCTGTGAGACCAACCACCCTCTCCATCGAGCATACATAGGATAAGCTAGTCTTTCCGGAATATCGATCCCCGAATCGATGACCAATGACTAGGAACATTTTAAATTAGGATTTATAGGAACTTAGGTCTCACCATTATGATCTTCATCATAACCCTGATTCCTTTGTCCTAATCTATGGGTTCATCATAATCTTAAATAAGACACAGTAGTATGATGAAACAGATGCCTTTTATTAATATATTAATGTCATACAAGAGTTGGAAGATTACAAAAAATGCCCTTACAAAGATTCGCTTTTAGGGTACTTTTCTTTCACTAGATGGTGATGACAATAAAAGGTGAGGACCTAGCAAAGGCGGCAAAGGAGAGCATGCAAATGACGAGCCATAGGGTGGGCATCTATCATCGGCTCACTTGGTGTCTTCTATGGCAACTACAAAAGGAATTTCTAAAGAAATATTTTCCAATAGAAAAAACAAACTAAATCCAAAAAGCCATAACAAGTTTTTTTTCAATTGAAAAGAAAAATATTTCATGAACCCTGAGAGAGGTTCAAAGAACTTATTTGCAAGTGTCCACACCATGCCATACCCAAATGGAAACTGGTCCGGTGCTTTTATGATGGATTGTTAAAGAAGCATAGGCAAATAGTTGACTCGTCCTGTGGTGGAACATTCTAGCTTAGAAGTGAGCATGAGGCTTAGCAACTATTTAAGAACCTAAGCGAAAACCCCTTGCACTACCTATCTACCATATCTTGGGAAAATCCCAGCCTAAACCCTAAAAGAGGTGGAATGTATGGGTGAGCCACTCCATAGACATCCACAGCGAGGTAGATACACTATCCCAAACTGTGGGTGCACTATCTCAGATATTCAACCAATTCTTGCAAGTTAGTCACACCTCTTCTCCATGTGCGCGGTCCTTAGATGTTTGGATAATCTATTCGAGTCTTGCTCACACTATAGGTGATTGCCTAGTAGCCCATCAATTTCCTGAACTTATATAAGAACAAGCCCACCAAGCCTGAACCGATACTGTTCCTAAACCAATAATTAACCCGTACTCAAATACATATAATCCAAGCTGGAGGAATCATCTAAATTTTTCATGGAAATAATAACCTGAGAATATTCTAGGTTCTTATAGATCTAATCACTAGTTCAGTAACACATTATATGCTCAATTTAGGATGCCCCACAACCTTCTCCAGTAACTATAACTCCAATTTTGAGGCAAAAGTTCTACAAGCTTTGGCTAGACTAGAAACCAACTCTCAAGCCCTTGACTCCCACACACAATCTATTGCTAAGCTAGAGTCCCGAATTAACCAACTAGCCACAACCATTTGCGAAGAAAGGGAAACTACCTAGCCAACCTATTAGCAATCCAAAGGGGCAACATAGGGCTGAAAGCTCCAATGTTCATGAACACCATCCTAAGTAGGCTAAAACTATATTGACCATTAGAAGTGGAAAGGTTTTAGAGCAGCTACAAAGTACCAATACATCAGGAATCAAAACTCAAAATAAACCTGAATTACTTGATGATAAGGAGGACCCTAAGGAGAGGAATGAACCAATTTTCCCAGCTCCTACAATTAGAATTTCATATCCAAGTGCTCTAAAAAAACCTCTACCATCAGATAAAATGGGGGCTATATGAATAAATGCTTGAATTATTCAAACAAGTCCAATTCAATCTTTTGCTTTTAGATGCCATCAAGCAAGTCCCAACCTATGCTAAGTTTTTAAAGGATTTGTGCTTCCAAAAACATAGATCTCAAGCATACATCCCAATGAAAGTCCATCTTATTGAGCAAGCGAGCTCCATCTTTCGACATACAACTCTACTTAAGCTCAAAGATCCTGGTACCCCTATCATTTCTTGTATTATAGGGGCCTAACTATTAAGAAAGCCTTACTAGATTTAGGAGCAAGTATCAATCTCCTCCCAAGTTTAGCATATAAACTTCTTAGATTTGGAGATCTAAAGCCCATGTCAATAACGCTACAACTAGCTAATAGATCTCTTAAGGTATCACTAGGGGTAACTAAAGATGTGTTAGTCAATGTGGATGAATTCTACTTTCCTGTAGACTTTATTATATTGGATATGGAATCGGAAAACGACCCTAGCCAAGTCCCGATCATTTTAGGCTGACCCTTCCTTGCAATAGCTAATGCTTGTATCAACTATAAGATGGGAGCCATGGATGTATCATTTGAGAATAAAAACTAAGGTTGAATATATTTAATGCTACAATGGGACCACAAAGTGATGAGTTTAATGAAGTAAATATACTAGAAAAACTTGTAGAAGAAACCACCCCTAACATACCCTCGCAAGACCTTCTGCAAGCCTGTCTAGCTCATATTGATATGGACAGCTTTGACATAGATGGGTATATAGATGAAGCGAATGCATAGTTAGAACCACCTAGTTCCACTCCTCCATGGACCATAAAATATGAGCAAATGGCTCCTACCTCTAATACATCAATAGCTTCTTCATAGAGACCCTACCTACATTGAAACAAAAGCTACTCCTAGTCATGTTAAAAGATCCATTCTTCAAACATAATGTAACGTTTGACCAAAAAACCCAAACTTGTAGGCTTACAAAACAAATCTAAAGAAGCTATTGAAGGGATAATCACTGATCCACCAATGGATTGCCCAATCCAAATGTTACTTCAAGAACCAAGTAATGTAGTCTTGAAGCAAGATAGCCCTGACAACTTTACTAAGGATCCTTCATGCAAATATCTAATTTGCATTGGTATTGATAATGCAAAGATGCCGAGTAGCCTATTAGATCCACCTTGGATGCCAAAATGTGAGCAATTTATAGAGTCCTCCAGTATCTACCTAGCCTTTACACTAGAAACAAGGCCTATTCTACGAACCAAGCAACCTCCTAGTACTAATTATCAGGAGATAAGTCATGTAGGTG
Organism: Areca catechu; assembly: GCA_021397845.1. Classification (NCBI taxonomy): domain Eukaryota; kingdom Viridiplantae; phylum Streptophyta; class Magnoliopsida; order Arecales; family Arecaceae; genus Areca; species Areca catechu. The sequence continues at coordinate 45,730,184 of CM038038.1, forward strand.
CACATAAAGAATATCAAAGAAATCTAGTGTGGAACAAAACTGATTAGACTTCATCCAACCATGTACCATAGTTAGGTATACCAAATAATTTAGTGGATATATCAACTAGCATAATTTTAAAAAATCCACTAAGTTTGGATGAAGAATATAAACTTAGTGCTTTTGGAAGGCAACCCAATCTTTGAACTTAATTTCATCTTTTAGTTTGTCTTCTTTTTATGACAGGTAACTTGGTTGGAGGGATAACCAAATCTTTAAGAACAACTAAAGGCCCCTGCTGGATCAAGAATATATGAAGTTAGGTGTATTCTTTTCTATTCCTTTTTATATATTACACCCTTTATTTTCTTTCTCCATTAAGGATAATATTGATTAAGTTGGGGGGAAGAATAACTAATATAATCAAGTCCTAAAGCATGACTAGAAGTAATTAATTTTGTGTATCTAAATTTTATCTTGTATGAAGTTAATTAGGCATCCTAATCAATGATTAATTAATTATCTAGATAGTTATCGAGATATTAGGGTGCAGATCACTAAGAAAACCCAACAAATGGTAGGGTTTTGACCTAATCAAATTTTAGGAATGATTCTAAAACTCTCTTACTTTTTAATAAAGAATCTACTTGTTGAGAGTATGGGTGGAAAGGTCGAGATATACAAAAAGTTCTTAAAAAAAATATTAGAGCGTCAATCTCATCATATTGCTCTTCTTGATTCTTACTGAGTAACCAGGCCTCTTTGCCTAAGTAAGCATTTAGTTCATGTCAAAAGATGAGAAGGCCAAGAGATCTATTAAGCATTGTGATTCATATTAAAAGATGAGGATGCTAATACATAAGAGATTAGGACATTGCACTAAACTCCTTTCTAAAAAAAGAGAATTAAAGTGTAAAAAGTTAACAAACCCGACTTAAATCAAGTTAGAGGACTTAAAGACTAGGTTAGGGGGATGGTAAGGAAAATCTTCAAAAGCTTCTATAGTCAATACTCAACCACTAATTGGGTTAACTCAGTGATCCAATGAAGTATATTTTTAATATCCTAACCAGGTATCAGCTACCTTTAGGACTACCTAAATTAACCTTCATTTCAAGGATGAATTTGTATACATGGCTAATTTATCTGCTTTACTCGAGGATGAGCAACGTTCAAGTTGGAGGACGTTATAATTATTTTCATTATTTAAAATTAAATTTAAAATATTTTTATTATTTAAAATTGATACTTTTATATATTGTTTGTAGAAAAGAAGATCGTCAATGCAAAGAGCTTATTTTATGGATTCAAATGAAATAAATTTGAAGTAAATTAGACTTAAAATGAGCACGAACATAAAGTTTAAAGATAATTAAAGAGTTGCATGAATTTTAAAGCAACCGATCCACCATGGACTGCCTACTTGGTTTACAAAATAGCCACTCGGTCTATAATAGCCATTGTTATCAGTCCTTTTTAAGACACCGTCATGTGCCATCCCATTGCCACTCAAGCCATCATCAACCTCTTCCTCAGCCCAATCTGCCATGACCTGGCCATCTTTATGCCTTCACCACTGCTGAGAGATGTTCGCTACTGCTTCTCCCTGGTTGAGCTATCCTTTGTCCGATCTATCCTTGCCATCATGTTCGCCCACTGGTGCTGCCTCTTAGACCTACTGTCCCCATTGCTTTCCCTGTCATTGCCACCTCCCATGCCGCCATCAGCTAGAAGGATGGGGTGAAACCACCACCATAGCCACTTCCTCCCTATGTCATCATCGGAGTCGTTCTCCTCATCACTATCATCTCTTAACCCATTTGCCTCCTCATCGCTCTTCCCTATCTCGAACCACTACCCTTCGTTGCCATCGTGCCAAATGCCAATCAGTCCACCACTCCATGGCATAGCTAGTCTAAGGAAGAAGATGGCGAGAGTGGGCTTTGGGCTAGATCCAACTGCTTGAGAAGAATCTGATCGAAGGAAAAATAGTCGTGACCTCTGGGTAATGATCTCTGACATGATTTTGGCATCGATCATGTGACCTATGACAATTTTTGGTGTCTAATCTTTATCCAACAATTAAAGATCTCCGGCTATCAAACATGAAGTTGGAACATATTTGATGATGCGGGATGACTCTAAGATTGCTAAGCATGCAGGAAAAATAGTAAACTAATTTTTTAATATTTTCTTATAATTTAATTTGTAGGTTAGATTCTCAAAATTAAATAAGAACTAGTAGAAAGAGTAGCAATGCAAAGAATCACCATGATCGCAGGCATACTCATGCAAGATAATGAAAGTCAAGACTTGGGAATTGATAAACTCCCAGTTTAGGATAGCTAATCTTCATCAAATCAGATATCAAGAGAAGGAAAGGATGTTACCAATCAATGATTTGAAGAACTTCCGATGAAGAGAATACACAGCACTCTGATTGGAGCCTGGATGATGAAGCTTGGTTTTCTTGAATTTGATGACTGATTTGGGCGATCCTGGAGGCAAGGAAAGCCTCCTCTGGGGAGGTGAAACACCTTGAGGATCATACAAATGTCAGGAGTCAATCAAAATAGCAATAACAAAATAATAAAAGGAGATTAGGTTTTGTAGAAATATGAAATCAGGGTTTGTATGTGGCGGCTTGAAGAAGGATGTTGTTCTTTGCTTTGGGCGGCCTAGGGCACTCTTCCTTTAGGCATGTGAAGGCTTGGATGGCAGCAATCTTGGGCATAGAAAGATGCTAAGGTAGCAAGGATGATTAGGGCACACAAAGTAACCAAAGAAACACAAAAACTCCAACACCAATACAAGAACACAAGTTCTTAAACCAAAATTTCAGCAAAGATTTAATTCATGAGATAAAAGTTATTACAAGAGGGGGAGGGGGTGGGGTTTATATAGAGCTTTCAAGCCCTCTAACTAGGGTTACACACTTAGGTTAGGACTAACTCTCCTTTAGGTATTAGGAAAAGTAATCCTTAATAGGTTAGGAAAGAAAGCCTTAAGAGGTTAGGACTTTGACTAGTCTTCTCCTTCTCCCTTCATTCTTTGACCTAGTCTTCAACCAACCCTTGGACCAAGTCAACCAAGTGAGGATGCCTCTCCTAGGCATGTTGGGCTTCATGGGGGCAGCAAGGGGTGGCCAAGAGGTGAAGGGCGCATGGGCTTGGGCCTCCTGGAAGCTAGGATGGCCTGGTAGCATAGTAGCAGGAATATTCCTTGGAATCTTGCTTCTTAAGGGCTTAGGCTTAGCACTTGGGCTTGATTTCTCCTGGGCTAGGCATAGATGGACCTCTGGTTGTATAATATGACCTAGTCTGGGAATATACTTGATGCAGAACTAAAATTACATGCAAATTATTTTTGTAATTTTTTTGATTAGGTTGTGTGTTTAATTCCCGAAGAACAGACCATGAATCTAAGAAAAGGATTCTATGCGAGTAAGAAACTACAGTATGCAAAGTAGAACCTAAAAAATAATAAGAAGAGGACTGCCGGGGCTGAGAAGTCTCAGTTGGGCTAGTTCATCTCCAATAAGCCTACTGGCAGGCAGAGGGAGTGTACCTGACAATGGTTGATGCACCCGATGCAGACCGTAGATGAAGAGATCATTTTCACTCCCGGATGCGGCCTGAAAAATCAAGCTAGAGACCCATGAATTCTCGGCTTTCAACCCGGTGATCCGATTGCTGCCAGCTGGAGTCATTGGATTTGTAGAAGTCGAGGGACCTGCAAACAGCCTTTCAGGGGTTAGAAAATAAATCAAGGATTGAGGATTAATTGAAAAACAGCAAGGAGAAGGATGGTTTGACGGTCGATAGCCAGGGCTTGAAGAGATGGATGGTGGCTGGAGACTGGGCACAGGACACCGGGAAGAAGGAGGGGCTCACACGAAATCCCCTTAGCATGCAGCAGGTAGCACACAGCAATTGGAAGAACTCAGTTATATTTCATGAATAAAAGTTCCTTCATACAAGAGAGTAGAGTCTATTAAATAGACTCTTAAACTTGGCCTCCAAGTAAGGTTACATTAGTCATTACCTAGGAATCTGAATCCCACCCAAATCCTAGCTAGAATACATGGTAGGTTTAGGTAGAAAAATCCCACAAATTTCTCTCCTCACTCTTGCCTTGGTCGGCCAAGAGGGGTGACTCTAAGTGACCGACCAAGGGGAAGGTAACCATAAGCATGCAGCACCCTAGCTCCTCTCCTGGGCCTTGACTGGCCCAATCTGCTTCAGGCTATGGTCCAGGGTTCTCGGGCTTTCGATGTGACTCCAAGATTTTTGATTTCTTTTACTAGGCTTTCCACAGTCTTCATGTCTTCAGGCTGGGTTGATCTTTATTTGTACTAGCTCGGTCTTCACTTATACTTGGGCTGGCATGTCTTCGCTTATACTTGGACTGACATGTATAGGACTTAGGAAGAAGACTAGCTCGTACAGGACTCAAATGACAACTCAAATGGACTAAGCCCTTATTACAAATGGACTCAAATGCTACTAAGTAATCTACAAAGGGTTGAGAAGCCTCTGTCTTATTATGGTACCTCTGGTGTCCCCACCAATTCTTTCGGGGTGGAAAGAACTCGACCCTGTCGAGTAAGGATCACACTGGCTCACATATCTCTCAAGTAGGGTTGGGTCGAGGCACTGCAAGTCCCTTTGAGCAACCCACGAATCATCCAATTCTGGCTGGCCTTGCCATCGGACGAGGTAGCATTGATAGCCATGGCCCCGGGTCATGATGGCTTGATCATCCAGGATACGCTCGATCCGTTCTCCTCTTTCATGCCAAATAATTGATGGACACTCTAGGCTAGGGTCACTCACAATGGAAGGAGTAGGTCCAAAGGCCTCACTGGGTATCGCTGCCAGTTCTCTATACTCAACCAGGTCTGCGATATTGAAGGTAGAACTAATGCCTAAATTTGAAGGCAAATCTGATACATAGACATTTGGTCCAATCTTCTCTATCACTTTAAAAGGTCCGGCTCTAGAGCATGAAGCTTCTTTTTAGGCCTAAGCCTAACCATGACATAATCCACTACATTAAATTTCTTGGCTCTTCTTCAGGAATTAGCCATTTTGATTCAAAATTAGTGTAAGTGGTGAACATGATGGGCACATGCAGACTCCTAACAGGTGATGCAAAGGATTCATACCAACACCTAACAGACTCGACTCTGCATTCCTATTGAAGGAAACTTTATTGAACTCTTTAGACCTAAACCTAATAGATTATAGGCTCTCTAGGTTTGATCCTAGTTTGACATGCACACAAAAATTTATAGTGGACTCCTAGCAAATTTCATAGAGTATGCCAGAAGTAAGATGCAAACCTAACATGCGTAATGAATGCATACAGTATGCTAGCCTCAACTAAATGCAATCTAATGATCCTAGAAATGCTGGGGGTGTCTGGAAAGGGTAGAAAATAAGAAGTGGGTTTACAATTAGTCAGGTAGGATAGAAAAAAAAGTTCAAGATTAGTTGGATACAATAGGATATAAGAAGGGGTGTCAGGGACTAATCCTAGACTAATGAGGCTAACCTTACGAGGTTGAGGTATATCTACAGGGTTTGCATAATGGAAGGATGGGTTACTAATCTCAGGGAAGAGGTCCTTAATAGAAACTATAGGAGGGGGCTCATCCTGAGGGTACTGATTCAAAGAGATCAGGTCCTTAATAAATTCTTTTGGTTTGTGTATTTTAGGACTAGACTTTGTAATTTGGCTCTCCTCTATGGTTTCCTCAGGTAAGGTTCTAGCAGTAGTCTCTAGGTTCTCTTCCTCTAATTATTCTTCCACTATAGCTTCAAGCTGGGTATAGTCAGGGTCAACTAACTCTAGATTGACTTCTACCTGGATACCTACGGTGTCAACTAATTCTAGGTCTTCTAGAGATGTCTCTTCTTCTCCCTCATACTCATCCACTAAGTTCACATCAGCTTTAAACACTTCTGCTTTAATGTAAGCCTTGTGAATCAAAGGGATGGTAGGGGAAGGTCAGCTAAGAGAAAATTGGCTAGGTCCTGGTTTATGATTATGGGCACTACTCCTAGTAGGTTCAGATTGTCTAAAGGGTAGTGGCTTACTACTGGGCTCATATTTAGGGGTACTAATCCTATGGGGTTCAAGTTAACTAGGGGAAACCTAACTAGTACTAGGCTGATACCTAGGGGTTATGGGCTCCCTGGGCTCATAGGACAAGGGCGCAGATCTATGGGTCATGGGATTATAGGATCTGGGGTCATAGGATTTGGGTTCAGCTCTATGGGTCTTGGGTCTATTGGGCTCATGGGATATGGGCTCATAGGTTCTAGAGTCATAGGATTTGGAGTCATAAGATCTATAGGTTGTGGATATACTAGGCTTATAGGGAGTGGGTGCATAGGATCTATGTTTATAGGTTTCGGGTACATAGGTTCTAGGTTCATATAATTTGGGTAGTGTGGATTAAGGTGGCTCAGGTTTGGATCTAGTCTGGGTCCTACGAGTTTTCTTTACCTGATCAAATCTATTGGCTAAGTGGTCAAGTCTATCATGGGTTTGGGTATCCGACTGGGTCATCTGGGTATTCATCTAGGCTAGCTAGTCTACAAGGGCTTGAATATGGGCTTCCAGCTTATCCATGGGTTCAGGGAGATGGTGGATGAAATGGGACTTCTGATCTAGTGCACATGCAAGACTCAACACTAACTCAACTGCAGTTGCTTAGACCTAGAGTCCAATCAGAATGGGTTGACTCAACTTACACAACTCAAATCCTAGTCCTTCAACTGGCCAGGTAAGAGGTGGGATGGTGGGAGGCCCCTTGCTCTCGCAAGGACCCAATTAAGGAACCACCGATCTGCTTAGGTTGTTTGATACTATACCTCTTGCTTAGACACCAGTATCCAGTAATAGGAATTGAGTTGGGTGCACTAGTCATCCCACAATGATTGAACCTGACCGATGGGTGTCCCTAGCCCACTAGGGCAAATTAAGTCAAGTTAATTTTAAGTTAGGCTTGGGACAGAATGCAAGGATGGTGGTTTTGGGCTAAGGAGAGGTTATCAACTCCTCCCCTTTTCTGACATATAGAAAGTGCCCTTAAAGTATTTTATGTAATGATGGCAGGCAGATGAAAATGCAAATTGGGGTTTAAGTGTTTTTGGTGTTTTATGAATATATGTAAGTTTTTTTTTGTTTTGATATTTTCTTAAATAGAAAGATAACTTGCAGGTTATGACCTAATATGCATGAAACATACCAAAATTAAAGATATACAAAAATTATACTAAACAACCCTAAACTTTCCGAAATCGACTTTGCTGCCAAAATAGACCAGAACTATTCTCAAGCAGTTTTTCAGTTGGGAGAAAATCCATAGACTGAAATAATTCTTGATAAAATTCTGAAAATTAACTTCAATTATGAGGAATTCAGAAAAATAAATCTCAGATTTTTTTGTATTATATGCAGGTAGAAACAATTAAAATAACAGGGGATGTACTGAGGAGGCCGAGAATGCAAAACCCTAATGGAACTCTTTGTGTTCTTCTTCAGGGGTCAATTCACAGCGGCACCCCTACCGCCATAGGAGATCACGTAGATTGGGAAGAAAGGGTCTTGCAGCCCTACTAGTCTCCTATAACTGGATGGCCATGGTGAAGCACCCGATCCGAATATCCAAAGAGAACTGAGCCCAAATAGGCTCTGATACCAAATGATGCAGAACTAAAATTGCATGCAAATTATTTTTATAATTTTTTTGATTAAGTTGTGTGTTTCATTCTTGAAGAACAAACCATGAATCTAAAAAAGGGATTCTATGCGAGTAAGAAACTACAGCATGTAAAGTAGAACCTAAAAAGCAATAAGAAGAGGACTGCCAAGGCTGAGAAGTCTTGGTTGGTCTAGTTCATCTCCAATAAGGCTACTGGTAGGCAGAGGGGGTGTACTTGATAATGGTTAATGCACCCGATGTAGATCGTATATGAAGGGATTGCTCCTATTCCCGGATGTGGCCTGGAAAATCAAGACGGAGACCTGCAGATTCTCGGCTTTCAACCCGATGATTTGATTGCTGACCTGCAGGAGTCATTGGATTTGTAGAAGCTGAGGGACCTGCAAATAGCCTTTCAGGGGTTAGAAAACAAAGCAAGGATGGAGGATTAATTAAAAAATAGCAAGGAGAAGGATGGTTTGAGGGTGGGCGGCCAGGGCTTGGAGAGATGGATGGCAGTTGTGTTGGGAATTATGTCCCAAAGCCAATCGCCCAGGCTGTAGGCGGTTATGCTCAGTATTGTAATTTGTATATGAATTAATAAACTTTATTTTGGCAGCTCATCACATTATTCATTGACGGGGACATCGCCAGCACGAATCCAAGAGTAAGCACGAATCTTGGAGCAATGCAAATCTCGGAGCATATCCAGAATAAATTTAGGATTTATCTTTTATTTGAAATTTGAATTAGGATTTGGTTGGTTAGGATTGAGATATGGATAGGCTTATCTTATCCTATCTTGTGTTTGAATTTGAATCATCTCTATCTTTTTATCCTGTATTCAAATTTAAATGAGAGTTGGATAGGTCTATAAATATCACCCTCAGTCCTTTGTAAAAAAATAGCTTTTGGAGAAAAAAATTTGAGTTTTTAGAAGAGTGATTCTTCTTGCCTTCGCCTTCGGGCATGGACGTGAGGCCCTAGTTATCCCCCTTCCCAACCCATTTTCCTTAACCCCTTATGACCTTTGAGATTCAACCTAGTGCCTCCAAGTATCGAGGAGGGTGTAATGCCTTAGAGGTGAGAGGTCTCTTCGCTAGGGTGAGTCCCAAAGTCCATGAGATTCAACTCCTTGTCTTCCATCCCCACTATTCCTTCACCACCCCTTATAAAAAAATATAAAAAAAATGGTACCCTAATCTAGCTGACTTTTAGGTTCACCAACGATCCTATCCCTGTCCCCTATCAATTTGGTATCAGAGCCAGAAGGTTAGGGTACGTTTATTCTTCCCAAATCATCCAAGGTTCCTACACGAGTTCCACCATTCTCCCTCCTCTGCTCTCGATCCACTACCCATACGATCACGGTCCCTTTTGCAATCCTTTACCAGATCCCTTCCCCAACCCCCCTCTTTTTTCCCATTCTAGATGTAGCCAGACAACGTTGGGTTCTTCTCCACAAGACTTGTCTTCTGAAAGCAGCGAAGACCAGCCTCCTCCAACGACCCTCGATCCTCTCTCTGTGGCATTTTTGCTTTCCATTGATCAACCTAATGCCATGATAGAAGAAAAGATCTTCGAGGATGACCGCATCAGCATTGGCTTTATCGAGCAGGCCGAGGTATGCCCCAGAGGACCCGACGCTTCCCAAACCCTAACCATTCATCAGAGCGATCGATTCTACCGCCAATATGGAGGTGAAGCTATGGAACGACAAGCGGGAGCACGAGATGCTCGATAGCTTCACTGATCTCTACGCCATCATCAAGATCACGGAGAAGCTGGAGAAGGCATATGTGCGCGACCTCGTCTCCTCCATCGAGTACGAGGCAGAGTGCCTCAAGCTCATTGCCCAGTTCAAGACCCTCTCTTCCTCCCTCTGCATTGCCATCCTCCTCCGACCAAACCCCCATCGCCGCCACAGCAGCCGATGCTGCCGCCAGCTCTCCCCGCCTCCCGACCCAGCTGCAACCCCATGCCCCCTCCTCCATGGCCTCCGACAATGATGCTTCCAGCCTCAATCACCCCTAGCCTCCCGATGGTGCTCAACGGAGCCAGCCCAATGGCCAAAGTCGCAGCGTCACCATTAGCCTCGCCTCCCATTTGCCATAGGAGATCTGGGAGCTCTACCGCAAACTCATCGTCGAGCTCAAGTAGGTCATGTTCGGCACCCTCGATGCCCTCTTTGTGCAACCGTCCAAGGGAGAAGAGAGTTAAAAAGCCATCTCCGTTTAGGGTTTTGCCTCCAGCCTAGGGTTAGGGCTTTGCTCCCATCATCCAGATACGGTCTGGCCCACCATTTCCTCTCATTATTCATTGTCGTCGATGGACGAGACCTGGGAGAAAGCCATCGAAGTGGCACTCGACCACCAGGCTGACTCGTCATCAATGGAGCCGCTACGAGCCCTGACATTGGATGGCACCGTGAAGTGCCTTCACGGTCGTCTCCTGCCACCGACCCTTTTCAAGAAGTTCCTGGCCCTGGAGCACCTCTCGATCACCAATGTGCTTCTCATGTTGCTCGAAGGCTTCCCCTGCTTGCCGGCCCTCAAGCAGCTTATCCTCTCTAACAATCGGATATCTGGTGGGCTGGAGTTCTTGGTGGAAGCCGGCCTCGACACCCCTCTGCAATCCCCTATTCTGGTTTTCGTCCGTGAAGAAGGAGAGGGACGCACAAACATGAAAGCAAATCCCCCTCCTCTTGCCGACTTCAACTCAACATAGATTTCCAAGCTGCACACCCTTAAAGCAGCACGGATTTCAAAGCACACCAATTTCAAAGCTGTACCATTTTTAAAGCAAAGCTGATTAAAAAAAAATCTTGGTTATGTCAAGCTAGAGTTTGGAGTTTCCGGAGCCCGAAGTCAAGCTGAAACTGGAGCCTGACCTAAACTCGACAGAGTCAAGTTTTCCCCACCTCAGGAAAATGATGGGGACATCGCCAGCACAAATCCCGAAGCAAGCATGAATCTTAGAGCAATGCAAATCTCGGAGCATATCCAGAATAAATTTAGGATTTATCTTTTATTTGAAATTTGAATTAGGATTTAGTTTGTTAGGATTGAGATATGGATAGGCTTATCTTATCCTATCTTGTATTTGAATTTGAATCATCTCTATCTTTTTATTCTGTATTCAAATTCAAATGAGGGTTGGACAGGTCTATAAATACCACCCTCAGGCCTTTGTAAAAAAATAGCTTTTGGAGAAAAAATTTGAATTTTTAGAAGAGTGATTCTTCTTGCCTTCGCCTTCGGGCATGGGCATGAGGCCCTTGTTATCCCCTTTCCCATCCCATTTTCTTTAACCCCTTATAACCTTTGAGATTCAACCTAGCACCTCCAAGTATCGAGGAGGGTGTAATGCCTTAGAGGTGAGAGGTCTCTTCGTTAGGGTGAGTCTCAAAGTCCATAAGATTCAACTCCCTGTCTTCCATCCCCACTATTCCTTCGCCACCCCTTATAAAAAATATAAAAAAAATGGTACCCTAATCTAGGTGACTTCTAGGTTCACCAACGATCCTATCCCTGTCCCCCATCATTCATTTCCCTGTAATGAACTCTATTTATGTGATGAAATCCTTAGGACTACACTGACTTCAATATAGAAAGGATATATCGAGTGGTCCTTTAAAAAGGTTCACAACCAAAGGATACATTGTACAGGACGATAATGTATCAAGTGTAGGTTATTATGGTTCACATCGTTTAGTTGTCCTCTTGACCAAAGGAGTGTGGTGACACTGATGTGATCTGTAAGTGGGATATGTGACATCTCATTGAACGTGACTCCGTGGAGCTCCTTTCTACCAAAGGATTGCTCGTGATTGGATATGGGTATATGTGTCCCTCCGACCTGAGGTCACCATGGTAGCTTGCAAGCAACTCTCTGTGCTTTGGTGCTGGACTACTCGGATTTCTAATTTGGTGATGAAAGGTTTCTGGGTACAGGCAAGTACTTATGGAGCAGTGATGGACCAAGATGGAATTGACCTGTCCAAATTATTTGGATTGAATATCTTGCAGTGTCTCAATTTAGCAAATCATCGGTCGGGATAGTCCTAGTGAGGAGTCACTAAACTTGCGAGGTTGAGACATATTATGGATTTACTCAGCTAGGGTTGGCAGTCTAACCCTAGGTCATCTTGAGCATTGGAGGTCAAAGGGATGAATTATACGGTAACCATATGCTAGAGGTTCGATAGATTTCTCTCGCATCTTCGACCTATCCGGATGCTGGGACCCATTGCTAGAGGTATCTTGTGCTGGTACTGAAAGTGTTCTAGTGCTACCATTTAGGTTCGAACCTATGAGGTCACACACCATAGAGGATTTCTTCCTGATCCGGGAGCCGATCAACGATTGAGAATTATTTCGGTATTAAGGTCAAATAGTCTGATTGAGCATACATTGGATTTTTTATGGTCAACCTAGTTTGATTTGGATCGACTAGGATTGGTTTGGGTCAACCAGGAACTGTTCCTGGTAGACCAGGATTGAACCATTTTTTTTGGTTTGTTGAACCGATTTTAACTTGGTTTTTTACACGGTATTTTCTCCCAGCCTTCACAATGTTTTTGGTTCTTCGTTCCCTTGTGTTTTTACCATGTGAATAGATAAGATCAACTTGTTGATTGGATGAAGCTTGGTTTATCCGATTATTTTCTTTTGCACCGTGATCTGGAAGGCATCTCACTGTGGTTTTCTCCCACATGAATATCCCATCTCTCGATCCCTGTTTCATGGTGATATAGCCAGCGGTTCACAGCATGTTTAAACCGATCAAATGCTATTCAAAAGAGTTTTAAACCTATCAAGAGCTATTTCAAATGTGTTTCTTTTTATCTGGTCTTCTCTCACATTAATTTCCCTAGCCTTCACGAGTTTTCTTGCTCTCGGTTTTTGGTTTCATGGCTGTGAGGTGCGATAAAGAAGAGAGATTCAGGGCTTGCAGTAACAAGGGAAGAAAACAAGGCAAAGAGAAAGGCCATGGCTTGCGACAGAGAGGGAGGACCGGGGCGTGTGAGAGAGAGAGGAGCAGAGGGTGATCTATGAGAGAGTTCTTTTTTTCAGGACAAATTTCTCAGTGCAGAAATTCATGCAGCATCCTTGTATCCTTCCATGTTTTTAGTTTTCAGTGTGTGCTTTTAGTGGAGTTTGTGCGGTCTTGGAGAAGACTGTGTGTGAAGATCTATTTGGTATTCCCTGCTCCACTTAGCCGTGACCTGTTTTTGATTGCTGGAGGACTAGCATCCATCCGAGAATTGGATCAGCAAGAGCCCGTGCGTGGATACTCTAGAGGGTGGACATTTGGACACCTCAAGAGATTGGATCGATCTCTTCCAAATCTGATTTGCTGTTGAAGAAGTTCAACCGACTACCTTGATTTGCTGTTAAAGGAT